>JAUTDP010000006.1:2400000-3000000 GCA_033439795.1 Sordaria brevicollis
ACCGGTGGCCGTGTTGGTAGGATATGTTCGACACGGGTCGGCCGGGTCGGGAACGTGCAGTATTTCAGCCTGGTCTTGTGGTTAGCTTCTGGATAGAATGTATGTTTTTGATTTGAGAGCACTCAGATAACAATATGTTGATGTAAGAGAGGAGTTCAATGAAGACATGGACATTGAGAGAATCAAGCTGAAAAGGAGCTCAATGAGAACAGCAGAGTGTTTGAGTAGACACCTTGAGCACGTAAAATGGAAGGCGGGAGTCTCCATGCAAGATGAAAGCTGGTGCGAGTCTGAGTGAAGGGAAGGGACTAAGTGAGTACCTATCACCATCGCCGTCAACTCACCTTGGGCCGTAGGAGCAGGGTGAGGTTGTAACACCTTTCGAGGCTGCACAGACATACTAGGTAAGCGCTGCAGATAGGCGGGAGAAGGTGAAGGTTGCCAATTGTGTCTGAGCAGTGGCTGCTCTACCGCCGCGATCAGAATACGGCGAAAGGTTCGTGAGAGGACGACAAGATGTTCCAAAACCTCGAAAATGAGGAATTACCGAGATACCTGGAGAGGGTGAGGCCCGGGCATCCGTCCGGGTTTTCCACCAAGCTGTCCAGGGCCAGGCACACTCAGCTGCTTCGTTGCCGCGGAGGAAAAGAGCGGCAGTAACCCGAGAAACAAACACTCGATGGATGTATTAGTAAGTCAAGAAACAGCAAGATTCTGATTCAGTAGTATCAAAGACTGAACGGTTAAAGTGTCGGTAGACGGCGTTGATTCATGTTGAAGGTTGAAGAGATGGAAAGTTGAAGGTGGGGTGAACAGAAGCGTTGTTAGTGCTTGTACTCCATCTGGCTGGGGAACGTAGAGGAAGTTCCAGGCAGCTAGATAGCGGGGCAGGTTAAAAGACGTCCGCCCAGCGCAACGTGCCTTTCTTTCCAAAACATCAACATGAGGCAGCCTCGAGAAAAGCGTTTGGGGGTAGAAGTTTGTCAGATCAGATTCAGGTAAGAAATAGAAAACGTGAGCTGTTAGTCGATAAGTCAAATAATCCGGGACAAAAACAAGGCCTCCAGGGAGAGGGTAATTGCTGCAGCCTGAAGGATAGACCAAGACAGTCCCCACGTCCATGCCCGCCCCGTTGGGTTGCTATAGCAGCCGCGAGATGTACCTACCACTTCACTATCTGCGAGTACCACTACCTCCAAGACAATAGTTTTTCAAACAAGATTTGAGGGTATATTGGGTTCTTAACCTGTGCTACCTCATCTCTCACATCTATTTATTAAAAGATCTACCAAAGATGATCCCAAATGAATATCTACAAGGCAAGCGCAGAGCAGCAGTCCAGTTAAGGTTTTCATAGGTACATCGGCAACCGGAACCTTGGATCTCGGGTTTGTCCTATCTGATCCACTATCCGGGACACGGCGGGCCTATGACATAGGCGCACGTTCAACGCTAACAGCTAGCATAGATGCCCTATTAAACTTCCCAATGTCAACAACATCACATGTCCTCCTTTGGACACCTAACGCTAGGTTGACAGTCACTTCTCAATCACTCTAACCCAAAGACATATAACATAACATGACTGAACGGGTGAGAATCTCACAACGACGCCACTCATTCAACGTTTACAAATTTAGGCTGTCGAGTTCTCATCAGTTGCGTAAGGTAGGCAAGCTCCCTATAGCTTCTTTTCCAGGGGCAGAACATTAACCATGTTTCCAGATCCAACAGCGTCAAAATCATCGACAACATCCAAGAGCCTGACGAACTTGGGCTTTGTTGAGCTTGTGGACTGGCATCAAGAGCTTGAACAGTCAGCGAGACCCACCATAGTCCATCAACCAGGACTCAAACCACCTTTCTACTCACCAATCACTCCCGGCCCAGCGGAGTAGACCGGTAGATATCACACATGGACAGCTCAAGTGAAAGTGGTGACTCTCTTCCAGAGAAGATCATCGAAGACCCTTTCCTTGTCGAGAAAGAGGAAGCTATTCTGAAGGCTTGCAAACGTCGGGATCTCACAAAGCTACGAGAGCTTGCAGAGTCTCAAGGGGGTTTTCTAAACGATGAGATTCGTCAACAAGCATGTAAGTGACCCCTTTCTCACTTACCCATCACCCCCTCAACATACTAACCCTTTCACCCAGGGCCCATCCTCCTCGGCCTCCCCTCAAAGCTTATCGACGATGACTCCTCCTGGGAATCCCTCCCCCCACACAAAGACGAAGACCAAGTGCAACTAGACGTCGACCGCGCTTTCGCCTACTACCCCTCCCACCCCTCCGAATCCGCCCGCTCCCTCCAAAAATCCCAACTATCTGACCTCATCCTCTCCGTCCTCCGTCGCTACCCTTACCTGCACTACTTCCAAGGCTACCACGACATCTCGCAAGTTCTGTTACTTGTCCTTCCCCCCTCCGTTCGCTCTCCCGCCCTCGCCCGCCTTTCCGCTCTTAGGATCAGAGACTTCATGCTCCCCAACCTCCAAGCCGCCATCGCCCAACTCCGTTTAATCCCCGACATCTTGCGAGTTTCCGACCCTAAACTCTGGCGTCACTTATCAGGCACCGAACCCTTCTTTGCGCTTAGCGGTACACTAACGATGTACGCGCACGACATCACCACCTTGGGGGAGATCACCCGCCTTTTCGACGTCCTACTGGCCCGCGAACCGGTGTTTAGCGTTTACATGTTCGCAGCCATCGTGCGCTCCCGGCGCGAAGAGCTGTTTGACACGCCCGAGGACGAGCCGGAGATGTTACACTCCATCTTGTCCAAACTGCCCAAGCTGTTGGATCTAGAAGGGTTGATAGAGGATACGGTGGAGCTTTTCGAGGCGTATCCGCCGGAACGACTACCGAGTTGGCGGTGGGGGATTTCGGGGAATAGTGTGCTCAAGACTGCTCGTGGGGCAGAAAAAGCACAGACGATGGAGGATGGAAAGAGGTTTTTTGAGAGGCAAGTCAAGGAACTACAGTGGATGGAACGCAAGCAGAAGGCGAGGAAGTGGATGTGGAAGAATAGGAAACCGGTCAGGACGCTGGGGTTGGCGGTGTTGGTGGGTGTTATTGCCATTTTGCTCAGCAGGAGCGGGAGGGCTCCTCCTGGAGGCGGACCGATGGCGTGGGTGATGGGGGTTGTGAATCGGTGGTGGGTGAGGTAGATACGATACCATGGACGGGGTAGAAGAACACAATGAGAAAGATACGGCATCTAGAAAGGGCAAAAGCAATTCTAAAAGGTGTTTCGATACTCTTTATTATGCCAATATATATAAGGTAGGAACCTTTCCTCCCAAACCCAATATTTTCTCTAACAATTAACCCATATACCAACCCGAAAACCTAGTGTCTAGCTATTCTCCTGCACACTCGCCTTGAGTGCCTCAAAATGGTCCTGTTGCTCCGTCGCAAGCTTGCCGCTCACGTCGCTAATGATAGTCAGAATCAAGCTGTAGTTATTATAGAGGAACCTGTTTCGCTTCCTGGCGTCCGCCCCCAGCTGTGCCTGGCTGTGCTTTGACAAAAACGCCTCCACCTCGATGCGCAGTCGGTGTAGACTGCTGACGATCGGCTCGTCGTCCCCTGCTTCGGCGCTCAACGCAAGCACGCCGTGAAGAAACTGTCCGAATCGCTGAGTGACGACGTGCGGGGCTGCTGAGGCTGTCTTTGCTTGTGAGGCCGATCCGGCCTTGTTGGGAAGCGCAGCAGTCAAGGCTTTGACTGATTCGCAGTGGGCGTCCATGACGCTTTGCAGGCGTGGCCACAGCACCATGGCGGTGCCGTTGATGTAGCCGTCTACGACAGGTACCCGGCGCCGTTGTAGTTCAAAGGCAAAGTGTTGGTTCAGACGCACGCACAGCAACAGACCGAGACCGTCGTGTGTGTCAGACACGAGCTGCTTGGTGAGGGCTTGGCCAAGTGCAAATGTCTGATCGAATATGTAGGTGAAGTGGCGCGAGATGACCGAAAGTGACAGCGCCGGGCTGAAGAAGGCCACGAGGAACGTGTACTCGGCCGTAGCATTATCGACCAGGGCGAGGTTGAAGTTACGGAACGGAACCTCGAGATAATGTGTGGTTTGGTCCTCGTCTGCCAGGTACGAAGACATTGCTATTTGGTCCTTAGTTTTGAGCAATTCGTTCCTTCGGCCGATACTGAAGGCATCATGGGGCGCGCCTCCAAGCTTGGATCCAGACAAGACTGTCGTTCTCCGAGAGGTGTCCTCATGTCCCATTGCGTCGTTTTTGTCGATGATGTGAAGCTTCAGCTTGTCTAAAGACTGTTTGTAGCGGGTAAACTGATTCAAGTAGTACCATCGCATGGTGTTCATGTAGGCCTGACATATCTCGCCGGCGAGTGTAGGCTGGTGTTTCTGGAGGAACGCAAACAGATCTTTGAACCGAATAAAGTTCTGCTGTTGGATAATCTGGGCATTGATGTGAGGCGACCGAAGCGCTTTAATTTGCGCAACCAGAAAGTCCCGTATTCGTTCGATGGCCTTCGTAACACAGGTTAGAAGAGAACAGCTAGACCCGAACCACAAATCCTTACCTTGAGGATGAGCTTTTCAAGCAATGGACCAACATCAGCCAAGGCTTTGCTCTGTGGTTGTTGCGCATTCTTCTTATGAGCCGTAGCTCGCTTGTCCACCTCAGCCAGGACCTTCACCCATGTTTCGTCGATATGACCTTCGGCGATGGTTGTGATTACAAGAGGAGATACACTCAACTCTTCAACCAGTGGGCCCAGTCCCTTTTCTACAGCCTTTCGGTTTTCGAGTCTCACATTAAGAGCTTCTGATCGGGCCTGAAGGCTTTCGATATCGGCAGACACAGCAGCGAGGTCATTGCGAAAGTTGGTGAGGTTGGATTCAACGGAGCTCAGGATATCATCGCACGCGCGGATCGACCGATGTAGGTCCTCGAATTTGGCCTTGTCTCGCTCATCTGGAAAGCACTATATAAGCATGGATGGAGGGCAAGGTTATACAAACAATCATATGGCATCATACAGTCTTGAACAGTCTGGGGTTTATAGGTATCCGCTTGACGCGAACTGACGTCAGGGCCGGCGAGCTCGGTCAGGGACAAGCCCCCAAAGTCAACGTCAAAGTCCAAGTCATCTTCGGTGATGCCGCTGGTTGGCTTCGACTCTGGTTGTTGTGTGGTATTGCTACTGGGAAACTGGCCTAGAATTCTAGCTAGGACCTCTTCGGGGTTCGGCGCATCGTCCACGGTGGAGGACTGCCTCAAGGAGGAGCCATTGGGTTTCTTTGCCGAGGCGAGGAGGGAAGACGACGAGTCGTTCGAGACCAGAGATAATGCAGAAGATCCTCTTGTGTTAAGTCCAGGCCTCTGAGGGGCAAGATATGGGCCGCGCGAGCTGGTACGTTGGGGCAGCGGCGAGATGGAGCGGTTGTTTTGCGGAGGAGCTGCGCTTCCTGGATGCTGGCCGGGACGTCGATCAAGCCACATAGCGAATCAAGCACCGCCAGAAACGAGGCGCGAGGAGCATGCTGGTGCGGCCAGGAAATTCGATATGGGACACGATCACGCCGGCGGAATCGAAATGTTGTTGCCGTCGTCGTTTTCTGTCATACGCAGAAAGATGGAGGAGGACTGTCTTGTCGCTCTCCGTAGGTTGTCGCAAGCTCCGTTGTCTCCAGGAGACCCTTGGAATCGTGGAATGCGCGCCAGGTTGGCTTGGCAAGTGGATGATGGGAGCTAGCAATTGGCGGCAGAGACGAGCTGGGTCCAGGGCGCCCGACACAAGGCTGGTCAGGCTGGCCCTTTGCCCTCCACCAGATGTGAGGGTTACAGCTTATACATGCATTTTGATTGGTGAATTCCCTCCGCCACTATTTGCTACGTGTGGGTCCCGTGCGAGACATTGGAGCTTTCCCGCAAATGGCCTAGCCCGGCCGCTTAGCCAGACAGAAGGCGGGGCGGGAGAGAAGAACTCTCCAGTTCTGCAACACCACAAGAGGAGATCGATCACG
The DNA here is from genome assembly GCA_033439795.1 of Sordaria brevicollis. Lineage (NCBI taxonomy): Eukaryota > Fungi > Ascomycota > Sordariomycetes > Sordariales > Sordariaceae > Sordaria > Sordaria brevicollis. The sequence goes on from JAUTDP010000006.1 coordinate 2,406,007, forward strand.
ATCGTGGGTACATGGCACATGTACTTGGATTTTTGACCAAAAGGGCGACAGTCTAGGTATCTGAAGGGTATGATATTGCCAGGCAGGACTTTCTATCAGTAGCGTAGAGATTATGGGCAGGCAATCGATGCTGCAATGTCGAGAAACTCAAACAGATGGGAGCTTGCTGTTCGCCGTGTAACCAATAGCGGGGTCGAGTCTTTTGACCAGTCAGAAGAGCCGGGGAAAAGAAGGTCTCAAGACAGACCGTCGTAACAGACAAGTGAGGAGACCAGCAAAGAAGGATGGACGGGAGCGAAGAGGACTGGAGGGTTAAAGGTGAGTACCGTTTGAAAAAGAGGCACGTGAGGAGGGTTATGTGAGGGTTAATGCAACAATGCCCAGACCGGTTGGAGGGTCAATTTGTTAGCACACTGCAAAAGAGGCAAAACTCTGTGGTGCCCCTGGGTCTTTGCCGTGTGGGCGGAACGAAGTGCACAAGTTGTGCGCCAAAGGGTGAGAATGTTGTGGCCTGTGGGTGCTTCCCACCAGGTGGCAGGGAGGAGGGGCCTTTCCTGACTGGACCGCTGGCGGGGATGCTGCATTTTTTCGTCCCTCTCGACTCCCGTGCTCAAAATCGCTTTTTTTCCTTTTCAACTCCCTCCATATTTTTCCTCCCCTGTGCCGCCTCCAGCGTTTTGATCCATCACTCTCCTTGCCCTTTCGACGGTTATCCTTTGTCAATCCTTTCAAGATGTCCACCGCTCACGACGACGCTGTAAGTCCATCTCCAACCTGTTGTCGCGCCCGTTCATAGTCATCGTCGCAATTCATCAAATGGTGGTCGCTTGCGGGCGGCTGTCTGCGTAGCCAGAGTCGTCACCCCGCATCGCTCATCGCACACCCCCTCTCGCTCCTCCCGTGGTGTGGCTGTGGCCTTGGGATGGGAATGGCCTCTTGTTCGCCCAAACGCACCGAATCCGAATCCCATCTTCACCAGATCTACCATCACAATCACCGAGTCCCGTCATCTACAAAGCATTAGATGCTAACCCCAATGTTTTCCCCGTCTACAGCAGCATGAGCACACCTTCGACTCCGTCGACGCTGGTGCGTCCGCCACCTACCCCATGCAGTGCTCTGCGCTCCGCAAGGGTGGCCACGTCGTGATCAAGAACCGTCCCTGCAAGATCGTCGACATGTCGACCTCCAAGACCGGCAAGCACGGTCACGCCAAGGTCCACTTGGTCGCCATCGACATCTTCACTGGCAAGAAGCTCGAGGATCTCTGCCCCTCCACCCACAACATGGACGTCCCCAACGTCAAGCGCACTGACTACCAGTTCGTACGTATTATCCGGACTCTCCCCGAACTCTGGTTCTGGAGCTTGGAAGCTAACTGGTGCATTAGTCCTACATCGATGAGGACTTCCTTGTCCTCATTGACTCCAACGGTGAGGAGAAGCGTGACGTCAAGATGCCCGAGGGTGAGCTTGCCAAGCGCATTGAGAAGCTCGAGGAGGAGGGCAAGGACTTCTGTGAGTTTTTCCCGATACTTGTGGTTACCAGCTTGCGCGATACTAATACCGGGAAACAGTCGTCGGTGTCCAGACCGCCATGGGTGAGGAGGCTGCCATCGATGTCAAGGAGGCTTCCAACAAGGACTAAGGGAAGTTTGGAGGAGTTGGAGGGACACCGGACGTTTGGCATTTAACGATGGCTTCATGGGACGGTTCTGTTGGTTTTTGCCTGGCTAAGAGATATCCGTCTTTTTTGCGCTATATCTAAGTGTTTATGGGTCACACATGAATGGTTTCACGTCTCCCCGTTTTGTTGGACCTGGTATCTGCTGGAATAGGGCGCGACTTCTTCAGGAAATCGCAAGAAGCTAACGTCTGCCAAACATCTTGAGCGTCAAAGTGGTCTTTTCTCGGTGCGAATCTTTGAAACAGGTTGATTGCGAAAACGGAAAAGTATGGTGTTGTTTGTTAGCACCGAGGTTCGCTGAATCGGGTGATTGTTGGTCCAGCTCGGCTTCCCCGTTTCGAGCAGTTTGAGTACCTCTCTGGCCTCGTTTAGTCTCCGATAGGACGAGTGAAGTTCATCCCGTGTGGGGATACGATACCGAGACATGACTGGCGGCGCAATTGACGTCGACATGTACATATCGACTTATCGACTGTCACGATTCAAGCATATGTATGCTAGTTCATGTACTCGTGTGGGTCAGTTGATAGATCTGGAAAACTATAAAAGCATCAGTAAAAGCAGTTTCCTGTAAACCAACTGTGCCTCCACTAGTGAACGAGAGAGATCGATCTGACTAGTGGTGGGTCAGCCAGGTCTTCTCACTCTCATTTCACTTCAAACCGCAGTCAGCGAGACATCGGGCTGAAGAGCTGCTTCTTTCCTGCAATTTGAATCGCAGTTAGGAAGCGACTTTGCGTGTTTTGGCGCGTTCTGCTAGTTGGTCAGAGGGAGGTCAGAGGCAAAGCCGGCATCGCGCAGTTCGGCTCAGGTTTGAAATTTTCATTTTTTTTCTCTCAACGAGTCGCATGGTCGCCAACATGCTTTCAACACAAGTGTAACTATCGCTATTCCGTCCTCTTTTTTCAGCTCAACAATTATACCCATTTTTACCTTTACCCAGGAGACCTTGCAAAAACTGTCAATCATCTGACCTTTTCGAAACCCGTGCGCCCGTTTTCTCATTACTCACTCACCCCGCTCGACCTGCGTCATCAGTGACGGGAGACAGGACGACCAGCACAAGGAACGACGTACAGCATTGTGTGGGCAGGCAAGCAAGCTTGAAGCAAAAGGATGGATGAACAGCGGCTCAGAAAGTTCCCCAACGGACAGAGATGTACCGAGTGCCGTGCGCGAAAGTACTACCTGGAGAACGGACGAAGATATTGTCAGCGCGGTCATGAGGTTGAGGTACGTTGTGTTTTCTCAGTCTCAACCAACCCAATTGACCCCAATATTCATATCGCTGACATCTTGTACTAGGGATACATCCAATTCGACGTCGACGAAGACGACAATTACGGCAAAACCGGCAAGGTAGTCCGCAAAGAAAAAGAGGTGCGCGAAACCGAGCGCAAGCATCTTTCGGGCAACGACGCCAAGGAGCTCTACCTCGACTGTCTCCAAATCATTTTACGGAAACAGATCGGCTGGTTGATCCGCGAAAAGGGGTTTTCGGACGAGCTCGAGTCTATCTGTCGCGACCTGTGGGATCTGAGGATTCGTAAGTTTATCGGTCTGAAAAGTGTCTCGAGGAGGGCTGCTCCCTTGCAAGAGAAGGGGAAGGGAGTCGATCATGGCGATGGAATGACGACGACGAGCTCACAGCATGGTGGGTTGTTCCAGTCGGGGTCGGATAGCGAGATGGTCATGTATAGCTCGCAGGCGGAGACGACGGATACGTCGGCTGATGAGAGCATGAGGAGTCAAAATAAGAGGAGGACAAGTAGGGTCAAGGATTGGGAGAGTGAGCTGTGGGATTTACCCGGCCCGATGGAGGTGTTGGCGCTGATTTATATGGGATGTTTGCTGAAGCAGGAGCCGGTGAGGGTGGGAGACATCTATCGGTGGGCGAAGAATAACCAGTTGCCATTTCTTGGGGCGGTAAGTTAAAACCATGGCTGGCTTGAACCAGAGGGAGGAAGGTTGCTGACATGTGCTGCTAGATTGAGCTGGTGCCGAACGAACTACGAGAACGTCTACCCGGTTGGGCTCAACGGACATTATTGACACGATGGGCAAAATTCGACGGGAGCGAACTGCACAAGTCGTTGTTGACCTTGACCCTAGGTTTTAAGAAGAATTATGGCATGGTCTCGCCACCACTTCCAGCACCGTCATTGCTGGTATTGTATCTCAAGGACCTCGCTCTTCCACCCGAGGTTCACCTCCACGCCCGCCAAATCTGTCTCATGCTCAACCTCTCCTGGACCTTCCCAACCCGGCAAAACATCAAAGACGACACCTCAATCACCACCGGCAAAACCTCTCGCTACACCCTCCTCGACATCCCAGACGTGTTACTTGTTGCCTCTCTCGTGCTGGCAACCAAGTACATGTACCCCATGGACGGGGTCAAGCGGTATCCCCGCGATGCCAACGACCCATTGACGTTGAAGATGAATTGGGATGCGTGGGAGGCTGAGTTCGCTGATCCTCCCGACAAGCCGCTCAGGAGACTGGACTTGGCGGCCATGGACGCCGAGAAGATCTGGACGTTGAGCAAGGAGCAGATGGTGGAGTATCTGGATTGGTATCAGGAGACGCAGTTGAAGTCGTGGAGTGCTGCCGGTATGTCTACATCCCCTTATTTGCCTCACACACAGGACAAGCTACTGACACTGCAACAGACGAAACCGAAATCGACCGCCTCTTTCCCCTCGAAAACGTCCTTCGACTACCAGAACCCGGCAGCAACAAAGACATGTCAGACGAGGAGCTGATTGCTCGGATGCATAGAGTGCAAAAGTCGATGACTACGGTTGAACCAAGACCGGAATTCGACGGTGAGAAGAATGTGAAGAGGCTGGGTTCGCTTCATCAGCGGTTTAGATCGGTCGAACAGCTTGGAGAGTCAGGGCCAGCGAGACGGTTCCATGAGAAAGCAGCGGAGATCTCAGGGCTATCCTTGAAGGCTCTGGTTAAGGCGGTTTATAGTCTGGAGGAACTGTTGTTTGGGTGGGAGAAGAGGGAGAAGAGGAGGATGAGGTTGGGGGAGGTATGAGATGGTTGGACACATGTCTAAGCAGTTCTTCAAGGTTACCAGATCAGAACACTAGATGACTCAATTAGATGTTAGGATTGTCCGTACATTATATCCCTCTGTAGTACAAGAGAAAGGTTAACCTTACCTCTAAGAATCATACTCAAAGACTTGTAGACCAGGTGAGTGTCGTTGAAGACGAAGGTACAGTACGAACCGGAGGGATGATGCACCGTGCATTGCGCACGTACCACTTTACCCAAAAAGCTCTAGCGGCCGTTACCAAAACCCCACCACTGCTTGCCGTTCCCCGACATCATCACGTCTCTCCTTCAACACCAACCTCACCTAGGAGAACTCAGTCAAGAGTAAGTCGCGATGTGTTGCTTTCCAGACCAATCATCCAAGTTATCAAGAGGCTAACATGACCTGATTTTCAGTGCAGATGTAAGTCCCACCATTCCGACACCGTCCGCGACAGCAACCAACCCAACCAAGCGGAGCCAAGTCACTAACAAACGGGCGTCGTACCCCTCCCTGGTGTACAGTTTCGTGAAGACCCTCACGGGCAAGACGATCACCCTCGAGGTCGAGTCCTCCGACACGATCGACAATGTCAAGCAGAAGATTCAGGACAAGGAGGGTATTCCGCCCGACCAGCAGCGTCTGATTTTCGCTGGCAAGCAGCTCGAGGATGGTCGCACTCTCTCTGATTACAACATCCAGAAGGTCAGTGACAGATAGCCCCACAACTGCGGTTATGACGTACTTGCTGTATGGAAGAGAGGACAACAATCATAATCAACGATTACGAGTGCATTGGCGGTTGAAGTTGCAGGAATATGGGCTTGCTGGATATGATTACCAGGTGCTAACGAAGATGTTCTCTACAGGAGTCCACCCTTCACTTGGTCCTCCGTCTGCGCGGTGGTATGATCGAGCCCTCGCTCAAGGCGCTTGCTTCCAAGTTCAACTGCGACAAGATGATCTGCCGCAAGTGCTACGTACGTTTGCAACGGACCCTCCGGCCCTTTAAAGATCTTCATTCAGCAGCTGACACCCCTCAGGCTCGTCTGCCTCCTCGTGCGACGAACTGCCGTAAGCGCAAGTGCGGACACACCAATCAACTCCGCCCCAAGAAGAAGCTCAAATAGACGGCTCTCTTTCTCCATTTCAGCATGGGTTTCTGGTGTATTGGGATTTTAAGAGCAATGGGCATGGTTACGGCAACGGCAACGGCATAAGGACATACAGGACAGGGAAACACGGAACCTGGGAATAGCTAGAGCTTAGATTGTCGGTTCGAGACATCTAGCACGTGTAGTTCGTCAAGCAACTCGGAGACTACGTGGATCATACGGACATAAAAGCTCCGTCTACACATATCATAGAATCCAGTCTTTTACCAAATCAAAGCAACCTGTAACGCAATCTCGCTCTTGATCGCGAAATATTGCCCGTGATAGCTCAACAACCTTGATGGCCATCGCGGACCCACGTGACATTTTGCGGGGAGTTAGTGCAGGGACGGGAAACAGTAGGGGGGGTGCACTGCTGCAGTTTCAGGACCCTAAACAGGGGCGTGCACGCAATCCTACAGCGGTACGTACCGTTACGCGGCTCCCGTCGAAACAGCTGTCCACCAGCTCCGGAGGGACCAGCTTTGGAGGAGCTTCATCCATAACACTACTTTCCGAACGACCGACTTACAACAAGTATACACGAACCACGACGGGACTATTGAACGTCCAGGCGATACCGATCATTCCGAGGCAGCTATCACAGTTGTAATCAACCAGTCACTCAAGCATTCGTCAGACTATACGCATTCGACCAGCAGACGAACACCCCAACAAGATGTCCAGATCAGGCTACGACGCCGTCGTAGATGTCGACGATGAGGTTTGCAATATCCATTCCACCGGCTTGGCCATCCTTCCAGTCACTAACCTATCTTTTCCAATACTACAGGGTGACCTAGGCCACACCGACCTCCAAGAAGATCTCGAATTCCACCAATCCAACTTCTCCGAATCCTCCCCCCTCGGGCGCAAGGGCACCAAATCCACCCAACACACCTCCAGCACTTCCGGCGGCGGACTTCCCGCACCCGTAACCGCCAGCTCCGGTTCCAATTCCGGTTCCAGCAAGCGGTTCCTCTGGACTTTGTCCTTTTACGCGCAGTTCTTCGACGTCGACACGTCCAGCGTGCTGCAGCGATGCTGGGCAGCTCTGTATCCGCGGGCAAACTTCCTGGATGTGCTGGAGGGAAACCCGGATCTTTACGGACCCTTCTGGATCGCGACGACGGTGGTGTTGATTTTATTCTTGGGAGGCACGATTAGTGATTACTTGGCGCAGACGGGGAAGGAGGCGTTTGCGTATGATTTTAGGTTGTTGAGCGGTAAGTCTTTTCCCTCCTCTGCGGTATTGGTTGAATGGAGGCCTAATGTGTGCCAAAAACAGGAGCTGCCGGTCTCATCTACGGCTACACCTTCGTCCTCCCCGTCGCTTTGTACCTCGCCCTGCGATACTTTGGTTCCGAATCCGCCAACCTGCTCGAGTGCTGGGCTCTGTACGGATACGCCAACCTGATCTGGATCCCGGTGGCTCTTATCAGCTGGTCGCCGATTACCATTCTCAACTGGGTGTTCGTGGGCGTTGGGTTCGGCGTATCGGTTGCTTTCCTGCTTAGGAACCTGTATCCTGTGCTCAGCGCTACGGATCGCCAGACCAGCAAGGTGTTGCTGTTTGTGGTGGTGGCGCTGCACTTTGGCTTGGCTTTGGCCATCAAGGTGCTCTTCTTTGCGCATGGAAGCCCGGCTTTGAAGGATGGGCCCAAGGGGGCTGCTCCTGGTGGTGGGGATGCGAAGCCTGCTGATCCGGCTACGATGATGATGTTCTAAGGAAGGGGTTTAGTCCAAAGGGGAGTCTGGCTTAATGGGTAGAGGTATGTCTGTGGTTGAGACCCTGTATCTGATATTCGATGTTTTACTACTTCCATCACCAAAGATTCTGGGAAAGGCGGTCACCGCCGGAGAGCATCAAAAAATTGATGTTTTCGGTGTTCAACCAGATATTAAACTATGCGTGCTATCCTTCTCTTTCTGTCCTGGGTATAATCGGTATGCATGCCATCCATCTAAGTCCTCCCCAAAACAAAAAAGCAGACAAAATCAAAGCCAAAAGCTACCCCAGATGGATGCCAAAAGGAAAACCACCTCCTCTTAACCTCTTACCCAGAAAACCATGACAATGCATACCCATGCTTTTTATATATACCATCCCCCGTGCCCCAGCATGACAGTCGGCACGAGGGACGAGCCATTCGCTCCATGCTCGCTAAATGCAATTTTTTGCGGTTTCTGACCCGAAGTGAATCAGGCCAGCCGCAGTTATTCCAACAACTCTCTGCAAATCAGATCATCTCGACCGCCGTTGTCTCTCTGTATGTCGGAGAAGGAATTCAATGTCCCATCCTAATCTGCGACCCAAGCAAGAGTAAGCTATCCTGAGCCGTTTTGGTCTTATTGTTCCTCTTCGTGTCCTTGCGATCGGACTTACTGCTCTTGTTGTAGTCCGAGGACGAGCCATAGGAGCGGAATTTCTCCTTGAGAAGACCGGTTCGGCTGGAAAAGCTCGAAGTTGAAGTGGTTGACTCTGCGTAGTTCTTCTTGGAAGAGGCGGAAGAGCTGGAGTAGGGAGATTGTTGTTGGAGGGCTCGGGTGCCTTCGACGATTTGCAGAGCGTGAGAGCAGGTGGTGGTGTAGTTGTTTCTGAAGTTTGAGGACTTGGACTTGGAGGAGTTCATGTTGGAAGAGGCGGAAGAGGTGGAGTAGGGAGATTGTTCGAGGGCGCGGGTGCCTTCGATGATTTGCAGAGCGTGAGAGCGGGAGGTGGGGTGGGAGGGGAAGTTGAAGTTTGTTGAGGCGGACATTTTGTATTTTGTCTTTGTTGTGTTGTTGATGGTGGTGGTGGTAATGGTGAAAATGTGTTGAGTTGGCCTTGATATGGTGCTCAAGTGTGCAAGTGAAGCTTCAAGCTGGTTGGATGTAGTAGTTGCTCAAGTACAGACTTGTTCTGGTGGAAGGTAGTGTAGAAGGTAGGACTTGTAGTCTAAAGTCTGGAGTCCGGAGTCTGAAGTGTGAAGCTGTTGATGATGATGGAACAACAAAAACAACATTCCTGAGAGACGAGGCCGACAACTCCTCTTATACATCTTTCGTATCCTCTTCCTCGAAAGTACATCCCTTACCTATCTAACATGATCATAACCCAAGACAATACTTACGGTGAGGAGAAGTGTAAGGCCGACTTTGGAAAACAAAGCAAAGCCACTTTTGCTATGCCTCTTCCAACCGTATTGTCGAGGTATTAAAGTATCTTGGTGTAAGTGCTTACTTGGGTGTACGTATTCACCTACGTGTGCCTTCTACCCACTTCTCCACAGCAACCAAGAAAAAAAAAAAAAAAAAAAAAAAAAAAAAAAAAAAAAAAAAAAAACATTACGCATTCCACTACTCCTTGTCGTGCCTAATCTTTTTCTCAAGCTCCGTACATGCTCGGCTACAACAGTCAAAATGAACCATAACAACTCATCGAAAGGGTTTAAACTCGCTAGGCTCCTGCATCAAAGCCACGTGGGAACCCTGTCTACTCAGCCCAAGTGAGTGGTTAGATGCAATTAAAATGTGAAGCAAAGCCAGCCAAAGCTAGGTGAGTGAGTCACGACGTGAAAACCTCTTTTGCTGCTGGTGATTCCTGTCAATGCCAATGCATATTGTATGTGCAAAAGAAGAAAAGACGACTTGGTAACGCTGTGAGCTTTCACAATTGTCTGACGGTCTTAAGGTTGCCAACCTTCGCCAAGCCAATGTATAAGTCAAACTTCGCTCGAAGCGAACTGAAAGTAAGGCTAACTAGCATCTGTGGCTGCGCCATCACGCGCAAAACTTTTCGAACCGAGAAATTCTCGAAAGTGTGATACACAGACATCGACTATAGCCGCGTGTACTACCTACGGCATTGAATGACAGCTTCAAAGATTTTCAGGAGTGACTCTTGTCAGCGGCAGTGGGTAGCGTTTGCCGGGCGGCTTAGTGCTGACAGTGGCAGGTAAAGTTACGTTGACCGGTTCAGAGGTTACGTTTTGTTTTGTTTTAACTTTGGGCTTGTTGGTTTAGGTTGTTACGTAGGCTGATGAATTTTCCTCTTTTCGTGGGTCTTTGCATGGTGAGTGTTCGACTTGTTGTTTGGGTTGACGTACGCAGCCACTCCATCAAACAGCGGAGGTATAGCCCGGGGGTTGGTGATCAGGGAGCTTAGTTACCCTCTGGAAAAGCTTGTTGATCACGAAGCCCGGAGGTAAAGGCCCATGCATAACCCGGCGATGGAGATGATGGTGGTGTACGTAGTTCAGCCTTCTTTTTGGGTAACGGAAACTCAGGGCTGACGTTGGGCGGCACATTGGTGGTGATAGTTTGGGAATAAGCACTCAGTGATGGTTACGAATCCCGGCGTGCGGCGTCTAGAAACGGCAAGGAGAGTATTCCCAACTTGGATCTCACTCGAGTCCTTTGAGAGTTTGAAGACAATGAGCACTCTTGCCGCTGTGACACAAACTCAACAATGTTTGTGTTATCCGCTGTCAGTTGAATATTTGTCGATGTTGGCATTATAAGCCTACGTAGGCTGTTGAGAACTCCTTGCCAAGTTCGTTCGTGGCTTGCTGTAAGTGACTTTCGTAGCTTGCGCCATGTTCGAGAGTAACGCGCGTTCGAACGGTTCGTTTGTGGTAAACTTCGTGGTCGTCCTGCGTGAACCTTGCATGGTGAAAGGTTTAAAGAATTTGACCAGAAGAGTCATACAAGATGAGGGGATTTCATTTTTTGGCTTGGGGAAATAAGCTTGCGGCGGTGATTGCGATTGGGTGCCATTCAATATGGAGGTGGTGAACGGTGATGGTTGGACTCGGACTTATGCATTGGTTGTATCATGCTTCCAAGCCACAACGACGGTCTGGAAAATGGATGAGTCAACGGACGATGACTTACATGCGAGCCAGACTTGATCGAGCTGGCCGAAAAGGACGGGTTTCCCCACGATTTTTGAATTCGTCTCTCGTTTGATGTCGTCCATTTAGACTTCACCTCAAGATGACCTTCGAAGGTCTTTCCACAGCCCGATCCCACTGCGCTCGCACGTCGACCTCGCTCATTACCAAATGCTCTCGACAACGAACTACTGTTCGCTACTATTGGAGCGAACAACGCCGTCCACCTCATGTCGATGATGAGAGTGTTATCGACCGTAGACCGCTTACCTCCGGCTCATGTAGTCGGGAGAAAATTTAAGATCTACAGAGCGACGTTTGACCTCTTCGAACGGTGATGGAGTCTCACCGACGACCCCTGACAACAGTGGACCTCCGCTAGAAGCCTTCCAGAAGGAATCCTTTGAGAGCGCTAGGGGAAGAGCGGCACCGAGACGGACGGACGATGGACGGCACTTCGCGACGCGACGCGACGAGTGGTTCGACCGATATTGGCAATATCGACGCCATCATTGTGAATGGCGATGTTCTAATCTCCGTGGGATGCCGAAGGTTTGGTGAAGGAGTGATAACCCGGAGATATGGTGGACGGCTTCGGCGAACTCACTGACGTTGGGAACAAGTGCCCGCCCATGACTTCAACTCCCGCTGTGGATGACCCCGACCCGGCAACCCCTGATATAGTGATATGGCACTGACATGCAGGTCAGCTCTTTCGTCTGAACTCTTGGTGAACCGGCCCTTCGGCTCGGAATGACAAGCAGATCACCAGCCGCCATGACATATGAAAGATCTGGACAAATTCACCAACGGTGGTTTTTCTCTGTGAAAGACCACACAAGACACCACAACACAACCGCCGCTTTGTAATTCCCAGCCCAACATTTTGTTTAGAACCGCTAATTGGTCGACAAAGACGGTAGAATACGAATACGACGGGAGCACGGGCCTCAGCCGGGGATACTGTAGTGCGGTGCCGAGCAAGTGGACAAGCTTGGGCTAGGCCTGATAGGGCACTTGCACCAATGTGTCCATTTGATAGTGGGTGGTGATGGTATCATTATCAAACGCCATCATCAGCATGTGGTGATGATGCGGTCGGTGATGGGTATAACTTGCGATCTGCACAGTTTTCTAGACAGTGATCAGTATAAAAACCCCAGATATTAGCAATCACCGTTGCAGCCGGACATCGTACGCTACTGGTGCATCATCAACGGAATTGTTTGCTGTGTTGGATATGAACTAACAAGGACTCTTCTTTTCTTGCTTTGCCGCGCTCGCCTAACATGCGTCCATATTGGGAGCTAACAGACGGCTGTTAGCGAGCTTCCTCTTTGCGACAAAAGTCAGAAGGTCTCACAAATCCTATCCCCGAGGCCGAAAGCAAAGCCTGTAGATCCGACTTCCACTTTACCCCCAAGTCACACAATGTGGAGGAGGCTAAGGCAGGAACGCTCGGACAGCCGCCGTTTGGTGGTTGGTTACACCTTCTTGTTTACAAATTTTTGTGATCGCCAAAGCTCTTGGAAGCTCACAAGGGAAGCGGCGGCTCTCTATGTATTCCGCGGATTTGGCTTTGCTGGTGCGGAATGCCTTGGGGTGCATGGTGTGGTTTTGTGAACAAATGGGACTGATTCGGGACCTGTCGTCGACTCGTCCCTGTTCTAATTTCTTGCCGGCCCCACCCACCCGCTCGTCAAAATGGCCAAAGCTGGTCAAAACTCAAGAGCTGGGAGCTGCAACCGGGGGTAAATGGCATGCTACTGGTCAATTGACCCCCATGCTTCTTGAGTTCGCCAGCCCACGCAGAGCTCGCCGGCGCCATGTCAACGCCAAAATCTCTTTTCCGGTAGCTCGACGGCAGAACCAGGGGTCGTCCACCACAATCCTTGTCATCACCCGCCTATCGCCCTCTATCGCCCTGTTGGACGGGCATTCGTTGTTATCCGCTGCCCGGGTCCCCTTTTTTCACCCAGTGGCCTTTGTTACGTTATATTAGACATTGCACCTTCCTGGTACCACCTCCCAGGGGAAACCGCCCTTTTTTTCTTCTTGCTTTCCCATCCTCACCCTCTCCCTCCGCCTCCACCCTCCTCACCCCTCCCCATATCTCGCTTCACACCGAGCTTCTCGTCGCCAGAGGCCGTATCGGTGTAGGTGAACTCTTGGGCCCCCGTCCGAAACCCTAGAGTACAGGCTTTCCTCGTCTACCGATAACCCTCGCTCGACACGCATCGCGCCGCGCAAACATGGCTTCCAACGCAACTAGCTTCACCTCGCCTCTGGCCAGCGCCAAGCTTGGCACCGTCGCCGTCCCTCCCCAGCTCGAATACGTTATCGATACCATCTCCAAGGCGAGCGGCTGGACGATTGTGTTTACTATTCTTGCTGTTCTTGTTGCTTGGGATCAGAGTATGTTGAACAACCTCAACCGCAATCTCCGGACGAAGAACGAGAATACTGACAAGTCTTGCGCGCGCCATAGTCAAGTATATCCTCAACAAGGGCTCGATCGTTGGCCCAGCATGGAAGATTCCCTTCATTGGACCCTTCTTGGAGTCTCTTGACCCAAAGTTCGAGGAATACTATGCCAAGTGGTTGAGCGGTCCTCTCAGCTGCGTTTCTGTCTTCCACAAGTAAGTCGAGCAATTCCATGTATGAATCGCTCCGAGAGATCCGAAGTCGCAAAACTAACGCGACAAAACTCACACAGGTTCGTCGTCATTGCCTCGACTCGCGATATGGCCCGTAAGGTCTTCAACAGCCCCGGTTATGTCAAGCCCTGCGTCGTCGATGTCGCCCACAAGCTTCTCGGCGCCGATAACTGGGTCTTCCTCGATGGTCCCGCCCACGTCGAGTTCCGCAAGGGTCTCAACGGCCTCTTCACTCGCCGCGCTCTCGAAATCTACCTTCCCGGACAGGAGGAGGTATACAACCGCTACTTCAAGACCTTCCTCGAGATCACCAAGAATGCCGGTGGAAAGCCCGTTCCCTTCATGCCCCACTTCCGCGAGGTCATCACTGCCGTCTCTTGCCGCTCTTTCGTCGGCCACTACATTTCCGACGAGGCCGTCAAGAAGATCGCCGACGACTACTACCTGATCACCGCCGCTCTCGAGCTCGTCAACTTCCCTATCATCATTCCCTACACCAAGACCTGGTATGGCAAGAAGGCCGCTGATATGGTCCTCGCCGAGTTTGCCAAGTGCGCTGCGAAGAGCAAGGTTCGCATGGCTGCTGGAGGCGAGGCCACCTGCATCATGGATGCTTGGATCAAGCAGATGATCGACTCCAAGAAGTGGCGCGAGGCTGTGGCCGCTGGTAACACCGAGGGTCTCGAGAAGCCTACTCACCTGCTCCGCGACTTCACCGACTATGAGATCTCCCAGACCATCTTCACCTTCCTCTTCGCTTCCCAGGACGCCACCAGCTCCGCCGCTACCTGGCTCTTCCAGACCATGGCTCAGCGCCCCGATGTTCTCGATCGCGTTCGTGAGGAGAACCTCAAGGTCCGCAACGGTGATATCCACGCCCCTCTCAACATGGAGCAGCTCGAGTCCATGACTTATACCCGTGCCGTTGTTCGCGAGCTCCTTCGTTACCGCCCTCCTGTGCTCATGGTTCCCTACCTTGTCAAGAAGCCTTTCCCCATCACTGAGGACTACACCATCCCCAAGGGCTCCATGGTTGTTCCCACCACCTACATGGCTCTCCGCGACCCCGAGGTCTACCCCAACCCCGACTACTTTGACCCCGAGCGTTACTACTCCGGTGATGCCGAGGCCAAGGGTGCCAAGAACTATCTCGTTTTCGGTGTCGGTCCTCATTACTGCCTCGGTCAGCAGTATGCTCAGCTCAACCTTGCCCTTTTCGTCGGCAAGGCTTCTCTTCTCCTTGACTGGAAGCACCACCCCACTCCTCTCTCCGAGGAGATCAAGGTGTTTGCCACCATCTTCCCCAAGGTGAGTTCATTGAACCCGTGTTTCGTGTATATGGCGCTTTGCTAACACATGACAGGATGACTGCCCCCTCACCTTCGAGGAGCGCAAGTGGTAAACGGAGAGGGTGCAAGGTGTGGATATCCATATAAAAAGGAGATCTTCAGCTGATTTGAAGATGGGTGGGAATGAAAAGCATAATATCGCGGGGTTTGGTCAACATTTAAGGGGCCATGGGAGAAACTTGACGAAACAGACACATGACGAACCAAAGTCCAGTCATCACATCCTCCGACTGCCCCGGGCTCTCGACTGTACATTTATACCCCCGCCACCGGAAAGAGCATTGGCATTCCGGATGACGAAGTTGGTCGGTTGGAATGGGAGGTTGGCGCGAAAAGGGAAAGGATGGATTGACATGGAACCTAATGATGGATAATGATAGGGTTTTCTTGGGGCGTCGACTGGCCCCGACACAAGGGTTCCTGGAAAAGTAGACGTCGAGCCGGGCGTGGCTTGATTTGATACCAACAAAGATATAGTTAATATAATACCATATGAAATAAAACTGATGTGGGGATCGACGGGCGATATATCTGCGTTCAACCTTTCAGCCTCATCCGAACCCAAAGGATTCCGTCGACTCCGACGGATGCTGACGGGAGG
The DNA here is from genome assembly GCA_033439795.1 of Sordaria brevicollis. NCBI lineage: Eukaryota > Fungi > Ascomycota > Sordariomycetes > Sordariales > Sordariaceae > Sordaria > Sordaria brevicollis. The sequence continues at coordinate 2,421,377 of JAUTDP010000006.1, forward strand.
CACAGTCAATGCTTTTAGGACGAAGGGACGAGTCATGAGATCTCTTTATGTACGCCCACTCGTCATCGCACACTTGTGACCCGAATGGCTGGTTGGACAAACTTGAAGAGCTGAGACGGGGTAGCTGCATTTGGTATTGGCATCTGACAGTTCCTTTCCGGAGCACCATCAGTTGGATCGTGAGGAGTTGTAAGAAGTAACTTTGCTATACGTTTCTGGCACAGAAGCCAAGAAATCTTGTACCACCAAACCACATGCTCAGAGCCCAGACTAACCTTAAGAAGGCGCGAGTCAAAGTCCAAATCCGAAACATCGCATCGTCGACTGCCGTTGGAAGTTGTCGTTTCAAAACGCCCAATTCAATATCTCGACTCCACATTTCGGGGACGAGGTGACGTTAAGATAGTGGGGCCGAATCGCATGTACCCCGGGCGGCCCGCCTCCGCACCTCGGCGCTGCTGCTTGGGTGTCTGCTGGAGCATCGCATTGCTCATTGCTTCCGTCCGATATCGATCGCATTGACTATTAATTTCGGGACCGAACTCTGACTTATACACTTAATCTGGTTTCCAAATCCTGAAGTGTCGCCACAATACTTTACTGCGCATATACGCCTATCGCAGTTCACCACCACCACACCACGATCATACAACAAGCGAACGAACAATAAGACGTCACGATGCAAGCCCCAGCACGCCGCACCCTCACCCGCGCCGCGCAAGCGGCGCAATCGGCTTCTTCTATCGGCAGCACCACCCCCGTTACCGTCACCAGCGCCTCTCTTCGCCGGGCCGCCGCCAGACCCTCGCCCATTAACACCGCTGCTGCCCAAGCCCAAGCCCAGCAACCAAGAACTTTCTCAACTACCGCGACCACACCCGTTCGCCCTACGGTCACGACGGTAACGACATGGACGGCCAGAGTCAAGGAGGCTGTTGACAGGTCAAGGGCGAGGGCGTATAGTTCTGATGTTAAGGAGAATAAGATCTGGGGGTTTGAGGAGGTAGGTCAACATTTGGAAGAGCCGCGGGAAAGAAAGGGGGAAGAGATGGGACAATAGAGGAAAGATGAGGAAATAAGAAGGAAAAGAAGCAGAGAGAAAGAAGTGGAATGGTACAGCTGAAGAGGAGGAAAAAAATAATTGACAGATGGAGGCTTACAGCACAAGAGGGAAAGAGAGAGAATTATTCGATGACTGGGAAAGGGCAGAACGGAATAAAGAGAGTTTGCAGGACAGAAACGCTAACTGGTATACAACAACAGATGCAAAAGTTGATTGAGGACCCTAAGCGGGAGGTTGTCATCGTTGGTAAGTCCTTCTCTATCCAAGCACTTACACCATTCTTCTACATTTCCATCTCTTCACCTACCTTCCCTATTCCTCTTCACCCCCTCTTCACCATTTCTTGACCTACCTGCCCTGCACTCTCTAGCCATTTTCTCTTCATTCACCTTTCCTTCCTCTTCACTTCGCCCTCCACCTTCTATTCAGACCAAATACTGATATCCATAAAATAAACAGACGCCCGTGAACCAGGCGAACTCTCCCACACGGGCCGTATCCCCGGTGCCATCAACATCCCCATCACCACCTCGCCCGACTCCTTTTTCATTTCCGAAGACGAGTTCGAAGACCGCTTCGGTTTCCCGCGCCCATCCAAGGACAGCGAGGTGGTATTCTACTGCAAGGCCGGTGTCCGTTCCAGAGGCGCGGCGGGGTTGGCGAGAGAAGCTGGCTGGGAGAAGGTTGGGGAGTACCCGGGGAGTTGGTTAGATTGGGCGGCTAAGGGGGGGAAGGTTGAGCACTAAATCTGGATTGCTATAGGAGGGAGGCTACAAGAGGCTGATGAAGAAGAAGAAGAAGAAGAGAATGGGGGACGAAGATTGAGTGGGTTGGAATTGTGGAAAAACGGTTGTTGGGAAAACAGATACTGCTGAAAAGGGCAATTCAGTCTGGCTTAGGATAGCAGGCGATATTAGACTGGCCTTGAGCTCGCGCGAAAATGGAAAGCAATACACAAGCTTGTAAGATACGGGTCATGTTGGTGATCTCTTGCTAGTAGTTGGTCAAAGGACTGAGAGATTGAACCGCTTCTCAAAAACCGTCTTTATCACCGCTTGGATTCGAGTGACATCGAATAGAGGCCTCTTACAAACAAGAATTCATTCGTGCAAGGCTAGGAGCTAACATATTAAAACAAACAAAGGGGGTATATCATTCTACAGGATCATCAATCATTATCCCATTCGCCTTCCCTCCCATTCACCATCCCTCCCTCCTCTCTTCTCCATCCCCTCCATACACCACTCCCTACACTAGAAAGTCTCATCCATCAAATCCGGGTTCATCTTCACCACACTAGGACTAAACTCGGAACTCTCATTCGGCATCTCGCCCGCCGTCAACAATAAGTTTTCCACAATCTTCTTACTCGCCTCCCTCGCCGGCGTCTGCAGGAGTTTCGAAGGCGGCAGCGCAAACTGGATCGTTTTTGGTGGACTCATTCCCCCAAAGGGATCCTGCTCGCTATCGCTCTCCCAGTCGATTTCCTCCAGGTACCTCTTCTTGGCTTCGATAGTTCCTTTAGGGACGGGGGTTTTGCCTGCGTTTGTGGCGTTGGTATTACCAGCTGCGCTGGGTTGAGCGCTGAAGACGTCCTTGGTCTTGCGACCGGCCATGGGTGTTTGCACTGATAGCCCGGGAGTTCGAGGTGCGGAGCGAGCGGCGTAGGCGGCTGCTGCGGCGCGGGTGTTGCCACGGTAGGCGGATTTGATGGGGGACATGAATGCTGCTGAGCGTAGCTGGGGCACTTCCATTTCTGGGGAAGACATGAAGGAGTCTTGCCATAGTGGTTTGTCGTCTTTGGCTCTTCCTTTGCCCTTGTGGTCGAGAAGCGGGTGTGGTTTCTTCTCGGTGACTTTCCATTTGATGGGGGATACGCCGCTTGCTTGGTGACCTTTGTGTGGTGTTGCGCCGACGCGGTAGTTCCTGTCGGGCATGCGATGCAAGATGGGGTCTTTGTTGGCTGTTCCACCGCGGTGTTGGTCGCCGAAGGGAGTGTTTTGAGCTCGGTGGGGGGTCATGGACATGTCGGGTAGACGGGCTGTGTGTTGTTGGAAGATGAGCTCACTGTCGTCTTCTTCCATGGCATCACCGCCGGAACCAGAACCGAGGGCTGGTGTTTTGTTCGCTTCGGCGGCGGCCTTGCCGAGTTCGCGGCGCCGCAGTTGTTCATATGGTGAATCGAGATTGGCGAACTGAGGTCGTGTAGGTATAGACTTGGTCGCTGGCGGGCGAGGAGTGCTTCCGCTAAGATCGTCACCAGTATCAGTCAAGACTGAATCGTTCGTTGTGCGTTGTCGGCCCTGATCTTGAGCACGAGCATTGAATGTGGAGGATTCATCCTCGATGGTTATATCGTGACTGCGGCCGGCGCTTTGGGGGTGAGGTGTTCGGGCTGGAGTAGTTTGGTCATGCGCGGTTGTCGATTCTTCGTTGCTGTTCAAGACGGTGGTTTCATTGCCATTGGCAAGTTCTTCGTATCCCGAAAGCGAAACATTGGCCGATGCCTCGAAGAATTGTTTCCAGAACTAAGACAACCGCTGTCAGCTACGAAATGATGGGGATAAGCGCTGAAGAAGTGTCTAACCTTGGTTGATTCCCATACTGATTTTGAATGTTCGCCATACTGCTCAACTAGTGGTAGGATATTTGTGGTGACAATGCGATGCGCTCTGCTAAAGTTTGAATCGATTTCTGTCCTTGATGGTCAGCAATGGCTTGATTGTCGAAGTTGTTGTGCTGGATGATCGGACCTTGTAGCGTCAAAGTAATGGACTGCTCGAGCTTCTCTAGCTCCTCCGTAAGAGTCAATGGCCTTGTGTTGGATGCCCCTGGGACTGACATGATTTTGGAGCGCAAATCAGTTGGTCGAAGTTTGTGGTTGTTTTGTTTGGATTGTGAGAAGACGGTAGAGTTCCGTAAAGGGTAGCGGAAATGGCTTGTAAGTTCGGCGCGTCATGGGCCGCAGAGTCGCGTTGCGGGGCATTTATTGCCGGCCGTGGTGGGGCCGCTATTACAAGGGTCCGGGGTATAAGTTCCGTTGTACACCAGCGGTAACATTATCACTGAGTGTTCGTTCTGATCATGCATGCATAGCTATAAATTATTCCATTGTTCATTTTGTTACCTACTCAACCACTGATAAACTTCGTATCTTCCCTGGGTATCTAATCATGCTGGTCATGTACGTATCAATAATCCGTAGATATCCATCCTTGTAGCCTGTTGCTCTTGTGGTTCCCTTCCGCAAACACCAGTACGCCCCAAATGCAATCAGTAAGAGATCATATCTCCTCCGTTTATCATGCTCGTCAACAATCAAGCTCGATGCTATTCCGCCGACTAGACATGCCCCGTGTCCGAGGCCCCTTACCCCGACCTAGCCACCCTCGAGTGCGTGGCCCGTCGCGTAGAGGTAGACTGAAGCCACCTCTTGGGCTTCCGGCATCTCTTGAACTTCCGGCATCACTTGAACTTTGGGCACCTCTTGGACTTCCAGTACCTCGTCGACTCAATACACCCCGTGTCCGCGGTCCTCCGTGCCGAGTAGAGACACCTCGTGTGCTAGCTTCCCCACCACTACTCAAAACGCCCCGTGTTCGTGGCCCCCGGCCCCTCTAACGGCGAGTAGGTCTTGTTCGGCCACGGGCAACAGGTTTAGCCTTGGGAGCAGGACGAGCCCTTGTTCCTCTACCTGTCTTGGTCGTGGACGCCTCGGCCTCCTCTTCGTCTGAAGCTTCCTCCTCGTCTCCAGATTCCTCTTCTTCATCCTCCTCTTCTTCCTCACTTTCATCCTCATCAGGTGACTCCTCCTTGGTCTTGCGGGCCTTGCTAGCCGCCCGCTTCGCGCTCCGGGCTCCTCTGGCCGACTTCCGCACCGGACTAGGGGCAGATGTCTCGTTATCCGTGTCCTCCACAGTACTACTGCGAGTCTTGGTACCAGCTTCCGTGCGCTTGCGCTTCTTTCTGTCTTCGCTCGTCTCGTTCGGGTCCCATTCCGGTGGGCTGCTGGGCGGGTCTCCTGGAGGAGCGATGGCCGCTTGTAGCATCAACTCCATGTAGTCTTCGCGGGGTAGGGAAAAGTCCTTGTAGCGTCGGGGCCTGCCCCATTCTTCGGGAGGGTCGAGGCTGTTTTCTCGCTCGTCGATCGCATCCAGATCGTAAAACGTCCTAAGTTTACTCCAGATTCCGGGTATGCGGGTGTGAGGGTTCTTGTAGGGATCAAAGCCGTGGTTGCGAAGATGCTCGCTAATAGCGATTATCCGGAAATGTTTGTGCATACCTGGATGAAGATTGTGATTAGCTGGGTATTGTCCGACTACTGTAGCCCTCCAGTATATGACCTACCAGCGGGTTTCCATCTGATCACGCCCTTAAACAGTGAAGCGACCTGGTCATCTGTCCAAGGATCGTTCGGATCAAACTTGGGTTTCGGAGGTTGTTGGGCAGCGGGCGGTGCTGGTACGGGTGTTCCGGTAGCTGGCGTATCAATGTCCATGGCATCTTCATTTGGAGTGGCCGTTGCTGGCGTTGCGGCGGCCGTGCTGCTACGGCCGCCCTTTTTCTTTGGGGGCATTGTCGCGGATGGTGGATCTACTGGTTTTGAGCGGTAGGATTTGGGTAAACAGTCGAATCGAGTAGTTATATGGTAGTATGCTATTCTGTGCCCAAAATTTGTCAGGTCGTAGTTGTGAGGGTTGATGTTTGGTAGAAAGTTGAGAAATGGTGGAAGCTCAGATGCTGACTGCCATTGATGGTTATCAAATGTTCGGCAGGCACTTTGGTGAGACGGTACTTGCCGCAGATGTACTGAATCACCTTTTATGTGCGGCATGGAGACCTGATCTAGATGTCTCTCGCATCTGATGCTGTTACAGGGGCTCGGACATCCCAGTGTTTACTTCAGCGGGGTTAGGCCTGGATTCGTCCACTCCCGTCCCGTCAACTCGATGCCGCTTGCCTGACACGCGAACGACCGGCAGCGTGACACGACAGTCGACAAGGAACCTCTTGAGACCATACATCATCCCGTCTTTCAAGAAGAAACGAGGTCCTGAAGTACAGGTGAAGAGAACCTGTCAGTTCTGCCGTGACTGAGCTCCTGAAGAACTGGGACTGGCTAGTAGTTCTTCAGGTCCTTTATATCCCCCACTATTTCACTTTGTCTTTAGCGGACCTAATGGCTGCCCTGCGCATCAAGGTTCTCACTCTTGACTGTTTTGGTGTAAATCCTTAAATCGTCAATTGCTGCATTAACAACCCTCCCCAACACATCACTAATGCTGCCGGTGTTAAGCACGATAAGCGACGGGCAAAATGGCTGAAGAAAGGGACAATTCTGCCGACCTCTTTGCAATTCCCAATTTCTGGCGGGCTTCCAGATTCTTGGACGAAGACAAAGCAGCAAACCCTCTATTTTCACCAAACTTGGAAATCTCAGGTATGTTAATGCGAGTTCATGTACCTCTGACGCAGACCGAGATGCTGACCCAAACCCAGGCTCTTCTTTCCAATTCCTTCCATTCGGCAACCAAGACAAGCCTTTGAACACTCTCAAACGCCCTCTTCAAAATGACGGTCAACCCAGCTTCTTCAGACTGCCTCCTGTCCTGCGAGAAGCTACCCCCAGCGATGAGCCACAGCTGTCCGACGACCTGTTCTCCGATGAAAATGTGAAGAAAGCCGCATCTCCGGCTGAGTTAGACGACGAGGAGGACTACTGGCTCACTCTGGAAGATGTCGAACCAAAAACGCCCGAGTACAAGTCCTGGGAAGCATTCAACCCAGCAGCTCAACCCGGTCCATCAGAGGTCGTCTTTATTAGCGAGGCCGGGCCGGTTGCTTTTGACGCACTCATAACCGATATTCCGGAAGATGGCTCAGACCCTGTCCCGGATATCCTCGACAATGCCCTGTATTACGCCTGTCTGTTAGGTTTGGCACAAGGGAGAAGCTCTGTCCTCTTCTCATGGGACTCGGAAAAAGGCACGTTTGATAAGACCGCACCTCACCTTAGGATATCGGGTGTCTCTGTCCAGGTGATACAGGGCATGGATCAACTTTGCCTTGACTGTGGAAACGCCATCAAGGCCCTTGGATCCTTCTCTGAGTCGGCTTACTTCGAATCACCTACGCCAACAAGCGTTGCCCTGGCAAAAGTGGTAGATCAACTGGTCCTGGCTGTCCAAACCGAGGTTGCTGGCCGCAGCAAGACTGTCAGGTCGACACTTCAGTTACAATCTGTTGTTATGCCAGCACACGCCATCTTGACGTACTTTCATGCGCTCAGCAAGAAGCTGAGCCAGGAGAAGACGGAGGAGGGAATGCTCTCTTGCCTCTTCCGGGAAGCTCAGGCCGTTGAGTACCAAGGCGGTCTCCTACCCGAGGTTATCTTTGAAGTGCTACGGCTTACCTCAAGGCCATGGATCGAATTCGTCGAGGAATGGATCGGTTTGAAGAATGAAACAGGCGCCCCAATATCCAAGACGGGATCAGGAAAGTCCTTCGTCAAGGTGGCCGACAAGATGTGGATAGACGACCACGGCTTTGAGCTCGAAGAACCCGACTTCTTCCTAGACGAGGATAGGATGCCATCATTCCTACCCAAAGATATCGCTCAGTCCATCTTCGACACTGGTCGCAACCTGCGCTTCCTCAAGGAACACCATCCAGAACACTTTCTCTCAAAACGGAACGCCGTCGCACTGACTAAACCACCAAAACTCGAGTGGCAATTCTCCTGGGATGCTATCACATTACTGGAAACAAGAGTCAACGAGTATAAAGCTGCAGTGACTCGCTTGGTTCAAGGGGTAACATCAGAAGATCAGTTCTCGACACCTCCGTCAACCGCATGTGAACCAAACGAGTACAAACTCACCTACTTCGGAAAGAGTGAGGACGAAGTGGCTGCTGCTGTGCTTGCTTCTATCAATCAGCTCGCTCTACCTCTCGAAAATCACGAGTCCAACGATGAACTCACTACCATGCTTCACAACCGCTTGTACTCAACAGACCAACCCACCAACAAAGTGGAGGGCTTCAACCCACACTGGTCCCTTGTTCCATTGCTTTCTTTCGGTTCTCTCGTCGACACCCAGTCCAAGCTCGTCAACGACGAGTGCATGAAACTGCTCCTCGGTCCTCACAAGCTTCGAGTCCATACCAACCTCATGAGACAATACTTCCTTCTAGGCAACGGCATGCTCTGCAGTCGCCTTTCACACGCCCTCTTTGACCCTGACCTCGAGTCAGCCGAGCGTAAAGCCGGCGTGGCCTTCAGCGGCGGCGTCATGGGTCTTCGACTGGGTGGCCGAGACACATGGCCACCCGCCAGTTCAGAACTCCGCCTTGCACTCATGGGTGTTCTATCCGACTGCTACGAGCCACCAGCCGGAGAGAAGGACGACAGTGAGCGGGATGAAAACCACAGCATGGGCACATCAATGCTTTCCCGCACCTACAGCTCTGATCTACCCGGCGATCTAAGCTTCGCCGTTCGCGATCTAACTGCGGATGAGATCAACAAGTGTATGGACCCCGATGGCTTAGAAGCGCTCGACTTCTTACGTCTGTCATACAAAGCTCCCTCCGGGCTACAGTATATCATGACACCCATAATATTGCTAAAGTACGACCGCATCAACAAACATCTACTCCGCGTTCTACGTATGCTATACGTTGTCAACCATCTCTCTCGCGACGTCATGCTGCTTGCTCGCCGCACCCGTCTCAGCAACGCAACCTTCCGCTTCTGCACGGAGGCAAACCACTTCGTTAGCAAGATGGCGGCCTACTTCTTCGACTCTGGCATCACCACAATTTGGAACCAATTCGAGGAGTGGCTAGACTCAATAGAAGCTGAGTTTCTCGGCACCACCACCAACCCTGACAATGCCGACGACAGCGCTAGCGTCCACACATCCTTCTCCCACCGCTCTTCATCCAAGTCCTCCTCCAAGGACAAAAGATCCTGCTCCCCGGACCTCGTCCGCTCCCGCCAAGAATCCACCCTAGACGAAATCATGTCCGCCCTCTTCCTTCGCAAACGACAAACCCCCGTGTTAAGTCTGCTCGAAACAATATTCAGCATCATCCTCCGTTTCGCTCGCCTTCTTCGGAACACCACCTCCCCATCCAACGGCAAAGCCACCACCAGCAGGAGCAAAAAGGGAAAGAACAAAGAACAAGAAGCAAAAGACGAAGAGTACAAGAACGACACACCCGAGTCTTTGTACGCGATGTTCAGGAAGAATGTGGAGGTCTTCTTAACGGTTTGTAAGGGTTTGGGAGAAAAGGCTGCTGCTGGGAGGAATAAGGCTGGGAACGGGAATGGGAACAACGGGATGGAGAGGGTAGGGGAGGGGTTGGCGGAGGTGGTACCGCTGGGTTTGGATATGATGGGGTATTATGAGGGTGGTAGGGGGCGGTATCAAGGTTGAGTTGTGGATTGAGGATGACATGGGTTATGAAAGGTTAAGGATAAGGGCAAGGAGGAGTTGGCATGCAGTAGTGTCTAGTTATGATGTTATGTTATGAACTAGGATGGGGTCTCATGGCATGATTAGTTATGTTTTAAGGTTGTCACGGTGTTGATAGTTAGGATAACAGCAGGACTGATACCCATTTACTTGGAAGAAACTTGTCTCGTTTTCTGCCTTAGTTGCTAGACGTGTCTTGAGTACCAGAAGGAACACCTACAAATACATTGTGCTCCCATATACTATATACTATACGCACCTTCCATGTCCTATCTATCTCCATCACGCCACCTCTCTCGTCGTCCATCTCACACGCTCCCCAGTTACAATCAAACCTAATCCCCTGCTTAGTACATATATCAAAGGCCCCTTGTAGCCGGGCAGTACAAAGGGCCAGAGAGATGAAGTGTCCCGAAGATGCGGCCCCGAGCGGGATGGGTGGATCTTTCTCGGGCCGTTCCTTCCTTTTATTACACGCTTCAAAGTTCCACCTGCCTTCCGTGTCAGTCGATGCGGCTCGGGGCGGACCCAACTGAAAACTCTGACATCGCTCCTTCCCTGGCTATGGCGGAACTGATCGAGCTGTGCCAGGTGGTGTGGCTGGGTAGAGGTAGCTCAGCCACTGCCATCTCCTGCCATGTCCGTCCGTAGAGCAATGAGATGGAGTGAAGAAATTGATCAATGTATTCTCTACATCCTCTTCGCGACTTGATGTACCCTGGCGGCTAAGAAGACGGTGTGAGAACCTTGAGGGTTCAGTACCCACGCTGCCACGGTGACACACATGGACGGACGTCCACTATGGAGCCGAAGCGGCGCGTGGTGAGATGAGTCTTCCGTCTCGTCTGAGCCGATCCATACTTCTGCGCGGGCACTTAGGTAACTATGGAGCCCGGCCGGTTCATGCTTAAGTGAACGTGCCTACTCCGCCGGGAGAATGTTGGAAGTGGGTGGAATCTGTTTTCTGATTTTCCGTTGGGTGAATATCACAGTCACTGCCAAGAATGCGTTGTAGGTTTTACTTGTGTCAACACTTCACTTCCATTCTTCAACCTTCAGCTTAGCATCCAACATTTATCTATACCATGCCTCCCCTTTCACCAGACTTTTCCATTCACCGAACAACCTCCTTATTGCTTCCCTTTTCACCGCCCTTCCATCCTTCACTTTTCCTTTCCTTCGATCTCCTATACCCTTCCGCTTTTGCATCCTCGTGTAAGCCCCCTTCCCATTTATATGTTTTTTATGTAAACTCTTCCCTTTAAACCAGCCCAGAAAAAAAAGAAAAAAGACACCGGGTGACCGTTGACCATGTAGTAAGACCGTAAGACCGAAGAACCGTCATCGTTGCAACACCATCTGTCTATCGTGTACTTGACAGTGTTTATTTTTTGCAAGATGAGTATGCTTGTTGGGAACGACGCCAGAACCATGCTGAAGGAGGTGTATGCCGTAGACCGTAACCGTGCCCTTTCAATGCCTGTTCCGGATTTTCCCCGCAAGGAATCCTGTTCCTCATGTTTTCATCTGTCTCCTCTCGTGGTTCCTTTTCTTTTCCCCTATTCTTCTCTTTGTCTTTTGACCTTGCCCCTGAGCCTTGTGTCCTGTCTATAACTTTGCCATCGTGGGTGGTGTGTGGGAGAGTCTTCTTCTCTTCTAAAATGCAAAACCGTGAAAAAACCAATGTAACAGAATAAAACATACAGAAATCTATCGGTTCGTTTCAAAACAAAACACACAACGCAACAACAACCGGCCGACCCGACCCGAGCCCCCGGTGCTCATGGCTCATGCAACGAAACAAAAGTCAAAAGATCCAAACGAGTGTAACGAGTGTAGAAGATAGAAAACCCCGACAATGACGACGCCGTTGATGCAAAAGACTGCTTGCTGTTTCGATGTTGGTTGGAACGTATTTTGGGGTGTGCATGAACGTTACTTAGTTAGTTGCCATCCTTCCCATCGCCTTTCCTTTAAGTTTTTTCTTCTTCCTTATAATCGACCGACCGACCGCATGAACGTGAAGCGAACAGAAGTGGTAGGTGATATCTGACGACTCGACTCGCCTGCCCCTCGTAGAATTATTGTCGTTTGTCCGAAGTGTTGCATCGCACCCAGTGAACTGAGCATGAACCCGAAGTTCCGCGGGAACGCCCTCGGGTAATGTTGCCGGACCAATCGCTAAATCGTCTCTGCCAAAAGATATTTGCTGTACCCGGATCTTCCATTGGTTCGAAATCGCCACCAAATCCTGTCGACGTGATGTATCCGATCAAACGGGCTTTCTTTGCATCGGTCGCTTAGGCCTTCTTTGGGAACCACAAGAGACGCTTGGCCTTATTCCGTAGAAGACATTGCCGTCTGATTGGACTCCAAATTGCCCAAGTCAGCCCAAATAAGATGGGACAGCGACCTAAAAGGTTGCTTCGACCAGTCAATCGACCAGCACTCTGTGCCGTGCTCGACGACCCTCGCGTTTGGAAGGGTTACCCAACCCCTTTTGTTGCTCATCCAGCAAGGTCTCCAGAGGGTGAAAATCTTGAATGTTGGTGACCCTAGGTGAGTATTCCAGAGTCCATCAATTTTGCCAACCGTAGTATCAGTCGTATCGTCAAGGTCAGTTGCGATATCATGAACATCCAGAATTCGAAGCTTCAAACCGGGAGTCAATATCGGAAGGATGCCAGAAACCACCGGAACTGTCAAACATGATGCGAGGTCGTCGGGTAGATCGATCCAGTTCATCCAGGGGAAGCAGGTAATGATATTTTGGCCACACGATCGAGTCCACGGATTTTGATGACGTACACAATAGGCGGTCCAGGAGATGCTTGGTATTCACTTCATTTTTTTTGTCTTCATCATGCCAGGAGGCTTTGTACAATATACCAAACAGGTATAATATATCGCAGGGCCTCTCAGTTTTCCAGTCTGGTCCTCCCAATCACAACACGTTTAGGTCCGCGAGGCCAGGCTTGTGAGATTTCCGCGACTCGAAAGAGGTTCGGAAAGTCCAAGTAACTGTCTCGGGGACCTTACCCATCAGGGCTCCAAACCGCCACTGATCTCGAGAGCTGACGAGTATTAGCTTGCAAGGCGACAAAGAACAGCGCAAGGCTGATCTGCGTACGCCGTAACAAGGCTAACGTATGACATCCAATACGCAAAACGTGAGGATTCATGGGGGGACTGGTTTGTGGTGCGAGCAACACTCGCGGATATTATCGGACCCGAAACACTGCTGTATAATGCTAGTTGATCGGATTTTCAGGGCGGTGCCGGAAGGAACTGGCCAGGTAACTAAAGGATTTTGTTGATTTTTTCGTGATTTTTGTTGATGGGGCGATTTGGCTAGCCAGGCCATTCCGGCAGCGGGGGGCGGGGGGGATCGAATCGATTGTCGTCACATAGTCCTACCACTCGAGGTCTTCGCTTTTGACCGGCGACTCCTAAGCGCGGGTTTGACTGCGTTCGGGACCTGAACCACACCATTAGATCAGAACACATTTTATGTAGGACGAAATTTGAAATGGGTATGAGGCTGCGCACCATTCTGGAACATCTGGGACCAATCGGTACCGCCGGATCCACCAAACATGTTCATGCCGTTCTGCTGCTGGGGCATGCTGTAGTTGGCAAGCTGGGGGTTGATGTTGGCGGTCATGTTGTTGTTAACCTCCTGACCGTTGTAAGTCTGATCGAAGCTGCCACCGCGGGTGGTACCGCCCATAACGGAACCAGTCATGCTTCTCCTGTCGCGGTTCGCATCATCGATTCTATTGATGCTGCTGGATCTCGACAGTTGATCCTGGTTGTTGCCCATGTTGTTCATACTATCCGAGGTAGGGATGAGACCAAACGGGTGGACCATGCCGTCAGCGGTCATGTTGCCCATACCGTTCATGTGGTTCACATCGCCACCCTCGCCCATGGCCTTTTGTTGAGCCTGCGCGTTCTTCTTGACGTGCGCCTGGGGGTGCGACAAGTGGCTGGCACCGGTGGGGTTACCGCGACGAACGGAGCACTTGATAAAATGACGCTTCAAAATATCACTTCTTGAGAAGGTATCACGGCACAGGACACACATGTAAGGGCGGTCGCCGGTGTCTGCTAGATTATCAGAATACTGACCATCTGAGAACCAGTAGGAGAACCTTTGGGGGATGGGACTTACGGCGGAGTAGATGCCTCTTGAGGTGCTTGGCGTGGAGGTAGGTTTTTGTGCAGTGAGGGCAGGGGAACTTTCCGTCGGCATCCTTCTGGGGGATCTGGTTCTTCGCAGACGCGCTGCCGGCAGCGGGAGCGGCGGGCTTACCGGGCGCGCTAGGGAGAATGCCGCGGCGGCCCTGGGATCCAACCACGTGGGTGGGTTGATCGCCCTCGGGAAGCATTGAAGCTTGAGCGGCGATGAGTGGACTTTGGCCGTAGGGAGAGTTCATGCCGGGTTGCATGACTCCACCAGCCGGCATCGGGCGGAGCACCGGGGGTACACGGCCGTTAGCCGGGGACGGGGCCGGGGCAATGGGCTGGGGATGCGAGGCGGCAGTGGTGGACTGAGGCATCATGGCCGAAGATGTCGCGTAAGACTGTTGGGGGTACGGGTTGCTGCCCATCATAGGATAGCCAGCACCACGACCGGCGCCGTTGGGAGGAGGGGGAGGGTAGCTAGCCATGTTGCTGGTGGAAGCAGGCGTGTTGGGGGTTGCAGTTCTCGGGGTGTGAGGGTAGCTGCCGTAGGAAGGAGGTTGCTGCATGACCGTGTTGCCGGGCTGGAGAGGAGGCAGTGTCTGCGGGGGAACAGTCGCGGTGGATTGTTGTTGTTGCTGCTGCTGCTGCTGCTGTTGCTGCTGCTGCTGTTGTTGCTGCTGCTGCTGTTGTTGCTGCTGGAGCTGATGCGGAGAAATGGCTGAAGGCGAGGGATTGTATGAAGCTGCCGACGTGTTTATGACATTCGTCGAGTAGTGCGGCAAACCTTCCATAATCCGTCTCAAAAAATTACCGTGAAGTAGCGGGCACAGAAAAAACCATCCGGCAACGGGGGCGCGAATAGGGTTCTTCTGGTGACTCTTTGTCCCGGACTTGGATCTTGGACGAAAAGCGCGTTGGCTGGAGAGACTCCTGAAGACCAATGGCTCGGAATTGGGTAGCAAGGCAAAAAAAAAAGACCTGCGTTGCGCTTGTTTGCCCGACGATGCACTCGAGCCCGTTGTCGGTCACAGAAAAGTCTGACTGTACAGGTAGTGGACGGGACCCTTTCTTGACAGTATTGCGACGGCGCTACAACGTTGTTTGGGGTGTTGCGACAGGCCGCTGGCGGAGAAATCTTGTGCGGCGGTGGGAGGTGAAGCTGCGATCCAGTATCGTGCTTGATGCCGGCGACGAGCTTGTTGGAGGAGTATACACACGTAGAGGTGGAGAATGCCCTAAGCCTGAACTTTGGGTTGAGGCTCAAAAGGAAAAAAGATTGGTAGGTGGAGAGAAAAAATGGGCGGAGGACAGAAGTGGAGCCTTCGCCTTTTGTAGGTGCCGCTGCCGGTCACCCTTTTTGTACTGGACGGAGGCCAGCGTCACTCTCCCAGAGCGGTACAAGGTACAAAATTTGCTAGGCCCTGCCTGTGCGCTGTTGAAAGCTGTGAAGGGGGGAATCGGACGAGTGGATCGGGTGGGCCTTGCAGAGCCCGCTAGCTCCAATCAGGTAGCGTATTTGAGATACGTACCGGGAGGGGGGTCGAGAAATCCAGCGAGAAATATTTTCATAACCCCCCCCTCTCAGAATTGGACTGATAGAACTGATTGCAGGCAGGAAATAAAAGGTCTGGGCATCCAGATGACGACGAACATCCACACGTCTCCGATGTTGTATAAATTTTATTGTGAACTTGCTGTTGTTGCTGTTGCTGTTGCTGTATTGTTGTTGCTTCATCATTGCTATCTGTTTGTCTTTTCCGCCACTTGCTTCTGGTCCGGAGGGATTTCAAATGGCCCAGCCCTTCTGATGCTTGTTCTGCTTCGAAGACCAGAGTCCAAATGTTACAGAGCGCAGAAACCTGAAGGAGAAAAGAGGTGGTTGAAACGAATACAAAGCGGACATTGAAGGGAACCGTCGGAGAGCGAGTACGGAGAACAGGGATCCCTTCATTTCGGGCGCGCGCGGACCAGAGAGACGATAGAAACAGAGAGAGAGTCAAGGCTGCCAGTCACTGCACATTATCCTTCGAACAATGACCATGATTCAAATGTGAGATGGTGTTTTGTGACTTGCACAGGTCTGTCTGAAGCTTCTCTTCCAGAGAGCTGAGCAGAAGCAGGAGTTGCTGTGCCTGATTCACGTACAACAGCACGCAGTGCCATTCATTACTTGTCTATCTTTTTGAGTCCGATAGGCAACGAGGTAACTAAGAGAATCCAACGCTGAGCATCGTCTTAGTTATCTCAAGATTTCTGGACATAATTATGAAGTCCTCAATCCTTCTTCTGTCATATCTCCCACTGCAACGGGAAGTCCAGGTTTAGCAATTCATGGCCAAGTTATCGGGCAACTAGCAGACATGGTCGAAGTCGCGGTGTTTTCGGTGTTCTTCGATTCCCGATGCTGAGTCTAATAACTCCGTTCACCACAAATTCGTCAACGATGGCTGAGTGGCTGTTTGTCTACTTAACTCTCCTGTGATCTTTTTGTTTCCATCCTCACTTGGGGCTTTCATTGAGTTTAGTACTCGTGAAATACACAGCATATCTCGCAGAGTTCGTATACAGGATCGTGATGTGTGCACCCGACGGAAAGAATCTGACAAAGTGACCTCATGAATGCACAGTGTAAGAATGTGATTAGATTGCGCGAGTTTCTTGCTCGCATGGTTCCTTTTGGTACCGACGCTACTTAAGCGCTGCTATTGGACCGCACGGTACTTTGCGGTACTTTGCGATAACCCCTCGGGCAATCGTAAAGTTACGAAAGTTACACCCTAGACGAAGTGATGGGCGGTGTTAACTACCACCCTGACTTGTCTCTACATCAAGCCTCGTAAGTAAGATGACAGCTTCAATTGTCGAAGGAGGTTCTGTCAGATGCAGACGGAGTATCAGTTGCGGCGGCAAGATGTGATTTCTTTCCTGCAATTACCATCGACGCTTACGCAAGCCGTCTGAACCCCTTAGTAATGACTGTTCTGTAGTCTGTTTTGGTCTGGAAGCGAGAGGGTATATGCACAAAAAAAAAGTCGGTATCTAGTGGCGTCTATTGTTTTGTTGAGATTGCCAAATCGCGTTTACAAACGCAGGTGATCAGGAGCCGAAGGAAGTGGTGGCAGACATAATCCAGTCTGTTCGAATTCTTGGAGTTGGTACCGGTTTCCGTTCAAGTGATCGATGTATTCAACATCGCGCGTTCAAAGTTAGCACCGTACCAAGAGTGAGATATAGCACCAGAGCCTTTTTCAACAACCATTGTGCCCTGGAGAAGGTGTGTGAAAATGTGAGGAAGTAAGAACAACCCGTTCATCAAGAAGGACCAAGAATGAATAAAACAAACCCGCGCATTACCATTGGCAGAAGCGCTTATACTTCTCTTGGGAGAAAATCCAGGTTGGATTGGGTTGTGGCAGCCATCGCCCCCGGCGCGATGAACATCCTACAGTATTCCTCAAAGCAATATCGACGACGGCGAGGACGGCGACAAGCAGGAAACAACGTGATTTGCTAAAAACCAGCGAGACTACTTGGCTGTGCTCGCCGTACAGTCGGCGTTAGTCAACAATCACGTCTTGAGCCAACAGGGACCAGGTCTCCTGCAAAGAAGTCAGTCCGGCACTTTGGTAGGCAGATAGTTCGCGATTCTCATGTCCATATTTCTTAGCCTTCTGCACTTGGACAGAGCCCAGAAGTCCCAGAAGGCAAAGATGCCCTATTTGACGTCGGTACCAAGTTGCAGTGGTGAAAAAGAGACTTTTGGTAACTCCCTCTGTTGAGCGGCAATTCCAAGTGTAGTTGTCGTCTGACTGTTTGATGCCTCTCATCCTTCGGCTCTTCGTGTTCATCAAGCTTTCAATCTGAGTACGGGGAACCAATAGAGAAGGTAGAAGTTGCGGTGAGGGTCCGGTCCTTCCACTCGCCAGCTCTTTGAGGAACGGTTTGTTAGAGGTACACTAGAAGCGCACAGAGAACACTAGAGGTATATCGAGGTTGGCGACTCGGATGGAGGAACTACCTCTGCTCATTTGCGAGTCTGAGCTTTTAGATCCTTTCTACACCGACATCGTACATTTGTGTAGAAAGAGCTTCGTGCTGGTTCCTAGCAACTTAAGAGCCGCTGATGCATTCTCAACATCGGAAGTTTTCGGTGAACCCTGGTTCCCACTTCAACCAGCGTTCTGAAAATCGGCGTGAGCCCGAGCTCTTGCTGCAATGTCTCTTTTCTATGCTCTCTCAAAGAGGTTTCTGCTTTGGACAGAGCTTCGAATGGCACAAAATAGCGACGTTGTCTTCGGCGACGGGAGTGCTGTAGCACAAGCTCGTTGCCGTTGCAAGTCGAGAAATGAGACCGCACCTGTCGGACGGGTCGAAGTTTTTTTGGCAGTTTGGTGGGATGATGTGCAGCATCAACGAGTCAAGAAGTCGAACGAAACGAGCCTGAAGAGAGAGCCCTGTCCATGTCGTTTTGCTAACCCCTGTCTTTTGATGGCATGTCCTAATCTGTGACTGGCTGTGTTAGCAGTTGATGCCGAACGGTGAGGGGGTTCGGCTTGGACATGCTAGCACTGTGATGGAAGTACCGCCCGTACCGTTCCATCGTCGATGATGAATGACGATGCCTCAGAAGGGACTGAGGGCAGAAGAACACCGGGGCTGGTTTCGAGTAATTTCACCAAATTACCACCGCATCTTGTAAATTCTTCGCTTGTCCTGCCATCGACTTGAATTTCGATATCTCATAGCCGACAAGGAGCGCACAAAAGGGGGCTTGGTAGGTAGCGGTTGATGGTTACCTTGGGCGCCGAGGAAGGAACATTGTTGACCCTGTCGCTCACCACCTCACCGTCGACGATAGTGCACCGGCAGGCGCAATACTTCCTCGTTAGGCTTCAGGCTTTCTTGCATCGCTGCAAGATCTCATCAGTCAGATCTCTGGTTGCTGCGACACTGTCACGATGCGGCGGCGCGTTAGCCGCAATAGCATCCCGCACGCGTATCCGCGTTAGAGGCCCTGATGGAGGGTCCAAGGTCCAACGCCCCAATACCCCAAGGGACCCTCAAAGACCCTCAGGACTGTCGCGTGCTGGCCAGCATCATTTGCCGTTGGAGGGATCTGGAAGGGATGCGATGCGAGCCGTTGCTGGTGTCGAAGCGGTGTCTCGAGTCTCACCAGTGGCGTCGTTGGGATGGCGGCAGCCCCCTCCCAGTGTGTTGAAACGGTGTGTGTGCCTGTGGAGAGCTGGGCAGCAGGGCAGATCCGAGAACTGAGGTGAGGCTCTGGGAGGGTCCTGATCGTGAACCCACTCCTGCGGGTTCTGTGCAACATGTAGAAAATTGGAGATATGAGGGGCAGTTTTGGGGCATCTTCCATTTCTAGAAGCCAGCTCGACCTGGTGAACCCCCACAGATGGTTAATATGGATAGAGGTAGTGGTTGCTGGAGCAGTGAGGAGGTCCAATTCGACATCAAAAGCAACGGACAACATCCATTGTCGACAACCTTTAGAGTGCGATTTGTGAATGGCTTCGTACGCCAATGTCGCAGTTATGTCCTGCCTGCCGCGGCTTTCGCGACAGCCGTTACAAAGAGCATGCCACGTCGCTAAGAGACGAGTCAGGCTTTTCACTGCACTGCTACAATTACTGTACAGTGCTTGGGCAACAGGTCGTTAACTGTTTCTGCGGTAGCGTCAGTCCATCACCGCATGCAACTAGAACATGCGATGGCATCGTACCAAGATACCTACGCGCCCGAGGTCGTGAAATACCAGGGCTCGTCGACGACGACCTCGACGAACGGAAGCTGCCCGAAGGTGTCGACGGGAGCTCGTCAGATGTCGTTGGAAAGACATCCCCACCTGCCCACCTGCCCCGCGGAGGACCCAACCTCCATCTTCCTGTTGGTCGCTTGGCGATAGATATCTGGATGCACGGCTACCTTATCAATCAATCACCTGCTAAAATGGGGGGTGTCCAAATTTGGGTGCTTACATACCACTGGCGACCGTGAGCCTCTTCCGAACGAATAACGCTCCTATCAGCCGGTCGGAACGGGAGAATAGGTCATCCTAAACCGGATTCATGTGTGGTCACATTCTGCGCGAGATGTGTCGTCTTTGGCGTCTTCCATTTCAGTGTAAAAATGCAAAGACTTGACAAAAGCGGCAGACGGGGTGTGTTCGGCCTTCGCTTCCTTCACAGAGCACTCACCTCCAAGGACCTCCCACACCTTTTCATCGTCAAGTAAGTACGGGGTGTACTTTCAGTCCCCTGTCTGGAAAGGCAGGCAGGTGGCGTTCTTGGATGCAACACTGTGTCATAATGAACCCTCGTTACTAAGTACTCACTCCCTCACTCCAACCACCTGGAAGCGACGGGGGATGGAATGTAACCAGGAAGATTCGACCCCCAAAAAAGGTCGAGAAATGGCATTGACGACGACGGGTGCTCTTTCCTTCCCAGGAAATTAAATTTCACCTTGGGAACGAGTACAACACTCGTATCAATCATTGTGTTGAGCGAGCATCTCCCACTTCGGCCCGGTATGGTATGGCTACACTAGAGGTACCTTCATCATGTTTCCCATTTGCTAGATACAGCGGAAAGCAACAGTGGTGCTTGCCGACTCTACGAGAGAATCCATCATACAAGTTTTCTTGGCAAAGAGAAGGCATCGCACCCCAGGAAAGAAACAGCCTTGAACATCATGATCGGTGGTCCAATTGGAAGTCGTGGAGGTCGCTTCCATGAATTGCCATTGTCTTGCCAGATTTAACAAGAAATGAAGAAATTGGCCGATGCACAACCGAACGATTCCATCACTCATCATCGCAGAGCATCACAAACAGGCAAGAGCGGCTAGGCTGCCGGCACAATATCCCCGTGATACCTGCTGCAAGTGCCTCTTTGCAGCGTAAAACAACTTTCTACGGAAGCGGAAGGGACGAGATCGGAGTGTGACGAGCAAGTTGCGTGATCTTTGCATACGCACATTCTGTCCGAGCTTTGCCCGAGCTTATGAAATTTCGACTCGGCGACACAATCTTCTTTTCGTGCTAGCATGCCTATGAAATTGAAGTCGACGATGGTGACAATCCAAACCGCTACAATTTCGCACGCGCCGCCGTCTTTGTTTTCTGTTTCTGATATCTCCAACCACTACATCAAGTAACCCCCACCCGAGTTCTCCATGATGGAACGGCCAAGCGGGCCAAGATATCCCCAATTATCCCCCGGTCCAAACCAATCCAGCGGCAGCTTGTGAGATGCTCCAGTGTTTCCCGTCTTCGTCTCCGGAATGACGGGCCACCATGCTGTGCTGGATGGGAATCCGCTCTTGACCACAACCCAACTTTGCGTTGGTATAACAGGCAAGGTATGATCATACAGGGCGTCGTCTTATAGCTCTGCTGACATGTAAACGACACCATTCACATGAACAGAGCCGTCTCGCTCTCATGAAACACTCATTTGACGTTGGGGCCAGAGACCCCTATTATTTAACATGGAACCGCCCACCATTGTCGCCATCACACTCTGATAGCCAGCCAATTTCAGTGGCCGGCCAAGTTGCCCGTGATCTTCATTTTGCAGCATGGTTAGCCAACCCTTTTCTCTAACCTTCTCCTAGGCTTAAGAGTACGACATAATCGAGGCGGTTTCGTCCTGAAGCAGTCGGTGTCTTTAACCGGCAACTAAGGACCGTTCTCCGGAGGACCATGGTGAGGCGGCCCCTGTCATTTTCTTGCACCTCATCAATCAAGACGAAATGTTCCGACATCCGGGTCAACTTCGCTCATCATTAGGTACACCGATGTTCTTGAGGAGCATCTGCACCGTGGTTGGAACACAACCTCCTGGGCCATGTTGCACAGGGTGATAGAGTTAAGATAGCCCGGACTGTTCATCCCCGTTGGCGCGACACCTACAGTACGATACAGTTCCTATGTCCAGACGGTACCGTCACCACGTCACGACACAAACCCTCGACCCTTCTTCGTACCCCCCTTGCGTCGACGGTTTCATCGTCGCAAAAACCATAGAAACTCGCTTTTATCTGGGCGTCTTTGGCGGCAAGTCTGTTTTTCTTCCTCAAGATGACAGATAACTACACGCACCGGCCAAAACTGATTCTACATCTCGCGGTAGAGGTGAATGAGCGAGCGAACCATCTGCGAGCTGCGAGCTCGGCGGTGATTCCTGAAATGGAAATCCGTCTTGGCGTTTTAAATCATGGCTGATGATCGCCGCCAGGATCCTGCAACGCTAACACTGATGCATTGTTCAACCTCGGTCTGAGGGAACTCGCGCGAGGATTTCACGGCCGCAACTTTGTAATGGCAGATGAAGTTTTGAGAATTTAGCCTTGTTAGCACTGACGAGTTTGCTGATGAAGGCCCGAGTGTTTATAATGTTGACTCGGGCCAACAAGAGTCTCTGCACGATCTTCGAGCTCATCACTGTCCAGGTTACAAAATACGCCATAGCAACAACCTATTCAGGCAACCAACAAAGAACAATGCAGAGCGTCAACCAAAGAGTGCCGATTTCGCCGATGCAGTAGTGATAAGCCTATCAAGGGTTTGATTCGGCGTTGTTGCTAGCATCGAATAATGGTGAAAATGAAAGGACAGCCGCCTCGTTGGCTGTCCACACAACTTGCGGGTTCGCACAGCCTACGAGGGTGTGCCCGAGACAATCTGAAGCTCTCCTGATTCGTATCATCTTGAGTCTATCAGAAGTTCAAGCTTTTGTGCTCCATCAGACCGTATCCCACACGGTTGCAACGTCAACTGTTCTAAGAAGCCATTGCCGACGGCAACTGCCCACTGGCAAGGCAAGGGACAGCGGCAACGGCTGTGCCCGCAACAGCTTCTAGAAACCGGTTACGAAACAGCGAATCGACTCGACAACGACTCTGCATCATCTTGAAATCAACAGACCCCCCGTCCCTATCATCACCACCATTCTCATCGCCAGCATCATCGGGATCGGAAGGTAGGCTTTGTGGCAAACTGTCCCTGTTGGAAAGCCTGGCCGGAACAAACCGCTTCGACCGTCATCGACTTGATTGCTCGCTTGTTGGATTCTCCCGAGTCATGTCCCCACGCCCGCGGCATCGGCCTTTCGCGGCCTGGTCCTTGTCAGGGAAGCTCCACTTGACCGAGAGAGAAGAGGTCGGCTCACGGAGGCCCCGACTGGTCCGGCCTGCCGATGTCTTTCTTCAAAGCCGCTTGGCGGTCAACTGCAAGCCGGCCCCCTCGCTCCATTGTGCTCAACAACGTGGCTAGCGCTGCTCTTCGCTGCTGTGAGTGTTTGAGATTTTTTCTTCTCCCTTTGCCCTGTTCGCTTGGCTTGCGTGCTGCATGTCGATTTTTCGACCAATGACCATTTGTTCGTCAACACTTGTTAGTCTCGAAGTTTTTGATGTAACCAAGCAACTGCCTGGCCCCCAACTTGAACCAACGTCAAGGGAAATATTTCTTTTGCCCTTCCATTTCGCGGCTGTGATGACCAGGGACCAGCGGTATTGCAATCGTATCGTCGTAATCTTGGTGTCTAAAAGATCTGGTCCTTGACAAAAGCCAAGCCGCCGATAGCAAATCAGGGAAGTTTTGTTGAGGTCCCCTAGATGCCGAAGAAGCCCTCTAACCGGGAAAGGTTTGGTCAGGCGAGAGAAGAGCAGAGAGCTGCGCAAAGTCACGGCTTTCTCTCGGACGTGGGATTCTGCTTTCGAGCTTGGTTGGATGTTGGCTGTTTATCAAGGTCCTCTGGTCGCCGAAGAGAAAGCACGCCAACGCTTTCGTTCACAGATCTGCTTTGCATCGTCCTCCTCGAGTTTTGACGTTGCAGCTTGCAGGTAGAATTTGGAGACCCCCCCCTCATTTTCCCTCCATCGCCCACTGACCTTCTTTCCCCCTTGCTGTTCCACCGCCCCTCTTTTTCTCTTCAAGACAAAGCGACCCAAAAGTTCTCAAGTCATTGGTGACCCCTAGTGACGTGGTGTGGTGGTGGCTGCCCACGCCTAATTACATGTACCAAGGTGGTATATGGAGGGGTAGCTTTAAGTGAGGTCAGGTACAGCACCATCTGTCCATACGGCTACGCGGGACACTACATAATCTAGCAGCCCGGCCGCTGGGGCAGAGAATATCAGAAAAGGGGGCTTAAAAAGTGGTTCGCGCGGGAACGAGTGAGCATGGAGGGGAACTTTTTTTGGAGCGTTCGGCGCGGGAGGGGCGGTGGGCGCACCGGGGAAAACTGTGGACTTCTCTTCTTCTGCCCACCCCCACCGCCGAGCATACCCGGGCCAGAGAAGGTTACAACGGGACAGAGCATCCATTGCCTAAGCAGGCGGGAGGGTCCACGGAAAAAAAAATGGAGAAAGAGTTGTCCATAGATTCCGCACCCACCCACCCACAACCCGCTTTCGCTCCCTCGCCCACCGCCCACCGTTCACGCGTTTCCTCCCTCCACCACAGACCCAAACCCACTCGAAAAGCAGCCGCATTCCCACATTTTTTTTTGCGAATTGACTTTTGCGGGCACGCGCAAGACACCCACATCACGTCCAAACGGGAGGGGAATGATGGGATGGCAGATGCCAGATGCCAGATGATGGATATAGAGATGCGCCCAAGTTGGGATGGAGGGCTGCCCGCCCCGATGGATAGTGCGCCAAAGATCTCGGGAACTCCACTGGACCCATGAGTTTAATGACACCCACGAGCCCACGGGCGAACCGCTGAATGGGCTGAACGGCGGTTGGGTGTGCCGAGAGCGCTGGTGGGCTGTGGATTTTAGATTCCTACCACTCCAACGACAACCTGGAAGAGATCAGATCACTGACTGCACACTAGAGGTTAGGTATCGAATAAGAACTCCACTATCTTCAACGACGACAACCATCGTTATGAATGTCTCTCTACGAGAAATGGCTGAGAAAAAATCTGGCAAAATGAAGAAAGACGGAAGCCGAAAGAGCCAAGCATTTTGCGATTCCATTTCATTGACACTCAAAAAGCGTCTATCATTCACCGCATCAAGTCCAAGACCCCAGAACCATGGAACTCGGCCAGATAGGGGGCCAAAGGGGGAAGGGGAAATGGCACCACATGACCGTAGTGTCTTTTTTATTTCCCTCGCTCTTTCCTCGCTACAAACTCAGAGACGACGGCAGAAAATCGAAAAGGCAAGCTGTGCGGAAAGGCGAACCTTGACGGCAGGCCAGCCAGTGGTGATTGTGGTAGCCTGGTTTACTAGGACTGCCAGATTGCCTAGCTAGTATCAGGCCTCGAGAAAGGCCTGTGCTAGGGTTTGTTGGCGTTGCTTGTGATGTTGCTTGGTATGATTTTGAAGGACCCTTGATCCCAGGTTGACCAGTCTGCCATTTAATTCAGGCTGGACGGAAAGGAAGAAAGGACTCTGATGCTCGTTGAATCTGAACTGAATCTGGGCTTCCATGAGTCGTCGTCACTAATAACAGGCGAGGCATGCCAGGAGGTGTGGCATGAATACTGAGCAAGAAAAGAAGGGTATCTCTTCATGGCAGAAAGAGCAAGAATCATGGAAATGCATTGATATCTTCTCGTGTCAAGGACTTCTGAGCAAGACATTAATGACAAGGCAAGGCATGGAAAGTTTGAACATGGACATGGAGCATGGGCCAGCCATGTGAAATGAATCGTTCGAGTTGTTTGAGGAAATTTTGTCTTGGCGCTGGGGGGGGGGGGGGTCTTCGAATTTCCATTCCGCGAAATCACCCAAATCACCAATTTTCACTCAACGACATCGCCTATGGTCGGCGACAATCAATGCTTTCGAGGTTTCAGGAGAAAAGGATGAGTGACAGGCATGTGACTGACTGATACGACTTTGACGAGCCGGAAATTCAGGTGCGAGAACACGGCCCGTCGGGAGAGACTGTCTTTTTGTGTGGTCAACTGCGTCGTCAACTGGGCAGTAATGCTTGTTGGCGCCATTGTTGCTGCACTGCTAGGCAGGATGGTCAAAATCATACCAGATGGTATTTTATGATCAGATTACCGGAGTGAGATAAGGTTTCTTTTTTTCTCTATGTGCATGTGGTACTACGTTACATGGTAACGGCGCTTGGAAAAAATCTCTTCCTTTCCCTATGCCCATGCCAATGCCATTGCCAATAGGAACGACGACACTTCAAAGACCAATGGTCAGACTTTCTGTCAAAGAGAAAGGGATCATCCGACTCAGGTCCAAAGTCATTAGTTGTTCTCTTTACTCCCACAGCCTATTACTCATGTCCTCTGGTTGGCGCGGATCAAAAAGACATGACTCCTTGAGAATTGTTGAGAGCCTACCGTTCGTTGGTAGAAAGGGCTTTGAAAGGGCTGTTCTCTATATGCATGCCACGCAAGCTGGCAAGTTTCAGGCAAGGTGTAGTTAGTATATGCTCACCTAATTGTTTCACAACCCCTTGATCGACATTTGCCCATCTCGACACCGAGGCAAAAGGTCCGCCAAAGAACCAGGCTGTGTATTTCCGGTCGAATCAAAATTCTCCAACGTCCTTTTCTTTGGCGAATCCTATCTCACAGTCTTCATACATAGGTGAGATAGGCTCGAGACAGGGCATCAGTACAGCGCATATTCTGTCAGAACTAAATCTCGCTGTTTCTTGGCTACATGACTAAACCACCGGCAATAGCAATGGAAATGCATTCGTGAGCCCAAGCTTAATTCACACACAAAAACGAGGCGAACGAGAGGGGTGGACAAGGCGAGACAGGCGAGATAGGCGCTGTGCAACAAGATTACCTTCTTCAGTAAGGCTTGCTTACACACTTACAGTATCGCCAGTGTCTGTCTGGCTGCCTATTTGGTACGCTACCTCTACGCCAATTCACTGTTACAGTTTGTCAGCCTGTCGTGACTGTGAACTTGTAAGCCTTGTTGACGTGGTACAAAAGAACTGGCTCTTTGCTTTTTTATCCTCTGCCTTTTCTCGGATAGCTGGTCAATGAGACAGAGAGGAGGAAAGCTCCGCGGATTTACTTGGAATTTCACCCATCAAAATATCAGGAATCTGTAGGACATCCAGAGAAGTCGAATGGCAGAGTGATGAATCGTACATTTTGCAACCATCTTATGCACAGGTTTGCACACCTAGGTGCCTGACCTGAACTTCACTACCACTCTGTGAAGACGTTGAAGGGCCTTGAGCTGGCCTGCCAGCCTGCCAACTGTATGGCACGATCATGTATACCACTCTGCTACTGTAGTCGACGGTGAGTACGACCTCAAACCTACCTATGGGATAGCTCACATAGCGAAAGCTTCAAAGTTTTACATATGGAGGTATCCATCCTGCTGAGCATCAAATCTGCAATCGGCTACTTCCGGTAGGATCTTGACTGTCTTCACCATGCTATAGCGGCTGCAACAGGAAACAAAAGTCTCCCATTGCTCAGGGACAATTTTTTACATCGACATTTGAGACATTGATACGTACTACTTTTAAGACACCGAAAAAAAGACCCTACCTGCCTACCTAACAGTGCTGTACATAGATACATCCCACTTACTTCCCGACCCTACCTTACCTCGCTACCAAACTTTTCGTTCAAATCGATCTGATAATCTCACTGGCTCATGGAAGTGATGTCATGGCAGAAAAGGACAGAAAAGAAAAGAGCGACAAAATCAGCAACAGATAACTTCACACCGTTTTCGCCAACAAAGAATTTGTAAGATTAGCGAGAGACAACAAACTTGGTGGTGATGAACTACCTAATTGGTGAAGCTAGGTGAAGTCCGTGAGGATGGTGATCAACAGGGACTTCAGGAGGGAAGGGGGTGTCCAAGATTCGCTCAAGGGGTTTTTACAGGCTACACTACTGTACCTCGAAGATCGGGAATTGGAGTGGTAAGCTTTTTGTAAGCGAGTCTAGCAATTTTTGGTTGAGTTTATGTTTTCAGTTCGGGTTGTTTGTGGTGAAGATCTAGGAAGTGAATGTATGATTCACCAATGTTTTCTTTCCAAAAGATGATGCTGATGATTCTCAAGAGTATGAGGGAGGGTAGCTAAACCTCGAGCTTGACAGGGTCCCGCACGCCGTGACGCCGCGCGGAGTTCGCTCCGCACAGATTAGGTATAGTGACATTGGACAGGTTGACATGTGCCAAGTGACAAGTAAACAATTACAACAGCAGGCCAGGGAAGAAAAAAAGCAATGTTGTCACTTTTTGGGTGGGAAGAAGAGGGGGGCAAGTCGGAATATGTTCCGGAGCAATGACTCCGCTTGACAAAACAATCTATCGGTTTTTGATCGGGAAAAGTATCTGTCAAGGGAGTTGCCGTTTGCTAAGTAATCGGGTATAGGGAACGGGATTGTTGGGATGAAGTGATGGATGTGTTAGAACTTCCCGGTATAGACAGATAATAATTGAAGTAGGAGCTACGATTCACATCATATGTCTTTGGCAAGAACTTCGAACAGAGACATCAACTTGAACCGGGCCATGTAATCGGCAACTAGGTTTCAATTGACATGAAAATCAAGATCGGAATCTGAGAAAATGCAGTATCAAAGAGGAAAAGGGAGCCGAGTGGCAAGGGAGGAACAAGAATTTTGAAAAGAGCCAGATTTGTATGCCCAGAAAGGCAGTGTAATTATCGTGAGATCTTGTCAAGGGGTGAATCAGGGAAGTAGCCTCTAAGAACAGCTTCCTAGAGCATCACGGTCGCTTACAACCGGGTTTGACCCAAAGTGAGGTGGGAAGAGAACAGCGCCTCGTCCTTTGGTCCTTGGAGGTATCATCAGCTTGGAAAAATGGCATCAATGACGTGAGACAAGGAATTAGGTAGGTAGGTCGATGGAATAGGAGTCGCCCCTGTCACTGACGAGAGTCCCTGAAGGATTTGGCGTTGACTTCTTTGTAAGCATCGTCAGCTGCCATAAGAGCCTGAAAACAGGAAGAGTAAATGTACCACATTGTACTAGCTCTGGTTTCCAGCCATGACCGACGTTATTAAAGGTCTCTCTGGAGTTCCTGGCGCAAGTTAGCTGCCAACAACATGTCGAAAAAGTAAAGCGAGTTCGAGAATGGGGAAAGTCAACAAGGTGCCGAACAAGAACATGAATAAAATATGAAGGTTTACCAGTAGGACAAGGAGAAAACCCTAGGTGCAGGGATCTATCTACGCCATAAACCTTTCCTAACCTTCATGTCTGCCAATCGGACGGTAATTGTTGGTTAAAATTCGGGACCTCATGGAGTCTTGTCCAAAAGAGTGTCCTTCGACAAAGATGCGAGGCTGCCACCCATTCACCATGGAGACCACAATGAACGCAGCTAGTCAAGCCTTGAACTTGAATAGTATCATTTGCACTGAGCATAGCTGCGACAAACAACCACAGATGAGAACCATGGTAAGAAGACATAGGACAGCTATGTAGACTTCTAGACCTCAAATTGGAAACTCGATCGTCAACGGGTCATCAATAGCTTGCCTCTAAATAAAACGTTTAAGTCTACTTCCCATCCATCTCATCCCGTCTATAAGTCCGTCACTCCCACTTCGGCGGAGCGTGAAGTCAAAATAAGCATAATCGAGCCTACCCATAGCCCTCCGAGCTCCGCCTACAGGTCAAGGTGGACCAGGTTGGGATCGGACGGAAGAGTTCGAGAAGTTTCCTCTTATATTTTCTTTCGTCAGTCTTCAGTTGTTCCTGCTTTCGTTCATACCTGTCTTTCATAAGCCTGAGAAGCGAGATCATGGATGAGTTTATGGAGAAACTGGAGTGAGGCCATGTCACGACGTCGACAGCTGAATTGCCTGGAGATAGGGTCTCATGAAATAGTCAAGGACGATTAATGGCGTGATGGCTGGCTGCGAACCTTATGAGACGTTATATCTGGAGCCGGTATATGACTTGGAATGGCTGTTAACTAAGCTGAGGATGTAGTGATTGTCTCGAAGTTTAAGGCTCTGTGACCGCAAGGAAACAGTTGAGCGGTGACCGAGGCAGGGTGAGTTGCCTCCGGGAAGTTGGAGGATGAAGCTGGCTTTTGTATATCTCCTCAAATCTTTAGCTAATGGGCATGCCTGGTTTCCAGTCAAAATTTGTAAGTCCAGAGACATCTTTGGAAGGTCATGGAGACCTATGGTTGGATGAACGACTCAAAGTAAACCTCCTCGTTCAATGGCAGGCGGAAGTTTAGGGAAGGAAGAGAATATCTCTGGTTGATTCAACAATGGTCAGGGAAGGAGCGACCAGATCTAGAGGTAGTATATTGGAGTATAGAAGCTCAAGCATAAGAAAGGAAGGAGCAGACTGTCCAAGGACGTGCCCACCCTGACTGGCAATTCTGCGAACACAACAATTTCTGTGGAATCCGTCAAGAAGTACTAACCTGAGCGTCTTTCTTCATTGTTCAAATTTTGAAGACAAGATGTTGTGTCTGAGTGTCTGCATGTCGAAGCTGAACTCAATCTCAAGTGTCAAGTAGCTCGTATGTGAACCTAAGCTGGTCTCAAGCTTTCAGTGAGTCTTGGGACTGCGTAGACACTCCCCAGAACTTCTTGCTTCATAGCTATTCCATGCCTCTTCGGGGTAGAGGTGCCCAGTACCTTCTCGGATCTCATTGGAAATAACCCAAGGCTTATATGTCGTTGGACCGGCCTCCGTTCAGATAGCCGGAGATGGACAGACAAGTACCAAGCCCTGATATCCTCGTAGAGCTTGCCCGTTTGCAAAGTTAAAGCAAAGTTACGGAGGCCTGGAGACTTCAGCATCTCTCCAAGAGATCCCCGGGACAGAATGTTCTTTTTGAGAAGGTGTGTTGACCGGGTGAGACTGCTTGAACTGGTTCGACCTGGATCAGCCATGGTGGTAAACAAAGAGTCGGCGGTTAACAGAAACCTAGCGAGGAACTGGTGATATTTGACATTCCTGTTGTTTTCTCGTCGATTTCCGAAGCGTTGAGGAGTTTGTTGAAGGCACGAAAGGGTACACCCGTTGAACTTTCGCCAGTACTTTGACAGAAACGAAGCCCTAATGTGATGCAGCTCTGGAGTTGATGTCTTGGAACTAAAGCAACTGCCTGGATGTTGATGTGCGCAGAAGCAGTAAGGAGCACGCCGGACGCCCAAAGAAACGGAAAAGAAGCTGGACCAGAAGGGAATGGTGCGTTGCTCAATACCATTTGCAACAGAGTCAGGCAAATTGTCATCCTTCCAATACAACTTTCTCCATTCACCCCCATCAGGTTTCAAAACCTTAATCGGTACAGACCCTAGGATGTCAACCAACTGCAGCGCTTTCCTTCTCTGGGGGTACATAAGCCCTAAGTTCGGACCATCTAACAACTCCCAGTAGCTTACGTGGTAGGTGTGCTGTGGTAGCCAGAAAATCCGTGGTGTTTTCGTAGGTCTGCAGCTTGTCTCGAGTTCAACTCAGGCATGGGCGGCTGAGCTTTTTGCCTTTTTTGCAATCGTTTTGCGTCGTCATACTTCAGATTCTTCATCCCGAACACCAATTTCAACGACTGAGTTCTTGTTCTCATGACCTGTTCCACCTGAAAGTTTGAATTCGTATGGTGAAATACAATTATTCGTCCTCAACACACGGAATAGGGTTGGTAAACGAAAGTTAGCGAGGGCGATTGCGACGAAGGTTAACTAGCGACAACCGAAGGGGGTTGATGTTGGAGTAGTCAAAGGGAAGAGAATCAACAAAAAGTAGAAGTTGGGTGCCTGGAAGCCTGAGCATGTAAGGGTAAATAAAGAGGGTAGCGAATGGCGGTTTATGACACAGATTTCCAACAGATTGCCTGTGGTAAGGGACGTATCTCGGAGAACTGCCCTTCTGAACCGCTAGTGTTAATGCACGCAGAGATTTTCAAGAGAAAGATGACGGGATAGAGAAGTAGCTGACGCCTGAAGTTGATGTAATATCATTAAGTGGATTGTGCTGTTTCCCTGACTGGTGACAGATGCTGTTGTTCTGTTTCTGTTGTTGCTCTTCGCTGCTGTTACTTCGCGATGCGGCTGTTGCCATGGGCATTCAAGGCCCACAGACTCATGCTTTCTGTTTCGTCCATTGATCGTTCCATGCTGACGGAAGATGCAATGTCCTGTTACCCATGCATGCATGCGCTCTCCTCAAGTTCTTCCGGTCCTCGATGTTACCGACTTGGCGTGTCCTTCCCATTTCCCTCAGCCTCCACCTGTCTTCGAGGACCGAGACCTTGTAGAGAATGATCATAAGTGGACGCCGGTAATGATATCAGCCACTCCCTTTCTCCACATTCATCACTCCAACTTCGGCCTCATTTCTCGCCCTTAACGACTTTCTCAACATCTTTCTCAACCTCGATAATCCGAGGCTTGAACCTCTCCAGAGCCTTGCGGTCTTCTTCTGTGGGAGTATAGCCGAGTCTCTCTTCTGCCTTGTCAGCGAGCTTGAGGCCGACAATACCCCAGAGAATAAAGCCGATGCCGACGCCGAGGCGGGCGCGGGGTGAGAGGTTGCGGTAGGTTCTGGTTCGAGGTTAGAGTCAATTGGTCAGGCGGAAATCCAGAGCAGAACAAGAATTGGAAAAGCGGATGGCAGTCCTTGGATATTCAAAGGGACTGGATGACATAGGACGGGTATGGTGTAAGTGGTGACAGGGAGTGGGTGGGTTGACGACTCGAAGTTCCTCGAAGTGAATAGCGGAGCACTTACTGGACGACCATGCTGTTGGTAGAGGAATGACAGCTTTAATCGCTGAACGAGAGTGATGAGAAAGACCTGACGAACCGTGAGACTTTGATGTCAGGACCTCGGTATGAAGAGAAGACGTTGAAAGTGTCGTCCGATGAAAGTTGTCATTGGTAGGAATATCGTCCAAGTTGACTTTAAGTAAACAGCAAGTGATGATGTGATTGGCCAGAAATGCTACTTGATGTGAGGTTATACATGAATTTAACCATGTTTGTACTAGCTTGGAGAATTAGCGGCTGCTACCGTGGTTGCCGCCAATTCATCCGGCAATTCGTCGTCCGGACCGTTGGAATGGGACCAATGAGCATCCGTTGGCGGCACGAACGGGGGACCAAGCTCAGACCCACCTAAATTTTGCGGTGCCAGACGCCGTGGAGCGAGTTGCTGCCGTCCCGGAGCCGCACCGCAGCCCGCACCGCGCCCGCGAACGATTGACCACCCGCATTGCGACTCGGAAGACGGTGCATTACGGAGCAGCGGGCATTGGGTTGGGACGACACTTTCTACCAACCTCACCACCACCACACCCCACCACAACCGTTCGTCACCATGGCCTCACCAGCCGCCCTCCGGCCCTCCATGGGCGCCATTATGCAGACCTGCCGCTCGGCCGTAACAGCACCCAAGGTCGCCGTCGCCGCCGTCCCTGTCAGAGCGCTCTCAACCTCGGCCGCCCTCCTCAAGCGCCACAAATACCCTACCGCCCGCGTGACCCGCGACAACTCTAAGAAGCGTGGCGAGTCCGCTGTGCACAAGTCCGGCACGCGCTGGAAGCTCTCCGTGTCCGACGAACCCCTCCCCGAGCCCGTGCCCCGCGACGAGCTGCCGCCGATCCAGGTCGACGAGGACCATGGCCTCTGGGACTTCTTCTACGACCGCGAGACCATCGCCATGGAGCCCACCGAGCTCGCCAAGCACGGCCGCTCGTGGACCGTTTCCGAGCTGCGCAAGAAGTCGTGGGACGACCTGCACAAGCTGTGGTGGGTCTGCGTCAAGGAGCGCAACCGCCTTGCGACGGCGGAGTGGGAGCGCAACAAGAGCAAGTTGGGCTTCGGTGGTGCCGAGGCCAGCTCGCGTGATCGCATGGTAGGTGGATGACGAAGAAGAAGAAGAAGGCGGATGCAATGGGGTCACAGGAGAGAGAAGACTGACAAGGTGCGATTTTTCAACTCTTTAGGTCAAGATCACGATGCGCGGAATCAAGCATGTGCTCACCGAGCGCTTCTATGCTTGGGAGGATGCGGTGAAATTGGCCGAGCAAGACCCGGAGATCGACTTGTCCAACCCCGAGAAGCCTTACGAGCCTAGCACATTCCTGGAGGAGGCGGAAGAGACGGCCGAGGCCAGCAGCAGCGAGGCGCAACCTACCACCACAGAAATCGACCCAACGACGATACCATCATCCAAGTCCCAAGCCGAAGCTCCCAGGCTATGAGCGAGAGGAAGCGATTCGGAGAAGGAAGGAAAGGGGAGAAGAAGAAGTCTATGAACTGGACGGATGGATGAACCGGTCGTGAAGCTGCTGCCCTTGCGGTAGAGAGGACGGAAGGGTGGAAACAGTCACGAAATACCCGTGTTTCCAAAAACAAAACCACCACGCACACACACAATTGCAACCCTGTATCGATAGTGTAACGAGCATCATTATGTGTTTTCACTGTACAACAGCCCAAATTCAAACCGGACAGGCCACGTTCCAAAAAGGGAAAATGGGAACATGGCCTGGGAGGTTTTCTTTTTAAAAGAAGCCAACGAGACCAAAAAAGAAGCCCCATGGGGTTTTCATGATGGGATATGGATGCTTGATGACCAATGGGTTATAAGCGGTCCCTGCCCTGGTGAATGGTGATGGGCTGAACAGCCGAGATCCGGGGGTGTGCTGTAAATCTCTCTGTATTCCAACATCTCGCTTAGGATCTGTCTAGATTTCCATCGTAGCTGGGGAGATCATCATCGACGCCAACCTACAACAGGCGAGACTCATGGAGAGGTCATGAGGAAAGAGCGTCATGGGCATGACAGACAGTGGGTTGAGCTAGACGGGACCAAGCTGTTCGTCTCAATGTCCAATTTTCCATCTCAAATGGCGAACGATGGCATATCAGATATATATAGGTATTTGGCGGGATTCAATTATCATTGCGGGACCAAATCCAGACGAAGCAAGCTAGGGTTTCTTCTCAAATTATGAATCAGCTCAGACGAATGGATGAATGGTCTTCATGTGTTGAGTGTCTCTTGCTGCAGTGGTTCAATCTTCAATGTTGTTGGCCTGGACATCAAATCACAGCGAGACATTGAAAGTCCCACCAGGGGGGACATTAGGGGGACATTATCGACCGTCTCCTTGGCTCCGGTCTAAGCTCAAAGAAGCTCAAAGCGGGGTCCCGTTCCCGCCCCTCATTCCAAGACTCCCCCCACTTACCACGACGGTGACGATCCAGGAGCCGGCCGCTACCACTGGCTGGCAGCAAGCCTGGGCTAGGAGCCTAGGAGAGACCGCCTACAAGACCGCCCAGGAGTCTCCAGGAGTGTCCCCAGGAGAAACAACCATGCATTGGACATGCCCCCTACTTTCATCAGAGTTCCGAGATGTTTTGTTGACCTTCAATGGCTTTGAATGGTTGAGCGTGGAATATCATCAATAAGACGGGCAGATGGACGAGACCTCCACTATGCCTGACTGCTGCTACCTGCACACCGTATACTTGCAACAGGTGTGTGGAAGGAAGCTGCATTGCCTGGGCTGCCAGAGGTAGGCTGGTGCCAGCGAGCGGTGCAGCGTGCAGTGACAGCCCAGCGCGGCCCCGGCCAGCCAGTCCAGTCCCCCGTCAACGTCGTCCCTTGTCTCGACTGGAGTGTGTCAGTGCCAGCCTGGGTCGTTGTCCAGTGTCCATCCGGGGCGAACGTGACCGACGCCGCCTCCTGTCAGTTGTCCTGTCCACGACGAGCCCAGGTTCCAGTTCCCGCCCATCATCTATCATCTCCCCAAGTGTCCATAGGTCTGGCTACAACCTAATCCACAAGCGATTCCCCATTTAGTACCAAGTGATCCGCCTTCGACTTCTTTCTTCCCGTCCCATCCCATTCTTCTTGTGTTCTGCTTCTTCTTCCATTTTCATCCGTGTGTTTGCCCTGCTTGCTATATACCATCACCTCAACAACAACTACCAGTACAACCCCACCACCACCCCCTCTAATACATAACAAGCTCTCTACCTGTAGCTTGTTGTAGCTTGCAGACCGCAAGACCCGAATCATTACCTTACCAACAAACCACTAATACCTATCAACACCACAACCATGGCCGACGAGATCGCCAAGGAGTACGATGTCATTGTGCTGGGCACTGGCTTGACCGAGTGTATCCTCTCGGGTGTTCTCAGTGTCAAGGGAAAGAAGGTCCTCCATATCGACCGCAACGACCACTACGGCGGGTTCGTACTCCCCCCCTATCGAATCGAACCATATGACAAAATTCAAGCTAACACGAGACTGTTTTGCGCAGTGAGGCGGCATCCGTTAACCTCGAGACGCTCTTCAAGAAGTATGGCAACTATACCGCAGGCACCGAGCCTTGGAAGCAGTACGGTCGCCCCAACGACTGGAACATCGACCTTGTTCCCAAGTTCCTCATGTCCTCCGGCGAGCTCACCAACATTCTCGTTTCCACCGACGTCACGCGTTACCTCGAGTTCAAGCAGGTCGCCGGCTCCTACGTACAGCAGGGTGCTGGTTCCAAGGCCACCATCGCCAAGGTCCCCTCAGATGCCGCCGAGGCTTTGCGCTCGCCCCTCATGGGCATCTTCGAGAAGCGCCGCATGAAGAGCTTCATCGAGTGGGTTGGCGAGTTCGACCCCAAGAACTCGGCCACGCACAAGGGTAAGTTTGCGCCTGATACGGTTGCTACGTCTAGTATTCGTTCAGATGGGCTAACAGCGGGCGCTTTCCAGGCCTCGATATGTCCAAGTGCACCATGAAGGAGGTCTTTGAGAAGTTCAGCCTCGAGACCGGCACCAAGGACTTCGTCGGCCACGCCATGGCCCTCTACCTCAACGACAACTACCTCGATACCCCTGGCGGCGCCCCTGAGACCATTGAGCGCATCAAGCTCTACGGCCAGTCCGTCGCCCGCTACGGCAAGTCGCCATACATCTACCCTCTCTACGGCCTCGGCGAGCTTCCCCAGGGATTCGCCCGTCTCTCCGCCATCTACGGCGGTACCTACATGCTCAACACCAGCGTCGACGAGCTCGTCTACGAGAACGGCAAGGCCGTCGGTATCAAGGCCACCATGGCCGGTGTCGAGCCCGAGATGAAGTTCGAGACCCGCGCCAAGATGATCCTCGGCGACCCCAGCTACTTCCCCGACAAGGTCAAGGTTGTCGGCCACGTCCTCCGCGCCATTTGCATTCTCAAGCACCCGCTTGCTAGCACCAACGATGCCGACTCGTGCCAGTTGATCATTCCTCAGTCCCAGGTTGGCCGCAAGAACGGTGAGTTGCGCCCGGAACAGTGAGAGAGGAAGTACGGGGACAACCACTAACAAACGAACTTTAGATATCTACATCGCTTGCGTCTCCTCCGCGCACAACGTCTGCCCCAAGGGCTACTGGATCGCCATCGTCTCGACCATTGCCGAGACCTCTGCGAACCACCACCTCGAGCTCGCCCCTGGTATCGAGCGCCTCGGCAAGATCGAGGAGCAGTTCATGGTACGATCCTTCCTCATTTGGATGGTACACTAAGAGTTGAAAGGCTAACAAATTACCGAACAGGGTCCCCCATCCCCCTCTACGAGCCCCTCGAGGACGGCCGTTCCGACAACATCTTCATCTCCAAGAGCTACGATGCCACCAGCCACTTCGAGACTTCCACAGAGGACGTCAAGGATATCTACCGCAGGTGTGCGGGTGAGGAGCTCGTTGTTGAAGGTTTGAGGGAGGGTATCCAGATGTCGCAGGAGTAAATTGGGACGCAAGGATCTGGGAAATATTGGGATGGGAGGAAATGAATTACAGGACATCATCAACCTCAAAGATGGATAGGGTATATTAAGACAATTTACATAATTTCAAGGTTTTTACACAATCTCATTTGCGGTTTCAGCTGAGTGTTGCAAGTGAAGCTGTTATCAACTTTCCTCAGGCATGCAATGCAATTCTAGGAAGACACGATATTGAAAACTGGGACATCCAAAAATGCCCGTAGGTGCAAAAGAAAGTGGAACGGTAAAAGACGATAATCTCACATCTAATCAAAGTGGAAATGGCCCATTTTGTGCACAGTGATTGTAGACACCGTGGGTTACATATTGAGGTGGATAACCTCCTGGTAGCCCCTGAGATGAGAGGGAGCTTTTGTCATTTTGCGAACAAATGTCACGGGCCAAACGAAATCATGTTATATCAAAACCTTGAACGCCATCCAAAAGGGTTGAGAGGACCAAGAAGTAAGTAACGTCCCTCTGTAAGTGTCTTGTTCATATGCGTGACCAAATTTTATCTCAAACCTGGCTTCCCCACTATGAAACTTTGATGTTGAAGGGTGTCGAGTTATATGAAAATGTTGACAATTATTGAGGTTTCACTTGTGCTGCTGATGTGGATGGGTATGGCATGTTTAAGTAATAAGGAATATGAAGAGCCTAAAGGGGGAAAGCGGTTCGGTTTGTTGGTCCGTTTGAAGAGTTCTCGTCAGCAAAACCCTTTGGGAGATTTTATCTATGTCCAGCTTGAAGTGAGGAACAGATTTGACGGATATTGAAAACATCAACAAGACAAGACATAAAAGACATGTTATCCCCATCGAGTACAGTACAGTACAGTACGTAGTAGTATGTTATATGTTGACATCCTTTTTTGTTTCCCATTTTGCCCAAGAACGCCTCGAGATGGTAGCAGTAGTCTACGTTATAAACATGAAAAAGCCAGAGACCAAATGACGCAGATATATGGAATCATGTCCCCCCCAGAAACAGATAGAAGCACAACCCGCCAAAAATACCAAAATATGGGATCCAATTAACGACGCTGGGTCTTGCCAACAGTACGCTTGCCAGAGAACTGTGATCACGTATGTTAGTAACCGGGTCGTGGAAGTGGAAATGGGAGGAGGAGAAAAAACATACCAAATGCTTGGGCATGGTAGCACCAATATGCCTGTCGGCCTCGCCGGCTCTGGCCATCCTGTTCATCTTGCGCTGGCCAAGCTTGGCCACCCTCTCGGCCTTGGAACGAGCCGTCTCCACGTCCATACCAACGCCACCAGTAACACCGTCGTCGCGCCTGTTCGTCGCACCCTGGCCACGCTGGGCCGGGCGAGACTGAGAGCGAAGACGCTCGGCGGCGCTCTTGGGGGTATCGACATCCATGGCATCGGGGTCCTCGGTGGCGTTGCGGCTGCGGGCCATAGAGCGGCCACGAGTAGGCTCGCGGACCTGGGCGCGGCCGCGCAGGTTGATTTCCTCGGTGTCGACGCCGAGCTGATCGATGTGGTCCTCGAGCTGGGCGAACGACTTCTTCTGCATTTTCCTGGGGATTATGGCGCGGTTCTTGAGCGACTTCTTCATCTTGGCCTCGTTGCGGATGAGCTTGTGCTTCTCGCGGATGTACTCGGCCTTCTGCAGAATCTCCTCCTCCGACTCGTCGCCGAGGTCCGAGTCCGACTTGTAGAAGCCCTCCTTCTCGAGGCGCTCCTCCTCCTCTTCGAGAGCGGCCAACTTGGCCTCGATATCGGGGTCGATGAAATCGTAAACGTTCTTGCCGTCGACAATCTGTTCAAAGCACAATATGTCAGTAACCAGGTTTTGGGTAAAATGAGAACGCGGAAGATACTGACCTCGGGGATCTTGTCGTACTTCCACTCGGGGTTGGCCAAAATCCAGTTCTCTCTGAGATCGACGTTGAAGACACCAGCACCACCGTTCTGCTCCTCGATATCCCTGGCCAGAAGCCTCCTCTCGGGGTCGGCCTTGTCGTACTTCTTGAGACCCTTGACAGCCTCGGGAATGAAAGTCTCGCGGACAACACCATCGGCAGGCTGGGCAACGTGGATACGGGACATGACCTCGGTAAGACGCGAGCCCATGGTACCGTTGCTGCTGGTACCGGCCTTGTACTTCTGGTTAACACGCTCAACGAGGAGGGCCTCGCACACGACGTTCTTGACTTCCTGGACACCGTCCTGGGTGGCGCAAGAGGCGCGCAAAAGCTGGATGTTGCCGGACTTGGTAAGATCCATAAGGTCGGCCTGGGATTCGGGGTCGAGCTCCTCAACAGTCTTGATATCCATCTTGTTCAGGACAATGTAGACCATCTTGTTCTCGAAAAGGGGCTTGATGGACCTGAAGAGGTTGCACTGGGCCTTGAGCGAGTAACCGCACTGCTCGGAGATATCGATGAAGAACATAACGGCGGCTCTAAGATGGGCGAGAGCAGTAACGGACTGCATTTCGATGGTGTTCATCTCCTCGAGAGGGTGGTCGAGAATACCGGGGGTATCGATGACCTGGTAACGGAGGTACTTGTAGTCGAGATGGCCGACGAACAAACTCTTGGTGGTGAAAGCATAGGGCTCGACGGGGGTATCGGCGCGGGTGACGGAGCGCACGAAAGAAGACTTGCCGACGTTGGGGAAGCCGGCAACGAGGAGGGTACGGGTGGTAGGGTTGATGTCGGGCAGACGAGCCAAATGCTGGCGGACCTGGTCGAGGTAGGCGAGAGGGTCTTTGAGACGCTTGATGAGGGTGGCCATACGACCGAGGGCGGCTCTCTTCAACTGCTTGCACTGGTACAGAGACTGCGAGTACTTGAGGAGACGAACGTAATCGCGAGAGATGGTCTCAATCAAGTGCTTGGCGGTAGAGACCTGACCGAGGGCAACCTTGAAATGGTCGGCATCTATCCATCATCTTGTCAGCCCTTCATTCCCGACACGACCGGCGGTTTGCTGCCTGTAGTTGAAGCCGCTTGTCGGAGTGAGGCGTGGGATTCCTACCGTAGAGAATGTTCATCAAATCGCGGTGGAAAGGATGCTGGTCGGTGAGGACGGGGAAGCTCTGGACGATGGCGCCGAACTTTTCGCTGCATGTTTCCTGCGTGAACTTGACCTTACGGGTGTAGAAGGCTCTAATTCTGCTGACTATTTGGTGTCGCGAGTTAATGATCTGTTAGAGTTCTCATATAGGATTTCGTGTGCGAGGAGACATACTCTTGAAACCGGCACGAACTGTTCAAAGTAGAGGTTAGCGATCATGTCCATGGTTCACGTGTTCGTCCGGACTGTACATACTCTGAGTCGGCAAGCGACGCTGTGTCCTCCTGTTGAACGGTTAATATCCAACATCATGCTATCCAACCCATCGGATTCAAACTCGGATGTTTTGTATCGTCGTGGTCGTCGGGGGGTCGTCGATGTCGACTTACGAGAGGATGATATCGATGAATTCCTGTGCCCTGTAGAAGTGTGTTAGCAACGTCAATGAACAATAATCCAATCCAATATCCAACATGAACTTACGTAGGCACAGGGGCAATGTCCTTCCACGTCATTTTGAGTATAGATGTCAAGCACTTGCTAGTGAGAAAATCTCGAACAGAAAGTGCAAGACAATGATGAGGATGGGACGGTCTGAAGGATAGGGACCGGCTGCGGGGGCGGTGTTGGAGGGCGACGGGAGGCGCTGTGCTGCCAAAGTCTACTTCGAAATATTTTTCCAGCGGCTGCTCCAATCGATAAGATAAGCAGACTGCCAAAGTGTGAAAAGTGGATCGACTTGTGCGCCTGCCAAGACACCCTGCCAAGGGGTGGGATTCGGCTAGGATTTGGGATTTTCTCACCCCACACTTTTCCAGGGACCCCACCAGCCGATGACCGGGCTTCGCGGGCCTGGCTCCTTGTATTGGCCCACTCGTAACCCACCATCTAAGTTGACTCAATTGAAAGACTTCCGCGTGTGACGGCAGGAACTGATCTCTTCTGCCCCTCCATTTTTCTTCAATTCTCTCAGGTTCCTTCATCTTTTGCTCAGACGTCAACATTCTTAATCTAGCATCAATCCATCTTTCTTCTTCAAGTTTCATTTTCAATTCCTAGATACCCTTCCTCTTACCAGCACAATGGCCGCTCTCTCCCCTTACAAGGCTGATTTCCTCAAGGCCTCCATCGAAGGCGGCGTCCTCAAGTTCGGCAGCTTCGAGCTCAAGTCCAAGCGCATCTCCCCGTACTTCTTCAACGCCGGCGACTTCTACCGTGCCGACCTCCTCCAGGCCATCTCTACTGCCTACGCCAAGTGCATCATTGAAGCCCACAAGAGCGGCCAGCTTGATTTCGACATTGTCTTCGGCCCCGCTTACAAGGGCATCCCCCTCGCTACCGCTGCCACCGACAAGCTTGCCCAGCTTGACCCCGAGACCTACGGCAAGATCTGCTACTCGTTCGACCGCAAGGAGGCCAAGGACCATGGCGAGGGTGGTAACATTGTTGGCGCCCCCTTGAAGGGCAAGAGAATCCTCATTGTTGACGATGTCATCACTGCTGGCACTGCTAAACGTGAGGCTATTGCCAAGATCGAGAAGGAGGGTGGCATTGTTGCTGGTATTGTTGTTGCTCTCGATCGCATGGAGAAGCTCCCTGCCGCCGATGGTGACGACAGCAAGCCCGGGCCCAGTGCCATGGGCGAGCTCCGCAAGGAGTATGGCATTCCCATCTTTGCCATCCTTACTCTGGACGACATCATCGAGGGCATGAGAGGCCTTGCTTCTCCCGAGGACGTCAAGAAGACGGAGGAGTACCGCGCCAAGTACAAGGCTAGCGACTAAAACGCTGGAATTGAACTCTATAAAAGTAACATGTATTTCACAGGTACGTTCCCCCCAAACCATGACTATAGCCACAAAAGCAAACTGTGGCTGACACTCCAGAAGAAGAAGAAAATGGGGTTGTCAGGTTCTATTTGCGCATCCAATGAAGTTATCCGCCGACTTTGGGATCCTTTAGAAGATCTGATCTGGATCCAACGATTTTGGTGCCCTGCACCAGTTCATTGTTGGCTTCAGGAATTTTGCCGTTCTGGAATACCATATGATACCCACTAGGACGGGGTTTTGACGGCTTTCTCTTCATAATTCGTTAAGTCGATGACCTGCAGAACCGGTGAATTTCGAGAACTTCGACAACCTTTCGAGGATGTTCAAGGATCGTGACTCACCATGTCATGCCATCCACCACCTCCGAATTCGGCGGGGCTCTTGCCGATACACTTGAACCCAAGCCGCTCATAGTAGGAAACAAGGTACTGTATCTCTGGTTAACGTCTTCGTCCTCGAGGTAAGCCAAAGAACATGAATTGGTCCTCACATCTTGACATATCAACGCCACACGATCAGCCAACCCAGCGTTCTTCAACTGTTGCAGGTAGGCCTTGACAATCATCTGGCCAATTCCACACCCATGAAGCTTTGGAGCCACGGCCAAAGAGTGCATCGCAACAGTTCGTCCGCCCTCCTGGTGTCCTACGTCTGCCGACCGGCCGCGACGAGTGCGCCAGTCTTTGGGATAGTCCATATCCTTGTCTGTGATGGTGTCTCCGGCGCAGCGCGTAGACACGATATGTGCCACCAGTACGCTCTTTGCGCCATTGGGACGATCGGTCTCAACAGGCTTGGCAGTGTCCAAGGTTTCGATTGTCCAGTTCTTGGCCTTCTCTGGCACAACTGTGCAAAAGACACCGAGGCTCAGCTCGGGACAGGTTGAAAGTCGGTAGTCGAACTGCGGTTGCTGTCAGTCAAAGGTTGGCTCTGGCGCATACTGCCCCATATTGGGCCAAGGTGAACTCGCCTTCTCAGGTGTAGCTCTGTGTGCTGGGTCCGGAAAGGCCGCATTTTCCAGGGCAATGCATGATTCATAGTCAGACTTGCTGAGGGGTCTGATGTTGGGGTGGAAGGTGAAGGGGAATGCTCGCTGCAGACGAGCTTGTGGGCTCTCCCTAGCTTCCCGCCTCTCCTTGCTGATGGTCTTTTGCAACTTGACGAAATCGCTATCGGCATCCGAGGACTCGTCAATGGCGTTATCTGAAATCCGATGAAACATTTGCGGTCGGTTGGCGTTGGACGCCTCGATGGACGATGGAGGTTCTCGCTCTGTGGCCGCCATGTTTGATTCTCGTGACTCAAGCCTCTCCAAGATGTTGGATGCGAAAGAGCCGAGA
The DNA here is from genome assembly GCA_033439795.1 of Sordaria brevicollis. NCBI lineage: Eukaryota > Fungi > Ascomycota > Sordariomycetes > Sordariales > Sordariaceae > Sordaria > Sordaria brevicollis. Next base: position 2,465,068 of record JAUTDP010000006.1, read on the forward strand.
TTCGATCTTTGAGGTGGTTGGTTAACCCAATATCGTGATGCGAAGAGTCGAGGCCTGGTGAGGGGTTGAACCAAGCAAGCAAAAAGTCCAGGTATGGCGATTGGAAAGAAAAGCTATCGTTGACGCAAGACAAGCGAGAAAAAAAGAGGCTCCAGCGGCTTGCTCACCAGTCACAAAAGATTCTGGAAAAAAGGAATGTGGGGACGAAGCTGCTGTGGGTGGGTGATGTGAGATGGATAGTGAATGTTTGCTTCCTTTTTCTTGCATTCGGCTTTTAAACTAAACCGACCGACGTCCGTCTATGACCAGGTGACCCGACGGGGAGTGAGTGAGTGTACTGCAAGCAACTGAAAAAGGGTTGGTACCAATGGATTGGACCCCAACTTGAAGCAGTGTATGTCCCAGGTCCCCCATTGCAGTGTGGAGGTACATATAGAACGTCCAGAAAGTCCCAAGGAAAACTGAAGATGGATCGTCGTTGTCTAAACACCTGACGATCCAAGCTCCCCCAATCTTAGAGCAGACAACCAATGACTATCAATCCCTCTCCGCGTGACCTTTTCTTTGACAGGTACACACACACACGCCTTGCAACACTGCAGTGCCCCCGGGGAACGTATGAGGGGTTCCCCCCTTTTGCTCTTCCTTGGGTCCAGTTTGGATTGGCGAATTGTCAGATCGCTTGGTGTCACTAGAGGAGTTACTCGAGGAGCTCCATCGAGTAAAACTGACAAGAGAAGAATAATCCAGGGCAAGACCATGACCCTGGGTCCTTCTCCAGATGTATGGATAGACATACTTGTGTAGCTCACATGGCTATTCTGCCCCCGATTTACAACGGCACATGAACAGAAAAGAAATCGAAGCGAAATCTTCTCGACTAGAAATGTCTTCAGTCTATTCATCCACCCCCACCAAACTTGCAAAGCTCGCAAGCTTCCACCGCCATCATCCATCACATTCCAATGCCATGACTCAAAGAGCTCGAAGAAGCAAAGAGCTAAGAGCTAGGAGCTTTGACATCGGGATTCCGAAACCAACCCCCCACCTCAATTCCTGTCAAGCTTTTGCCTTATTCAAGAGCTCCCAAGCCCTCCAAGTCTGTTTGAAACTGAAGCTATTTTCTTACTTTTCCGTCTGGGCCGTCAGTGCTGTGTCTGGGCAATGTCTTTCCAGGACTTCCCTTCCTGTCAAATACTCAATTGAGCTTCGAGGTATCCACTTTACTCAGTGAAATGGTTGCGGAGCTTACAGTGCGTTGACGTCACTGGGATGGAGGGTCCAGTAAGATGGCAAAACAACATCTTGACTGTTCAAGATAGTAACCACCTCTGTGAAATGAATACGAAGAGACAGTAAATTCAAATCCTTCCAATTGATCAGCATAAATTGTAGCTGCCTTTATTGAGAATCAGGTAAGAACAGAGGGATGCACAGGGTCAGGTCGGGTGGGGGATGCTCAACTGCGCCCTCCAACTTTTTAGTGCACAGTGTTTCGCGATAAGGAGGCTTGGAGCGGGGCAAGATGCCTGCGATAAGGGAGGTTTGAGGACCTTTACGGCCTCCAAGTTCAAGGGAAGATTCTTCAAAGCTCATCGACACACATGATGCTTCAAAGAGTGATTGAGAGAGAGGCTTGGTAAGAGTCCTAGAGAAACACAACAAGACTTCCAGATGAAAAGAAAGCCACCACTCGCGAATATTTGAGGCTCTAACGTAGTGTCCAGGAGCTACGTTCCGCAGTGACAGCTCTCGTCACATCGCCAACATCACAAGGGAGAAAGTTATCCATGATGTTTGATGTTTGCTGTCATGATCATCAGCTGTTGGATAGAGCACACTTGTACTTCCGTGCCCAGATTACTCATTATCACGACTCCCAGCACGCCAAAGAGCCGCCACTATCACCGGCAGTGAGATCCCCCACTACTTGCCCGCAAGTTTTCAAACGGTACGTCCAGATAGTCCAGCTGAGTTGTCCGGCCAGCCCCCGAGCCTCACCGGTCAACTTCATTAGGGAATAACCTCAAAGGGCGCCAACGTGCAGAGCATTGGGCTGTCCACAAGTCCCGGCGAACTAAAGCTTGGAATTTCGGCCCCCGGAACGCCGTCAGATACCGAAGCGGATGAAATGGCAGGTCGGGCTGGACAGTCTGGGCGGGTGGAAAGCCTTGTATGCGAGCTATCGGAGCTCGGGGAAGAACCGGAGACGTTCAATGTCAACCCGACTGTAGGTGGGCTATACAGAGTTCTGAGAATCAAAGATGGGCTTACAAGGCTTGGATGTCGTATACTTTTTGCTTATTCCATCTTATTCGCCTCCAAAAGAGAAGCCTCTACGGACTTCTTCCAACTTCCATTGCGTAATTCCTCGCCGAAAAACTAGCCAGGCACGGCGTGAGAATGACAGTCAGTTCCAAATTTGATCACGGGCAGAAATCGCTGAGGTGTCTGTTGTTGCGGGACTCACAAGACGACGTCCCACTGTCGGTTTACCGCAAGGAACCAACCACTTTCATGTGGGAACTTCCGAATTGAGCCTCATGCCTTTCGGCAGATTCGCGAGCATCCACTGGAAGCGGAGAGTCCTTAAAGGCTGGCATGATGGAAGGAGACAAGTCATCTCAACTTGTTCCAAAAAGAGAAAAGAGGACAGTTGTCTAGCAAAGAACACAAATAGGAAACAGGACGGTTGTCATCTCAACCCGATCCTGCGCGCAAGATGGAAACCGAGCTTTTGTTTACCTCTACATGATCGTGATGCTTTCACCAGGCCAATGTAGGCTTAGCTTAGACCCACTGGCAGCTGGAGTTTGATGTCAGATGGACAAGCCGGTTGCAGTTACCTTGGTACCTGTCGTCTTCAGGGGCGCGGCCAACTGCTATTCTCAGGTTACAGTGGAAGTTGCAAGGCAACTTTGACGGACCCAATTGTGTCAATTGCAACCGAGAGTCCAAGGACCCTTGCATGCGGGCATGGTCCAGAAAGGCGGACGGCTCGCCTCGGATCCACTGGATCGCCCGGGTGCCTGCCCCCAGAGCCCCTCCTTCAATAACTGCCACCAGCCCGGCCGCCTCTCTTGACTTCTGGAATCTTAAACTACAATTACTCAGCCTTGCCTTCTTCTCCGTTTGCTGTCGTCCCTAGAAAAATCGCTTCTTCTTCGTTTACACTTCCTCCTTCTTCCCCCATTTGTAGACTCTTTCAAACCTCAGCTCGACTGGTGACGCCATATCCCTTCGAAATCGACTGACCGCGCTGGTGCTATACCGACGACAACGAACGACGTCACCATGTGAGTTGACAAGAGAAGACCATACCGAAACCATTTACACAGCTGCTAACATGAGTTTCTGACAGGCAAATAACCATCGCCATCCAGGACACGACGGGAGAGGAGCAAGACTTCCTCTCCCTTCAAGTCTTCCCCGACATGACGCTCGAGACTCTGCGCAACTCGATCCAGGCCGAGACCAGCCACCACCCCAGCACACAACACCTCTACCACAATGGCAACCTGATCATCGACAACACCAAGACCCTGACCGAGCTCAACATCACGGACGGCGACATGCTGGCCCTCCACGTGCGCGAGACGCAACGGGCCACGGCGGTTCCCGAGCCACAGCAGCAAGGAGGAGGCAGGCCAGCGGCGCCCCCGCAACAAGACCCCGAGTTTCTGCGTCTGCAGTTCCTGGCGAATCCGGCTCTCAGGGCCGAGGTGGAGAGGACAGCCCCCGACTTGGCGGCCGCTATTAACGACCCCCAGCGGTGGGCGCAGCTCTTCCGGGAACGGTACGACAGGGAACAGAGGGAGCGGGCGGAGCGTCACCGGATAATCCAGCAGTTGAACGAGGATCCGTTCAACCCGGAGGCGCAGGCGAGGATCGAGGAGATCATTCGCCAGGAGCGGGTGACGGAGAACTTGCAGACGGCTATGGAGCATAATCCTGAGGGTAAGCAATAAGCATAACGTGGAACCGGAGGGTTTTTAAGTAAAGTTGTCGCTAACTTTTTGTCTTGCAGTATTCGGTACCGTACACATGTTGTACTTGGACGTCGAGGTGAATGGAGCAAAGGTCAAGGCCCTCGTCGATTCGGGAGCGCAAGCAACGATTATGAGTCCCGACATCGCAGAGGCGTGCGGTATCATGCGCCTGGTCGACAAACGGTACGGCGGCATCGCCAAGGGCGTCGGATTCGCCAAGATCATTGGTCGTGTGCACACGGCCCCTATCAAGATCGGCAGCCTCTTCCTGCCATGCAGTTTCACCGTCATGGAGGGCAAGAACGTCGATATGCTTCTCGGTCTGGATATGTTGAAGCGCTACCAGGCTTGTATCGACTTATCCAAGAACGCCCTCGTCATCCAGGGTGAGGAAATTCCCTTTTTGGGTGAGGCCGACATCCCAAAGGCGACCGAGGAGGCGCTTCAGGATGAGCCTACGATTGAAGGTCCCGGCGGCACGACCATCGGACAGCGAACCGGTGCGGTTTCGGGACCTGGTCAGGCACAACATCATCAGCAGGGCCAGGCTGGTCCGTCTTCTGCTGCACGTCCTGGTCCTTCCGCTCCCTCCCCTGCACCCGCACCCCAAGCGCCACCGACTCAAGCTCCACAGGCCCGTCCTCAAGCGCCTCAAGCTCGGTCTTTTCCCCGGGAGCATATCGAGCAGCTCGTAGCACTTGGGGCTGACGAGCAGAAGGCGATTCGGGCGTTGGAGGCAACGGACGGGAACGTGGAGTATGCGGCCAGCTTGATTTTCGAGGGCTTCTAATGATCTAATGAGGAAGGGGACCTGGGATGAACATAGAGCGCATGTATCTGAATTTAACGCATGGAGTCGGGCCGGTACATACCTATGGACATATGGTCGTTATGGAATCGATTGAAAGTAAAGAGATGGTAATGAAGATATGATGCCTAAAATAAAGCGAAAGATCTCAACATTTCAAAGCGTTCTAACCGTATTTCTCCGCCGTTTCAGTCTGTCTGTCTTAGACGTCACTGCCTGGGGAAGCCGTAGATGTGATAAGACTTGTAGCAAAAGAACCTCGGGCCGCAATGACAATGATGGGTTGAAAGTACACAACCACATGCGAGATAAGAAAGTTTAACAAGAAGATATCAGAATGTTGTGAACTATCATGACGCTTTGAAATTTCCATTAAGTGATAATACCAAACCACACAAACATACCCACCTATTGTCTACCTAATCTTGTACACACAGGGCTTCAGAAGAGCATTCTCATCAAAGTTGTCCTCATCAGCAGCAGCATCGATGAACTTGGGCGTCTTGATCGGCCTTCCCTTGGCATCCGTCTGCGTCGTCTTGAGCGCCTCCTTCTTGGTGTCGGCGCACTTGCCCTTGGTGGCCGGCACCGCCTTGACAAAGTGCATCTTGACAAACATCTTGTTGTCCATATCCACCGCCTTGTGGCCGTACTCCCTCTGGAGCAGGAACCCTCTCTTTCTCAGGGCTTCCACAAACGCAGACACATCCGTCTCCTGCTTGCGCAACTCAACACCGTCAACGTGCACGGCCAATTGCTGCTCCTCCTCGGCTTCTTCCTCTTCTTTCAACTTGGCCTTGTCCTTCTTGCCTACGGGACCACCAGAAGCGGCACCGGCCTTGCGACGGTTTCCAACACTGTGGCTGACCACCTTCCCAGGACCGCCCTTTTGCTTCGTCGGGTCGACGAACCGTGACTTAATCTCCGCCACCCACAACTCTCCCTTCCACCTCAAGATCCTATAAGCCTCCTCCACAAAATCAATCCAGTTCGTCCCCATAAGCGCCAAGCAGAAAATCACCACGTCGACACTTCCATCCTTAAGCGGCAAGTTCGCAATATCCGCCCGCGTAATAACCTCCGGCTTGCCGCCATCTTGCAAATCGTAGCTCTTGACCTCAATCCCCAGCTTCCGCTTCAGCGGGATCAACGCCTCAGCCAGCTTCGCGTCACCGCAGCCCAGGTCGGCAATGGTGCAAAGCCCGTTTCTGTCTCTGGGAAGGGGGTATTTGGTGCCCTCGGAGGAACCGTCGGCGGGCCGGAACCGGGGCGCGTTACGCAGCTTGCCGCGGGTTTTGATGTCGGCGATGTACCCGTTGACGGGGTTTTCGGGCCATACGTCGACTTGGCGGCGGAAACCTTCGTGGTATTCGGTGAACATTTCTGGTGAGTCGCTGAAGAGACTGAAAGCTTCGCGGGAGGGGCGCGTGTAGAGGGTCTCGTTCAGGTGGCGGAAGCGGGCGGAGATGAGCTTTTCGCGCATGGCGGCTTGGAGGGGGGTGAGTTTGGGTGCGGCGGGAGCGGGAGCGGGCGCAGAGGGTTTGGACTCGGTGGGAGCATCGGACTTGGATTCGGTGGTGGAAGTGGCAGCGGCCTTCTTGTCGGCCTTGTTCTTCTTCTTCTTGTCCTTCTTCTCGGATTGCTGAGGAGCGACCTCAGCAGTCTTGGGAGTGGCATCAGCAGCATCACCAGACTGCTCAGTCTTTTGCTTCTTAGCCTTGTGGGCTTCCTTCTTCGCATCCTCTTTGGCCTTCTTGGCCTTGGCGTCGCCGCCCTCAATCACCTTCTCCCAGAGGTCGGCAACGTTCTCGAGGTTGACATCGGTGTTGTTGGACCGGCCGGCTCTCTTGCGCTTCTTGTTCTTGGGTTTGGGAGCAGCAGCGCCCTCTTCGCCGGCGGCGACGGTACGGGGTTGTTGGAGAAGGACGGAGCCATGCTCGGTCTCGACTTTGAGCTTGTCGGTGGAGACCTTGAGGCCTTTGACGGCGAACATGGTGGCTGCTGGGAATGAGATAGCTAGCCTGTGTGGTGAGGAATAAAAAGATGCGAAAATGAAATCGCAATGGTGTTGTACAACGCAAAGGTGGGAAGTGAAGGTTGGTGGTGATAGACTACGATAAGCCAGACTACGAAGAAAATTTAAGTGGGGCCATTATGCCTTACAAACACCATGTCAATCCCTACTCTGGTCTGACCGCCACGTAACACATACACAACGTAAAAACTTCGTAATTTAACGACCAAAAAAACTTCAAACCACTATATCATTACCAAACTTGAGGGTATTTACATTCTAATTACTATTTTATAACCGTATAAATCCCCCGCATTAAATAAAGCCTATATTAAAAGGTAGAAATAATTAGGTACCTCCTAATTTATATCGAGTATAATTTATACCCGGTACCGCCGCTCTAATTCCCGCTATACCTCCTAAGCGCTCCTACCCCAATAATAATAGCGACCGCCGATATTCGAAGCGGATATTATAATTTAATACCCGCGTAAAAAAGGCTAATACTAATTTAAATAATAATAATAACGATAAAAAGAAGGTTCCTACGCAATTATAATACTCCTAAACCCAATCTTAATAATCGCAACGGTCCTAAACCTAATCCGAATAATTATTAAACCGATTATAATTAAACTTTCCTCGTATTATTTTAAAAAATAATAATCCGATTATTATTCAAACCTCCTTTTTACTACCTACTTTTATTAATTTAAAAATTATATTTAGAATTTTCGCTACTTCCTCCTTTATTAATTATTAATAATTATAATCAATCCCCCTTCGAACTCCCCCTTAAACCTCCCCTATTTAATAATAATAATAATTAACCGCTATTATTATATAATTATTTCGACGATTTATTATATTTCGAATTTTATTAAAATTGTATTAAAGGAAGAAATTAATTAACTAATCCGTAATCTAATAGCCTACTATTTTACTTAATATTAAAGGTATTAACACTTCGCTAAACTTAACCGAAAATAGCGGTAATAAATCCCTTATAATATAATAGAAAAATAAATAAATAATTAAAAAATAACGTATATTAGCCGATAAATAGCGTATAGAAAAATAAATTAGGGAATTTATTATTAAAGAAGCTATTACCTAGTAAACTCCTATTATAAAATCCCGTACTTCGAAGAAGGCTTAAAATCCGCCGCTAATTCCTAATTTTATAACTATTTATATTATATATTTTAAAATATAATTATAAAATCGTTATTTTAACGGGTTTAAAATTAAATTCGGCAAATTATTTACTAACTTTACGGTCGAACGGATTATTATCGAAAAAGAGTTTAATAATACTATCGATTAAACTAATTATAACCACCTTAATTTTAATTTTAAATACAAAATTTAATAATATTAACGTTTATTTAAAAACGTTATTATTAACGAATTCGATATTACGGGGATAAAACGCAAATTCGAAATATAATATTTTAATTAGACCGTTAGCGTATAAAATAATAAGCGGACCGCGCTATTTTAAATTCGTATCTTCTTTAACCATTACTATATTAATAAAAAGGATTCTTTATTTAAATATTATAATACTTCGAAAATAATACGCAATTTATTATTACGATTAGCCGATATTTATTATATAATAATTATAACCCAATTATACGTTTTTAATAATTTTTTTAAAAATTTAAAAAAAAAATTAAAAGAGCCGCGCACTTTATTTACCTACGGTACGCCTACCCCTCGAATTTCGAACTTTAACGATTATATTGCGCGCGCTTAATTTCGACCTAATAATTCCCTTCGCTATATAAATATACCCGGTAATACCGACGTCGCAACGCCTATATTTATACGTAATAAAATAATAAATAAAGGATTAAAGAAAAAGAAGTCTAAATTAATTACTAATTTAATATTAGAAGACTATTATAAAAAAAAGGACGCTAAGCGCGAAATAAAAAAAAAAGGTAAAATAGGGGAGAGGTTAATATATAACGAATTAATTAAATTATATAAATATACGGATAGGTAATAATATAAAAATTACCGTAATAAGAACCCGTATTACTTTTATTACGTATTCCCTAATTAGAAATATTATTACCTTTTTATTAATAAATAAATTAAGGAATAGGCCGCCGTTATTATAATATAGAAGGCTATATTAACATTATTACTCGTTAAAATAATATCCGTATAATTTAAACCTTACGATCGCTATAATAATAATTATTAAATTTAGATTAATATTACTATATTTAGTCAAAACGGTTTTTAATAATTTTATCCCCTATATATAATAAATAAATATAATTATTAACCCCCTTAAATATTTAATTTTACGCTTTAAAATAATTATTAATAAACGAATAATAATACGTATAATATTATTAACGCCAACGGTATACTAATATAATAATTTACCGCATTTCCCTTTATTAATTATAAAGGTATAAATATAGGGATTATAACGTTTATTTTAACCGACGAATTTTCTTTACTATCTCTCCCTATTTAAAATAATATTAGTATTTTATAGAAGGGGGGTTTTAATTTTTATATTAGCGGTTCTTATATTAAAAGCAACTATTAACCCTCCTTTCCTCCCCCTTCCTTACTATTAAATCAATTAATTAATACCCTTATTACCGAATTTTTTAAATAGTTAATATTTAAATACGCGCTATAGTCTTATAAAAATAATAGGTTACGCGACTCCCTATTCGAAATCCAAAAATCCCTTATAACAAATCGGTTTACCCTCTATTAAACGCGTATTTTACCTTTAAATTAATATATTACGTATAATATTAATAAAGGTATTTATAATATAATTAAACGGTCGATTAAAGAATTTTTATACTTTAAAAGGGATTATATCTAACGGTCGTTATTACTAATACAAATAGTACTAACGCTAATACGGGCGGTTCTAGAACCTATACTAATATAAGCATTAATATAAGTACTAAAAATTATATAAGTATAATAATAAAAATTATAAATTATCAACCCCAAATCGTTTATATTATTTATATAGATTATAGGTAAGTAATTTCCCCTCCCTCTATTAAGTATAATATTAACCGCCGTCTTTTTATAAATACCTTTGCCCAAAATTCCCTATAATAAAACCCTCGTAACGCGGACTATTATAACCCCCCTAATTATAACACCAACGACGATTTATTATACAATAATTTTACTAAAAAGTATAATAATAACGAAGATAACGACCCCGACCGCATATAAACCGACGTAACCGCGAACGAATATAAATTTACTAAAGAGGATAAAGAATTTTAAATAAAAAAGGGATTATATATATTAATATTATTATTATAAATAATAATAAATCTAATTTGTTTTTATACTCTTTTAACACTTTTAATATTTTCTCGATTATTATAAATAATAATAGACTTAAGGGATTTTTCGTCACTAAATTATATAACTAAACTATACAACTAAACTATATAATTAAATTACCCAAATAAATTATATATATTCGACTATATTTATTATTATATATTTACTATATAATTTAATATCCTTTATTACGATACTATTCCTATTATTCGAAATTCGTAATAATATTTATTATATAAAGTATCGTAATCCTTAAATTCGTATACTTTATTAAATTCGTTACAAAATACGCTAACTTTATAATAGTAGCCTCATATAATTAATACCCTTTACCCAACCTCTATTACCGCCCTAATAAGGAACTCCTTAAACTTTTCCACCCCTAACGAATCCCCGTTTTCCTATAAATATTAGCGCCTAACCTAGGCTTTTAAATTATTGAAATATACTTCTATAGGGTTAAAATTTAGGGAGTATAAAGGTAGGAATTATAATAGTATACTACAATTATTATATATATCCTTAATAAATTACACCTTATACTACAATACGTTATCTATTACTAGAATATTATTATAATTAAGGAAGGGGTTTATCTTAAACAATACGCTTTTTTATACCTATATAATAAAATTATTTATATTAATAACTCCTCTATAATAAAATACGTTAATAAAACTATTAATAAATATAATTAATAATAAATAAAAATACTACCCTCTCGTAAATATATTATCAATCTATATAAATATACCTTTTAACGCTTAATTAATACGACGTAAACTATCCTTCTTATCGATACCAAATTCGTTATAAAAGACGTACATCTCCGCTAAAAATTTCGAAACCTTCCTTAACCAATTTAATTTCAATAAATCGCTACATTAAAAAGCTTTATATACTATCCTTTTATTAATCTACTACGCCTTTTTAAAATAATAGGAAATTATAGAAATTAATATATATATATCGTATTAAGTAACTAATTAGTATTAAATTTTATCGAAATATAAATACAATTTATTATTTAAAAGCTCTACGACCTTCTATATACTACGAATTAAATACTATTATAACTAATTATACGTATAATACCATTTATACTAACCTCTATTACTTAAGGAACTAATTTAATAGCGTTTTCAATAATATAAAGCTTCGGGTATAAGTCGCTAATCCTATTATATATCTACTTAAAACGCTAAATTTAACGTTTACTTAAACTAATAATTTACGCGATTTTTTTAAAATATTCGCCAATAACTAATATAACGTATATTATTAATCTTTATTAGTAATTGGACTAGTATAGTATAGTTATAATAATTCTCGATCGCGAGAACTTCAAAATCCGATAAAAACTATTAAATTTGGGTGTATTTTGAACAAAAAACAACGGAGATATTAAAATTCTACGATATAGCATACTATTTTTCATATAAGTTGTATTGCGTAGCGGTTAGACTAGAGTAGGGACTGACATGGTGTTTGCAAGGCACAGCAATGGACGTCAATTGCAAAACCCCTGCAAATTCCCCAAGCAATCGTCCCCCGCATGGTGCTTGACCGCCCGCAGATAGTAGAAGCACTTTCCCTGCGATAAGAATCCCGCTGAGTGCCCGCCCTGGGCAGGCAACTTCAACCGATCACCAACACAGCGCTGAGATAAGACGCCGAGGTCGACGGCTATCTGAGCGGCCGTACCTTGTACTCTGGGTGAGACGGGTAGTGAGCCGCAATGGAAGTTTCATCAATTGCTTCCGTAACATTATCCGGAGATTTTCCTTTGTCTTGCCTCGATGAAGTACAGCAATGGAACATTGGAGAGGCCCGGGTTTGCGGTGCACACTCACCGGACCCGATGACGGCAGGAGATGCTACCATGACGAGTCCGAAAGTTCTACGGACGTACACCTCTCCAAGTCCTTTTTTGTCTTTTATTCTCGAGTGGTGAAGGATTTTGAAGATTGAGTCTCCTGACAAACAATAATTCAACAACAGCTTCCTCAACACCAATCATACCTGATGGCTATACCTCGGAACAAAAGCATTCGTACGGAACTTCCCAGCTATTTTACGCGGAATATCCCTTCAAAGGAAGACAAACTGCAAGCCACCGGCCTTTCTTAGCTTCACACCGGAGACTCGGAAGAGAGGCAGTTTGATATCCGGACATTCATGTCATGCAAGATACACGGGAATGCATTGAGACCAGTGTAAAAAGTATGAACCGACTTGGTCGTCTGCAGTGCATGTAACAAAGCTTCCTGAAGCAAGCATTGATTTCATCCTTCCCCGCGGCCCGGATGAGCCGTACCGAAGGGTAACCCAGCGGGATGTTTAAGTTGGTATCGAACGATTAGCGAGCTGATGGATTCTTCCTCGAATCGGTTTTGGATATGGATGTGCTTGATAATGCTGAGGATATAAAAGTATACCAAACATATATTTCATCTGAAGGTGACATAGTCTCGACTCTTTAGCATCAGCATGACAACCGTCATTGTTCCGGTCCGTTAGCTGTCAACGAACCTCACCCTACCGAGACCACGGTGTGAATACAATTGTTCGGCCTTGCTCGGGACTTTCGTGATCAAAGGTGGCTTGCTTATCCCCGCATCCGCCGTGAATAGTCTTGTCCATATGGAATTGTGCCGGTCGATCTCTTTTTCAAATGTTTGCTTGTCTCGCACTCGCTTGGTTGAAAATGGGTTTTAGACAGATCATGAGCCAACGCCCGAGGCCATGGATGAGGGTTATGAAGAAGAAGTATAAAGCTTGGATTACAGGTATAATGAACGAAATACCCTTGGCTCATTCATTCCAGGGCCGGTGATGATGTTCATCCTATCCGGGCTTCGTTCTCAACAACACCATCTTATGGGACCTATGGAACTGCTGTTGCTCCACCAGCCAGTCAGGCAGTTTGTAAGCAGGCCTCACAGTCACAGGTAGAACAGGGGGGTTAACATTGTGACTTGAGCTGCAGAACGTGGCACCCCGAAGCGATCAATGCAAGTTTGAGACTGTTGCTCCGTCTCGTCCCGTCCTTCTCTTCTCGTCAGGTCACCTCGCTTGCCTCGCTTGTCTCTCTGCTTTCCTTGGTCAGCTCCTTCCTCTCTCCTATGCCTGTGCCTGTGAGAATGTCTTTTACAGCACCCCACTATTGCCAAGCTCAGGTACCCACTGGCATCTCTCATCTCCACCTGCTGCTGGCGACTGCTCCGGGGTTCCATTCCCACTCCCAATTTGGTTGCTCAATGGACCGCGGATCGTCCACTTCATCGCCGGGGTGCCTCGTGTTTTTCAGAAGCACTCCGTCCTTTTCTGGGTCGGCACGTCTTCCCTAGCGAATCAGCTATGCTCTGTTTGGGTGATGGGGCTGGACGACATGGCAAGACTCGAGAAGGAGATGTGCTGTTCATGGCCATCGACGGCGACCATCGTCACCACCGTCATTGTCCATCATGACCTGTCTAGAGACTCTGAAGAGACTCCTCAAAGGCAACCAAAGTGAAGAAAGGCTGACGACCGTCGTGACAACTCCCGTCCGTGCCATAACCCATAGGCCACACCACCACAACCCACACCACACCACGGCGTCTTCCCGAAGGTGGCCCGATGCTACACTAACACAGTTTGTCTATTCCAAGTGTGGACTTGAGTGTGTCTTGTGTGCTTTCCAGGCATGCAGCTAGAAAGTGGCTTGACCCCTTGTCTTCTTGTCTTTGGACCTCTACACCATCGAGAGAACTGATACTCTTCGACTGCTCAGCACTGCTCAGCCAGCTACGCTACGACTGAGGAGGCTAGTCAGGGAATCAAAAGAGAGCTTCTACAGACAACAGTGCCACTTGAAAAGCGTGAGCTCTCCCCGGGTATCTCCACCAAGGGAATGCCACAAGCCCACAAGGTTGCTGAACGAAGGCTTGCTTGACGCTTGTCGGTGAGAGCTAACAGAGAACTCTTTCAACTCTTGCATATCCGACCTTCCGGTACCAGGCCAGCTCGTCTATCTACTCGAATTCCTCAGGAAGTTTTAGACAGTCAACTCGCCTTATGCCTCACTTAATCTGAGAACTCGACAAGGTAGAGCCAAGGTAACCACTGTTGAAAACTTGTTCCGTTCCTCTCCGCCCCTCCCACGCCCTCTCCGTGCCCCCTTTACACGTCTACACTACTTGCAACCCACTCCGTTATACAGCTTAATACATACAAGAGTGCTGATTAGTTGCTTCAACTAGTCATAGCTTCAGACAACACTTATCCCAACCGTGTGGAGAGCAGCTCGGAACCTTGATCTGCTAGCCAACATAAACCATCTTGGAGATCATTGCATCTGGTAGAGCTTTGCTGGTCCTAGATCGGTTCTATATGTAGATCTCAGAACACTGCTGGACCAGAAACATACCCCTGGACAAGCCTAAACCTTAGCCAAGTGGGCTTTTCACTTTTAGGTCCTCCTACACTGTCGCCACGGCAAGCTCCGCCCTACCCGTTCCTCTAGCCTACGACCACGAATCACTCGGTCTCTTCTCTTTCACGAGCACTTACTCGCCAGCAGAGATAACTTAGCTCTCTCAAGCTCTCTTCTCTCTTTGACACCTCGGCAAAAGCAACAGCTAACGTTGTAGCCCAACACATTTACACCCTACCCTTCTTCGCTCCTCATTCTTGCACATTATCCTCGAGGCCTCAAAGTCTACGGCAACTCAACCTCCACTGCCGGATATTTGACGGAAGCTTGTCTTTGTTGTCCGCAACACTTCGCGGCCGAGTGCCGGATTGCGGGTTACAGCTCACACCAGAGTGTCTCACCCACACACCTTCGACGAGCCGCGTTGTTGCGGTATCTGCCCCTCGTCCCCTTCTTCGCTGTCACCGGCTGCTTCACGGTCCGAACGGCAAGCGGAGATTTACCATCCACTCGCTACCCTCACTTACACTTGTCACTTTGTCTCAGTTGGCCGATCTAGACTTGAGTGGACTTTCGGCTCAGGGTTTCGGAGACGGAGAGACGTAGCAGCATTCCTTTACGTCCGGCCTTGTTACCACTTGCCCGCCACTTCCCCTTGAGTGGTTGACTTAATGGTATTATTTGACTAGGCCGCTTTTCACTTCCTAGCTATCTTGTTATAGCGTGAAAAGGTTGTGACCTTCTTTAACCTTTACCACAACTTCATCCGACATACCACGCACGACACCTATTCTCGAGCTTTACGATGGACAACGCCGGGGCTGGAGGCTCTCCAGAGGGAGTCTCCTCTCCGGATTCGAAACCGCCGGCATCGTCATCTGAAGCCAACACGGGCACTGGCGCTTCTGCTGCAGGGGCCGGTACCGGTGCGGCGGCATCGGGTAGCCAAGAAAACCCTCCAAAGAAAGCTTCAGTCAGGAAGAGAACAAAGACTGGTTGTCTCAGTACGTGATATCCCGAGGCTGCAATAACGCAACCCACTCATTGTGTACTTCATGATTGCTGACATGTTGCAGCTTGTCGAAAGCGACGCATCAAATGTGACGAAGCCAAGCCGATCTGTAACAACTGCACAAAGTCCAAGAGACAATGTGAAGGATACAACCAACGACTTACCTTCAAGGAGCCTCTGGGATCCTACGGCCATGGCCCTACTCACTTTGGCCATCCCGTATTCCACCAGCAAAACCGAAACCAACCTATCGGTGCTCCTCTGACGGCTTCTCAAGCGAAAGCAGCGGCGCAACAAGGACCACTTGCTGCTATTGCCCCGAAACCACCACAAGTCGACTTTACCGGACAGGTGCCCATGTCCTTTGGGGCACCACCGCAACAACAACAGCAGCATGACCCCTTTCTGGCCGCTCAAGCTGGAGGTCCGCCTCTGCAAACATCCTTCTATGGGCAACTACCGAGCCCTAGCCAGAGCATTTCTCCAGTTGGTCCTCCGCCACCGGCAGGCCACTTGCCTCAACATGCACACGAGAATACCTTCCATTTGATGTCACCAACGCATGGCTATGACCCGAACTCAGTGATTGAGGCGGGCCCGTCAAACTACAGCCAAAGCTGGACACCGACATCTAAACAACACCGCCGTATCCTTGAAGAAGATGGACTACAGTACTGGCAGTCTGATGATGAGGCATCTATGGCCGACTCAGAAGACGATGACATCCCCATGGACGTGCACGATGCGCATCTCGAGTCTAATGACCTCGGTATCCACGTGGCCAGACGGCTGGAAGCCACCGCAGATGCATACGGAGTTCGGATGAGAACCGTTGCTGGATTCCCGGAGCTGAACGTCTTACAAACCTACATCCCTTCCTCTATGAGCTCGCCCCTGAACGACTCTCAAACTGCGGCAGTATTCTGGTACTTTGTCAACGTCACCGGCCAGAGCATGTCTCTCTACGAAAGACACCCCTTCGATCCCACGCCCATGTTCCAAGGTCAACCAGTGCCCAAAACCAGACAGCACATTTGGACCTACACTTTCCCCATCATGGCCTTCAACCACCCGGCTCTCATGCAAGCCATTCTCGCCCTAGCCGGTCTGCAGATAGCCAACCTCGCCCGCGTCCCCGCCACAGCAGCCATGAAGCACTACCACCTCAGTCTCCGGCGCATCGCGCGTAACTACCAAAGTCCCAGCCGACGCACGCAACCCGCTACGCTCGCAGCCACTTTGCTACTGGGCTACTACGAAGTCTGGAACTCGGACCACGACAAGTGGTGTCGACACATGTGGGGAGCGCGAGCCATCATGAAGGAGATTCCCTTTCTCAAAATGACCAAGGAGATCTTTGCCCACCAACGAGAACGGAGACAAGCGGGCTTTGCCGGACATCCCTGGATGGATCCCTCCGCTCCGCTGGATCCTGATTTGACGCTGTACGAGGTCGATACGGAACTGATTAGCCAGCTGATGGGAATCAAAGTGAACTATGATGATCCGGAGGTGGCGAGCAAGAAAGGGCCGTATACGGAGAAGGATGTTGAGACTTATCAGCAGCTGAGGGATCTGTATTGGTGGTACTGTAAGATGGATGTTTATCAGAGCATTTTGGGTGGGACTAGGTTATTGTGAGTTGTCCTCCGACAGAGAGAAGAGAGTTGATGGTTTGCTAACGAAGGAAACAGCATGCCGTTCGAGACTTGGGCTCATTGTGCGCCGAGAGGAGAGTGTGGGAGGATGGATGCTATGTGAGTATATCATAACCTCAGAGGATGAGAGACATGCTAACATACTTTAGCTACGGCACCTTCGACCACCTTATGCTTCTTCTAGGTCGTGTAGCCAACTTTGCCTCGAAAGACTTGGCCCGCAAGCGAAAAGCTCGACGCGCCGGTGCTGGTGGTGGTCCTCCAGGTAGTGCCGGACGAGGCCAAGGACCACCAGGTCAAATGCCACCCGGGCAAGGAGGACCACCACCAGGCTCAATGCCCCCAGGTCAACAAATGCCCGGAGGCCCTCCACCAGGCTACTCCGGCCCTCCGGGTGGCGGTCCACCCCAAGGCCCCGGAGGAGGACCCCCAAGCAGCACCGGTCGCGGCCAATCCCCTCCCCTCTTCGCCGGCCTCATGCCCACAAAGGGCGGCAAATTTGTTCCGCCCCAAGGCTTCTCCCCGCCGCGCGACCAAACGCCCGACACCGATTCCACCGACGATATCGACTACGACACCGCCACTTTAGCCGCCTTCCGCGAATGGGACGAAATCCGCGCCGCTTTTGAGTTATTCAAGTCCCGTCTAGGTGCCGATTTCGAGCCTATGGGCCCTGACTACGCAACTCCCGAAATGACACCCTTCGGCCCGGCGCTCATGTACAGAACCTACAGTATAGCGGGGATATGGATGAACTATTACATGGGACTGATTGCATTGCAAAGAGCGCACCCAGCTATGCCGCCGGTGGCTATGATTGCTGCTGGTATGTCAGCGCAGCAGACGGCGCCGTGGGCATATAAGGTTGCGAGAATAGCGGCGGGACTGCATGAGGATACGAGCTGTGTCAGTGCGGTGAGCACGCTCGTGGGGGCGGCGTTTATAGAGAGTGGGTTTTGTTTGTTTGTTGCTGGGATACAGGTATGTTTTTTCGTTTGTTGTTTTTTGTTTACTTTTCTTGCTTGCCTACCCGGGCTGTTGCCCTTCTCCTCTACACTACACCCCTTTGGGCGCTCTCCCCTTCTGGTCCTTTGCTCTTCCTGTCCTTCTTTTTGTACTACCTCTTACATCCCTTTTCTCCTTTTACCCCCTTTCTTCCCCCTTCTTCCACCCACCCCCTTCCATCCCTTTCCCCCAATCTATCCTCTTTGCTTTTTACCCCCGCTTCCCTTTCCCTACCTATTTACCTCCAACCCCGTCTGTATCTTCCTTTCCCACGCCTCCCACTAACCCAACGGGCAGTTCCAAACCCCACCTCAACGCCACTGGCTAATAGCCCGCCTCCACGACATCGCCCGTCTCACGGGTTGGCAATCAGCCCGTCAAATCGCCGACGGTTGCGAGTCCGGCTGGATGAAAGCCGCAGAAATGGGTCGTGGCCCGCCCTACCGTCGGCCACCAGAGCTCGACAAGATATTTCCCAGCAGTCTGCCGGTGTGGATGAGACCGAGGAGGATAGATAAAAAGATCAGGGAACAGCAGGCGCAGCAGGCGGGGGATAATCGATTGGTGCTTGCCAGGACGGAACACGCGCATTTTGCGCTGGGCTTGTTGACGGTGGAGCAGGATTTGGATCGGTTGGAGTTGAGTGAGGGGGAGTAGTAACCTCTCAAGAGGAGTGATACTGCGGGGTGAACAGGAGAGGGAACGAGAGAGGGGGGTGTTGAAGAGGAAGTGAGAGAAGGGGAATGGGGGGGCGGTTGGGACATGGAAAGTTGGATATGGGTTTGGGTAGGAAAAGATGGATGAGCGGATATGGGAAGGAATAGGATGATGGTATACGGGTGACTGGGATTTATATAATTCGGGAGTTGGGGTTCGGTTGGGAAATATGAGTGAGCGGGCGTTGGTGACAAGCGCGTTGCGGAGTGGTCAGCATGGACGGTCTGGAGGAAATGTACTGTATCAGATGTACTGCTACGGCATGAGAGGATGGAGCAGAATCCCATCCGACAGACGGCGTTGAATGAGTGATAGGTTGCTTGCCAATCAACTTTTGAGGTCCGTATTCTGAGGATCATTTGTTCTTGGAAACCATCGAGCTGTACTTGCCTGGTTTCGCATCGCTTCTTAACAACTGGTTTCAGAGCCCTCTGAGACCGGACGACGGGGAAATACTAAACAGGCAGAACATGCTTGACGATACTTTATTTCATGGACCAGGGGCAAGTGAACGAGACCGCATCCTAGTTGTACTTCATAAACATCAGTTGGATTTGATTCATTAAACACAGTTCTCCCATCAAAACAGGGAGAATGCTGCTTTCCATCCGTTTCGCCTGCTACTACCGGCTATGCTTGACTTCTCTTCCTTCAGTAAATACAGCTCCCTTCCAACCCGCTTAGTTGGCGGGCAACCGCGCAACAACAGCGGCCATCTCCTCGTCTGTGTATATCCTGAAGCCCTTCTCCTTGGTGACGCTCGCCAGCTGCACGTTCTTGGCATCGAGCTTCTCCTCCATGACCTGCTTGAGCGTCTTGAGGACGAGCGTCTCGGCGTCTTCAATGGTAAGGGACTGCACGTAACATGTGGGTCAGTATTATGTATGGCTCCTGAGTTCGGGCACCGGACACCCACCTTGTGATACTCATTCTGCAACTCCGCCTGCGCGCCCTCGCTTCCACTGCCAATCGCCTTCGCATCATAGCGGTAGAAAGTACCACTGGGCTCAGCATGATACAGACTCGGACCATCCTCATCATACCCCGCAATCAGCAGCGCCACGCCGAACGGACGGGACATGATGCTCTCCTCGCCATCGGCGCTCTCGCCGAAGCGCAGGGCCAGGTCGCAGATGGCCTGCGTGCAGCTCTCAACCCGCAGCTTCTCGTTGTAGTTGAAGGCGTGGCTTTGGCACTCGACGCGGGCGTGCTCGATCATGGACCGGGCGTCGGCTTGAAGACCCGACATGGCGCAGCCGATGTGTCGGTCGATTTCGACGATTTTCTCGACGGAAGAGGTCTCGAGCAGGGTCGAGGTCACGCGCTTCTCGACGCCGAGGATAACGCCCTCCGAGGTGGCGACGCCAATGGCGGTGGAGCCGAGCTTGATGGCCTCGAGGGAGTACTCGACTTGGAAGAGGCGGCCTTCGGGGGAGAAGGTGCTGTAGGGAGGCATTGTTAGTTTGGTTGGCTTCGTAGTGGACGAACGAGGGTGGTCGCAAGTCGTTGTGTTCTATCGGTATGTTTGAGGAGTATCATCGTGGAGTATGTGATCGAGTTGTTCTTGGGATATGGATAGAGGGTATAGTCAAGAGTCGGAGTTGTTTCGTTCGTCACTTACTTGATACCCCGATCTAGATGCGCGCAACCATGTCAGCGTGTAGTCCATGTTGTATGGTACATCTCTTTTATTCAAGTGGCAGCCTTTCAGACTTGCGGTAACAAACAGATATCACAAACAAGAACGTGGGCAGCAACATACCGTATTCAGACCTTGCCATAAACATCTTGACGGTGTTGAGGGGAGCTCGAGTGGGGAGATGGGACCGGGATGTGTTGCTGTTGTGAGGTAAGCCTGGCTTTGCTGATTATGCGCCGGTCTTGACTGATGAAGGTCGAGGGTATAGTATAACCGTCGAGAGCTCGAAACCGAAGAGTGGTGATGTGGGTGGTTGTTTGTTTGGTGATGATGGTTTGTATGGTGGAAAGTGGAAGCTGAGGCCCGAACTGGAGGGACCGACGTCAAGCAGTGGATGGGAAGCTCCAGGCACGACAGGCCGACGAAGCTCCTCTGCCAGGCGGCCAATCCCCTGCACCCTGTCCCAAGAGGTACTTGCATGGTACGTACCTTTTCCAGCGGGCAGTCAGCACTGTCCAGGCGATTTCAGCCTCAAAAGACAGCACCTGGGGGAACCCCTCACAGCGGGTGCCCCTCCCTGTGACGGAAGCCGCTCTGGGCCGTCCACTGTGAGACGGCTTTGCTTGGCGGGCAATTGCGGGTCCTCCCTTCTGATAACGTCGCGTCCAATTGTTGCTTGTCGCGTCACTTCAGTCCGTCTTCCGCTCGGCATTGCACTCTCCAACTGAACATCCAACGGGACGGCATCCTCTCTTTGGCTGTGATTGCTACCTTCTTGGCACCGTAATTCCTCCATTTTCGTCTCAACATAAACAATCCATCGCTAGAACCGTCTTCTTGCAGGACAACCCTGTGGTTTCCCGACCACATTTGGACAACCACCATAAGGCTGACCAGTTCAAGTCCAAAGATAATGTACCCTTAGAAGGGGTCAACTTCACCGGGTCTTAGACCGTCACCCTTCACCACCCTCAAACCTAGGCCCGACACGCCCGACCCGAGATCAAGTCCAGCTACCCACGATAGGGCCCGCGAGCTGGTACTCGGCCACGAACCGCCAAATATACATCTACAATCGACAGTAACCATCTCTCCTCGCTTACCCGTTCCCGACCGCAGCGCTGCCCCCAGAGTGACCTCCGCAATGGGATCATCAGCAACATTGGCTCCAACCCAATCCACATCAACGACACGTCCCACCAGCAGAACCCTCGTCAATGAGCGCCGCCCAACCAAAGTCCAGGTGACAACACGCGAACCGATCATGGCGAGATCCGGCAGGAACGCAGACCCCCTCAGCGCTGGTAGCGACAACCTCAAGTCCAGGTCACGCAATGTCGAGTCCAGAGCCACAAGAGGAGACAGTCGGGCAGCTGAACAACCACCACCAGCCCCTTGGGAACCTGCCGCTTCCCTACAGCCTCACACCTCGGCCCCGTTAGCTTCGCGAGTCTCAATACCGCCGGTTGCTTCGTCCGCACCACCGGCACTACAGCCGCGACCACTTTCCGAGCTATCACTCAATGCGCAGGAGGCTGCGATAATCGAGGATCTGCTCTTCGTGTTTATGGGCTTCGAGGGACAGTACATCCGATTCGCAAAAGGCTACAACCCTTACGAGGAACGAGACCGCTTATCTGGGCCACAATGGCGCATCCTGTCTGGGCTGGATCCCAGCTTGCTGGACCTTACGCAATCCATGCTGCGCATGGCTTCGCACTATACGGCGCTTGAAACATTTGTCGATGTTCAGAGTCGAGAGGAGTTTGGTGCTGTCAACCATGCGTTGTGCGCCTCGATACGGAGGTACTTGCAGGAATACCTGGTTATGGTTGTCCAGCTGGAAACGCAATTTCTGAACGACAAGAACTTTACGCTGCAACAACTCAATGTTCATATTCTTCCCAGCAGCCATTTGATGGCTCAGATGTATGGGCTGGCATTGGAACTACTAAAGCGAAATGCGCTTCTGGACGACGATACGGACGAATCGAGCGATAGTTCCGACGACGACTTTGATCACATTATCGAGCAGTTGAGAGACGGCGGTGATCTTGTACCGGGAAACATGACGGGCAAGAAGATATGCAAGGGAGGTGTAGTATTGGGGCTGATTACCAAGAGGCTGGAGTCTCTATCTGGAGATCCGTCCGCACGGGTTCTACTCACAAGTCTACTACGAGACGCAAGTCGACCATACATGGCAATGTTGAACGAGTGGCTGCACCATGGAAGCATCAGTGACCCACATTCCGAGTTCTTGATCAAGGAACAAAAGAGTATTCGCAGGGACCGATTAGAACAGGATTATACCGACGAGTACTGGGAGAGGCGATATACGATACGAGATCACGACGTACCACCACAACTAGAGGCTGTCAAGGACAAGGTTTTGCTTGCTGGCAAATACCTGAATGTGGTACGAGAATGCGGAGGCGTCGATGTTAGTCGCAAGTTGCAGGACCTACCAAACTCGTTCGACGACAACAGGTTTCTGGAGAACGTCAGCAGCGCCTACGCTCATGCGAACGGATCGCTAATGCAATTGCTTCTAACCACACACGAACTGCCGGCAAGATTAAGATCGTTGAAGCATTACTTCTTCCTTGACCCGTCGGATTACTTCAACTACTTCCTGGAGCTAGGAACGTCTGAACTACGAAAACCCGTCAAGGTTGTCAACACTGGCAAGCTACAGTCTTTGCTCGACTTGGTCCTACGACAACCGGGTAGCATAGTCTGTCTTGACAAGTTCAAGGAGGATGTCAAGGTTGAAATGAACGAGATCACGCTGCTCAAGTCACTCCAGCGAGTCGTCAACATCACCGGTATTGAGCAAGGCGAGGCACTCCAGCTCACATCAAACCAACCTTTAGAAGGCGACAAAAACGCCACTGGTTTCACATCCCTACAACTCGACTATACCGTCCCTTTCCCAGTCTCTCTTGTTATCAGCAGGAAGACAATATGGCGTTACCAGGCGTTGTTCCGCTATCTCCTATCACTTCGTTACCTCGAGACCCAACTCTCAGTAACATGGTACACTCACGCCAGCGGCACGGCCTGGACACACCGTTCATCAAACCGCATGCTGGAGATCTGGAAGCGAAGGGTATGGACACTGCGAGCTCGCATGCTTGTATTCGTTCAGCAGCTGCTTTATTTTTGCACTGCTGAGGTAATCGAGCCGAACTGGCAGAAGCTGATGAACACGCTGCGGGAGATTGAGACCAACTGTGCCGGTGGTGGTGTCAGTTCACAAGACGGTACCTCTACGCCTAGTGGTGCTGGTAGGGCGTCGTCGTTTTCTTCTTCCAAGAAACAGCAGCCTCATACCGTCGATGGGCTGATGCAGGAACATGTGGATTTCTTAGACACTTGCTTAAAGGAGTGCATGTTGACTAATAGCAAGTTGTTGAGGGTATGTTTTTTTCTTCTTCCACCCCTTTTGTTCCGTGAATACTGATAAAAGGCAGATTCACTCCAAATTAATGCAAACCTGCTCCATCTTCGCCACCTACACCAACTGGCTCTCTCGAGAACTCGAAAAGGCCGACCCAGATCTAACGGGCAACACAAAACCACCCAACATGACGGACGACCAATGGCGACAGTTTTTGGCGATTCGCGGGGAGCGGCAACGACAGCATCAGTCAAAAGATGGCGACACAGCCATGGAAACGGATAAATCCCCCGAAACAAAAATGAACGAGTTGTTCGAGGTCATCAGGAAATGGGAAAGTAATTTCAGCAGGCACCTGCAAATCTTGCTGGATGCCTTGAATCATTATGCGGCTACCGAGACGGTGGTGCTGTTGAGTCTGTGTGCGCGGTTGAGTACGGCTAATCAGGGGACGGAGTATGCTGGGTTGGGGAGGGAGGAGGAGGGTCACGGTGGAGGGGGGGCGTGATGTTGGTAACTGAGGGATGGGACAAAAGAGGTAGAGGAAGGAAAAGGGGCACTGTTATCGTGATACCAAGCATGAGATGAGTAAAAGGAGCATAATACAGAGAGAAGGAAGAAGCATCGTTACTCTACAGTGTTAACGATTTTTGTCGACCGAGCAAGAATTGAGAAGCGATCGGTTGAAAACTTCGCCAACAGTTCAATTACTTTTTGCATTCGTGATTCAAATTTCATCCCAAACCAGACCGGATCTCACCCGGAGATGTCAGTTTCGCCTCAACTGTGAAGCCACCGCGGGAGTCCGGATATCGGAACCTCTCGGTATCTACCAAGCTTTACATGGTTTATGAGGCGGCTCCCATCCCGCCCACGCGCGGCCCGTCACCGACGCGGGGGTTCCAGGAGGCAAGACGGGCAGCTTTTGCAACCTTTGATCGGTTCATGGATCTCCGAGCGCCTATCTATCAACCGCACCTTGCCTTATCACGAAGTCTGATTTGCCAAGCATTCTGGAAATTCCACGGGCTGTCCTGAAAGGGGATTCCTTATCTATGAGTTCAAGTACAGGAAGTAGCTAACTCCGCGGAATTTGTCTTCTCAGAACTTTTGAGAGTTGTTTCTCCGTGGGAACGGCGATGTTGAGATTTTGGCTCTGAAAGTTTCGAAACATCATAAATCGAAACAGGATACAAGCAGTAGCTAATAATGGCAGGGCAGATACTTAAGCTTATGGTGTAGGGACTATGCAGACTCAGGCACCACAAGCCGCAGGTTTCAATGGCTACCGTACTGGACTATCACGATGTCACCCTCAGATTGAGCATGAGTTCGTGATACCAAACCATGGTTACTAATTCGCCATGGACGGTTGTGGCTTCAAGTTTTTACGACGATGAATGATCGTCATTAATGGTGATGGTGTCTTATCTCTTCCCTTCGAAAATGGTGTTTCTGATTTCCAAGTCTCCGGGACTGCAACACTTCCCATCTGATACGTTCGTTATTTGAAGTGCAGCAATTCCCGACACACCTGATGCATTCGATCCTCTTGAAGCTCTTTTGTGGCTGTTAGCACTCTTATCAGTTCGCTTATCACTTACACCTCTCAAGCGACCGCCAAGCATCATGGAGGTCATCACCAGCTCTGAGCCTCAGGCTCAGCGTCAACAACTGTCAAAACCATCAACACCATCAGCCCTCTTCCTACCCAACGACTTGAAAGAGCAACTGAAAGCAGAGGAAGCGGACGTTACTTCCGGAAGTGACGACGACGATGACCTCGCGAACGCCAGCCAAACCGCCAGCCAAACCGCCAGCCCAACAATCACCGACTTCTCCTCCTCCTCAACCTCCTCCTCCTCCGATAACACAGAATGCGACAACGCCTCCTCTTCTTCTCCCACATCATCTTACCCAACCTCCACCCCATCCTCTCCAGTATCAATCGCCTCGAAGCCATCTTCACCATCCCCTGCCAAGCCAGCCTATCCCCTCCCACCCCCCTCCAACCCCTTGAGAGAAATCCTCCCCATCGACCTCAAAACCCCCGACCGCCTCATCCCGCGCGACTCCCGCCTTATCCGCCTCACCGGAACGCATCCATTCAACGTCGAGCCGCCCTTGTCAACTCTCTTTGAGCACGGGTTTTTGACGCCGCAGAACTTGCATTATGTGAGGAATCATGGGGCTGTTCCGCCGTCTGCTGTCTCCGGATACTCTGCTGGGGGTGGTGCTGCGACTGAAGTTGGTGGAATGACGGAAGAGATGCTAAACTGGAGTTTTACCATCGAAGGTTTGGTGGAGAGGCCGTTTACCATGACGGTCCGGGAGCTGATAGGGGAGTGGGAGAATGTGACGTATCCGGTGACTCTGGTGTGCGCGGGAAATAGAAGGAAGGAGCAGAACATGGTTCGCAAGTCCAAGGGTTTCTCGTGGGGAGCAGCGGGATTGAGTACTGCGCTCTGGACGGGAGTCAGTCTTTCTGATCTTTTGGCGAAGGCAAAGCCGTTGACCAAGCGCGGAGCGAAATACGTCTGCTTCGAAGGGGCAGACGAGTTACCAAACGGGGTATACGGCACCAGCGTCAAGCTTCAATGGGCTATGGACGCCCACAAGGGGATTCTAGTGGCGCATAAAATGAATGGCGAGGAACTGCACCCCGACCATGGAAGGCCTGTCAGGATAGTGGTTCCGGGGCAGATTGGAGGGAGGAGTGTCAAGTGGCTGAAGAGGATTGTGGTGACGGAGAAGCCGAGTGAGAATTGGTATCATATTTTTGATAATAGGGTGTTACCTACTACGGTTAGTCCGGAGGAAAGTGGGGAGAAGACACCTGACATGGAAAGGACGTGGAGGGATGAGAGGTATGCGATTTATGATTTGAATGTCAATAGTGCGGTTTGTGAGCCGGGACATGGGGAGGTTGTGTCGCTGAGACAAGAGGTGTATAAGGTGAGGGGGTATGCGTATGCGGGTGGCGGGAGGAGGGTGACGAGGTTGGAGGTTACGCTTGATCAAGGAAAGAGCTGGAGGCTTGCCAACATCGACTATCCTGAGGATCAGTATAGGGAGGCGCAAGATGGGGAGGAGCTGTTTGGTGGGAAGTTGGATGTGTCGTGGCGGGAGAGTTGCTTTTGTTGGTGTTTCTGGGATTTGGAGATTCCACTTTCTGAGCTGAAAGACGCAAAGGATGTGTGCATTCGAGCGATGGACGAGTCTTTGGCGCTGCAGCCAAAGGAGATGTACTGGAGTGTGCTGGGCATGATGAACAACCCTTGGTATCGGGTGGTGATTCATCACGAGGGCGACACTTTGCGCTTTGAGCATCCTACTCAACCGGCGCTTATGCCTGGTGGATGGATGGAACGAGTGAAGAAGGAGGGTGGCAACCTTGCCAATGGCTTTTGGGGTGAGAAGATTCCTGGGGCTGAGGAGACGGTCGTTGAAAAAGAGCCTGTGAAGGAGATTAGCATAGTGGATGACAAAGTCACTCGACTTATCACCCTTGACGAGCTCCGCGAGCACGAAGGTGAGGAAGAGCCTTGGTTCGTCGTGAACGGTCAAGTTTATGACGGCACACCGTTCCTCGAGGGTCACCCAGGCGGTGCTGCCTCCATCACCGGCGCTGCTGTACAGGACGTGTCAGAAGAGTTCCTTGCCATCCGTAAGTTCACGTCTCCTCCCATCCCCAGAACCCAACTGACACCTCCCAGACAGCGAAAACGCCAAAGGAATGATGCCAACCTACCACATCGGCACCCTCACCCCTTCCGCGCTCGCCGCTCTCAAATCTTCTTCTGTTTCTGACCCATCCCTCAACGACCCCAACCGGCCCATCTTCCTGCACCCCAAAACCTGGAATAGCGCCATCCTTTCCCGCAAAGAAACTGTCTCCCCAGACACCAAAATCTTCCACTTCACTTTATCACACCCTTCCCAATCCATAGGCCTCCCCGTCGGCCAACACCTCATGATGCGACTCCCCGATCCTTCCAAACCTTCGGAGTCCATAATCAGGGCTTACACGCCCATATCCGATGGTACCTCCGAGCTCGGCATTCTTCGCGTGTTGATAAAGATTTACTACGCTTCTCCTGCGGAAGACATCAAGGGGGGACAAATGACGCAGGCGCTGGATGCTTTGCCGCTAGGCAAAACGGTGGATTTCAAGGGGCCGGTTGGTAAGTTTGTTTACTTGGGCCAAGGCCGGTGTGCGATCAATGGACGGGAAAGGAAGGTGAAAAGGTTTGTGATGCTTTGTGCTGGGTCGGGTGTGACGCCTATATACCAGGTTTTAAGAGCTGTGGCGGAGGACGAAAAAGATGGGACGGAGTGTTTGGTTTTAGATGGAAACAGGGTGGAGAGGGATATTCTGTTGAGGAGGGAGTTGGATGAGTTGGTGGAAAAGGCGAGGCCGAGGGGGAGGTGTAGAGTAAAGTGTACACTGAGTAGACCTGATGATCAGTGGCAAGGGTTGAGGGGACGGTTGGATAGGGTGATGTTGGAGAGAGAGGTTGGAAGACCGGATGAGAACTTGAGGGGGGAGACGATGATGTTGCTTTGTGGACCCGAGGGGATGCAGAGTATGGTCCAGGAGGTGTTGAAGGAGATGGGGTGGAAGGATAAGGATGTGTTGGTATTTTAAATTTGATGGTTATGAGCATAGCATGGCAATGAAGCGAGAACTTGAAAATGACGTTTTTGTGTTGATTGTGAACAGTGAATGTGAGCCGCATCTTGGAGTTGAAGTGGTGTTGAGAGGACATCTCCGCAGACCGACAATTGACAACTCGTTTGAAACGATTCCCCGTACTGTAAAGCTTGGTCCTTCTTACCCCGCTGTAGCTTTCTGCGTGCAATCAAGTGTCCCAATGCCAAATGCTCCCATTGACCAATGAGATATCACAGCGAGCTATAGCTGCACGTGCCGCATCACATGAGCCGCCCAAATCACTGCACTGTGCCGGAGCTCTGACGTCCATCAATGTACCTTTGACATCCCGGTCCACCTTATTCTGGACTCCCGCTCTGGAGCCTCGTCCCCTCGACAACCCACTACCAACCCCACCGAACCCGAGTCAGTCACCAAAGTAAACACTACTCGGGACATTGCTTCACGATGCGCGCGGCACTCCGATTGTTCGCGTCCGCCGCCACGGGTACGGTCCGCCCGTCCGCCCGCTTCCTCAAGCCGGGCTCCCCGACCGGCCTCACTGGCCTCGGCACCCACCCGTCCCCTCGCTCCGCCCTCCTCTACCTCTACAACCAGACCCTCGACAAGCTCAAGCAGATTCCCGAGCACTCGCTGTACCGCCAGTCGTCCGAGGCCCTGACCAAGCACCGCCTGGCCATCGTCGAGCAGTACAAGCCCGAGGGCTACGACGCCTGGCAGGCCCGCGCCAGCAAGCTGCTCAACGAGCACTTGCACGACCTCACGGCCCGCCAGTACGATGGCCAGCAGGCCCGCGTCGCTTTTGGTTCCGACGGCCGCGTCTACTTTATCCGCCAGATGATCACCCCGAAGGACTGGCGCGACGTCGAGTACGATGGCGCCGTCCAGACGCCGCACACTTCCTGGGACGGGGCGCGCTACCCCTCGGAAGTCGAAATCACAGAGGAAGAGATTGTCGAGCTGGAAGAGTCGTACAAGCCCGAAACCATGGATCGGTTCCGCGAGCTGGCCAGGCGGCTGGCCAAGGAGAAGGGCTTTACCGATGATGTTGCAGAGAAGAGCCCCGTCGAGTGGGAGGCCGAGCCGCAGTTGACTGCTGAACAGTGGGTAGTCCTTTGTGATTCCCTGATCCCTGTCCATTTGTCCCGCTGTTGCAGCTCTCCACATGGATGGATGTTGGAGATGGAGAAAATGTGCTGACATGTGTGATATGTACAGGGTCGCTGAGATGGAGGCCAAGATTGGATCTGGCTTGATTGAGGAGGTTATTCAGGTTGCCGAGGGTGAGCTTAAGCTCGTGGATATCATGGCCAAGGCCAAGGCGTAAGTGTTGTCCCTCAGGATTGGTTATGGGTCAGGTGGACTAATTCTTTCACAGCTGGGAGGCTCTTGAGGAGGATGCGCCAGAGGGTCAATGGACCTACTTTGAGCGCAAGCAGTAAACGCATATATATCGACATCGACAGACATAGAGAATGGGAACACAGGACCACTCTGGCTAAAATTGCCAGTTGCTTTATGAGCGTTATGAGAGAGGAAAGGGGAGGGTATGTCCCAGCCAGTTGTACCAATACCGCGCCGGGAGATGTATATAATCATAGATTTGGCAGGCGGGAATGAACATGCCCTCGGGGTGTTGCAAGCATCACGAGCATCATATTATCGATGGTGGATATCATGGGTAGGGGTATGTTATGTGACATGTAAGACTGGTACCATGTGCAAATGGCGTTGCCTATTTGGGGTGGGTCAAGGACGTCTTACACTACAACCTTCACTTCTATCAACAGCAGCAGTTGAATAATTGAGGACAGGAAACATTTTGACAAGAAAGAAATAAGTGAGAATTTCATCTTCGTCATTCACCCAGGCAGTTCTGCGAGCCTATGCACGGTTCCCCAAGCGGGGTTGAACAGCAGCAAAATTTGCGATTTTGAGTTTTCTTTCATCCGTTTTTCATTTTACCAACTTTTATCAGAACATCACAACACTCAACAACAACCACACACAACCCGCACAACAACGATCAATACCAACCTCAACCCCTCTACAGACCTCGATAAATCACCATATTCTCACAGCATTGCGCCATGGACCACCGCTCACCAAATAAGCGCAAACGCGCCCTCTCAACAACCTCAACCTCGAACTACTCAACCACTTCCTCAACAATCATCAACCCCCTCTCCCACCCACCCTCCACCCTCAAACAATTTATCCCCAGCGGCAACTCCCCCGACGCCCCCCTTCCCTCAACTATCTACCCCGATTTCCCACACAAACCACTCCCTTCCTCACCAACCTCATCTCGCCCTCGGTCCCGCTCCCGTTCACGAAGAGACAGTTTCGCCTCTTCCCATCACTCCCACTCCGACCTCGACGACGCCACCTCCACAGCCGGCACCACCCATGACTCCGACTTCGATGGCCAAACAGACGCCGCCACAGACGCCGAAACCCTCTCCGTAACCTCCCACGGCAAACCATATGCAAAACGCGACCCAGTCCGGAGCGCATCCCGCATTTACAAACTACACCAATCCCGCGTCGGCGCGCTCGTGGCTGTTATCCAGCGCTGTCTAGCAGAGGGCGATATCTCGTTAGCGAGGAGAGCCTTTGGGATACTGATAAGGGCGGACGTAAATGGGAAGAGAATCGATTTGCGGTTTGGGGGGTATTGGGAGGTGGGGGCTGAGATTTTGATGAGGGCGGGGGAGGATCGTGATCGTGATCGTGATCAATACGACTCTTTATATGGGGAGGATGGGACGCAGAAGGGTACGCAGATGGACCTTGGGGATGGAGACGGGGAAGGGCAGGACGGGGAGGATGGGGAGGATGCGAAGGATAAAAGGGAGAAACAGAGGCTGTTGAGGGCTGCGAGGAATAAGGACCAGGTCAGGGCATATTACGAGGCGCTGATTCACTTGCATCCGTGGAGTCGGATGCACCCTAACAAAATGGGCGCCTTGGATTTCTACCCGGCCCTGTTTGGGTTTGAGATGGAGGTTTGTTTTGCGGAGCATCACTACCTTACTCAGGCTCTCGACCGGCGACCTCTTGACGAGCCTGAAGAACCTCTGGACGATGACCTACCGATGGAGGACAGATTTGGAAGAGACGATATGGAGGTTGATGGTTACGGACAGCAGTCGATGGATCAGCTACGATCGTCCCCACCACTACCGGACTATTCAAGAAGGCGGGAGGATAACATCCACCCTATCTACCGCTTGCGCCAACAGAAAGACCAGCTACGACTGAAAGCGCTGGAGCAAATGAGGGATGTCGCAAGGAGGATGGACGCCGTCATGGAAAACAGTCCTTATAACAAAGACGTCGAGATGTTGCGACTCAGAGCGATGGTGGCGTTGTATGTGGGTGACCTCTGTGTGCCGGTTTCTGCTCAGGAACCGAGCCCGGAGGGTGAGGCGGAAGGAAAGGAGGCTGAGGAGAGGATAAACGAGGAGGAAGGAAGGAGTGCGCAAAAGGCCGAGAGAGAAAAGGCCAGAGGATTGTTGGAGAAGATGAAGGAACTAAAGGGAGGAGAGTTGGAGGAGGAGGATAGGATGGTTTTGGAGATGATTAGTGGAGAGGGTGAGGAGGATCAAAATGAAGAGGAGGAGGAGGAGGGAAGAGGGAGAGGTACGTTTTCTTTGCCTTTACGGTAACTGACTTATGGTGTATGGTAAGCTGATAATGATACCTTTCAACAGCGTGATTAGTTTAATCAATGAGGACGGATAGATATCCAGATTTTTTTATGATGTTCTGTAGCTTATGCTCGCAACAATGAGACATCAAACATCTCAACCCCATCTATAAACCATTTTCTTTCTAACACAAAAGTTCAATATCCACCTTTCTTCGTCAATCTACCCTTTCGTAAGGTCTGTTTTTCACTCTCACTCCCTAACCATCATCTCACTCCCTTACCATCCTATCCTCTCGTAATTAACTCCCTCCGGTCATTTCACCTCCCCCACCGCTGAAAAACCATAGCCCTATTCGAGCTCCCCACCACCACGCACCAATCCCCCTCCGGGCTCCAGGCCACCTGCCTCCCCACAAAGTTCCACCCCTTGGGGTCGACCATGACCGCCTTGTGAGGCTTTAGCGAATTGTGCGAGTCCGTGATGTCGCATTGCTCGGTCCAGTCGTCGATTTGTTTTTGGGTGTAGCCTAGCTTTGTAAGTCCTGCTGTTGTGGTGGTGCTTGCGGTTTGGGCTGCAATCGCGGGTGCTGTGGTGGTGGTGGTGGTGGTGGTGGCAGCGGCGGTGGCAGCGGCGGTGGCAGCGGCGGTAGTGGTGACGGCGGCCGTGTGAGTGGTGGTGGTATGAGTGACGGTGGTGATGTTGGTGGTATGAGTAGCCGTACTTCCTCTCGAACCCGGCCTGCTTGTTGAGCCCGGTCTACCAGTACCTGACGCAAGAGAATCGGGGTCAGGACTCACGCTCGAGCCTGCCCATAACCTCCCCGTTGTTTTGGGGTCTACCAGTCTTCCTTCTGCCGTTTTTGACGGGATGTGAGAAGCGTCTTGTTTCCGCGGCATTTTTCGAGTAGGCATCCAACCGGGTATTTCCACCGTCTTCACCTCCTCCTCCCGTTCCCGTTCCCCCTGCTCCCCATCTCGCACTCCCTCCCCTTCCCCATCCACCCGCTTCCTCTTCCCACCCCCACCCCCCCTTTCTCCCTCCCCTCCCTCCAGATCCTCAACGTCCGCCAACAACCCCCTCCAACTCCCCAACCTCCTCAAATCCCAAAACATAAACTTATTCTTCGCATTGCAAAACGCCAACACGGGATGTTTCCCCGGTGTATGCAGAACCTTGAACCGCATATAAAACTGCCCCGCGCAATCCGGAGTCTTGAACTGCAACAACCTCGTAAAGTAGGCAGGACGCGTGTGGGGCGAGAGTGAAGAGGTAGGCCAGAAGGAGGAGCGGGTTAGTTTGGAAGGGTCAAACGTTGTTGGGGCTGTGCCTATTAACGCCGCCGCCGGATGGTCCTTTGGCTTCGGCGAGGAGGGTTCGTTGTGGTCGGAGGGGTGTGATGGGGAGGATGAGCGGGAAGGAGAGTGGGAGGAGGAGGGGGTGGAAGAGGACTGCAGATGGTGGGAAGAGGATGAGAAGCCGGAGATTTGCCAAAGGACGATGGTCTCCTCCCAACATGCCCTTGACAAAATCAGATCCCCAAAGAAACTCACGCAGTCCACAAGACTGTTGTGAATCTCCTTTGTTGAGAAATGTGGGTAGTGGATGACGAGCGGGTGGTCCACATGCTGTTTCGGGCAGGGCGGGATAGTCCAGAGGTTGATGGTCTGGTCATGTCCTGCACTCAGCAAATAACGGCCGGTGTCGTGGAAGGAAATCGATAACAGGTCCCAGGTGTGCGCGTCGCCTCCCAAAATGAACATGCAGGGTTGGAGGGAGTGCGTGGGGAGAAGGGACCAGATGCGCACGGTGGTGTCGTCGGAGCAGGAGGCGATCAAGTAGGGTGAGGATGGGGAGGTGATTAGGTCGTTGATGCCGCCGCCGTGGCCGACTAATGTCTGTTTCTCTGTGAGCATATGGGATGGTTGAGAAGAGGAAGGAGGGGGACAAACCTTGACCAACTTGCCCTGCTTGACATCGTAGACTTTCACTTTTGCGTCGGCGCCGGCTATGCAGAGCCATGGTTGGCCGGTTTCGAGGTCTTTGGACCAGCAACAGGAGCAGTTTGCTGCGTTTTCCTGTGATCATCCATCGTCAGGACTTGATCCTGTATACGAGGACATAAGGGATGCCAACAAACTCACATCATCGTCCCTTATCAACTTCAACACCTCGACTGGGTTGGTGCTGCTGTCTGTACTCTGGTTGATGCGACATATGATGACCTGTGGTTAATTTGTTAGCATCTGGACATCCTAATCTTGATTCACTTGAAGTCATTCGCCTGATTGGTGGCAGGACGAGAGATAACAGAGCGAATGGAAATGGGTGAGAGCTGAAACATACATGCTTCTTACTCGTAATCGCAAAAATGGGTGGTGCGCCGACGGGATTGTAAGGATAGAATTTGACGTCGAAGAACTCTGTGCAGCTGTTAGTCCGTGTTTCATGCGCCATTCAAAATCGGGATCTTGAGTCTTCCAAGCGATAAAGTCCATCAAGGTCAAGGAGACGCCATGTCGAACTTACCATGAGCAATCATCTCCCCATTCTCAGGATCTTTCCAGTCATCCTGTTGAGGGTGATCAGATCAGAACAAAGCTTTCATATTCTGGTTTTTGGATTGCATTCAGTCCAACGAGTCGACGTACCTGAAAGTTGATAGAAGCCCTCAACTTGGGCAAATCCCACTCATTCGAGGAAGGAGGCTTGTTGCTGTTGTTGTCTTTTGGAGGCATTGTGTGTCGTCGACTTTTGAGTGGTGATGTGTGCAAACGGGATACAGATATTTGATCGCAATTGCGATTTTTTGAAAGACTGGGTTTTATCCAATCCAGATATCCAAAGCAGGCAGATTAATTGGCTGTCGTTTATCAGAGTGTCGCTTGAGGTGAATGGAATGTGGCTTCGATGTTGGTTTGCGACAGTGCTCAAGGTTTCAAGTGAATGAGGAGGCCGAGGTGCAGGTTTAGGTTTGTGCGGTTCGACAAATTTGCATTCGCCTCAGATTCCGATCAGGTTCGACCCAGCGACCGACCCACCGCTACCCGATGACTGAGTTAATGTCTTTGTCGTTGCCCGGTGCCGCATATTCATAGCCATCAAGGTGTTTGTAGTTGAGGTGACGCTTGAAGAACACGCGATGCGGGACGCGAGGTGCGTTGTTGTAGGAATGGTCAAAAGGTCGGTTGAGGTACTCGACGGGTACATGCCGTAGCACGGTCCCAACGGCGTTTGAGCAAGTACCACGCAAGTCTACAACCAACGACATCCCATCACTTCGTTTGGCACTTTAGCACTTTGGCAACGGAGGCACGCTACAACATCGATGTTCACTTCTCGAAGCCCATAATTCAAATTTGATCAACTAATAAATGCATTTCCCCAGTACAGGACCTATGAAAGAATAACCCCTCTCTATCTAGTAGATGCTGAAGTTTTATCTACCGTATACATGGAAAAGAAGTCCCTGCTATAAAATTCCCTTTTTGTTATGCCAGAAAAGTACGCCTTTGTCACCCAGAAAATGTGCACCAAGCTTAAGCAGTAGCCTCCTCCTTCATAGCAACATCGCCCTCAGCATCCTTAACCTCAGCAGCGGGAGCAGCCTCGGCAGCAGCCTCAGCCTCAGCAGGAGCAGGAACAGAAACATCCGTCTGCATCTCAACAGGGGCCTCCTCAACCTTGGTCTCCACAGGAGTCTCAGAAGTCTCAGTGGTCTCAGCCTTGACCTCCTCACCCTCCTTCTTCTCCTCCTTAGGAGCATCCCTCTTGATACCCATATTAATCAACGGCGTAGTATCGTTGTAAATCCTCAGCAACATCGCGCTACGATCCTCCTTGGGCAACATGAGGTTCAAGCTCTGGAAGCTCTTCCACAAGGGGAGGGCCATGTGCTCGTTAAACTCCGGGTCGGTACCATCGGGCTCGACGCGAAGGACGCAGCAGCCGAGGGCGAGATCGCGGACGCGCTCACCAATCTCGTCGAGCTTCTCCCAGCCGCCGTCGGCGATCTTGGGGAACATCTCGATGAGCAGCTTTTTGAGCGTCTCCTTCTTGCGGAGCACGACGACGCGCTCGGATCCGACGTAGCCGTGGAGAATGGGCATGCCCTCGGACTGGATGCGCCAGCGGCAGACCTCGGCCGAGGGAGCATCCTGCTTGACGTACATCTTGACACCGCCGTGGATGAACTTGACGCCGCGGCCCTCGTTCATGACGAGGATGTCGCGCACGAGAGCGCTGGTGTAGTAAATGGCCTTGGCGGGCTCGCCGGTGGCGTTGCGGATCATGTAGCGATCCGAGGGGAAGCGGGAGGAAATCTTGTAGAAGTCGGCAATGTTCTTGATGACCTCGTGGTCGGCGGGCAGGTACTTGAAGGGCTCCTCATAAGGGCCCTGCTGCTTCTGCTTGCGCTCTGGCTGGGCCTCCTTGGGAGTCTCAGCGGGGGTCTCGGCGGGTGTCTCCTCAGTCTTGACCTCAGACTCAACAGGAGTCTCCTCAGTCTTAACCTCAGACTCAACAGGAGTCTCCTCAGCCTTAACCTCGGGCTCAACGGGGGCAGCCTCCTCAACCTTAACCTCGGCCTCAACGGGAGCATCCTCTACGACGACATCCTCAGTCTTGACAGCCTCATCAGCCTCAGTCTTCTGCTTCTTGACCTCCTCAGTGCTCTCAGCATCCTCCAAGGGGCGCTTAGGAGCCTGCTTCTTCTCCTTCGGCCTGATCTCCTCAGGCTTAGCCTTGAACTCGGCCTTCTTCTGGAGCACAGTGATGAAGAAACCACCGGTATCCTGCTGGTGAGCGTAGACGCGCATGCACCTCTCGAGAGGGAGATCGGCGCAGATGCTGCCCTCGGGGCGGGGGAACATGGACTCGACGAGACGGCTGGGGGTGATGCCGTCCTCGGTCGACTTGGTGTGGTCCTCAACCTCCTGCCAGCTGTTCCAGACACGGCCGGACTTGTCCATGATCTGCCACTTGTGCATACCGGGCTTGCGCTGGAGCAAGGGGAGCTGGTCGGCACAGTCGACAATCTCGATCTTATCGGGACCACCGCAACGTTCGATGGCGGCGGCGACGACGGACTCGTTCTCGACGGGGTTCATGGAGCAGGTGGAGTAGACCATGCGACCGCCGGGCTTGAGCATCTGGAGAGCGCGCACGAGAATGCGGACCTGAGTAAGGTGCAGACCCAGGGCGGCAGCGGGAGCCCAGTCCTTCCAGAGGTTGACGTTCTTCCTGAGGGTACCATCACCGGAGCAGGGAACATCGGCCAAGATACGGTCGAACTTGAGGTAGTTGGGCTTGGTGGGGTCCTCGGGGTTGGGTATCCTGAGCGAGGGGTACATGGTGGCGTCGTGGTTGGTGACGATCATATTGGGGGAGGAGAGACGCTTGAGCTGATGGATCAACATGTGGGATCTCTTGTAGTCGGCATCGTTGGCAATGAGCATGCCGGTAGCTCTGCCGTCGTCGCTGGGGTCGGCCTCGAGGCGGGCGGCGTCCTCATCGGCGCTCTTGATCTCGTCGACGGAACCGCCAAACTGCTTGATGACGTGACGAATTCTGGCCTCCTCGCCGCGGTGGATCATCTCAAGGAGCTGAGCGGCCTTGGAGCCGGGAGCGGCGCACATGTCGAGAACGGTCATGCCGGGGCGGAGGTCCATGAGGAGGGGAGGAATCATGGAGACAACCTCCTGACGGGAGATGTTGCCGACGCTGGTCTCGGAAACCAGGAACTTTTGGAAGGCCGAGAAGGGAGGGAACTTGCGGATGACGTTCTTGGGGGTGGTCATCCACCAGGCGAGGCCGTCGGGGTACCAGGGCACAGCCTTGGGAGGGTCGACAACGGCGCCATCGTAGGTGATTCTGGTAATCTCGGGGATGTAGCGGGTCTGGAGGAGGTTCTTGACGGCGAGGGCGTGTCTGTGAAAAGATGGTAAGTTATGGGATTTGAAGCCGTGGAGGCATGTGACTGTACCCCTTGGAACCGCAGAATCTGAAGCTGTTGGGGAGCTCCCTCTTCAGGGCAGCCCAGAACTGCTCGCGCTCCTCCTCGGGAAGCTGGAGAAGGTCGTTGTAGTAGCGTTCGAGCTTGTCGTTCTTCTTGACGACCTCGGGGTATCTGGTGTAGGGCTGGTGAGCACCGCCAGTGGCACGGTTGTCATCACGGCTACGCTTGCCGCCACGGCCACCACCACGGCCCTTCTGTAGAACACAAACAAGACATTGGTCAGTATACGTCAGTTTGTTGGAGATGCGAAGGTGAGGATTGCATCACTATGGCAAGCAAGCAACGAGCGACTGGGAGGGAGCATCCATGACAAGGTAAAGTCGAGGAAGGGAAAAAATAAATAAAACAAGGACATACTCTGAAATTACCACCGCGACCCATGTTTGAGAGATTCGCAATTGGGGCTTGTACAAAGCTCTTTTTTGCGATACTCAACTTTGGTAACCGGAGTCGAGTTGGAGGAAGGAGGAAAAAAAGTGACATGCGGCAACTCGCCAAAGTCTGTCGCGCGTGCAAGTCGAGACACTCCAACTGACAAAATGCCCGTTCGCCGCAAACTTAAAATGTGGGGGTGGGGGACTAAGCAATGCGCTAACTGTGAATTGTATGAAGTGATTGGTTGGATTTCTACATGAAGCTGATGTAGGGGGTCCACTCTTGACAGAAGCTAGCCGGGTTAAGGCTAGCGGGAACGGCATCAAGGTGAACTTTCCTTATCAGTTGCTGCTGATAAGGAAGTTAAGGGTCCAACCACTAAACAGTGACGGCACTAACTGCCAGTGCCGGTGGTTACCATCAGTCAGACTCGGATATCATCACTTCTGTCCTTGGGAGAACTACAAGTACGAATCGGAGAAGACAGTAGAATGGGGATGGGTATCTTTTGCTAAAACTCGATTATCTATGCATGCTATGGAGGATAGACAGAAGCTCGTCATGTTCAACCATCCAACAAGCCAACCGTCCAGTGGACAATCCTCTCCACGCCATGCCCATTAATGGCACTGACAGGAATGGCTTCCACATTCTCAATCCAAGCACCAGGGACGCCGCTAGGATGGGGCTCATCACCACGTGTAACCGCCGCACAGTAGTCCCTGAGCTCCATAAAGTTCTTTTGAGTATCCTTCAAGTCTCCCTTGGTGGCCACAACAAACCACGGCTTCCCTGCGATGGAAAGTCCTGCAGGTGTAGCAGCAGAAGGCGGGTAGTCGGCCATGCCGTGGTTCGAGGCAGCAGGCCATCCACCTGACATGCCCAGGTCGTCAATACCGGCCTCGGGACTCCAGTCGATCCTCGCTGCGCGCTCCCGGTCGGCCTCCTCATCCTCGCGCATTTGCGCGTACAGGCCCACCTCGTTCCACAGCGCCTTGAGTGCTTTCACAGCATTGCCGGCACCCAGGTCGATGACAAAGGCCAGCACACCCGCACGCTCGACGTGACGCAGAAAGGCGATACCGAGACCCTTGTCGAGATGGGCACCCTCGATCAGACCCGGGATGTCGGCGACTGTGAACCTCGTCCTCTGCTCTACCTCGTCCGGCATGCCAGTGAGCGCAAAGGGATCATCGATGGGGCCATCGGTGATTCGCTTGTAGCTTTTGACCACAGGGCGACCCTTGTTGTTGTCGAGCACGACGGTGCCGATATTGGGTTGGAGGGTGGTGAAGGCCCAGTGGCCGACGCGGGCTCGGCTATTGGTCAACGCACGGAGGAGGGTGCTCTTGCCGGCATTGGGCAGACCAACCAGACCAACGTCGGCAAGCAGCTTGAGCTCGAGCTCGATTTCTAGAGACATGGCCGGCTCTCCCTTTGTCGCAAACATGGGTCTTGGCCTGTCCTTGTTTGCGAAATGGGGATTACCCAGTCCACCGAGGCCACCTGCTGCCAACAAGATGGGCCGAGGTGTAGGACGGTTCAGGTCCAGATATATGGGTGCAGGTGGTTGTTGGAATAGTCGGTCGCGACGGGGTAGACGGGGCAGTTCGGCACCGATTCTTCTGGCATCTGACGAGGAAATTCCGGGATATAGCAGCCATCGGTCGAGATCCGGGTTGATGGGCGGCTCCTCCTCCACCTTTGTTCCTTCTATCCCATCTTCCCCTTCTTCTTCTCCCTCCTTTGGCGCCTCAACAGCGGGCGCATTTCGGAAATCCTTTTTCCTCTTGCGCTTGTACTTGGCTCTGTCGATGAGTTGTCTCTCGCCTTCCGGGTCGTCGCGGCTGATCTCGGTGACGACTGTTCCGACGGGTACGGTTATGATGACGTCCTCTCCACGCTGTCCACCCTGAGCGCTGCCCTGACCATGCTTTCCTTTGCCGGCGCGAATATGCCTCCTTCGTGCCAGCTTGTGTAGCGAGGTCTCGCCGTGGACTGCTTGGATGTAGACATTGCCGCCGTGGCCTCCATCACCTCCGTTGGCCGGGCCTTCGGGGATGAACAGTTCTCTTAGGAAGGATATACAGCCGTTGCCGCCGTTGCCAGCGTAGACGTTCAGCTTGGCCTTGTCGGCAAAGTATGGGTTGGAGTAGTCATCGGGGGCCGGGTTCAGTCTCGATTTCGTCTCGTCCGTGTTGTTCTCGTCGTGCTGAGGGTGCAGTGTCGCTGTACTGGCGTCTGTGCTGCTGTAACGAAGGTTTCGGTTTCGGGTGAGTGCTAAGCTGGCACGGGCTAGGTTTCCGGCACTGGTGCGAAACAATGATGGGTATAAAAAGGGCATAAGCAGCCGGGAGCTATTCTGGGTACACCGAGACGCCGCCATCTTGACGGTGAGTACGGTCTTGAGGATTCGGGTGTTTGTTTGCCCCCCGGCCGCCAACTTTTTGGCATCGCGGACAGTTCCCCGTTAGCGCGTGCCGATAAGATAAGAAACCTTAACATTTCCACCTGGCCCACTGCGGGGGAGGTGCATGGCAGGTGGATTGGACTAAAAGGCTTGGCGAACCGGGGGTCCCTTTTTGGAGCGTTGATCGATCGACGCTTGGGCGGCTCCCTTGAAACTGGACGGGCACCAATTCCAATGGCGGGGAAAGCGACGAACTTCCCCACCATTTCCATGTCGAGCACTCCTTCTCGTCTCCAACCCGACAACTGACTTTAATCCTTCTCTTCACATTCCAATGCCTTTTAGTACCATGATCCGAAACGGTCACTACTAACCACCACACTGGCTATGGCTCTGTCGCAAGTGCGCCGCACCATTATTCTCAAACACTCTCCTTCCGACCTCTTTCTCAATTGGAAGAAAACGAAAAAGGCTCTCGGTCTCTTCCAGGCTATGCCTATGCCGGCGGGCTGACATGCAGCTGTATGCTCAGCTCACTCACTTCTTGTCTGATACGAATAAGGAAAACTACACGATGCCCGGTAATGACCTGACGGCATCACGGAGGCGGCGTTGACAACTCACACACAAAGGTAATGGTAACCAATGCAGCACAGCAGGGCACAAGTGTGACTTTGTCTCTTTTCTGTCCCGTCTGTTACCCCAACTTTCCCAGCCTCCCCATTCCATCTTTTCGGAGATGGTAGAAAATGGTGGCAGCAGTCGGCAGGATAGGTTGATGATGGATGACAAGTCAATTCCTGTTGGTCAGTATCGTTCAGCTACTTTGGTACCTCAGGATCCAAGGTATCCAAAATCCGGGCTGGGAACCGAACCTCATCTCATCTCATGGTTGTTGCCCATCGCATGAAGAAGGGGAAGGGGAGGAAAGGGGGCAATGTCAACACTGGAGAGAACATGCCTACTCGGGTTAGAGCACATATCTTCTCTAACACTTGTTACATGGTTCCCGTCCTCATTCGAGTCTCGGGTAGGACATTGTGTGTCTTGCTTGGCCTCTCTTCCGTTGCCCAGCGTTGCCTCGTTGCCCGTCTCATCTGGTTGTTTTGTTGTTGATGTTGACATTTTGATTTCTATTTGACAGGGCAACGGGAACTTTTGTTCTCCTCTTGACCTCTTCTAGATCGTCTCAGGACCATCACCACTGCCTATCATATTCTTTTCAGATATTGCTCTCCTCACAAGAATACGACGCCTCTATCATATCCATCCTCTCACGGCACTGCGGCTCCTTTCCCTTCTTTCTTTTTTTTGCCTCCCTTCCGCTCTTCTACCTGTCGGCAGCTTTTGTTTTGCTCCGCGTCTCCATCGCCCGTGTCTGTTGCTGCCCGTCTGCTCATCAGTCAGTCAAGTTAGTTGCCCCATCAAGCCGGTAGCCAACCGGCCTCATCGGCCATCACCCCACCACTGTCAG
Source organism: Sordaria brevicollis (assembly GCA_033439795.1). NCBI lineage: Eukaryota > Fungi > Ascomycota > Sordariomycetes > Sordariales > Sordariaceae > Sordaria > Sordaria brevicollis. The sequence continues at coordinate 2,507,684 of JAUTDP010000006.1, forward strand.
TATGTATTCCCGAAGTTTCAAGACGCTATCGCTGCCAATCTGGGGGATCGTCTCTTCGTTTCTTTCGTTGAAGCTGCACGAGTGCGCTGTCTTGCTGGCTGCAGAGCGAATCATCCGCCACCACCTAGACACAAAACGGAGGAGCAAACGACCCAAACGACGTCGCCTCTTGTCGGGAAAACTGGGTCCCGGAACGGCCACGCCGCCTCGGACTGGTCGACAGAGGCATTGGGCCGCTGCAAGCTGCAGACCACTGCTGCCAAAGGGGCCAAGCGGGCCCGCATTCGAGCCACGACAGAGATCCAGGGAGCCGTGGGAGCAGACAGTGCAGACACCTGAGACTGGAGTGCATTTGGGAGTTGCATGGAGTGGGTGCCATGGCAGACATGGACAGACACTCTTCCACTTGTTGATGATCCGGCCGGACCGTTCTGCTGCACGGAAGCTACCTGAATTCCGACCTGCTGCTTGACACTCACTCACACGTTCACTCACACACTCCCGCTCTCTCACACTCACTCCACACTTGACCACACACTTCCAACTTCCACCAGCCGGACCTGGCTCCTCTTTTCACCTCTCACCCCTCCTCTCAACTCCTGCTTCTCCTCCTTCTCCTCCCATTCATCCCTCATCTTTTCCCTCATCCTCGTTCGCCATCTCATCCTGCACACTGCGTGGTCGTGCTGCTGTGGTGTTTCCCCTCCGGTACCTTGTTGACTTACATACTTACATACACTTACATCCACCTATCTGCAGACTTGCCTGCTGCTTGCTCACCTCTTCCCGCCTGTGCTGCTTGCCTGCTTCTGCTTTGCTCCTGCTTCTCGTCGATTCCACTCGATCGACACCTCTTCGACTTTGATACATCAGGTTAGTTGAATCTGCTGCCTTATCCTGCCACCGAGACTGTTGTCTTGTACTCCCTCGCACCAGCTTCATAACTTCCGCATCTTTCCCTTCCTCCTCCTCCCTCTGCCTCTAGCTCCATTCTACTCTTAGCTGCTTCATCATCAAGCTTCTCTACCTCGCTGCCGGGCTGGTCCCTTTGTCGGTCATGAGAAAGAGTGTGAACATTGTCTCAACATAGCAACAAAACATACTCTGTGATAGAAGCAGCAAGGTCTCTCTTACTTCACTCCTTTCACTATACCCAACTCGGAACATCACACCACTCATCGCCTCATATAACACGACACTAAAACAATGTACTCGGTAGAAACCTTTCAACAATCACAAAAGTCAATCGTCAGGATGGATCCGGATTGCGCCATCTGCCATGCTCCGGCAACCGTTGCCTGTGACTGTGAGGCCAAGGGCCTCGAAATGGCTGTCAAGCAGGCTGAGGCCCGCATGATGCAGTCTATCTACAACGACATTCGGTATGTTGGCCTGTCATTCATCAAACAGAGTCATTCTAACAGTCTCATAGATCATGGGTACGAGCTCATGCTCAAGACTATATCCTCGATCACTTCCGCCAGTTGACCGAGCGACGAAAGACGGCACATGCCACACACCTGGACCGCATCACAGCTCACGCCTGGCAATACTATCAGGCACCACCACACCCCAATGAACTCGCCAACGCCCAAGCCCAGTTGAAGCGCGGCATCGATGAGGATTGGCAGGCATCAGTACAACGATACCCCGAGGTGCTCGAGTATTTTTACAGCCTGGTCGAGTTGACGCTTCCCGACGACGGTGATGCCTCCGTCAAGGACCCCCCTCTCAATGCTCTCAGCGGACCCAGGAGAATCAGCACAAGAACGGCACCCAGTGCTGCAGCAACCGTGGCCAGCGGTCGCAGCATGACGTACGACAGAGAGATCGCTCCCATTCCCGCCATGCGACGGACACCACCTCCTGTCGAGCCAGTCCGTGGAAGCGACAGGCGGACACCAGGACCAGGACCAAGGGAGCGCAGACACTCTTACCGGGCACCTCATCCAGGACCGCCAACATACTATCCCCAGCAACCATACTAAAGTATCAACATATCGACGATGTAACAACACTCCGCTCGCTCAAAATCAGTTCCCTTTGTCTTCACTTGCCTCATGCTTGACGAAACAAAAATCATACCCATGGCCTCGAAAAGGGGTCAAACATCTAAAAGTATGAGGACTTTTACATACCATTCTTGCATTATCACGGCCGCATCCTTGCATATCACATTTTTGGGAAAGCGGCGGCGGCATTTTTCTCACAAAAGTCAAGTACACGATTACACACTATTTCTCTGAAACTCGGAAATCGGGACGGGTACGGAACGGAACGGCGGATCGGGTCGGATGATTGATGAAATGGGCTTACGGATGGTCAATGGGCGGTTGACTCGGTGTTCAGGGAATGGTAATCGTGTTTACTTGGATATTTTCTTCTTTTCTTGGGAGGGCTGGTAGGCCTGGATTTTTGCTTATGATTGGGATGACGGATACCTTACGAAGGAAACAACGATCAAAACAAAATGAAAAAGGGCGAAAAGTAATAACGGGATAAGATGAATATTTCACCTCATAGACTGGTATACCTCGATGGAATATAGGTCTGGAGGACGCCATGGAAGATGGAAGCTGAAGGTATAGCGCTCAGGCAGATACTAAGGAAGTGGTGATTCACTCCTCACTCAATGAATTAAATCTTCTCACAATCTCGGCTATTCTACTGTCTTTTGCTGTGATGCACTTTCACGCACGTACCGGAAGGTTTTCATTCACTAAGATCTAGATCTAGAGGCAAATCGAACCGGCGCGTTTGTGTCCATGTCACGAACCTGTCTCAACAGCCGCAGTATGACGATACTATTCTCGGTCAAGGTCACTCACATGATGAAGCTGTGATACACCAGAGAGATCAAGAAGGCTTGTGCACTCGTACTGCGCAAACCGCATACTCGGCATCGGTCATGACTCTACCTCAGAGAATCAGATCGCTGGACCAACTTTTCTTCACACTGAATATTCTCATCTAATTGTTCCCAACGCCGTAATTACGAAAAAACGACAAAAACATCCCCACCAACCTCCTCCAACACTTGACAACCAGATTACACCACACGGCTGAAGCGTCATTGCATCACCAAAATTCATTGCATGAAAAAACAAAAGAGAAGGAACCAAGGACTAAGGACCAAGCCACCCAGCCACCCTCATTCTCTCACCCGTGTGGGCTTGATGCCGGTCCTGCTGCCGGCAGTAGTCATCACTCACCCGCGTACCTCACCCCAAATAAGACGGGACCGATCTCGGCTACTCACACCACACAACGCAACTTGCACTTGTGGACTTGCGGCTGGAATTTCATTGACTATGCTAGAGGTACCATTGAATGACCGCCGCCATTTGCCATGAAATTGCCAACAAAATGCCATCAAAATTACAACTGACTGCCATCGGGCTTGCAGCTGACGATTGATACGGACGATTGCAACTGCCACTGCCACTGCCACTACCCATTTCCATTCCCAACAAATGGATGGCATTGAAAGCAAGTGGTACAAGTGAATGCCTGCCCCAGCCTGACCCAAACTTTTGAAACACTCGCCAGCAGCTTGATAGATGCCCGATGACGCTATATCCCGTCCTCACGGTATTCGTCCGTCTGTGTCCGTCCGCTTGGCTTCCATTTGCCGGATTGTTGGGAAGGAGAGGCTGGTCCCGATTTCCGACAAATGGAAAACGTGGGGTGAGGATATGTATAGAATACCACGGAGCGGCAGAGAATGTGACCATATGTGATGTACTGGAGGACCTGACCACAACACAATCGTTCTTACTTCAAATGGAGAGATGGCAGTACCCCAGATATGGATGAGTTACTCTGGACACTTTCACACTGCGAATGCATACAAGTATCGACACTTGATATCCGCAGCTTTTGCCTCCTCATCTGCAAGTGATCCCTAGAAACCCGCTTACTATGTACCATACTACTAGACCCTTTCCTTCAGAAAAACTACGACATACCATTACCTATCTCCTAAACCCTATCGGTTATCATGTATCCAAGTATCAGTAGGACCTCACTTCCACAAGCCAGAGCTCTCAACTGTCCAGATAATCCGTTCCGCATCTTCATTACCCAAAATAACTCCCGAATCAATATATCAATATTCAGCCCCCGGTACCATCAGTTGCTTCCCTCGTGGCCCTTCACCAGCTTACACACATCATCGTCATCACGAATGAGAGCCAGGTAGAGTAGTGTGGTTGAGATAAGCCCCTATCCTGAGTTATGTACCCTCGTCCCATTTCGTCAAATCCCGGCTCTTCAGATCCGAGCGAATAACATAAGCGGAATAACAACCCAATACCATGACGCCGGGAACTGGCGTTATCTTCCACGTGTAGACCAAACATGGGAGATAGCATGGGTTGAAGATATGGGACGAGATCCACCGCTATGGTACTGTACATGCCTTGATGCCCATGCACATGATGTAGAAGTATGCGTATGCAAAGGACACTCGCAAGTTGGGCCGTTATCGGCATCTCTCCATTGTGTATGTATCAGTGGTCAGTCAGATGTTTTTCTTTCGCCTTGAGATGGGACACACACAAATTGGGTTTTGTATTGAAAGCTGTTCGGGTTCTACATATGGTCACAAACTCCCTTTGTCCCTGGCGAGGGATGAGATTCCTATAATTCAGAATCGATCATCTTGGCAAGGAAGACAAGACACTGCGGGATGGAAGTATGTACATTCTTCATTATGATAAACCTGAGAAATGGCGAGAGTAGGTAGGCGGTGGAAAAAGTAGCCAACCACGGTTTGTGTCGACAGCTGTCATTGCGGTGAGTATTGAAGAGGGATGATGGCTGTAGATAACTGGAGATGCGAGAGGCCCACGACAAGTGTTTGAGTGGGTAAGGTGACGGAGACGGCAAAGGACAGGCAAGCACTCAGTGAAGCAAACAACCAACGACACCTCAGAGGCGGTATGAAAATCTGGAGGTTTGGAAATGGTATCAAGTCCCTCTGTGTTGTCATTTTCGTGGTCAACCTATCCCAAAGTGTTCCTTTTACATGTATTCCTGTGTCTCTTCCTTTCACTCTTGACCAAGCTTTTTTTCGTATTTGTGCCTACCATACTTCAATCTCGTGTGTGCTTCCATCTTTTAACTTCGCTGAGTTCCAAGGCTTCAAGACAAAGGGACAACCACCAAAGACAAATGCGTTCAAGCCCAACGAGTCCAGAATTAAAGTCTTTTTATGTGTGCGTGAAGGTAGGGATGAGTTGATTATAGCCACCCCAGATTTTGAATTCCCGAAAAAATCCCCTTTTTCTTTACCGCGATGAACATGCTAACTATTGAGATACAAGAGCCGGAGGGTAATGACAACTAATGATGAGACCATTAAGGCAAAAAAGACGAAGATCGGGGATATATATGTGTGTGAATGGTAATGCGTGCCGGGAGAGATGCGCACAACATCTGACCCGGATACAAATGGTCCGTCGTTGTGGGGACAACTGACGGCGAGAAAGCCGAAAAGGAGGGATGACAGGACCCAAATAACCCGCTTAAACTGGCAACCTGAACCTCGTCGGAGTCCTGGTCTCCCTCAAATCATGCTTTTCCTGGAGATCAAAGACGAGAAGATGCGTCATGTGATGGTTTGCGCTTCTATGCGGAAGCCTCAACAGCCTCAGTCTTCTCCTCGATAGTGGCGTTCTTGACGCCCTCAGTGACCTCCTCGACCTTGGTCTCAGCCTCGGTCTTCTTAGGGGAAGCGGCACCAGAGGCCTCACCGGCCTCCTCGGCCTCGAGACGCTCGATCTCCTTCTTGGCCTTCTCGATGTTCTGCAAACAGCATTGTTAGCAACGTCTACATGGAAAGAAATAAAACAATTTGACTCACCTTGCGAGTCTGCTCAGGCTGGTCGGCCTTCCACTGCTCGAGCTTGGCCTTGATCTTCTCAACGGCGGCAGGGATATCGGCGGCGGACATGGGGGGCTCGACACCGACGAAGCTGCAGTCCTCCATAACGGAGGGAGGGAGGCTGAAGGTCTTGCCGGCGGCGGCAGGGGCAGCGCCAGTGGGCTTCTTGGACTTCTTGCCCTTCTTGACGGCAGGGAGGTAGTCGTCATCACGCTCCTCCTTGCGGACGAGCTTCATGCCCTTGAGGCCAGAGTCGTCGACCTTGCGGAGGGCCTGGGCAGCGAGACCCTTGTCGGCAAGAAGAGGAGCCTTCTCGGCAACCTCGTGGCTGGGGTCGAAGTACTTGAGGAGAGAGTTGGCGCGGCGGATCTCCTCGAGGTAGGCGGGGTCGGAAGCCTCAGCAAGCATCTTCTGGGCGCGCTCCATGCGGCGCTCCTTGGCGATGCGCTCACGCTCGGCCTGCTGTCTCTCGCGGGCCTTCTCGCGCTGCTCACGCTCCCACTTGGCGAACTCCTTCTTGGCGCCGTAGTACTCATCCTTGAGCTTCTTGATGGCCTGGTACTTTTCGGACTGGAGCTGCTGGAGCTTGGTGCGCTCGTCACGGAGGCTGGAGAGGTTCTTGTAGGCCTCATCCTGCTCGGCCTTGATGGCGTCAAGCTCAGCCTGAAGCTTGTTATACTTCTCGCTGAGGGCCTTAGCCTCAGGGTCCTCCAGGCTGTCCTTGATCTCCTTGATCTTGGCCTTGAGGGAGTCGATCTGCTTCTGGGCGTCGTCGAAACCAGCAAAGCTCTTGCGCTGCTTGCGAAGGTTGGAGATCTCGGCGAGGGCCTTCTTCTCGTCAACGAGCTTCATCATGCCGCCGTTGACCTCCTTCTCCAGACGCTCAATCTCGCGGTCGAGGTCCTCGGTGGACTTGAAGTTGACCTTGGAGCGGGCAGTCTTTTGCTCGGCAATGCGGCTGCGGAGCTGCTCATCGAGGCGCTTGATCTGGTCGAGCTTGGAGGTGCGGGCATTCTTACCGCCGGCCTGCTGTTGACGGATCTCGTTGAGCTGGGCGATGAGCTCCTGGCGCTTCTTCTGGGTGGGGCTGGGCTGGTCCTTGTTCTTGCTAGGAGCGGCGAGCTCAACCTTGGCCTTGACCTCGTTCTGTATTGATGGCAATTGGTTAGTCTGGCGTTGTCACATGGCAATGAGGCGTGGTGGTGGTGGTCTTGGTGGACGGTAGGGTGCATCGTGATCCGCGGACCGTCTACGTGTTTGGCGTGCTCCGACTCCACGGTATCGGGTAGATGCGCTCTGATAGTGGCCGGGACAGGGGACTCACGTATTTCTTCAGAGCATCCTGATACTCCTTCTCGGCCTGGGCGAGGTTCTGGTTGTAAGCGTCCTGGTCAGGCTTGACGGGCTTGGTGTTGGCCGCAGGGGCGGCGGCGGGGGATTGCGACTCGGCCATTGTGTGTGGTGTTGTGGTTGCTGGAGAGAAAGAGGAAAGAAGAAGAGCCAGATCGACCAAAGGAAGGGAATGGTAAGATAAAGAAGGGGGACCACTGTTGGGCCACGGGCAGGCGTGGAGCGTGGGTCGCGGTGGTGCCGATGGGTGGGAAAGCTAGCGTAGGTAAAGGCAGTGCACGTCCGAAGACCGCTTTTCGGGACCTGTAGGCGGGGAGGGTAATCGCTGCTGGGTACGTGGTTATAGTGGAAGTGGAAATGGGGTCTAGTCCAGCCTAGACTACACTGTAGAAGGAACAATGGCTAGACGTCCGCAATTGACAATTGAACCAGAACGGGAACCTTCCTTTGAAACCTCCCGTCAATTCAACTGCGGGCCCTGAACTTTCCCAAAATTTCCAAAATTTGTCCCGCTCCAGGCGTGTTCCAGATCCGCAGATCGTGGCCTTTCCCGACACCGTGTCACCGTCTTGGCCTGTGCGCTATTGGTGTGTTGGTTGCTTGGAGAACGATGATTGGTTGATTTGATGTTAAATGTCAATTCACTTGCCGAGCGATGTCAAAGAGGAAAGAGAAGGTGAATTTGAAAAGGTAATTGTGTGGACAATATATAGGGGCAAAAGTCGGGCAATAGTTACCTCGAAACACCTCCTCGAACCATCTCCTCGAACCATCTCCTGTAATGTATGCTACTTTTTTCAAATCGAAATACTTGTATGCACTGCAGCTCAAATGCCCTGCTCTTTCCAGACTGCCAGAATCAGAAGCCAACCAACGGACGTCGATGCACTCAGAGCACAGACCACCTGCGCGCTTGATGTTCGACAGGGGTCAAGGCAACCTCACTGTGGACCCTTTTCTTATCGGCCGGCGTGGAAACCTGGAGTGGGCGTTCTGATCAATGCGGCCACGCCACTGGTCCCTCCTGTCACACCCACCCTTCCCGCAATTTTTTGAGAGAGCCTTTGTCCTTCAGCCTCGTAATCAGGAAAGTCCTCCAAGCTATCCAATCCACCACCAACAAAGCCATCCACAACCATCGCGAACCATCTTACCTGCGCCCACCTCCACATCACCACCACGTCGCGACAACAAAGCCCGATTTATTCGATCGAGATCATACGCACAACCAAAATGGAGGACGACAGCAGCCCCACCAGCGCCTCCAAGGAAGTCTCCCGCCTGTGGAGAGCCTGGAGGACTGTCCACGAGATGGTTCAGGACAGGGTACGCCATCCTTATCGCGCTCGATTAACGCGCCATCACCAACCATCTTTCGACTTGATCTGACATGCCTGCGTCTCGACTATAGGGTTACGAGTTGGCGGAAGACGAAGTCAAGATCTCCCTTGAGCGTTTCAAGGCTGAATACACGAACGATGATGGAACACCAAAGTGAGTTCTTCGCCTGCGTCATCACCAACCTCCATCAACACGGTCGCATCCCACCAAACAAACAATACCCACTAACACAACAACCCAAAACAGCCGCAGCAAGCTCCAATTCTCCGCCCGCCCCTCCGAAGCCATGATCAAAAAGTTCACCGCCCCTCCCACGCCCTCCAACCCCAACCCCGTTCCCGAATGCGGCACCATCTGGGTCGAGTTCTGCACCGAGAAGGGCTCCATCGGCGTCTCGGTCATGAAGAAGTTCGTGACGCACTGCTCCGACAACAAGTTCAAAGCCGGCATCTTCATCACGGCCGTCCCGCTGTCCGCCCAGGCCCGCAAGGTCATGAGCGTCACCTCGCAGTACACGCAGGTCGAGTGCTTCCTCGAGGAGGACCTGCTGGTCAACATCACGCACCACGAGCTCGTGCCCAAGCACGTGCTGCTGTCCAAGGAGGAGAAGGCCGCGCTTCTCAAGCGGTACAGACTCAAGGAGACCCAGCTGCCGAGAATTCTGAGCAAGGATCCGATTGCGAGGTATTTGGGTCTCAAGAGGGGCCAGGTCGTCAAGATTATCCGTGTGTCGGAGACGGCGGGTCGTTATGCTTCTTATAGGCTTTGCGTATAAGGGGCGGGCGTGCTTGGGAGAAAGGTGGTTGCGAGGGGTTGGAGGCTGGGCTGGACATGCGCGGATATCCCCATGGTTATGCTCTCTGAGTAACAGAGTCCGGTCAGCACTGGTCTAGGGATCTGGAGGCTGGAGGCTCTAGGGCGACTGGATAAGCCTTGGGGAAAGAGGCGGCCAGCAGACAGCACAACGGTACCAGCATGCCAGGAAGAGGGGGGTCGGTTGTGTAATACAAAAACTTTCAAGGGCGTTTTTTAACCATTCTAGCATCATGGGGATACAAGGGAAACCAGTTCTTTCGACACGAGAAGAAAGAAAGAAGAACGGCGTTACGGAGTGGCTTTTTGTACGTAGCTTGAGATATTGACTAAGAAGAGAATATCTGAGCTAGCGGTTTCTTACGTTAAACTTACTGATGACCACTGTCTGAAGATGGTGAACCTTGTGGAATGACAGCGGCGAGCGCAACGAGATAAAGGCAAAAGAAGGACCTATCGGAGTGGCGCTGCTAAAGCCACGGGGATCTGGTTACAACAAGTGTATGTCTCTGCTTCCATACCGATACTGATGCTGCGGCGAAGTTAGAGGAGTCACGATAATTAGAAGCCGAGCCCTTCGGAGTCCAATGTATACTGCCATGAAATAGTTACTGACGAACACTGCTTAATGTTTAAGCAGCTTCTGAAACAAGTGGTAAATGGTAACACGTCCTTGGAAGTCCCATCTGAATTTTACTTCCCTCTTGGAATATTCGTACCTGGTTAACCACTTTTTCATTGTACCTTACCTCCAGAGCGACTCATCATCATTACCTTCAAACTTCCCCAACAGTCAGGACAGGCAATCATCATCACACATTTCTACCTACACAGCTGAACAATCATTTACCCTTGCTTAGCATAGTGGTTGATACTGGCCGGAATGGCAAGCACACTCTATACGACATCACACGTCAAGGTGGCAAAGAGCAGTGGACTGTTTGAGTGTATGTGTGTCATTATTTCAATACCAACCATCTATATGGTTAAGGTATCTACTCAGCTAGTACAAAAGAAACTGGAAACCAGAAAACAAAAACAAGATTGGCAAGACATTCTAAAATGTCCGCCGGGGTATATGGTTGCATGTTTAGACAAGACAGAACAAGTTCCTGTGGTGTGGTGTGTTGTGAAAAAAGCAAAATGGTTCCCTCCCTCCCTTCTGTTGGTATAATATCCTCCTCTTGAAGGCTTCGTTGAGCCTGGTGCCTGCCCTTGGGTATGGCGTGTGTAATGGGTATGTTTGTGATTCCAACCGTCTATCCCAGTCCATCCCTGCCCGGTGTTTCCGTGTCTTTGGTGCCCTTCATCACGATTCATGTTCTCGTCTGCGTTCGTTGAATTTCATCTGCCGTCATCTCTTGACGACCACCAACACCACAGCCTCTTGGAGCCAAGTGCATTCAATAACTTCTCCAAGAGAAAGTGTTATTCAGTCCTACTCCTCTTCACCGGCCCCTCCATCTTCACATCCTCCTCCTTCCCCCTAGTCCGTTTAACAACCCCCCAGCATCAACCAACTCCAACTCCTCCCCCTGTCCACCCTGCCTTTCTGCCTGTACTCTTCTCTCCTCCGATGAGTACGTAGGCGGAGGAGGCAACTCCTCATCCTGCTTCTGCGGTATACTCTCCAGCGTCAAATCACTCGTACTCTTCGGCCTCGCTTGTCCCTGTCCCCTTCCGCGACTTAGACTCCGTCTACCAGCTGCTGCTGCTGACCTAGCAGCTTTCGGCACAGCAGCAAAGTTTATTGGGGCAAAGTTCAGCGGACTGAGGAAACCGCCTAGGTCTTGTAAAAGCGCGGCTGAGCCGCGGCGGAGGCCGTTGGCGCTTGCTGGGATGGCGGGGGCAGGGACAGTACTGGGACGTGGAGGTTCAGCGACGGTTGAGATGGAGGATTGGCGTCTGCCGCGCGCTGTGGGGGGATTTTCGGTGTTTGAGTCGGAGAGTAGGCCGCCGTAGTCAAAGAAGGAGACGCGGCGCGGGGAGGAGAGGCCGGGTATGTCGTTGGGGTTGGAGAGGTGGGCGGTGTTGCGGGGAGAACTGGGCTGTGAGGTTTGACCCGCCGACATGGACATTAGGTAGTCGTCGCTGCGGGCGGTGGAACGAGCTTGGGAGGAAGAAGGCGGTGGGAAGTTCCAGGAGTGGATGGCGTCGGAGTCGTGGTGGTGGTGCTGGTGAATCTGAGCCATGGGGGCGGGGGTGTAGCCCCCTGTACCATCGGAATAAGGGATCAGACGCTCGCGAAGGTCGGGCTTGACGCCGTAGCCGACATCTCGCACCAAATCTTCGTCGGAACCCCAGTGGCGTAGGGTAGGGCGGCGGCCGTTGGGAGCGACGCCTAGTCCGCCCGGGCCGGAGCCGGGAGAGCGTTCGAGACTTCCGGCGGCGATGGAGCCGTATTTGTACTTTCGCTTTTTGACACCGCGGTCGCGGACGAAGGAGCCGAGTACCAAAGCGTTGGAGGCGGCGGTGGCGAAGAGAAGTTCGACGGAGGCGTATAGAGAGCGGGATTGCTGGGAACCGTGAGCACGGATGATGTGCGGGACGCGGTAGACGGTCACGGCGACGACGCCGAGTGAAAGGGAGAAGAGAAGGACCAGCTGAATCTTGCGGGTCACGCTCATTTGGGAGCGGATGATCATGGGGATGGGGAAGAATACGAGGAGTAGGTCGGTGATGATGTTGCAAACGGCCATGGTGATGAGTTGAGCATAGCCTTGCCGGCATTGACCTCCTGGGTCTGGAAAGACTTGCCAGTACAAGTGAAAGGGCCGGCATTCGACGACATCGGAGATAATGACGGCGACAAAGGTGGTAACAAGTGTGACCCGAATAAAGACGAGGGTTATCTCATAGGAACGCTCCCAGCTGACGTTGAGTCGTTTGAAGAATTCCAAGATGGCGTATTTGAGGATCCATAGCCTATACAGTGTCAGCAAAGGTTTCGGATAACATAACGGTTGAAAGCCATGTCTCAGCCTTTCTCTCAATACTCACGTCAAGGCATAAAGCACCCTGCTGAGCAGCACCAAGCCACTCGCTATTGTCTTCCTCCTGATGTTCTCCTCTGAAAGCCGGACAATTGAAAAATCGGCATTATTCGTCCCATGCAAAAGGATATAGTGGACACAACCCATGCGCAATAACAAGGGAATTAAAGCCAGAGCGGCCGTCTTGTCCTCGCTAAACAGTGTCTCGGTCCGGACGAACCGGCCACAAAGGCGCAGCATGATCAAGACGACGCAGAAAATGGTGATCCACCAACACACAAGCAATGTCGGCTTGTCGTAGCTGAAGGGGCGCCATGGTGGAGGGTCCGAGTAGAGAGTCATAATGATGGCGGCACCCGGGACATGCCGCCCGTCATCCTCCGGAGAGGGACGAGCGGAGAAGATGGTATACCCCGATGCGATGGTTTTGTTGACTATCGAATGGTCCGTGAACAACAGGGCTGCTGACAGTGGTGTGCTGAAACGGGCGTTCCTGGATCTGACTCGGGTGGTTGTTTTAGACTTGTTAGACTGGCGCCGGGCTGTTGTTCAAAGTTGCTCAAGGGTCCTTCGTCCGATGACGTCTGAGTTCGGATGACGGGAATCTGTGCGCAAAACTTTTCGGACGAGATGAAATCTGAGCGCAAGTGTGTTTGAGTATAAAGTTTGGCTCCGATGATATGAACTGAGTGTAGTCGCAATGCGCAGATATAAAGTTTTCGGTTTCGTCTGATGGTGGTGGTGGCAGTCCTTGTGTGAGCATGCTATGGTTGTCTGTTTTCTGATGTCGAAAAGCAGGGGTCCTGGATCGCCGAGGATAAGGATATGACGAGGATGTAGACACTATCGCGGATCGAGTATTGAAACGGTGTGGTCCGAGATAGACAATGGCCTTTGTTTGGTTTGTTGAAACGGAACTGGCCGTTGACAGTTTTTGATATATCAGTCGTCGTTGATTGTTGAATATGGAGATTGTGAGAAAAGAGGAGAAGAGAGCAAGTTGAAAGTGTAAGGTTGGGATTGGAGAGGATAGATAGGCGACCTCTCGTCAAGGGCTGTCAGAGGCGAAGCGAGGCAGAGCCTGCAGCAAATGTCCAGAGAGAGCTCCGTGGAGAGTGGGCGGAATGCGGATGCGAGACGTGAGAGGATGGATGGGGGGGTGGGTGGGCTTGGCCAACCCTTGTTGCACCTTGAAGCCCTGTCAGAAAAGGGAAAAGAAAGAAAAAAAGAGACTTTGGGTCCCTAGCACGACATTAGGAAACAAGTGAAGCGAGAACCGAAAACCAACGTCGATCCGCCTATCTTTGGCGTGGGCCTGGAAATTCAAAAGCTATACCTTACAAACACCATATCAGTCCCCACTCTAATCTGACCGCCACGCAACACAACTTACATAAAAAACAGTATACCATATCGTAGAACTTCAATATCTCCGTTATTTTTTATTCAAAACACACCCAAATTTAACAATTTTTATCGGATTTTAAAACTCTCACGATCGAAAATCATCGTAACCATACCGCACCAATCCAACTACCAATAAAAACTAATAATATATATTATATTAGTTATTAGCGAATACCCTAAAAAAATCGCGCAAATTATTAATTTAAATAAACGCTAAATTTAACGCCTTAAATAAACGTATAATAAAACTAGCGACCTATACCCGAAGCCTCGTATTATTAAAAATACTACTAAATTAATTCCTTAAGTAATAAAAATTAATATAAATAATACTATACGTATAACTAATTATAATAGTATTTAATTCGTAATATATAAAAAGTCGTAGAGTTTTTAAATAATAAACCGTATTTATACCTCAATAAAATCCAATACTAATTAACCACCCAATATAATATATATATATCGACCTCTACAATCTCCTATTACTTTAAGAAGGCGTAATAAATTAATAAAAGGATAGCGTATAAAATTTCCTAACGTAGCGATCTATTAAAATTAAATTAATTAAAAAAGGTCTCGAAATTTTTAACGGAAATATACATCTTCTATAACGAATCTAATATTAATAAGAGGGATAATCTACATCGTATTAACTAAGCGCTAAAAAGTATATTTATATAGACCGATAATATACTTATAAAAGGGTAACGCTTCTACCTATTATTAACTATATTTATTAATAGCCTTATCGACGTATTTTATTATAAAGGAGCTACTAATATAAATAGCTTCGTTATATAAATATAAAAGAGCGTACTACCTAAAATAAACCCCTTCCCTAATTATAATAATATTCTAATAATAAATAACGTATTATAGTATAAAGCGTAATCTATTAAAGACGCGTATAATAACCGCGGTATATTATTATAATTCCTACCCCTATATTCCCTAAATTTCAACCTTATAGAAATATACTTCAATAATTTAAAGGCCTAAGTTAAACGCCAATATTTATAGGAAAATAAGGATTCGTTAAGGGTAGAAAAATTTAAGGAATTCTTTATTAGGGCGGCAATAGAAATTAAATAAAGGGTACCAACTATACGAAGCTACTACTATAAAGCCAGCGTACTTTATAACGAATTCAACGAAGTATACGAACCTAAGGACTATAATACCCTATATAATAAATATTATTACGAATTTCGAACAATAGGAATAGTATCGTAATAAAGGATATTAGATTATATAGTAAATATATAATAATAAACATAATCGAATATATACAACTTACTTGGGTAATTTAATTATATAATCTAATCGTATAGTCTAATTATATAATTTAATAACGAAAAATCCCTTAAATTTATTATTATTTATAATAATCGAAAAAGTATTAAAAGTATTAAAAAAGTATAAAAATAAATTAAATCTATTATTATTTATAATAATAATACTAATATATATAATCCCCCTCTTATTTAAAGCTCTTTATCCTCTTTAATAGATTCGTACTCGTTCGCAATTACGTCGGTTTATATACGGTCGGAGTCGCTATCTTCGTTATTATTATACTCTTTAACAAAATTATTACGTAATAAATCGTCGCCGGCGTTATAATTAGGGGGGTCGTAATAATCCGCGTTACAAAGGTTTTACTATAAAGAATTTTAAATAAAAATACTTATAAAAAAACGGCGGTTAATATTATACCTAATAAAAAGAAGGGAAATTACCTACCTATAATCTATATAAATAACATAAGCGATTTGGGGTCGATAATTTATAACTCCTATTATTATATTTATATAATTTTTAATACCTACGTTAATACTTACGTTAATATAAATTCTAAAACCGCCTGCATTAGCATTAATATTACCCGCACTAATAATAATAACTATTAAATATAATCCTTCTCAAAATATAAAAACTCTTTAATCGACCGCTTAATTATATTATAAATACCCTTATTAATACTATATATAATATACTAATTCAAGGGTAGAGTACGCGCTTAATAGAGGGTAAGCCGACCCGCTATAAAGGATTTTTAAATCTCGAATAAGGAATCGCACAACCCGTTATTTTTACGAAACTACAACGCGTATTTAAATATCAACTACTTAAAAAACTCGGTAACAAAGGCATTAATTAATCGATCTAGTAATAAAGAAGGGAAAGGAGAAGAAGGTTAATAATTACCCCCAATATAAGAACTACTAACGTAGAAATTAAAACCCCCCTTCTATAAAATATTAATACTACTTTAAATAAGGAAAAATAGTAAAGAAGGTTTATCGGCCAAAGTAAGCGCTATAATCCCTATACCTATACCCCTATAATTAATAAAGGGAAACGCGGTAAATTATTATATTAATATACCGCTAACGCTAATAATACTATACACATTACCATTCGCTTATTAATAATTATTTTAGAGCGTAAAATTAAATACCTAGGGGGGTTAGTAACTACGCTTATTTATTATATATAGGAAATAAAATTATTAAAGACCGTTTTAACTAAATATAATAATATTAATTTGGATTTAATAATTATTATTATAATAATCGTAAAGTTTAAACTATACGGATATTATCTCAACGGGCAACGACGCCAACGTAGCCTTCTATATTATAATAACGGCGGCCTATTCCCTAATTTATTTATTAATAAAAAAGTAATAATATTTTTCATTAGGGAATATATAATAAAAGTAATATAAATTCCTATTACGGTAATTTTTATACTACCGCCTATCCGTATATTTATATAATTTAATTAATTCGTCGTATACTAACCTCTCCCCTATTTTATCCTCCTTTTCTACTTCGTACTTAACATCCCTCTTCTTATAATAATTTTCTAATATTAAATTAATAATTAATTTAAACTTCTTCTTCTCCAATCCTTTATTTACTATTTTACTATATATAAATATAGGCGTTACAACGTCGGTATTATTAAATATATTTACGTAGCGAAGGGAGCTATTAGGTCGAAATTAGGCGCGCGCAATATAGTCGTTAAAATTCGAAATTCGAAGGGTAAACGTACCGCGGGCAAATAAAATACGTAACTCTTCTAATTCTTCTTTTAAATTTTTAAAAAAATTACCAAAAATGCATAATTAAATTATAATTATTATATAATAGATATCAGCTAATCGTAATAATAAATTACGTATTACTTTCGAAGTATCGTAATACCTAAATAAAGAATCCTCTTTATTAATATAATAGCGGTTAAAAAAGATACGAATTTAAAATAACGTAATCCGCCTACTATTTTATACGCTAACGGTCTAATTAAAATATTATACTTCGAATTTATATTCTATCCCTACAATATCGAATTCGTTAATAATAACGTTTTTAAATCAACATTAATATTATTAAATTTTATATTTAAAATTAGAATTAAAGTAATTATAATTAATTTAATCGATAATATTATCGAATTCTTTTTCGATAATAACCCGCTCGACCGTAAAATTAATAAGCAATTTACCGAACTTAACCTTAAACCTATTAAAATAATAATCTTATAATTATACTCTAAAATATATAATATAAATAATTATAAAATCAAAAATCGGCGGCGGACTTTAAACCTTCTTCGAAATATAGAATTTTATAATAAGAACCTACTAAGTAGCAACCTTTCTAATAATAAACTCCCTAATTTATTCTTCTATATACTATTTATCAGCTAATATACGCTATTTCTCAACCGCCTACTTATTTTTCTATTATATTATAGGGGATCTATTACTACTATTTTCGGTTAAATTTAACGAAGCGCTAATACCCTCGATATTAAATAAAATAACGGGCTATTAAACCGCGGATTAACCAACCAATTTCCTCTTTTAACGCAATTTCGATAAAATTCGAAATATAATAAATCGTCGAAATAATTATATAATAATAACGGTTAATTATTATTATTATTAAATAAAGGGGGCTTAGGGGAGAATTCGAGGGGGGATTAATTATAATTATTAATAATTAATAAAGGAGGAAATAACAGGAACTCTAAGCGTAATTTTTAAACTAATAAAAATAAATAACAAAAAGGAGGCTCGAATAATAATCGGATTATTATTTCTTAAAATAATATAAAAAAAATTTAATTGTAATCGGTTTAATAATTATTCGAATTAAATTTAAAACCGCTATAATTACTAAGATTAAATTTAAAAATATTATAATTACGTAAGAGCCCTTTCTTTATCGTTATCGCCGTTATTTAAACTAGTATTAACCTTTCTTATACGGGCGCTAAATTATAATATCCGCTTCGAACGTCGGCAATCACTATTATTATTAAAGTAAGAACGCTTAGGAAGCATAACGGGAACTAAAGTAACGGTACCGGGTATAAATCATACTCGATATAAATTAAAAAGTACTTAATTATTTCTACCTTTCAATATAAGCCTTATTCAATATAGAGGATCTATATAATTGTAGAATAATAATCAAAATATAAATACCCTCAAGTTTAGTAATGATATAGTGGTTTAAAGTTTTTTTAATCGTCAAATTACGAAGTTTTTACGTTGTATATATATTACGTGGCGGTCAGACCAGAGTAGGGACTGACATGGTGTTTGCAAGGCACAAAGGCAGCTGAGAGCAGGAGAGTGAGATGGGGCCAAAAATGTACTTGTACTCAAGTATCTTTTGATACTAAAAAGTCGGGTGAGTGGTGGCTGCGGGTCACTTTTATTGTGACCTGATGCAGTGATGGAGGAGGAATAGCGGGCTGGTGGGTTCGTTGATTGATGAGTGGGCGAATTTGGGAAATCTCCAAAACGCAACTGAATGGAACTTGTCGAGCTTCCCCTCTCTTGTCCTTGTCTCTATCATTTCTGTGCCTCTTTCTCGTCTCCAACCCTGCCTCTCATCCCCCAACCAAGCATCGAATGGCTGGGTTGTCGATTTGCTGATATGACGGACAGCATGACCTGGGACTGGATATGACCTGCGGCGGCGCGTCCATCCAACACCCCAGTCTCTCTACTCAGCACCCCAATCCCAGCCTGCCCTGCCTGCTGCCACTTGCCAGCCCAGCAGGCCCAGCTTCCCCTTCCACATCCTGCTGCTTGGTAGCGAATCCCGTCATCCCGTTGGGTTACCGAGCTTCCTATTGCGAGGCGTCTGCCCACTAGGGCAACGACGTCAGGACGATACCTCTGTCAACTCGGAATAGGCAACTGGTGATATGTAGTGATAATCCGAGTGGGAGTGTCTGTACTGCACATACCCAAACTGACCGACTGTCGGCGACTGGAAACAGTTTCTTATCAGGGAGCTCCTTGTCCGCCGCTCTTGTGATGGAGAGGGGGGGATGCATGTCGCAATTCAAACCCCATTTTGTTGCCATGGCCGACACTTGACTTGCACTTGCTTTTCCACAGCTGTTGGTGATAAGTGGCCGGACGAATCGGCAACGTAGGCGAATTAGCGAATCTGAAGCGGTTGCTTTTTGGATGGTGTTGGCGGCTAGAGAATCTAACCCGTGATGGTGATAGCGCAACGGTATTTGCTCTGAAATTGGGAGAGCTTGAGAGAGAGAGCCGAAAAAGAGAGATAAGAAAGCACAGACCACTTTAAGCTAGTGCTTGTCACTTGCATGGCAATTTCACGATCCAGGCCCCAGCCTAGCAAAATGTCGAGCAGGCTAGCAGTCCTTGGCGCTGGGCGGGAGGCGGGAAGGAGAGCATTAACATCGAAACATCCGCATCGCCGTCTTTCTTGGCTTGCACTTGCTCCATGAGGTAGTCTGGTAGTGTCCATTTTGTGGTGAAGCAAGCAAGTGCCGTTGATGCCATCATATCTCGTGCAGGTTGCCGACTGGTTTGTTGGTAAAAAGACTCCTCTTTTGCCTCGTGTCCAGAAAGCAACACTACAAATCATCATCTTGGTGAGGTTGATTATCGAGCCGGATAAAGCGACTGTATGCCTTTCTTAACCTCCTGTGTGGGGACTTGTCTGACCAATGGCACAACCATGTTTACGCCCGCCAAATCCCCACTAAAATAACATCGGTACAACATTTGCACAGAATTTCACTAGGAATAACACAATCGAAATGCTGATTTACGTATAAGAGTATTAAAATTACAGAGTTTTTATTATTATATAAATAATTAAAATTATAATTATTATTATTAAATTTCAGACTATACCTCGTAGAATAATTAATAGGAATTTATGGTAACCCGTAGCCTTAGCGCCTATTAAATAGATAGCGGTAATTAATAGTCGTTATATTTATTATTATTGATTTTAATATATTATTAATATTAAAAGGGAGGAAGAGGAAGAGGAGGAGGAGGTAATCGAAATTACAAGTATTAATATTATAAAGAAGGCCGGTATTACGAAGAGTACGGCGGTATTTAATATTATTGCGAAGGGGGCGCCGGTATTTAGTACTATTATAAAGGAAGAGGGCCTATTATATTATTATATAAGGGTATCGCTATAAGCGCCATCGATATAGGAATATATTATTATATTTATATTTATTGTATTTATACCTCTCATTATTATATTACTCGTAATTGTGCCTTTAATTCTTCTTTTCGTTAACGGAACTTTATTATTTCGTTAATTTAAATTTATAACTTCGCCGCCTTTTATTTTATACTTTTTATTACCGCTTGCGCCTCTATTTCTTTTTAATTCGCTAATATAGCTTTTATTATCCTCTTTTTTTTAGGAAATTATATTAAAACCTTAAAAGGGGTATTATAAAATAGATTATATTATATTAAAGTATTAGCGGTATTGGAAATATTAGGGGGGGGGTTAACGGATATAAGTTAGGCGCTATTACGAACCTTCTAGCGGTTTATAATTATTAAGAGGGGGTCTTTCTCTTTATATAATATTAATTAATCTTTTAATAAAAGCTTCTTTAGCTTTAATTACTAATATTTATTTATTAAATTTTAAAGTATAATACCGCTAATCCATATAATATCGAATAAATTGTATTAATAGGGTAAATTAAATTATTTTATAAAGTTATTTAAATATTACTTCTTTGCCTCTACTAGGTTACGTTTCTTAATAATAATATCGCTAATTAACTTTATTTGCCGCTATAATAATTCGAAGGAAATAAAACTAATAATAAACTTTATACGCACTAATATAATATAATTATATTAAATTATATTCTTCGATATTTATATTACGTATTTAACGTCGTATTTATTTTTAAATCGTTTATAGATTTCGACGATAGCGGTAAGTAATTAATTAAAATTAATACGGCGGTTTTTAAATAACGCTTTTAAAAGACTATTAATGTGGGGTGAAATTATTATCTACCTAAATGTATAAGTAATTATTTAAGTAGCAGATAGTAGGGCAAGTATAGATTTGTACCTCCCTCCCTCTAGAAGATTCAAAGCCTATATTTAAAAAAAGGATAAAAGGGGGAGGCTTCTCCCTCTTTCGATTAAGGAAAGTAAGAAGGAGAATTAGAGAAGATAAAAACTTCATTTTTCACCCAAAGAACCTTTTTTACGAAGCTACTAAATAACCCCCTTAAGGATTTTTAAAAGAATTAACCAATAAATTTACTCCTACTTAAAGAAGATAATAAGAATAAAATTTTGCTTTACTCTTACTTTTCTTCCTATAGTAATAAGGTTAAAAATTACTAACTTTATTTACGTTTCTTAAATAAAAATCCCCAAATTAGTTCAATCCTTCGCTATAAATTTATAATATAGATTTTATTTCCTTTATAATATAATTTTTAGTCTAAATTAAATTTAATAATAAGGACGAAATAAATTTCAAATTCTTAGCCAAATTAATTAATACGGACGTAAGAGACTTTCGGCCGGGGTTTTTCGTAAACGTAAAGGTTATCTCCGTAACCTTCGGGATATTATTTTAAATACTAATAATTGAATAGCGAAATACTAATTAATATTAATGGTAAAAGAATTTTTCGATAAATTTATAAGAAACTTTAACCTCGGATATATATAAATTTCTATTTCCCCGATATTACGAGATTTTAATTAATAGAAAATAAATTAAAAAATAAAAAAAGATATAAAAGATCGAAAATTATAAGAAAATCGGAATAATAGAAATAAAAAACTTAGAAAATAAAGAATTTACTAATAAATTTAAATAAGAATTACCGGAGAAGTATTAAAGGGATTAAATCCGCTTTTTCTTATAAATTATCTATTCGTTAAATATTCGTATTTTATACGTAGAATTCGCTTTCCGATTGGTTAAAATTATTGTAAGACTCTTCTTTTTAGTAATCCGAAAATTTCTTAATATTTCGAAGGAATTCTTAATTTTACTAAAAAAGGTAAAATCTATTAATAAGGGTATTATTAAATAGACCCACTTTTAGGATAGTTTAAAAATAAAATTATTATAAGATTTTAGGAGCGGTAAGGATTTATTAGCGGTATTATAATATTTAAATCGAAAATTTATTAATAAAGAGGCGTAAATTTATACCTCTTTTAAAAAGGATATAAATAATAATTAATATTTTAATTATACGTATAATACCCTTCTTCCCCTTTATTTATTATTTACTACCTATAAATTTATATTACTTATTATATTTAATAAGGATATTACTATTACGTTTAAAAATATTCCCCTTATTTCTTCTTCTTTTTTATCGATTTTATTATTTATCCCTTCTTACTCCCTCTTTACCGAACGAATTCCTCCTATTAAAATAATTTTCGATATTATTATTATTATCCTAATTAATAATATTATTCGTAATATTACCCCCGTTAATTTTTTTAATAGGAATAGGGTTATTAAATATTTTAAATTATTTGGAAAAAAGGTTAAAATTTACAAATTCGGTAATAATAAATAGAAGATTTCTATTTAATTTTAATAATATAAAAGGAAGCTTAAAGATATTAGTAAAAGTATTATTCGTAAATTTAAATTCTAGAAGATCTATACTTAATTTAAATTTATAAAGCGGTTTAAAATAGTTTATAAAGTTAAAAACCTTAAATAAATTAAAAATACAATTATTATTTTAAAATATTTTTATTCTAAACGGGTTCTTAATAATTATAATATTATTATAAACGTTATTTTTATTTATATAATTCTATTAATTCGCTAAATTATTATTAATTAATCCTTCGCTTACGTTAATACTATTAAAAACTTCTACTAAAAATTTAACCTCGAAACTAAATGGATTATAGCCTCCTTCCTTAATAAATATAAAGAGGAATTCTACCGTATAAATTAAGTAGAATTTTCAATTAAATTAAACGGTTTAATTATCGAATAATTTAACGACGTTAAATTTAATAATTATTTTAATAATAAGGAAGAGATTAATACTTACCGTCTTATACGTAAAGCGATTTATTTTTTTAATAAAAAATTTACCTAAAATATTAATAAAAAACCTATTAAAAAATTTATCCTTAAATTTACTTCTAAAATTACCAAAATTCCTATTATAATTAAGGATAATTAAATAGAGAAATTAATTAAATCCTTCGAATAATTAATTATCGTTTATAAATCCTTAATAAATAACCGGATTATTAATACCTCTATCCCGCTTCTTTTTATACCTTTTTAACCTTAATCGACCTAAATTTATTATCTTTAAATCAATTCGGTTTAAACCCGCCCTTATAATAAAGATTATATTAATAATAAAGGAAGGAAAGAGCCTTATTATTAAACGTATTATTATTATAGTAAAATAAGTTATTATTTATTTAATTATAAAAAGAAGGATAAAGATAATTCCTATAATATTATGCGGTAAATTGCCCCTAATAGGTAAAAATCCGTAAATATTATTATTTATATAAATAATACTATAAACGTTTTTAATTTACTCCCTAACGAAATATATATTCGTATTATTAATTAAAGCGTTTTAAAAAAGGTAATCCGTTTATTACTTATTTTAAACCCAAATTATCCTAATTATAATAATTTTAAAAGATAGGAGAAGGATATTTAGTAAAAGGGCGTCGTTATAAATCCTCGTTTCACCCCTTATTTTAAATTCCTTAGGGACCCTAATATAGCGAAAAAATA
This sequence comes from Sordaria brevicollis, assembly GCA_033439795.1. Taxonomy (NCBI): domain Eukaryota; kingdom Fungi; phylum Ascomycota; class Sordariomycetes; order Sordariales; family Sordariaceae; genus Sordaria; species Sordaria brevicollis. The sequence continues at coordinate 2,531,581 of JAUTDP010000006.1, forward strand.
ATAGGATACGGTTCTCGCTCGGAAAATTAATACTAAAGCTATTAATTATACTATTATTAATATTTTTAATAAATTTTATAAATTTTTAATTAAATTTTATCGAAGGACCGGTACTTTTAATTTATAAACCCAAATATTTATAATCTTTAAAATTAAAGATATTACCAATTTTGCCGAAGAGTAGATTAATTCCCTTCTTAATACAATTATTATTATTATTAGGGAATTAAAGAAGTTTAGAATAGAAAAAATTATACCTAGCTATATTATAACGCCCCTTTTTATTCAACTTTTTAACGTTAAAACCGATAAATTTATATTTAAATAGTTTAATTAAATTCTTAAGGAAAAAAACCGTATTAATAAAATAACGTTTATAATAATAATAATATTTTTAATAAAAATAATAATTAAGAAGGCGCTTATAGCCGAAAAGGACGGAGGTATTAATTAATTAATCCTCCGGGATATTATTTTTAAATTCTAAAAATAATACCTTATAGCCGTTAAATTTATAAACGTTAAAATTACCGTTATTATTAAAAATATTATTCGGAATAATCCAATTACTATTAAAATTATTTATAATTAAGTTAAATAATTTTCTAATATACTTTATATAAAGGATAGGGTTCCTAAAGTCTAATTTAAATATTATAATAACGCTACCCCTAATAACAATTCTAAAACCAACCGTTTTATTCCTATTTAATAAAAAGTCTAAATATATTCTATTATAATTATTAATCCGGTTTATAATCCTTTTATTAATTTTATAAAAACTTTTTCTAAGGATAAACTTTTCTCTTTATTCGATTAGTAAAATATTATTAATTAGCAGAGGGCCAAATTTCCTCCTACCCGAATTTTATTAACCCGTAATATTTTAACCCTAACGATTAATTAAATAAAATAAATCGATAAATCCTCTCTTATTAAGAACGAAATTACGCGCCTAATACTATTATTAATCCTTTATATTTCTATTAGCGTAAAAGGAGGCAAGAAAGTATTTATTCTACTAAATAATAACGCCGAATATAATATTATTAATAAAATATTAATTAATAACTTTAAATTATAAAATATCTCTACCTAAATTATTAATATTAATAATAATAACGGGAAGAAGGGTTTTTTTAGAGAAACTTATAAAAAAGTATATTTATTTAATAAGGGAAAGGAAATTTATTTCTTTATTACCGAATAGCCCTTACCCAATTATAATATTATCCTAAATTTATTATTCTTTTATAATATAAACGTTTATTTAATTTACAAAGATAATAAAGCTTTCGTTATTATAATAATTAAAAGGGTAATAATTTATATTACGCTAATTAAGACTTATAATTTAATAAAAAGGGTTCTTAAAAGCGGGTAAAGGGTTTAACTCCCTTATAATTATAATAATAATAATAGAAAGAAAGGCGGTAATAAAGGAAGAGAAGGAGGAGAAGAAGGAATAATAAAGGTAAATAAAGGAAGAGGAAAAACGAATACCGAAGTAATTAAAGGATAATAATAAACGAATCGCCTTCGTATTTAATTCTACGGTTAAATAGGTTTTAGAATTATTATAGCGAGAAAAGGATAATTTAGAAGAATTAGAAAATATATAAAAGGGTATAAATAATTTAGTACGGATTTCCAAATAATTTTTATAATAGATATAAAAAGGGGTAATTACGTTAATTCGGAAACTCGGTTTAAAAAGGAAATTTCTATTAAAGGAAGAGCTTAATTTTAAAGGAAGATTAAAAGTAATACTTTAAACGTATATTATATATAAACGAATAACCCAAAAAATTAATCCGGTCGATAATATAATTTTTAATAATTTTAAATTTAAAGGGGATCTTAATTAGAAAGCGAAATAATTAGAAATAATTAAAGAGCGAATTATTACTTTATTTAAAAATTTTAACTCTGAATAGGATTAATATATTATTCTACGCTTTATAGAATTAATTAAAGGGTTTCGTTTTACTAAAGAACGCTTCTAAATTATTTTAAAAATAATTTAGAATACCCTAAATGAAATAAAGATCGAATTATTTATTTATATTCTTTATAATAGGGAGTAAACTCTTATATAAAATTTCAATAAATATAGAAAATTCAACCCGAATATTATTCCCCCTTAATAAATCTATACTATACTTTATTCTATTTAATAAATAAAATTTATCTTAATATTTAAAGCCTTCTATAATTAAATATATAATTTATTAAAAAATAGAATATAAAAGGGGATTTTCGAAGAAAATTATATTATTTACCGAAATAATTAATTTTTAATTACTAAAAAGAATAGCGGCCTACGTCTTATTAATAACGCTTAGCGGATTAATAGGGTAATTTTAAAAAATATTAACCTACTTCTAAATTATAAAGAATTTAACGAAGCGTTTAAAGGGTATAAAATACTATTTTTATTCGATTTTTTCTCTAATTACGATTAAATTCCCTTTAATAAAATTAATTATAATTTTATTACCTTTTTAATACTTTTAAACCTTTTTAAAATAATTACTTTACTTTAAAGAAATACTAATTCGGTTATTCAATTTATAAAAGTAATAACTAAAATACTCTATAATTTAATTCCTAATATTTATTAACTGTATTTTAATAATATTTATATTAAAGGGCTTCGGATAATTTATAACGAAGAGTAAATCGGTTCGAAAGGGATTAGGAAATATATTTTAAAATATTTTATAAATATTAATAAAATTTTAATTAATATTAAATTTACTAAAAGTATTATTATAATAATTAAATTATAATAATATTAAAAAGAAGTAATTTTTATTAAATATCTTTATATATTTAATAAAAGGGCCTTAATTAAGGAAAAAGTCCGAAAAATTAACGAATAGATTTATTATAAAGAAACTCCTAGGAAAAAAGGAAATAGTATTTAAAAAGTCTATTCCTTTTTAAAAATTATAAATTATTATTAGGTATAAATCCGCAAATTTAATATTATTATAATCCTTTTTTACGTTTTAATAAAAAAGAGAATTACGTTTAAATAAATTAAAAACGAATAATTCGCAATAAAATACTTTTAATATTTAATTACTATAGCTCTAATCCTTACGACCTTTATTTATAATAATAAGCGTTATAAAATTATTATTCTAATAATCGATATTTCTCTTAAAAGTTAAAGAAATATTTTAAAATAAATCGGCCCCGATAATAAAAAATATTTATATAGGTTTAAAAATAGAATTTAATTAAAAGTTAAAAAACGTTATAATATTATTAAAAGGGAACTTCGGGGGCTTTTTTATACCTTAAAACGCTTACGGAAATACTTCTTTAAAATATATTTTATTATTAAAATTAATATTATAATTTTTATATATTAATTTAATAATATTATTAATAATATCCTAAGGGCCTTATTAATATATTAAATTATTTGGATTAAACTTTTCGACTTTAAAGTTAAATATATTCTTAATTTAAAGAATTCTATAATTAATAGGCTATCCTACAAACCCCTTAAACCTTTTAATTTATATAAAAAGGAGTATAAAAAAGATATTAATAATTTCGTAAATGCGTAAATTTATATTACCTTTATAAAATTATTTAAATCGATTCTACGTAATAATTAATTACGGTAATCGGAAGAAATCGTTAAATTCCTTCTAATTATAAAAATTTTTACTTATTTAAAAAATATAATTTTAAAGCGTTAATTCCGTAATAACGTACTAAAGTATATAATTTAAAATAGCGTTCTTTAATTATAGCCTATTAATTCTATTTAATTCCTTAAACGGATTATTAATATTTAAGAAGAATAGTAATTAATTATAACCCGGTATTATAATAAAGTAGGATATCGAAGACGTAAAGGAACGTATCGTTATATTACTAAGTATTATTATTAGAAGGGTATATATAATAATATTGAAGAATTAATCTATTCCTACCCTTAATATTAATAATTTAATCCTAAACGCTTCGAAAATAATTATTAATAATTTTATCCTAATTCTTACCCTTTTAATAAATAGATTTTAAATATTTAATATCTTTTAAGGGCCGACGGGAAAAAAATTCCTCTTTTAGAAATTAAAAATAACGCAACTAATTACGTTAAAATTACCGTTTTACTTAATATTAAATCTATTTAAATAAAATACTTCTTTAAATCCGTTTTTTTAAAATAGGGATATCTTTTAACGGTTTTAATTAATAGTAATTTTAAATTCTAATTAACCGTTATTAAATATTTAACCTAATTAAAGATCCGTAAAGAATATATTATACCCTTTAATTTTAGAGTTAATAAAAATAATAAATAAAAATATATAATAATCGCCGCCTTACTTACGAAAATAATAAATAATAAAAGGCGTAATTAAAAGAAATTTTTATTTTATATTTTATTTATTAACCGAATAATAATCCGGGGTAATTATAATTATATTCCCTTTTAATTAATTTATAATTATAATTTTATTACTCCTATTAAATTTAATTTACCCTTATAGTAAATTATTAATTAAAAAAATAATAATAAATTAATAATAAAAGAAGAATTAATTTATATTATTATTCGAATATATAAAGAATCGGAATACCGGTTGAATTAGGCCGTTAAAAAAATCGCCGTAATAAGGGAAGCAATTACCGCTTATTATAATAAAAAGGATAAACGAAAAATACGCTTTATTAATATTTAAATCGAAGTCGGAAATTTTATTTTAAAGTATAATAACGTTAGAAGGGTAAATATAAATTCTATATAAAAATTAACCTACTATTAGGAAAGTCCCTATTATATATATTAAATCTCTTTTTTAGGTAATATTTATTACTTAAATACTTTTAACGGAATCCCTTTAAAGAGGCTAATAAGTATTAAAAATATTAAAAAATTCGTAATTAAGGATAAAATAATATTAAATAATAAAAATCCGATAAAAAGCTTATAAGAGCCGATTAATCCCGAAGAGGGATTTATTCGGGGTTTAATTAATAATAGAAAAATCGTAAAAAAAATTCTTAAAAGACTTTTAAAAGCGGAAAAGCCTTAATTAATATTTACTAAAAGAATTCGAATGAAGACTTTTAATAAAAAGATACGCTAAAACCTTAAAAAATTTTCAATCGAAATAATTATTTTAATAAAAAAACCTCCGGAAAAATAAATTTTAATTAAAGATTAATTTAAAATATAATTAAATATTATAAAAAGGGAGGAAATTTAGCCCTAATTTAAAAACGACCCTAATTAATTCTAAATTATAAATAAAAGACTATAACGCTAGAAAATATATAATAGGGTTAATAACCGCCGATATTTATAAAACGTTATAAATACTATTTTTTTTCAAATTACTAAAAATACCCCCAACCGAATGGCGTCCGAACCGATCCGTACCCAACCGATTCTTCAATTATTAATTATTCTTAATTAAGAATTCCGATTCCTTTTTATTTTTTTTTTATATCTTTTATTTTTCGTATTAAATCCTTTATCTTTACTTTTAATTATTTATTTTTATTTATTCGTTTTTACTTTTATTTCTTTTAATCGATTAAAGGAAATCCCTATTAAATTCTATAATATAAATAATTTTTAAAAACCGACTTCAATTTTTAATTTCCTAAAAAATTATTATTTAGGGCTAGAATAGATTAAAACACCCCTAACGTTAAAAATTTAATACCCTCCTAATTATTTTATATTATTTTTTAATATTTTACTTTAAAGAGATTTTTTTTTTTAATAAAAATAATCGTTCGGAGCCTTAATTACTTTTAAAAGGAAGACTAAATACTAAAATAAAAGGGAAATATTAAGGGGAGATTATTTTTCTTTATTATTTACTTATTTTATATTTATTCTATTTACTAAAAATTTTTCGCCGAAAAAATTTTATACTCTATATAGGAAGTATTAATTTATATTTATAATACTAATTCATTTTTACTACTCTCTTTAGGAAGAACGATAATACCCTTTCCCTCTTTTTTAACGATAATAATAATATTATCTTTTTTATTTTTATTACCCTTAGAATTACTATTTTTAATAACCCTTTTACTAAAAACCTATTAATTAACTCCTCTTTCAATTTTAATATCTTTAATACTAACTTCGAATTTTATTTTCTTACGAATAGGCTTTTTATCCTCGCTAATTTCTCCGCTACTTTTATTATAAAATTTATTTTCTTTACTTAAATTATTATTATCCTTCGAAAGCCAATTTATATTAATAATACTAAAAATATCCTTATTATTATATATAATATTAATTTTAATATAATTATTATAAATATTTAAACTTTTTCCCTTTATACTTAATTACTCGTATTTAAACCGAATATATTCGGTTTAATTTTTAAAACTATTAAGTATACGCTAATTTACTCTTTGCCAATAATTTTCAAATATATTATCGATTATTAAAATAAGGCTATTAATATTGTAATTATTAATTAAAATTTTAATAAAAGGCTATAGCGTAACGTCTTTACGAAATTTAAATTAAAATTCCTTCCTAAAATAATTCGAATAAATATATTAATTTATTTATTTAATATTTTAAACGCAATTCCCGTATATACTTCCTTTAATATTTCCCGGTATAGAAACGTAACTTACGAAAAGAAATTAAACGTTAAGGGACTCCTACTCGTTATCGTGGGTAAAAATCGAAATATACGATTTTTAAATCTATTTGGTATAATTAATATAAAGGAATCGGTTTTTAAAAGGAAAAAATTAATTAATAAAGGAAAATAAAAAAAGAAAAGGAATAGATCTATATAAAGAATTATATATTTAAATAAATAAATTAAGGATACGTTCTTTTTTAATACGTATATAAACGCTATAATAATTTAAAGGTTAACTTCCTTTCTTTTTAATAAAAACGCATTAGTATTCTTTAATATCGAAATTATATTTATTAAAATATTTAAAAATAATACGCTAATATTAATTTATTAAATAAAATTCTTCTATTAAATTTTCAATTTATTTAAAAAATTTTAATAAAACCTATTTAAAATAAAACGAACTAATAAAAGGAAAATAAATAATAATAAAGATCTTTACCCTAAAAAAGAAGACTTCGGTATTTATATTTATAAATATTCCTTAAAGTTAATTATTAGCGAATTCGCGGCCTTAATAGATATAAACTTTATTAAAGAATTACTTCTTTTTATTAAAACGGGCGTTTATATAATAAAGATTATTCCGAATAATTAAAGGGAAATTGGGAATAAGATTATAAAAGGCTAAAGCTAAAAAACGTTTACCTATAATAATAATATACTTACTAAAATTTATATTAAAAAAAAGTTTCTTTTATTAATTAATAAATACTTTAAAACGTTAAATTTCTTCCTAAATAGGATTTTTTATAATATCCTTAAATTTAATTATAATATTTTAATAGAGGAGGCGAATTTATATAATATTATTTAGAGGAAAAGAAATTTTTAAACGAAAGGAAACGGATAAAATAAAAAAAAATAATATAAATCTATTCGTCGGCTAAAAAGGGAAACTTTAATTCCTTCCTTAATTGCTTAAATAAATTATTTAAATAACGAAAATAAAATAATTAATAAAAGTAAAACCCGGACGTAAGAAAATATTCGGACGAATAAATATTTAAACTTAAAAGTATTTTTTAGGCGGTATAATAATAAAAAATTATTTATAATATTAATAATAACTTTAAAATAATATAAACCCGCGCAAAAAATAAAAAATTCCTATAACGATAAAAAAAATTTCAATATATTGTAAGGTAAGAAATTTTTCTTTCCCTTTATTATAATTTCTAATACTTTTTTTATTAAAGAATAGATTTATATTAACCTCTTATAACTTTTTTTACTAAATATCTTTATACTTTTAATTTTGAAAACGTTATAATTTTTAAAAAAAACCCTTTTTCTCCCTCTTAAAATCTTTACCCTACTAAACGTCTATTTTTTATTCTCGCGTAAATCCGCTCTTTTATTAAAAATAACTTCGAACGAAGAAATCATTTTTATAAAGGAAGAATAAACCCTTTTCGCTAAGAATATAGTACGTTATTAAATTAAAGGATTATTTAAAAAAATAAAATTTATTATCGAATTTTAAAGACGGCAAATTTATAATTAAAAGGATATTAAAATATATATAGGGTAAATTTACCCCCCTAAAATAATTAAAGAAAAATAATAAAATTTTACCCTCTATTTAAATTAACGCTTCTTAATTATTATAAACGGACGTTTAAACGAAGAGAAATTATTATTATATTTATTTATTATAAAGCCCGAAATTAATAAAATATTATTAAAATTAATTTATAAGGATATTCCTTTATTTATCGATTAGTTTACTATTTTTCGGCAACCCGACCGCTTTATTTAGGAATAAATTTATTTTAATTTTATAAACCTTTAATATTTTATAAATACCCAAATTTAGGTAGAAAATACTAATATTTACGTAACCTTTATTTATATATTATATAACTTCGGGAATTATATTTATATCCCTTTTTAAATTTATAAATTCGATAATAATAATATAGAATTTTTTAAATTAAGAGGAAATTTACCCGATTTCCTTAAAATTATTAAATAATAATATATTTTAATATAAATTAATAAATACTTTATTTTAATAATTTATAATAATAAAAATAAATAATAATTTATTTACAATTTAGTACCTACCTTCGATAATTATAAACGTATAAAAAAAATTTATTTTTCCCTAACTTAATAATATACTATTATTTATAAATTTAATAATTAGCCTATTAATTTAAAAAAATAGTTCATTTAAATCGAAATACCTTTCCTATATTAAATTTACGCCTAATTTTACGGTTTTTAATATTTAGAAACTACGCGAATTTTTTTTATTAAAATTTAACGCCGAAAATATAATATTAAGAATTTAGGATTAATTAATTAGGAAGAGGGAAATTACTAAAGGCTATAAATTTAAACCGGTTCGATATATTTTTTCGAATCCGTTATAATTCATATATAAATACGCGCAATTTATAATACTTTAAATATTTATTACGTCTATATATTAATTTATATTAGAAATTACCTAAAAATTGAAATAAATTTACTTTAATAAATTAAAATATTTTATAACGAGGATAATAAATTAAATTAACCTTTTTAGTTAAGGATATTCGGATTTTTCGGCGAATATAATATTATATTACTATAAGGAGAAAAAAATATTCTATATTTCCTTTAAAAAAATTAAAACGCCTTTTATAATATCCTTTAATAGAATAACGAAGGTTATAATTTTTCTAAAGGGAAATTTTCGAAACTTTTCCTCGTAAAAAAAAAATAATTAATTTTCTCCCCTAATTCCCTATTAATATTAAATTCAAATAATTCTTTTTTTTCCTCCTCCTCTTTAAAAAAAAAAGGTCGTAAATAAGGAAAAATTATTATATTTATACCTAATACTAATTTTAAGGATAATAAATTCTTTAAAACCGTTAACGAAAAGGAGTAAATTTCTTCCGCGCCTATTATAAAAATTACCTACATTTAAAAAAAGAAATTTTTAATTTAAATTATAACGGTTAATTCTAATATTATTTTTAAAAAGGAGATTATAATTAATTAACCCCCGCGGTTAAAAAAAAAAAAGGTAATAAAAAAGTAATAAAACGATTTTATTATTTCGATATAAATTAATAAAAAGCGTTTCTTAATTAACTATTTTATCCTCTTTAAACCCCCTTCGGTTTTTAAAAATTTTCCTTAAGGCTTAAAATTTTATAATAGGGGTAAATTAATAATTAAAACTAAATTTACTAAAACGTTAAATAATAAAATAATTTAATTAATCCCCTTTAAAAATAAAATAAATATAAATATTATTTAAACGGTAATCGATGCGGGATATGCGGTTAATAAAACGGGATTGGATATAAAAAAAAAATTAAGCGTAAAGTTTTAAAAAAACGTTTAATTAAAGAAAAAAAAAAAGAGAAGGCTAATAAACGTTAAAAATAATTTATACGTAAAAGATTAATTACTTTTTTTTATTTTATTTCGGATATTTTTTCTTTAATTTAATTCTTATATTTTAAAAAGGAAAATTCTTATTATACGAATATTTTTACCTAGGACGGTATAAAAAATACTTAAAAAGAAATATAATATAGGGTAAAATTATTATTTACCTAAATATATAAATAATTATTTAAATAGTAAATAATAAGGTAAGTATAAATTTATATTTCCTTCCCTTTAGAAAATTTAAAGCCTATACTTAAAAAAAAGATAAAAGGGGGAGGCTTTTCCCTCCTTCAATTAAAGAAAGTAAGAAAGAGAATTAGAAAAGATAAGAATTTTATTTTTCACCTAAAGAACCTTTTTTACGAAATTATTAAATAACCCCCTTAAGGACTTCTAAGAGAATTAATTAATAAATTTACTCCTACTTAAAAAAGATAATAAGAATAAAGCTTTATTTCACTCTTATTCTTCTTCCTATAGTAGTAAAGTTAAGAATTATTGACCCTATTTACGTTTCTTAAGTAAAGATCCTTAGATTGGTTTAGTCTTTCGCTATAAGTTTGTAGTATAGGCTCTATTTCCTTTATAGTGTAGTTTTTAGTCCAAATCACTATAAGCACCTTTTATACGGGAAGTAATACGTATATTAAAATTATAATAAATACGTATAGTAAAGTAGGCGAACTCTTAATATAATAATAAATAGGTTTCGGCAAAATAATCGATAATTACTATAAAAAATAAAAAAATAGAGAATTAATAATATTATTTATAATAATAGAAAATAGTGGTAAATATACGTTATTAATTTAAAAATTCGGTCTTTAAAACTCTCTATTATTTATAAAATCCTTCCTCGGTATTAAAATAAATTACCGCCTTCTATATTGCGAGAATACTATTTACATTAATTATTTATTTACGATTAAAACCGTTAAGAACTTTACCGGTTTTATCGATAAGTTAATTATAAGGGTTTTTAATCTTTAATTTAAAGTAGAAATTACGGTCTTCTTAATTTAATATTATAGCATTAACTTAGTACGCAACAAGGTCTTTTTCAGCGGGGTTAATATCTATACAATCTTCTTTGAAGTAATTATTATTATTACTTCGGTTACTAAATATAATACTATTAAAAGTATTAATTTATTTCTTTTTAATATTAAAAATAACGTTTTTTATTATATACTATAAGCAAATTTAATATTAGGTATTAACGAAAATTACTTTATAAGCCTTTTTATACACCTTATTATAATTAATAATAATAATTAATAATTGGGTAATAATATACTTTATTAAAAGAATATTAATTTATTTAAATACCTAAGTAAAATAAACCTTCTTTTTACCGTTAAATAAATAATAACCGATATTAAAAGTCGTATATATAGCCGTAACGCCGTAAATTTAAAAGAGGGGTATATTAAATTTATTAACTTTATATATATAATTTAGATTTATTACCTTTAAATTTTCTTTATATTATTCGATATATTAGGGATAAATTTAAAAAATCCGTTTAATTAAATTATCCTCTTCGTCGTTATACCGGTATACTTTTTTAAAAATACTTTTAATCTTATTTAAATTATTTAAAAAGAATTATATAAATATAAATATACCGATTAATTTCTATTTATTAATTACTAATATATTTAATACATCGCAGTTTATACTAAATATATTAAGGAACTTTTTATAAATAGCGGAAATAATATCGCTCGAAGAAGTCTTTAATTATTTAATATATTTTAAAATATTAATTTCGACTTCGTTTATCCGTTAAATACGTCGATTAGTAGTAAAATATTTTATATTATCGGGGTTAAAATCGTAATAATATTCAAGGTTTATAATAATAAATTACTAACCGTTGGATTTAATAAAGAAAATTAATTTTCTTTTTTATCGATAATCCTTTTTTATATTTACCACTATAAGTTATTTAATAGGCGCGTCTTTTGCGCGCTTCGTTCCGGAGTAGGATAGTTTTTTAAAATATTTAATATCGTATTATATAGGCTTACCTTTATAATAATTACTTAGGCGTTTTTTAATAATATTAAACCCGATATTTTTAACCGCGTTATTAATTTCGAAGAAAGTAATATTAACGTTATTTTAAATTCGAAAGGAGAATATAACGAAGGTAAGCTCCTCCTTTTTTCTATTTTCCTTATTTTTTTCTTCGTTAGACGAATTAATCGAAGGGGAATAACGGCGGTATAAAGTAAGGGAGGGCGTAGCGGCGGGTTTAGGAATAAAAGCCCTAAAAATTAAAACTTTAAGAGCTAATAGAATTAAGGATAATTTCTCCTCTTTAATAACGAAATCGTCGATATTAATAAAATCGTTACGAAATTTAATTTTAAAAGTATATATTTATTCGAGAGAAGGGGTTAGGTTAGCGCGTGCGGGCGTAATAAGAGAGGAAGTAAAGTCGATAATTTTAATTATTTTTATACAATCGTACGTACGGTTAATACCCTATTTAATATTAGACGAATTCTTCCTTTAATACTATATTTACTATTGGTAATATAGATTTATTCGTTAACGAAGGCGGCGACAACGTATTTAATTAGTTTAATTATTAGTAATAATATATAGAAAAGTTATTCGATGTTGCTAGCTAATAGATTTGGCGGGCGTTAATATGCCTTGGCGGGCGTAAACATGGTTGTGCTATTGGTCAGACAAGTCCCCACACAGGAGGTTAAGAAAGGCACACAGTCGCTTTATCCGGCTCGGTTGATCATCTTTGTGAAAAAAGTCTTGTTGAGATGGCGGCATCAATTCCGCTGCGGTGGTAGATTAAATTGCCAATTGCTACACTGTCCGAATTACAAAGCTTAAATTCCTGCGAGAAGAACCTAATCAGGGCTCACAAGAAATCGGAATTGCATGGGATGGATGGATCTCGAAAGAAAACAAAACCACAAAAAAAAAAGACGCCAGCCTTTTCTCAAATTCTTACTGTCAGCAGCCAAGAAACAAGCCTCCGTACCGTTTAATAACGCACGGTAACACTTGAGGATCCCGAACCCACTCGCGTCGTCACCCTATCAAGCTTCATTCGGGTGTCAAAAAGGGTTCAATTTTAAACTCTGCACCGTAATCCCAGATTTTGAAACACTGACAAGGCCGAACCGATGGATGACAGGAAAGAGGGGACGAGATCGGGATGGGATGAGGTACCAAAAATCAAAATTCCCACGTGTGAACGAGGAAGGGGATGGATGAAGATGACATGATTAACGGGGTCCCTCGGCCTCAAAAGTCTCGTATGTCAGTGGGTGTCTCCATTGTGCCGGACCCCTCATCTCATCCCACCACTTTTTCAATAAAAGCTGGTGAAGCTCGTGAGCATGGCCCTTTTTCATGCTGCTGATGGTTGCTCTCGGTATCGTGCCTCGGGATGTCAAAGTCAAGACGTCCAGAAATACCTGCGACAAAGTACCGAGAGCTAACTCCAACGCCGGGATCACTTTACGATCCGCGAACGGTTGCTTAAACGCTAGCTGCATAGGTGTCTCCACCCTATACTCCGCCCATTTTAATCTTCAACCCAGATGCTCCCGTCCTTCTTGTCTTCTCTTTCACCGCCTGTGAGAAAAATGAAGGTGCAAAAAATGCAAAACACTTTTGACGCTCGATGCAACTGTTTTGAACGGGGGATGACCTTCAAGCTTTTTTCTTCAGTCTTGACGCTATGCGACAACCCGCGTTTCGGTTACACGATTCGAACATTTCAGCTTTCCCCAAACCGTTGCCGAGAAAAGAGATGGGCATGGTGGTGAAACCTCACCTTAATCAGCCCAACTCGTGTCTTTTCCTCCATCTGCCTCCCACGCCTCTTTCCTACTCTCGATACAATCACACAAAGCTCGCTTTCGTCTAGGTAGAGACGGCGCTTTGCCTAGGCAGCTAGAACACACAACAGCCCGGACTATACATGGTGATACGGTCCACAAACTCCTACCCACCCATTTCGCGATGCTCCATCAAGTGATTTTCAAAGACTCTACCCTCGGCCTCGACACCCCAGCCTCATTCACCATTGGTACGATAGGAAGATGCATTTCGAGAATTTGGCGAAAACCCCACGCGGGGACCCCCACTGCCTAGATGCTCGCCACTGATTTCCTCTTCGGCGCCAACCCTCACTACTATCACAGGCGAAACGAAGGGACTTGACCGCTGAGGGTGAGCTATCACGCTTTTCTCTTGGCCTCAGGGACAACCCGCGGGATGCGAATGTCAGATGCCAAAAAGGTAAGGGTAGGTAGGTTGTGACATTTTTTTATTTTCATGATGACCCTGCTTATCATCCATCACCATTACCCCCAGCCCCAGGGCCCCAAAACTCGGACCATATGTTCCAGGCTCTTCAGCACTTGCCCTCGTTGCGGAATGGCTCAGTAGAAAAATTGGGGTCCCATCTATCAAGTCCCGTTTTCCTGTCAGCATCACGAATATCGAGACATTGAGGCTTTGAAGAAAGAATCCACACGAGACCGGAGGTTCTTCCGTAGTCTTGTTTTCGGTAGTGGACACAAAAGATATTGGGGCTCATTTTTTGGCCCGAACCCAAAGGGTGATCTCCTTTCCCACCGATGAACTGATGTTTTTGATGGGGCGCATACAAAAGACACACATCCTTATTTTATCAACATCTGCCCCCCCCACTCGTCAGACTCCTCTCTTTTTTCGATCCTCCATTATCCACCAGAAGACAAATGAATGCTTGCTTACTTGTCGCCCTTGCTCTTCCCCCTATTCCCGAGTCTCGTCCGAAAGAAAGACAATCTGTCCCAACAGTCTGGCACCCCCTAGGAACAGCCGTTGCTTCCAGCTCCGTGGATTAAATCGAAGATGCTAGACCCCGTACGGTGGAGTTTTAGTATTGACAATGTCAATCCGGGAGCCTGAGCGGAGCTCAAACACGAGATATATGAGATTCGGTATACTCAAAACAGCAATGAGCTTCAAGATGATGATGGGATTTTGAAATGTGTGTGCCACTTATTGCGGCGCAGATCCGGCCAGATTGTCCACTCGACGAGATCACATCCCTCCTTGGATCATAAAAGTCCCTATCCGAGAATCCGACGACAGAGATTCCGTCAAACGGCCGTTATAACAAAAGCTGCTCTGTCCCGTCAATCCGGTTGGTATACACCCAACCATTCTGTCAAGATGCAAGCAAGGTTCGGGCGAATTACTTCCGCCTTGCCGGACCAACGTTGGTGATTGTCGTAGAGGCATCTAACCTCGTCTGTCAGTCAACTCTCAAAGAGTATCTCCCGGGCATTTACCCACGAATCACAATCGCACATGCACTACTCTATTCTTAATCAGTGTCATCGTCGTCAACTACACCCCTGTGTGACACAAAAAGAAGAACACCCCGACATCTCGCTACCCCAAGTACCTTCTCTCTTGGGCGATATTTTCCGTCCCGTGTGCCCGCCTCGGAACCAAAGTAGTTCGAGTGAACCGACATACATATACCATTACCGTCGCCCCGGTACGGGAACTCACTGTCTCTCTGTAAACCCGTACCAGATACTGGCTTGAATGAACTCCCATAAACACAAATGACAGAGTAACATCTGCTGCCGCCGACAGCGACAGACGGTATGCACAAGAGAATTCAGGTGTGCATCTTATATTAAGTGTCACATCCCACGCATATCCATACGTACGTATGCACATATGACACGTACTCTAGCGAGTCAGAACGCGCTGTCGGTATATGAGGTTACTAGGTAAGTACAGTAACGGTTTAAAGTGGTGGCGCGCCCACCCGACATGGCGGGGGAGTAGGTATCACAATCACATGCGCTTGTACGAAGGGTTGTTGGTGACGGGTAGTAACGGGGAGTGAACGGGAAGTGGAGGCAGGAGAGACAAGGGGGTGAAACTGTGTTGGTGAGCTTAATGGGCTTGCGAGGATGAAAGTGACATGAGGAGCTGAGTTTGATATCGAAGCATCCATCTGTATGTGAAATCACCTCTTTTGTGTTGGTTGTCATGGGGTGAAAAGAGACTGAATGGAGCCTCAGTAAACGTCTTTGCCAAGAGGAGAGTTCGTACAAGAAATATCAGGATTTGGCGGACATCAAAATCCTTCATAAGGCATATTTTGTAACGGCTTAGAAACTGGTGAACGTCCAAACCACGGCGTTGTTGGTCGAATATTTTTTTATCTGGCATCCCTTCTTTATCTTCGCCTTCAACAACAACCCTCAGTATGTCCAAAAGCCAGCAACTTCATCTGGAGACCATTCATTACGATGGAGGTTTCGTCCGAACCAATTCATCCCCAAAACATACCTCTCCCAGTCATAGGAGGGTGCGATGCGGGAACGAGCCCAGGTCGCTCTTTTTACGAAGAGGTTGAAGCCGCACTTTTGAAGTCGAACTGATGACTCCTTTCAGGACATGGATTCTTTTCGAGAAAAATGACCCTTTGTTGAAAAGTGTTGAAGTTGTTCAGACGGAAAGGAGCACCTTGATGGCCAACTAACAAATGGGGTAAACAGCGGGGTAAGGCCGATCGACTCCGTCATCGCAGCGTGGGGTAAGACATGCAGCCCCCGTTGGCGCGATCGGGGTCAATGTCATCATAGTGGGAAGGAAGCCACGACTTTTTGTCTGTCATACATCAACTTTGTTCTTTCCTTCAACAACTGAAGAAAACTCTTCGTATCACCATCGCGACTGCCTCATTGCGATTTTAGAATTAGGCAGCATCATTGACTACGCAGACGCCCAGCTTACAACGGCCAGACTTCCGACGGGCAACCTCACCTCAACACCGAGTCGGCTTTCATCACGGACGTCGTGTTCGATGAATGGCTAGATTGACTGCGAACATCTTGAACAAGGTCAACATAAACAGTTGTCAAAGGTCGTCGAACTACTCCGAGAGGCTTTCACATCTTCTTATCCGCTCTTTGTCGACCCAAACGAGCCTTCTACCAACATCCATCGGCCTCACAAGAACTACGAGAGTTCCAGCACCGAACTTCCACAAACGACTCAACAACCACTTCCTCAAAACCGCCTCAACCACTTCCATCACCTCAGTCTCATCAACAGTAACCGCCAAAATGTCCACCTCAACCTCACAAGCAACCGGTGCCAACCCTCACAACCGGCAACCCGACCCCGCCACCTCCCCTTCCTGGCTCACCCCCTTCCTTACCCACCTCACCTCCCTCCCGCCCTTTTCCCGCTCCTTCACCCTCTCCACCTTGCATCCCCTCCCCCCAACATTCTCCTCCACTTCCACACCTACCCCCTTCTCCTCCACCGTCCCCGTCGTCCCCCGCGCCCGCACATGCATCTACCGCGGTCTCTGGGCTCAACTCCCGCCCAACGACAAAAACCCCGCCTCACTAAACCCTCCCGTCTTCGAATCTGATCTTATAACATTCACCACGGATGCGCGAATGGAAAAGGCGGCGGAGATAGTCGATACCGCTTCCGGCAAACAGATCGAACAAGGCGGAGGGATGACCGGGGGAGGAGGGCCGGTGGAGGCGGTTTTCTGGATTGAGAGTGCCAAGGACTCAGAAACAGGGGAGGAAAGAAAGGTGATGACGCAGTGGCGGATTAGGGGGTCGGCGTGGTTATTGGGGCCCGATGTTGATGGCCCTGAAGCGGAAAAGGTTAGGGAGGTGTTGAAGCAACGGATGAGAAGGGCGCCCGGCAAGAGGAAGGAGGATGAGGAAGGGTGGAGCTGGAGTAGGGAGGTTACGGCGCATTTTGGGAATTTGAGTCCGGTGATGAGGGGCACGTTTAGGGGGCCGCCGCCGGGACAGCCGGTTGCGTTCCCTCCTGGCAAAGGAGAGGAGCTGGGGCAGGAAGTGGAGGATTTGGAGGATGAGGTTGCGAGAAGGAATTTTAGGGTGGTGGTGATTGTGCCGACGGAGGTTGATCAGGTGGATTTGTCGGATGCGAGGAGGCCGAGACGGTGGTTGTATTTGTGGAGGGGAAGGAGTTATCAGGCGAGGGAGGCTGGTGGGGAGGTGGAGGGGGAGTGGGAGAAGGTTGAGGTTTGGCCTTAGGTCTTTGTTGAGGAGGTTATGAGGTTGGTAACCCGAGTTAAAATCCACCTGGTTTTGTTTTACTGCAAGAGAGTTATACTCACATTAAGGCTAAGTCTCAGAAGTCCATGTATTGGAGGCTGAACGAACGGCGACAGGAAAAAGGTGGTTTAAGTCCTAGGTCATGGAAGGAGGGAAATCAGAAGGCAGGGCCAGGCTAAATATCCTGGAAGGGCATGCCGGTGAATGGCAAGGCCAGTGAATGGCAGGACCTTCGAACACTATGCATAAAATCACAAACGCGACAGTCCAGATCTTGGTTCCATGCAAAGGGCTGTCGCTGGTTTTGTGTTCTTTCTGATCTAGCGAACCGCCAGACCAGTAGTCGATTTGGTGACGATACGGCTGAGTCACCTGATGGTATATGTGTGTGTTCTATCTTCTCTGTTTTGGTGCTTGGTGTTGATAGTCCTAGACGTTTACTGACGGCTATATCGTCGAGAAGGGAAGATTTGTTGGTTAGGACGTGAGACAAGATGCCAGTCCGTCGTCCACTCTTGCCCAAGTCAAGACTGTAGAATTGCTTTTGGGGGTATAGACTAACTTCCATTATCGTCTCACTGATCCATTATCCCCATCAATCCCCTCAAATACCACTCAAAACATTTAACAACCGAGGCTTGATGGGTTCCTCGTAAATACTAGCCCATACATCGCTATGTTTAAAGCCGAGTCATACATACGCCCGCTAATATCATCATATATCGCTCGCTGCGCTCCAAACTCCCAAGCAAACCCCACCCATGACCCACCTTCTCTCTCAACTCCCACCTCAACCCCCAACCTCGCTCAGACTTCAAAGAAACTCACTCAAAACCTGCACCCTCGTCCTCGCCGTCTCCGAACCCTGTTCCCCCTCACTCATCGCCCGCATAATATTAATCATCTGGTGAATATCCCCCCTGGCCCTAACAAACAACGGATCCTTCCCCAGTACATCCTCTCCCCTTTCCCCTGTTCCCCCTCCTCTCCCATTTCCCTCAGCCTCCGCCTGCTTCTGCACTTCGCGCAAAACATTCCCAATACACAACGCCTCCAGAAATGCCCTATGGTTAAAAACCCACCACACCCTCGCCTCCGTCTCAAAAAGACTAAACAGCACGAAAAAAGCCGTTATCGCGTCGTGAGCCGCTTCGAGCGTGCCGCGCACGTTGACGGGTACGTCTGCCGACTCGCTGGCGTGCACGAGCATGAGGTTGTGGAAGTAGTTTGAGCTCAAAAATAGAGTTTGGCGGACGATGCGCTTGTTGCGTTCCGCCATGGAGGTGAGCATGGCGATGTCCCATGAGCGGAAGATGTCTGGGAAGGAGCGGTAGACGGCGCGGAAGTCGGCTACGAGTTTGGATTTGTGTCGGACTGTGGTGCAGATGGGGACGTCGAGGGAGCGGGGGGAGCAGATGGTTTCTTGGACGAGGTTGGCTAGGGTCCAGGAACCGCGGAGGTACGCAATGTCGGTTGGGTCGTCGGAGGCGTCGATGGAGATGGGGGAGGAGGAGGGGTCGTTGGGGTTGGAGGTGTTGGGGACGAGGTCTTCGACTTTGACGTCGGTGTGGGTTGCTGAGGGGGGTAAGGACAAAAGGACGGTGAGGAAGGTGTCTTGGAGGAGGACGGCTTGCCAGACTTTGCGACGTTGTTGTTTGATGAAGAGGGGGGCGGTGGGGACGACTTTTAGGGTTGTTAGCATGATGACAATAAGGGAGAGGAAAGAAAAGGGGAGAAAAACACACCAATATTAGGATCCCGATGCAACCCCATAGCATAAGCCTGCCTCATCAATATGCCCCCAAACGCCCACCCATCACTCGCATGGTTATCGTTAATCAAAAAGTACGTCATCAGCACCATGGCCTGGATACTCGTGATGCTCGCCATGCTCATGTAGCTTCCCACCCTTAGTGCCTGGTTCGCCGCGCTCGCATAAAACTCGGCCGTCTGCTTCTTCTCGCCCGCACTCAACTTGCTTTCCACAAACTGCGTGCCCAAAGCCAACATGACGAACACTAAAGCGATAAATGCCGAGTCGCACTTGTGTTTCTCTTCGAGCGACATGGTCCAAAAGTGCTCGTAGTCTGCAAAGAAAGTCTGTCGGTGGATCATCGGATAGACGGGGTCGACGCATTCAAAGTATCGATCCAGCACTAGGTCGACCTGCATCTTTGCGGGTAAGACGTCGATGACTTCGGGAAGCCCGCCGTTGCAGGTCCAGTAGTTGGCAAAGGGGTGTTCGGACCCGATGCCGAAGACGTTGGATGACCCGGGAGCGGAAAAGGGGACGTTGGATAAGAGGCCGGTGGAGGTGGCGATGGACCCTAGAGGTATTCGGCCGTTACTGAAGCCGCGGTCGGCGGCGTTGGGGAGGACGATGGGGTGGGCGCTGCCATTGTTGACGGTGGTGGTTGAGGAGGAGGAGGCGGTGTTGTGGTCGTTTGTCTTTTTTCGGGGCGGTTTGGTCATGCGTCGGCCGTTGGCGGCGGAGCGGGAGGTTTCTCTGTGGTGTGTGAGTGTGGGTGTCCTGGGAAAGGGAGAAAGAGACTCACTCTAGGAGGTTCGCGACATGGGCATATTTGCATTCCGTTTGGCGTTTGATGCCTGTCTCTTCGTAAGTAACACCTCGAGAGCCAACCAAGGTATGGGAAACTTACATGCTAAACAATGAGGTCGACCACGATCACACTAACACAAATGTTAGTAAGTCGTCAAATTAAAGCCCAGATTCATGTTCGGATGAGGAGACAGAAGCAAACATCAGATGAATTTTTAACCCCGAGACATCAAAACTGACCTTCGTCTTCCTCTCCACACACTCAAAACACGACAAAGTCGGTTTATTCCGTTTCTGCTTCTTCCTCTGCGGCCCTGCTCCACCACCTCCTCCTGTCGTCGTCGACGTCGGTGAAGCAGCACTGCTATTATCTCCTTCGACACTCTCGCTGGGACCGCTGACACTCCACCTGGGAGTTGTAGTGTTACCTCCAAGGCCACCGGTTGAGGGTTGTGCGTTGTGGACGTGATGGCCGTTAGAGTTGTTGTAGTCCCCATTATTTACGCCTTGCGTATCATCGGTGGGTTCGCGCTTAACGCCGGCAGCAATATTGCTGTTGAAGCCCGCCGCCGTCGCTGCTCGCGTGGATCGAGTTCCATAGGGACCTGGGGTTGTGGTTGAAGATGCTGGTACTACACCCGGCCCCGGTCCGGCAGCAGCGGCTGTAACACTGCTCGTGTTGGACAAAGAGCGGGAATGGGAGTGAGAGTGAGAGTGACTGTGGTGACCACCGGCATGGTGATAGTGAGAAGGGTACGCCGACGACGATGACGCATCGGCCGGACTCGGTGAGGCGGCGTACACGGTCGAAGAAGTGACCGAGTTCGGGGTGTGGACCCCCATCGGCGGACCTCCCGCTCCGGGATGAGTGGAGAGATGGGCCAGGCTGACGGGTCCGGGCCGGGTGGATGCCGATGATCTGGTGGAGGGATCCACCAACGGAGCCGGGACAATTCTTGGCTGTGCGGAGGTAGCGGATACCGAAGTGGATGCGGCGGATCCGGACCCAGCGGTGACGGGCTCCGCTCCTACTACTGCCGAGAGATGCGGATGCGGATCCATAACTGACTGGCTGCTGCCGAGGTGCCGCTGATTTCCACTTTGACCGATAATGACAGGATGCGGGTGCTGCTGCTGCCCAGACATCCACATGTGCCGAGCTGCGTTAAGCAACTCAAACAGTTCCGCGCAGCTGGGGTGGCCCCGGGAGCACCGCCGAGCGGAGGAGGAGGGTGGAAATGCCCGACTGGTCTCTGGTGTCTGTGTGTGTCAATTGAGGAACGTGGTGCAAATCACCAAGGCCTCTGCACTTGTCTTTTCTGTGTGCTTGCCACCTTTTTTCCTGCAGCTTTTTCTGTCTTTTCCCGTCGTGAACGGCACGCTGTGTGTTGTGGTAGGCTCGTCGGGAATAACGCACAAACTTTTTAGAGTTGAGGATGACGGGAAGAGTAGCCGCGATTATGCAGTTCAAACAGATCGATGCTGCAAAGTCGTTCGGCGGGAATGTTTGTTGCAGATGGATGGGAATAAGAAGTTGAGTGTTGCCAGGAGACTGGTTCGACCGCCCGCCGTTGGAATGGTGAGTGTTCAGGCGGAATTGAAAGCGGATGCCAAGAATGAGAAAGAGTGAGTCGCCGTTAGACGTCACTGGGGAACAGAACCCAAACAGTCGGTATACGGAAACCGAAAATGGGTGACAAGCGATTGGAGGGGACTTGTGTGTGTGACGATTGATTGAGTTGAAGAGATGGAAATAATTGAAGGAAATAAAGACGGGAATGAAAAGAAAAGCAGAAGGGAATGGAAAATTGTCGGAAGACGGAGAATATTGACACGAATTGACGGATTCGGGAACAACAGCCAGCAAAAAAATAGCCAAGCCAAGCAATAGTGTGGGTGATAGTGTTTGGTAAGTGGATGAAAATCAAGCCGGAACTAAAATCTTTCCCAATTCCCTACCTTTCTTTCTTGCTCATACTCTCTCTCTCTCTCTTTTCACTAGTTCAAAAGCTTGTTCACAGCCTCACTGTGGTTCAAAAGTGGAGGGGGGGGGGATCCGGGTCCAGATCACAGTCGAAATGAGGGGGAAGGGGAGCATACCCGACTGGCAACTAACGGTAATTCGGAACACAAGGGGAACACTGGAATGTGTGTGTGTGAAGGCGGTGGCTGACAAAGACAATTCAACAACCGAATGGACGCATCCGAATGGCGGCGACTGGGGGCCATTTTCTTCACGATCGGTAGCTGTTCTGCTGGCTGTTGAGCTGTTATAGCTGGCAGCCGATGCTATCGATATAAGTCGCCCCCGGACCATTCTCGGTAAGCTTCCTTTTATCGTTTCCACTGTGGTTATTCACTGTGGTTATCGACGCCTCTTCATCATTGTTCGGTGCAGTGTCGTCAAAACTAATTTTCTCATCACAGTTTTGAAGGACGAATCGCAACAATTCCTTTCTTTCTGGGGACGGTTTGGTAAATAAGCTCAACACCTTCTAGAATTAGTAAGCCGACTAGCATTGACCACGCTCTGTAAGTGAGGGTTTTGTTCCCTTGACTCACATATTCTAGTTGATCATTTCGGCACTTGTTTTCCCTCCTCAAGATCCAGCGCTCTAGCGGCGTTAGGTAAATGCACCCCTTCGGAGAAAAAAACTTGCCTTTACGTACTTCATGGGCGCGTTTCAATTTTCCAACCGTTGATCTGTTTCCCATACAAATTTGGCCCCTGTTGTTGTTATGCGGTGTATATGCAGTTGATCACACTGCAGATGGCCGAAAAGAGCTGAGGAAGTACCACAGCCTGTAATCCTTCGGTAAAGCTCTCGGGTGAAATTTTCAAGGGTATATAGCCAATCAACGCGTGCAGATGCGCGCAGAAAATGCCAAGATCCGTTGATTCAAAACCACAACATTTTGCTGCTTTTTTGCTGTTGATTGATGATGCCACTATCAATTTCCATCGGAAAGGGAAAAGAAAACCATTTCCCAATAGCTCTCGAATACCTCTTTTCATTGAAGCCTTTTTTTCCAATTTCAAAAACCTTAAAAATTGGCCGTTTTGAAGTGAAGAGTCCAACCCTAGTACTTCCTAGTCTTGGCAGAGGTACGAGTGGCACCCCCTGTTATGCTGTAATTTTGGCATGTACCCAGATCAACGAACCAAATCAACGGTTGGAAAATTGAAACGCGCCCCATGCTAATATTCCCCAACGTTTGATCGTTAAAAAAAATCCATCAATCTCCAAAGCGAGATCGGCACCGACGCGGAGACGTCCAGAACGTTTGATAGGCGCTACATCGTACATACAAAAAGCACAATGTCTCATGCACAATGCACATGTCAAAACTGCCGGCTTGAAACGGTGACAACCCTAGAGGTTAGCGGGTTGTGACAGACTCGGTTCTCTCCTCGGAGATAAGACGCATTGTTGTAGAAATCCATAGCTGACAAAAACCTGTGACACCAGAGGAGAAAAGCTTGCGAGGTTTGCAATGCAAATCCGTCTCCAGTTCCGGTTACGGAAAGAGTTAGCGAAGATCTCGTTTTCTCGTTTAGTCATCGACCTCCCAAGGAAAAATGTTAGTGCCGAACGGTGATAAACAGGCACAAGGACGGAAGGGTTACCCCGGACTTGTTGGTTTCGGTCGGCCGATTCCGCGATGGCATTTCTGAAAGAAAACACCATGGGCTGAAGAGAAAGTATTCCATTTGATGATATCGCCAGTTCTACTCTATGCACGCTCTACTGTCCTTTCAAGGCAACGACTCACCCAAACAAAAACTCCTCATAATTCCTCCTCACCCTCTCCATCCCCTCCTCCAGTCCCCACCCCTTAACCTCACACACCCTCCTCGCAATCTCCTCCAGATATCCATCCATATCCTCTCCGGCTTTATGCAAATCGCTCTCCACCAACAGCTGCCCATCAGGACACGCCCTAACCACCTCCGCAAATTTGGCCTCCCCACCCGCCGTCCCCAAGTTCACCCCCATAGAAAACGAAAAGTAGCATTTGACCGGGATCTTGGGATCAAGATACTGCTTCAACATCTCCGGCGGGCCACTAAAAGAATGTAGACACACGCGGGGAGGGAAGGGCATTGGTTTGTATGCCTTCTTTTTCTTTTCCTTCGTCTTTTTGGGTCTAGGCTTCAACCCGAATTCGTCGTCATCCGAGTAAACCTCCTCCTCCTCTTCACTAGACGACGAAAAGTCTTCAGAAACCCCCTTAGCAATCATCTTCATCTTCTTTTTCGAAACCACCTCCTTCTCGTGCCCCTTCCACAACGACGCCAAAGTGTCGAATAACACCCCGTGAGCTTGCACGCCATGTAACGAAACAGGACGACCTAGCTCCCCAGCCAAGCGAAGCTGGGCTCTCAGGATCTCGACTTGGTGAGGCATCTTGACGTGGTGTGGGCTGAGCATACGGCCTTCGCGGCCGCCGGGGGTTAGATCGCCGTTGCGGGTGGACTGGTCGACTGCGCCCCAGGGAAGTCGGAAGGCTTTGTCGAGGCCTACTTCGCCGATCAGGGCTGTGGGGTGGGCGAGAAGACTTTGGCGGGTTGAGGAGAGGAATTTGCTGAGGGGGATGGGATCGGGTAAGGAGGCGATGAAGTCGGCGTTGGGAGTGGGAGACAGAACGGAGGAGTAGTGTTTGGTTTTGTGCGCTTGGATTTCGTCTTCAGAGGGCTTCTCTTTGGAGTCGTCGTAGAGTTGGTGGGAGAACCAGGGGTGCCAGCCGAATGCTGGGACGACCTTTTTGAGGGTTTCGGATGAACTGCTTTCGTGAAGCTCTGAGAGGTCCTGGATGCCATGCTCCTCGGCTACGGATGCGACGAGGTCTTGGTCTTGACCGCGGGTGGCCATGATGGTGAGGAGTCGGGCTTGCATGTCTTTGATGCTGGAGATGGAGGCCATGGTGTCTGTTGGGTGACAATGGGCGTCGTAGACTCCGACATGCCATGGGAAAGGCTCTTTGAGGGTCTCATCCTCAGCTCTTTTGGGAGTTTCGTGAGGCGTTGATTCGCCGGTAGGTGAACACATGGCTGCGTAGAAAAGGTGCGATGAGTGCCGTGATGCAGTTGTTGACACTGTCGAATGAGCTGATTACCGGAAGCTGTTAAGCTGGTAGGCGAAAGTGTTCTTTATGTCGACTGTGTTGTTGTTACGAAGAAGCAATTGGAAGATCACGGATCCAAGGTCAACTCGGTCGGTTCACCGTTCTGCCGTCCTGTCAGCCTTCAGGTACGCCTCTCGTCCAAAAAGATGATGTCAGTTGGAGATTGTGGGGAAGCTATTCCCTGTCCACAAAATGTTTATCCTTGCCCCTCTGAGCTCAGCCTCAACCCGTCGCGATAGTCCACTCCGCAAGGGGGCTGAAGATATCACCAGTCAATACTTGTAGACTATCTCTCTTCGATTTCTTTGTAGCTGACGTTTTTACTTGACCCTTATCTCGCAGTAGATGTTGCTTCGGTCTAGACTTCATAATTTGGACCTGTTGCCTAGATCTGCCCCGTCTTGATATCGGAACTCAATCCCCAGCTCGAGAAGTGTGGGGATGTAACAACACTGTTAAGTTCATATGAAAGGGAATATAAAGGAAGCTGACCGTGCCTATAAAGGAACTGTCTGAGTGTGTGTCCCGGCTCAGGTTTCATCCGATTGCGCAATTGGTCTCTTCAACGATCGAGATTATCGCCAACAAGGAGTTACTCTTCGGCACCTTATCATCAGCTGCATCCGTGTTCGAAATCGGAAAGATGAGCACTGGGCGCTGCTCGTTGACTTCATCGATGTTGAGGGGATACGCAAAAAGCCCCAAACTCGACCGAAACCTCTCAGCTTTGACACCAACCTCAATGGGCCGATAATGGGACGACCGCGGGGTTCCTGTGGTACGAAGTTGGAAACCGCATCTGTCAGTGTCAGTGTTGAGCGGGGTGCCAATGTCGGTGGGTGACACAAAGGGACCGGTGTAGACAATGCGGGAATGTGCGGCCGCCAGAAGGAAGTTGGAGTCTTCAAACTTCAAATTGTAAAGAGAATCTCGTTGAAGTGGAAACAGATGAAAACTTCAAATTCTTTCTTGCACAAAAGGTGGCCGCCAAGACTCCTATTTCGGGGCAGCTTCAACGGCTCAACACGCTGTTCACGGCCCCTAAGAACGGCCCCTGTGGTGATCTGGTCGCTCATCCGGCGCCTGCCGAAGTGGAAGTGTCAAAGCGGGTGTGGTGGACCCTGAAACCAGCATGTCCCCGGGCTTCCCCAGCTTTTTGAAGCTCCGACCCCTGTTCAAAACGGCCTTCTTCCCCTTTGCCTTTCCCGGTCACTCCATGTTTCTGTCCTGCGCACTTGCTCTTCACATGTTTCCATGTTAAGAACTTTTCATACTGACTTCAATCTTTCTCCAGAACAACCAAACTTTTTGGCCGTCTATCATGTTTTAGGACTACCTCGGTCAGCAACACAAGACACAAGATAACTGTGCTCCAAGCACTCCAAGCAAACGCATGTTGGTCTCGGCGGCAGATATGCCCCTCACCGGCAGAAAAATTCAGTAACCGGCATACAAGCGGGCTCGAGCTTCTCACTTTTTAAAAGCAAGATCAAGCAAGGAACCGACCGGCTTCACACACGCATATCAGCTCACGCCAGTGTTGCGCAAACATACATCTCATCCACTCTGCTGGGCAGAGGGTGCCTTTTAATCCAACACTCTCGTCATTGCATCCCTTGAAGGAATTCCCACCTCTCTCAACATCATCCCTCGCCATTAAAGCAACAGAAGACTATACATCAAAGACATCATGGCCTTCCTAAACCCCGTCCACGCCCTCGTCGTCCCTTTCCTCTGCCTCTTCACTTTCCCACTGGCCATCTTCGCCGGCATCACCTCCGCCCTGGCCTTCTCCCTGCTCATGTTCCGCGTGGCCATTGTCTACGTCGACATAGCCATGGCGTTCGTTCCGAACTTCATCAAAGGCCGTCACTACAACAACAGCCTCACCGAAACCGAACTCACCTACTCCCGCCGTCTGTCCGCCTCTAGCAGAGGTAGCAGCTACGCAAGCAGTCGGCGTGGAAGTGCCGATAACTCGCCGCCCCCAGGCTTTGTCTCCCCCTCTCCTTATTACCAAAGTGGGTACGACTCCCACCAACAACGAAGTCCCCTCCGCCGCAAGACCAGCTACGGCTTTGGGGCCATCCGCCGCTCTCGCCGCTCTAGTCAAGCATCCATTTCGCCGACCATCATCTCCATCCGGGAAGACTTTGGGGTGGTCCCGCCGCTACCCAAGTCTGGAGGACTGGCCCCTTCCGTCGGGATCGAGCGTGATTTCGAGGGAGTGGGTGGTTGGAGACTCAACGACGACGATAATGATGACGTATGGGAGAACATCAACTCCCGGTTGGAACTACCGATGGAACGGTATTCGAGTTTTGGTGGGAGGTCGCACACGCTGAGCCATCGGTCACATAGTGCTGGGCCGTCGCAAGCCTTGGAAGGTGGTGGGGGTCGGATGGGAAATACGAGCAGGAAGGGGACACTGAGAAATGGTAGTGGTAGTGGGTCGGGGTATGGTGGTGGTGAGGCGCAAGCGAACTGGGTGAATGGGAATGGTAGCGCTAGCAGGGTGAACAGAAGCGCTTCAGGGAGTATTTCGAAGGCGTTGGCTTTGACGCCGAGTGGTGGTGGTAGGAATTATCATCATCACGCGAATGGGCCTTCGCCCATGGGATTGTTGGAGCAGGAACAGGGGTATTTTTCTGGGTCCTCGGGACAGAACGGGAAGCGGAGGCCAATGTCATGATGGTCATGATGTATCACTGTTTCGTTCGATTATCGGGTTACTGGATTTTTTCTTCTCGCATTGTTGTTGTTCTTGTTAGGTTGTAATTGGGAATCACTTTCATCAGCGGACAGATTAATGTATAACAAGTCAGACGGATAGAACATGAGGATGCAAAGGGACAACCTAATAGAGCATACTTCAATATTCCAGCATGGTGATAATTCTGACCTCTTTGAAAACAATAATTCGACATGGTATTATTTCCCAATCCTAAACTCCATCCAACTCCAATTCCATCCATGCATCATATCCCATTCATAGCCGTCCATAATCTCAACATCTTTCCCTTCCCTCTAAACCCCCGAACCATCCTCTCAACAAACGCCCCTACAACGTCCCCCAAAAATAATTCGCATAAAAAAACCTCGAAAACCGATGCCGGTCCACATTAACCACGCATACATCCCCCCGTCGATCATTCCTCACCACCGCCCTCGTAAACTCCCCCTCCTTCTCATCCCTCTCAATCTCAATTCCCAAGCTCCTATACACCTTCAACCTCAGCAATACCTCATCCTCCACACTCCTCATCCCCCCTTGCCCCCCATTCCCACCCCCGTTTTCACTATTAGCTTCACCCCCATCCAACCCCTGCAACTCCAACTCCTGCAACCGTCCCTGTAACTCGGCCAACTGACTCTGCAACCGTTCCGTCTCCATTTCTAAATCGGAAACATTCTTGGCGACGCGGAATTTTTGTGTGTCGAGTCTTGATATGAGGCTGGCGTGCTCGGCGGAGGAATGAGAAGAAGTAACTTCTGCGTGTTGAGACTGGAGAGTGGAAAGGGTGCGGGCGAGGCGCTTGAGGTTTGTTTCGGATTCGCGCAACCTTAGATCGCGCGCTTGTTGGAGAGTAGACAAAGATTCGGCGACGCGCGAGACGGCGGCGCGGTCGGGGGGGATGTTGAAGTTTTGGGTTGTGTGGGCTATTAACTACGGGAAGTTAGTGATCTGGAGATGAAGTATTGAGCAAAGGAAGAATGGAAATGGAAGGGGATCTCTTTTGCTTGGACGGAGTACGATGTCGTGGAAGAGAAAGATGGAAGGAGGGGGATGCTTACAGTGGAAGGGTCTTCTTCGAGAAGCATTTTGGCGGTTTGGTGTTGGTTTCAATTGAGGTTTGTTTTGTTCGGTTCTCGAGATGAGAGGTTTGCGCGATCGAGGATTGTTCGTAAGATCTGTTTCGGAAGTTTCGTTGATGGCCGTGAATGTGCTGATTGTGTTGTACAGATTCCCAAGTTCAAGAATTGAAGGTCGCGACGGTTTGTTGTTGTCCGAGTCCAAACCAAACAAAGGACCCATCACTCTGGGCGACGAGCCGCAACAAGTGGGGCATTCTGGGCATTCCCTTATCTTATCAGCAGATTTACAGCGGGGATAACCGGACCAGGGGCCATGCTGCTTCCCCAGTGTCCGTCGTCATCGGTGGCACACTGACAGGCCGAGAGCTCCAGCCACGCGACGGGCCCTCAGCTCAACTGTCACTAAATTCCAGAACCTTGCTGTCCACCTTCTCACACCACCCGACCTACGACTCGACATCCTACTATCCGATTATACTCGCGACCACGACGGGACCGGAATCCTGAATACCAGTTTTGCTCTTCATTCAAACAAATACCCTCCTCACTTTGCCAAAATGACACAGCTTCCCTGTAGGTAGTTCCAGCTCCTGCGCCATGTTTCCATTGTTCTCCAAGCTTGGGCTAACAAACCGTGGTTACAGATGCAGTGGATGCGGAAACGTGAGTTCCCCGAGTTGCACAAACAATCCTTCGCCCTATCTACCTCTATGGTTCCCGAGTCCATCTAACGAAAAACGACAACCTCGATACAGTCCGCTCAACCCCGCCGAGCTCAATGTTCTCCGAGCGCAATACGAGAAGGAAGGCGAGATGGTCGGCGTGCAGACCAAGTTCAACTACGCATGGGTATGCGCCCTCACATCTTTTCCAATCCCAATACCCTCAACGACGACGACACATAAGCTAACCCATATTTCCCTGCACACAGGGCCTAGTAAAATCCAACGTACGAGCCGACCAACACCTGGGCGTCATGCTCCTCTCAGAAATCTTCCGAACCTCCCCGGAACGCCGCCGCGAATGTCTCTACTACCTCGCCCTCGGCAACTACAAGCTCGGCAACTACGCGCAAGCGCGGAAATACAACGACGCCCTGTTAGAAAACGAACCGGCCAACCTGCAGGCCGCCAACCTCCGCGCTTTGATCGACGACAAGGTCACCAAGGAAGGGTTGATGGGCGTGGCTATCATTAGTGGTGTGGCGGTTGCTGCGGGTGTCATAGGAGGGGTTTTGTTGAGGAACTTGGGGAGGAAGAGGTGATTGATGAGAGGATGGATGGGTTGACCAGTTGAAGGGCCTCCTGATGGATGTGGTGGCATAAAGGTGAAGAGTGCCGAAAGTGCCGCTGGAGGACGACATGGGACGATATGAGGTTCCGGTGTGTATATTATGGGCGGATGATTTTGATGAGCCAATCTCCCTTTTTCCTTGCTTGAAGAATTCGATAACTGGATTACAGACATTTTCCCCTATCAGATATAGGCGTTCGAATTCACCTGACCTTTTCGATGCTGGTGTTTGCTCAGCTTTTCGTTTGGATTTCATATCGACTCTGTCCCACCGAGATTCCGAACGGTGTATAGACTTCACCCACGGAGCACAGAATCAGCCCCAGGTGTTGGATGCTCGACGATGTCGTGTCAGGATCTCTGACAACTCAAATGTACTTTTCCAAGGCTTAGTCCTGTGCCCGTGTGGTGGCCGTATGAATCGCTTGCTTTGTTCCTGCTGGAAAGCCCTGGTATCACATTGTCATCTCCAACCCTTTATTGTGTCGTTGTTCCTCTCGTTAGCTTGAATATTAACCCACCCGTTACCGTACCGTACAATTGTCACACCTCAAAGATGAGTGTGCCTTGCCGTTATTCATCCTGGCCATAGCCCACTTTCGTGCATGCGGTTGTACCATCTCTCTAAGGGTCAGGCCGCAGTCTAACGCCGACACATTGGCTCACAATTCCCGTTGATTGCCTGGGTCATGTAAGATTGGGTGTCTTTGCTTTTCCATACTGCGAGTAACGATGCCTGGGGCAGATTTCAACCTTGTCCCCTCATCAGGCCGTCAAAAAGTGCACTTTTGATGCGTGTGATGCGAACACTGTGAGATTCAGCCTCGGATCCCCCAACCGATTCACGGATCCCAAGTAGGTACCGTAGATGAGTTGTCCTAGATGACAGCTTGCAAATTACTGTAATTTCCAAGATGTCAGAACATCAAAATCGGACGAAGACCACAATGGAGCATCCAAGAGATAAAGTGTGATGGGCTGGAATGTACCCCGTGGCGAGTATGAGAAGGAGAAAGAACAATACCGGGATCCATTGTACATCCTAGAAAATACGGTACCGTCCATAACGCAGTGACGCATGGCATGGTCGCCGACTCTCCGAGGCCCAACCAGAACCAGTGACAGCGGCTAACAGCGATTGCAGGGCTATTCAGGGTCCAATGGGATGTCGTATTACCTCATTCAGTCAGGCCCCTGTTGTCCCTCTTTTATTGCTCGATCGGATCCCCTCCACTTCCCCACGACGAAGCGCAAGGTACCCGACCGTCCAGACATCGATCTAAAAGCAAACGACGGCTTGAACCTTCTCCAACAAACTGACGTTGTTGTGTGCCATCCATCCATCCATTTCCTTCCCTCCCAACTTTGGTAGAATCCTCGCCACAAAACTGTGCTCACGGCCCTCGAACGACGAAACCGAATACCCTTCACAAATACCGATATCTGTCCATTTAAGCTGTGCCTGCAGCGGCTGGTCCCTTCCCGTTGACGTCGCCGCATGTGAGCCTTCAATAGGACGCTAAATGCTGCGGATCACAGCGTCAACATCGACTCCATCATAGTGGGGCAGCGACTTCACTTTACTCATACAACATCACCTATCCCTACGACTTCTACTACAACCATCACGACTTCCACCTACAAATAACTATTTTTCGAAAATCAATCTCGCGCGGACTTCTTGCTTATTGAGAAGCCGACCGTACAATAACTTGGAACCTTTCTCTTACAAATCACCCGCGGATCCCGATATCACATCCATCAAAGTGGCCTTGCGAGCGCTCCAAAACATCGGCCTCACCGTCCAGTTAGGGCTCGCCGCCTTTGCTGCTTACAACGCAACTCAAAGGCTACTGAGCCAACGACCGACGGCGATGGCGTCTCCCGGTGGCCGGGGTTTCCCCCAGAGGCATCTTGATGCCACAGCAGGCAGAGAAGTCGTCTACTGCTACGGCTGCGAAAACGAGTGGTATCGCGACGAGTATCCTCATCTGGATCTAGAATGCCCCAGATGTCATAATGATTTCGTACAAATTGTGGGTTTCCCCGTCTACTGTTCAGTCACTGGTGTGCTAATGTTCTTGCAGGTCGAACCTGACAACGATCCTCGGCCAAATGTTCAACCACAACACCACGGTCCAGACTCAGACCCAGATGAGGCCGACATAGACGAGTTCCTCGAGCGTGGTCCCGGCTTCTTCATGCACCGTACGGTTTATCCACCGCGAAGTCCCTTCGACCGTCCAAGTGGAAGCAGTGGCGAGGGTCCCGACCGGCCCGGTGCTCGTCCAGATGATCCAGGCGAGGCTGTCTTATCGCGTTTCGCCGATATGTTCGTCGAGTTGGGCGGCACGAGGCCGGGACAACCGGGAGGAGGAAACGTCTTTGGAACACAGCCGCGGATACAGCGCACCACCTTTACTAGATCTGGCGATGGGGTAGCTAGCTTCACCTTCACGACCACGACGACTGCCGGAGGCGGCGCAGCCGGAGAGGGGCCGGAAGTGCCCCCGTTTGACACGTATGTTCGCTCGCGACATGGCAATCCTGGAATTCGCAGACACACAATCATTGTTGTGACTAATGGGAGGGCTAACACTAATGGTGATGGCAGTCTGTTTAGGGGTCTCTTTAGTAACATGCCGCCGCCGGGCGGAGAAGATCCCGGTGGTGGTGGTGGTCCTGGCCAAGGCGCCGGCGGTCAGCGAGGAGGGCCTCCTCTGGGTTTTGCCGCTGGTCTGCAGGAGTTCATCGCTACGTTGTTGAACCCACAGGCCGCGGTTCATGGCGATGCCGTGTATACCCAGGAGGCTCTCGACCGCATCATAACGACGCTGATGGAGGCTAACCCGCAATCCAATGCGGCTCCTCCGGCAACGCAAGCCGCTATTGAGAAGTTACCAAAGAAGATTCTCGACGACCAAATGGTCGGTCCAGAGGGCAAAGCCGAGTGCACGATTTGCATTGACGACATGCACAAAGGTGAAGAAGCTACCGTGCTACCGTGTAAGCATTGGTTCCACGGGGAATGCGTCACCCTATGGCTTAAGGAGCACAACACGTGCCCTATTTGCCGAATGCCGATTGAGGGCGGCAACAACCAGACCGGGGGCAACAACAACAACAACAACCAACCATCCGATTCTCGTCAAGAACCCAGCGCCAGCTCTACATCACCCTTCGCTACCTCGTCCGCGCCAGGACGAAACCCCTTCGAATCACTAAACCCCTTTGGTTCAGCAAGCCAGTCAGCCTCAGAGCGGGCCCGACGCAGCGAGCAAGAAAGAGAAGAGCGTCTCGAGCGAATCCGTAACGTGGCCGGCGTTAGACGCACCGACTCCTCCCAGCAAACCGAGGGAATCACCCGCCGTACTTCGCACTCGCCTCCCAGCCGCGAGAACTCTTATCTCAATCGATCGCGCGTTAGGGATCCGTCGCCACCGGCGGATAGGGGTATCTCGACGGCCTGGCAGCAGAATGCGAGCGGTGGCGGTGGCGGAAACAACTCGCAAGGCAATGCTAGCAGCAGCAGGTACGGCGGTCTTAGTAGTCTCTGGGGAAGGAGTAACAGTAATGGTGGGGAGGGAGGAGGTTCGTCCCGGAGAGGTGAGATGGAGGGAGGAGGACAACAACAACAGCAGCAGCAGAGTTCAGGTTCTGGTAATGGCGCGCTAGGGTGGCTTAGGGATCACTTTGGCCGTGGTTCCGGTTCTGGGTCTGGGGGTGGTTCTGGCTCTGGTTGGGGTTCGGATAGGGATCGGGAGCGTAGACGTTGAGGCCGCACATTAGATCAGGCAACGAGATTGGGAGATAGATTGAACAGATAAATAGAGAGAAGAGGGTATGCAATGTCTTCAGTTAAACGGAAGAAATGGATAGCTGCAAACTATTACCAGACTTGTATTATACTCTATTGCTTGCTTGTTTCCCGGTTTGGCGCTGCTTTCCAGCCTTCCCTGCCTTGAGTCGCTTGGCCTACCACCTTGGTCATCGGCCGCTTGTTACAAATCTCTGATCATTAGCACAAATATTGTAGCAACAATATTCTTAGACAATCATAACATCGCGATGGAAAGCATCTCTTAAAATTTCGCTTGATTAAGACAAACAACCTACCCAACCCACCTTCGAAATCTGACACCTTTACCGAGCTTAGCTTACCAAGACAAAAACAAGGTTATGCCGTCATCATTTAGCTTTTGGTCAACGGGTAGTTGGTGGTGGCTTTGCCCTTTCTGCCCCTCACCTTTTTCTCCAATTCCCATTCCCATTCCCGTCCCAGACCGAAGAAAGCTGGGGTGGTCGTCGTAAGCTTACCCACTTTTTCCGCCAAGGTTGGTCAGTTCCGTGTAAGCTGATTGGTTGAGTCGGGTTAATCGCCCGGCGGCCTCCCACGATATTGTTGAGTTGATTGAGGTGGTTGAGGTGATGGACGTCAGGCTCTAGAATTAATACGGCTGCCTGGTAAACTAGGTGAGGGGTTGGGACTATGATGGTATTTTGTGGTGTTGAGGACATTGTGTCAAGAACCTCCAGCTGTTTTGTTCTTTGACCTTCTTTTCCTTCCGGTTGTCTCATGGTGTTGGTTTCTTTGAACTTCCACCTGTTCCAGGCAACTTCTTCAACCCTGGGATTTCGGTGACGACGCTAGCTAGGCAGGACTGGCAGGCTACTTGGGTTGGTCACTTGCTCAACCTCACCGTCACGCCTCACGACATTGGAGCCGGACACACGACGACGTCGCCACTTTGCTTCGGTCGGGGCCTATTCCCACGCAGCACACACGGACCGATCAAGTCTGCCCGCTGTGCAACCGGCCTCAGACAACCAACGGCAGACGTTCAGAGTACCGGGTTTGTTGTGCGCGTTGCCATCGCCGCACCGCCGGGCCGCGCCGTGGCAAGTGGGTCAACCAACTAGGTTTAGGCCACCCTACCCACCACTCTCCACCCGTCCTCAACTGCGCCGTTAGGGCCGAAGACACTCGGCCACTACATCACCACCAGGATGCGCGACCTCAAACATGCGGCGCTGTTCTCAGCGCTCGCTTTGAGCAATGTTGTTTCTGGGTTGGAAGGTATGTTCCCCCTCGAGCTGAATCACGGCCATTGAGTGATCTTTGCACGGTCAATGGGTCAACTGACAGCTTGACCAACCCAGATGTACCCGTCGTCCAAGTATCGACACCAGACGATGTCGCCACTGTCCCGAACCCGCAAAGTTTGTACATACAGTTTATGCATCCTAGTGCTAGGGGGTATGGGTATGGTCAAGATCTAGTACGTCGTGTTGCATCCCCTTCTTCCATCATCAAACCTCCGTCAACAAAATCGAGAGGGAGGGTGGCTCAGCTGACATGACAACAGGGCTTCCGTCTAGACGTCAACCCCTCCTCCTCTACCCCAGGAAGTTGTGCCTCCCCCAACATAACCATCAACAACCAACCTCTGCTCGAAGCAAAAGACGGGTCGTTTGTATTGGATAATGCTATCGAGGTTGGGTTGGAGTGGGAGTCACGATGTTTTCCCTCTTCCGACTCTTCAGATGTTGACAATACCGGCTCTAACTCCCACTCAACTACCGACGGCGGCGACATCGACACCATCCCTAACCAAAATGGTGACGGTAGCGGAAGGGCTAGGCGTGAAGACTCAACCCAGCGCTCACAATCAGTAACACTCAACCTCAAAATCGTCGACGGCCAACCGGTTAAGGAAGACCTAGCCTGCACGATCTGGTTCAGACAAGAGGAACCTGTCTGGGCATTTGGTGTAGCGGGGTGGTGTATCGATGCGCGGATTAGGGATGTCAGGGGTAAAAGTGGAGGGTGGGAGCCCATTTTCGATGACGATTATGCCACTTCCGACAGCATAACACTGGGAGAGGGAGGCAACAAAAAGGAGAGTAGAGAGATGAGGTTACTTCGAGAAAGGAAGGAGTTTGAGAAGGAGGTGGAATGTTTGGAGTCCCGGAGGAGTCTTGTTGCGCAACAGGATGACGCTAACCAGATGGGAGGACATGGTGATGGTCATGTGCAAAAGCCATTCGTGAGCAGGGAGTACGAAGAAAATCGGCAACGACTCGAAGCGCTCTGTGCAAACTTTGTGCCGAGAGCGATCGAGGCAAGCGCGCCGTCTGTCCATCCGCCGTGGCAGTTACCAAGGCATCGACCTGCTAGACCTGCTCGTTTGGCATTCCCGGGTCTGTTTTTGGACGAGGCCTCATCGACGATAACCCAGCAAAGGACCTGGGCGGGGATGTACACTTTTATTAGCAACTCTATCCACGCTCATCTCACCAACCTATCACCCACCCGCCTATCTGGATACCTTATTCTACTCTCCCTTCCCATCTTCGCTTGCGTCTTCAGCTGCTTGCGCAGGTTATGCAAGCGCCGAAGACGCCTGGCCCAGCAAAACGATCACGTGTCAGGAGGGATGCCAGAATCGCCTTGTCCCGGATTTTACGGAAGTGACGAAAGCTGCGGGGAGTGCAAGGCTCGATATCTTTCCCAGCTAAAAGCCGACTCTGCTTCTGACCCAGAAGCAAGTGTCGAGGAGGGAGCTGCTGAAGTGACAGAGAAAACGACCGCAGGCCAGAACGGAGAAGACGGAGAGGAAGAGGTATCGAACGAGAAACAACCACCACCCGAGCCAAGTGACGAAATTACATTACAAAAAGAAGAAATCCATCGATTATCAGAACGCCAATACGAGCAATACCGCGAGTACCACACAGTACCAATGGACGGGTTTGCGTTGAGGTATGAACCTGGTTCCGGTTCTGATTTCGATTTCGATTCAGAGACACAGACCCAACGGACTATTCATGGGCATATTGACCAGTATGTTGGTGTGGAGGATGATACGAGCACATGGGATGGAAAGTCAACGCTAGTTGATTCGGAGTCGGAAGATGAGCGGGAGAAGGAGGATTCTAGTACGCCACGCGGGGAGAGCAGCGGCGGCAGAAGCACCAGTGATGCTTCTTCGTTACGAGCAGGTGACGATGACAGCGACGACGATGATGATTTATCCATCGGAGGCGAACTAGCCTCGTTCATGATGGCAGCGAATCTAGTGGAGGATATGATTCGGGCTGGGGCGTCGAGGAGGGAAGCGATTCCAGGACCTCCTGATGCTGCCCCTTTGCCCAATGTGAGGCGGCAGTCACCGTCTGCGTCTCCGCCGCCGCCCAGTTATAGGGAGGTGGTAGGGCTGAGGTCGAGGGAGACGGTAGGGGATGATGAAGGGTGGCCGCCGAGGTATGAAGACTTTTTGAGGAGTCAGAGGTGATTTTCTTCTTTAAGTCTGGATAAGTCAAGGGGTTCTTTGGGATATTTTATGGGCTTAATGGGTAATGGTTAATGACTTCATAAACACTGGCGACATTCAGGGCCGGATAGGTACGGTACCACCGGTAGGGTACAGGCAATCAGATTCCTCTTCTTGTGCATCAGAGGTGCATTTCTTGGGATATGCACATGTACACTACATACAATGTCAGCAAAATTATCTTTGACGACCATTTGGAAAGTCGCGAAGTGGTGTTTGCTGTTGGACGTCGTGGATTGTGAGAACTTGATGTCAGACCCAGATCCGCTAACAAACCTGGTTACCGTGGTAACCTGTAATCTGAAAGTCAATATTTGGTTAGGTGCTTGGCGCTATTCCAAGATGTGAAACGGTCCAAATTCGTCTACCAACCTCGGATTTCAAGCGGTTTTCTTCCTTGAACACACCCCGTGATCTTTCTGTTTTCCAGTTATCGCGAGTAGGAACAGAAAGGCCGTGGCTTTACTGTCAGTCACCTTTCCATCTTGCCCTCCAGGTCCAATTCTCATGACAGAGGGATAGGGCAATAGCTTTCAGGGGTCGGTGATTGGATGCCCTGTCTGACCTATAAATCGTCACTGAACTGACCGACTTGACGCGATGTGATGAGGGCTTCCCCGCAGTTGTATGGCAGGTGCCGAGGCGCGCCGCGTTTCTGTTCAACAGAGAATGGTGAAGTTTTTGGGTATTGGATGAGGTTAAAATTTGATTAGGCCGCGGATTGTAGTCTCCTTTAGCCAACGAATGCCTCTGCAAAGGTACTTCCGCCCGTACAATATCATGACCGTGCATGAAGGCGCAGAATAAGTAGTGTTAAGGCCCGTTGACGGGAGGAGGCCTGGGGGATTGCGTCTTGAATTGTGGGTTGATTGTTGACTCAATAGAGGTATCGAATTGAGAATGCCGCGATTTATTGGAGAGCATGCCTATCATTAAGTTTTGAAGGGAGTGTCGAGATTCTTGAGGTTGCAAGCACGTTAAGGTTGTGTTGTGTAAGTACCTCTAGGTCCAACCTGAACCCATTCACAACTGGAAATCATGTAGTGACCAACCACTGTAGCGAAAGCGCGTGGAGGGCCCCGGCCCCAACTGCCCGCCCTGCCCTTGCTCTGGGCTGTGTGCCAATCTCCACTTCCACTTCCACCCGTCCCCGCTGAGCCTGGTACCCCATTTTCGGAAGACGCCAAGACATTCCAACCTTCGATTTCAGATCCGCTTTTGCTTCCAAACTCCGTCGCTGCCACTTCCACTTTCTCAGCCTTCTTCTTTTGCTCTTTTCTCTTGGTTTCCGGTATTGGTAACCCTTGCGATAGCGAGATTTCCTCTTTATACATATTCTTGCTCCCTCTTGTGTATCTGATTGCTACTGCCGCGTCACGCCCAGACCCCCCCGCTATACCCAAGCTCGTTTGGCGATTTGCTCAGCTTCAGTTTCCGGCCACAATTACAACCCTCGCTCGTCCTCGATTTGACGACCACACATCACGAACCCCGCGATCCACCATATACATACTCTGACATCATGGCCGACCCTACCACGCAAAACCCACCCGAAACTGCGGACCCCGTCCTCGTGCCAGTCGCTAAAGAAGACGCCGAGACCACGGCCGCCCGCCGCGAACTGAAGCATACATCCATCTCCGAGCAAGGTGCTGCCGTTGCCCAAGATAGCGGATCAGACAATGACACGCCCGCAGCTGGGTCGAGGAAGGCCACCCCAGAGCCCGCAATTGCCCAAGACAAAGACACCGAGATGAAGGAACAGGTCTCTTCGCCCAAGAAGAAGAGAGCACACGACGAGCTTGACGAGACCAAGGACGCGAACGACGCCGAATCCGGGGACAAGGCTTCCGCAGAGGAGTCCAAGTCCACCGCGACCCAGAGTAGGACAGACAGGTCCGAGCCGGAGAAGAAGCGTGCCCGCGACGAGACGTCCTTGTCAGAGGATGGAGCAAAGGTGGGATTCTTCAAAGTTTACAAGCTGGTTGGGACGCCAACTAACTTGACGGTCACTAGGAGACTACTGCTACCTCAGCACCTACCGAGACACCCACCACCGAGACTTCAAAGCCCGCTGAGCCAGCAGCGGAATCTAAGCCCACGACCGAAGAGAAGCCCCAGACGTCATCCTCCGCTTTCGCCCAGTCTGGCTTCGCCAAGCTCGCCAGCTCTACAACCTCTCCCTTCGGCGCCCTAGGCGGCTCCGGCGCTCCCAGCCTCTTTGGCTCTACAAAGTCCGGATCAGCTTCTCCCTTCGGCACTCTTGGCGCTTCCACTACAACAGCGGCCCCCGCGGCGCCTAAGCTCAGCTTCGGCAGCTCTGCTGCGGCGCCATCGCCTTTTGCCGGCTTTAACAGCGCCAGCACTGGCGGCTCCGTGTTCGGCGGCGGATTCTCCAGCGGTTTTGGCGGCAGCGCGCTTGGTGGAGCTAAGCTTACAAGTTTCGGTGGTAAGCCCGGCGAGACTTTGACGAGCAGCAAGCCCGCCAAGCCCTTCGGCGCGCCAGATAGCGACGCGGAGGAGAGCGAAGAGGAGGGTGACAACGAGAAGGAGGAGGCCGGGTCGAATGAGGAGAAGGAGGGTGAGAACGATGAGGCTAAGAATTCGGCTGAGGAGGAAAAGAAGTTGAAGTTGCGAAAGAGTGAGTTGTCTGTTGTCCGGACGCGGCACATAATATGGGAGTGCTAACATGCAATAGTCGTGGTCGACGATGGCGAGGGCGAGGATGCCACGCTACTAGCAGTTCGCGCCAAGATTTTCATCATGGAGAAGGGCGTCGGCTGGAAGGAGAGGGGCGCGGGTATGCTCAAGGTCAATGTGCCCAAGGCGAGCGTGAAGCGCGATCACAGCGGCAACTGGAACTCTAGATCTTTCGACGCCTCAGCGCTGGTGGAGGACAACGGTGATGGAGAGTCCGGCGGCAGCGGTGGTCGCAAGAGTGTCCGTCTCGTCATGCGCCAAGACCATACCCTCCGAGTCATTCTCAACACGGCCATCGTACCGGCTATGGAATTTGTCGTGACAAAGAAGCTCAAGGCGTCGTATGTGTTGTTCACGGCGTTTGAGGGCACGGAGCCCAGACAGGTGCAGGTTAAGGTACGTTTGGTTGTTTCCCGGGCTTGTCTTGAGAGGAGTGTGCTAACCATGACTGTTTACAGCTGAGCGATGCCAATGCGACCGCCTTCAAGGACCTCATGGATCTCATACAGAACGAACTTAGGAAGGAGTAAGAGAGTGGAAAAGTACGTTTTACGCACCATTTGTCTAGACCTTCACGAGAAAAAGAATTCGGTTTTGCATCACGTGCCACCATCGAGACTATAGCGGCTTTGCTTATTGCGTGGGTATTGTGGATTGGATGGTGGGATGGTTTGAAGTATCGACTGGGGATGTGGAAGCGTGAAAATACCAGAGCGGTCGCCTTCTCTCTTTGGGAAGGGACTGGCTCGCTTGCATTTCATCATACTATTGCGGACGGAACTCGTTGCAAACGACAGGAGTATTCCCAGTCGGTACAAAGAGAAGGACGGCGTTTCGAACTTCCGATAATGATGGGTCCTTTGTGTTACTAGAGAAGTGCGAGCACGAAGACACAGCTAGAGGTTATAGGAAGAGTTAAGTTTTCTGTTCAGCCCCTTGATCACGACGTCCCTTTTGTTGTGAAGTTACTGCTTGACCCCAGACAGGGACCCCTTGAGTCATCAATCGGGAAGGACGACAACCGAGCTCGAGGCCAGTCTCCTGCTGCTTTCCCAGACTCAGGTTTCTCTTGCTTTTTTTTTGACTTGGAACAATTGGGGAAGTGACATGTGAGGTACGTAGAGGTATCTTGATTCACTGGCCACCGTCGATACTTCAGGGTATACTTTCCTATCGGCTTCTCCTTACCTTGGAAGCCAGGCTATTCCCACCTTGCTGTGAGTGGTATCATATTGGAATGAATGCTCCGAGCTCTTCATTGCTCGTTCGAGTGGTAGGCAAAGGAACAAGTGGTATGAAGACCCCTCACAGTCCCAAATGTACCTTCCTTTCCAACAAGCACTGACGCCAATTGGCAAGAGTTATTCAGATACATCATATGGCTTGTGTCCAGCGACCATCTGCCGTTTCTTTCTTTTCTTTTCTTTTCTTTTTTTTTTTTTTTTTTTTTTTTTTTTTTTTTTTTTTTTGAAGTATTCCACTCCTCA
Source organism: Sordaria brevicollis (assembly GCA_033439795.1). Lineage (NCBI taxonomy): Eukaryota > Fungi > Ascomycota > Sordariomycetes > Sordariales > Sordariaceae > Sordaria > Sordaria brevicollis. The sequence continues at coordinate 2,574,055 of JAUTDP010000006.1, forward strand.
ATCATTTATCGTCTCTTGCCACTGTCATGTCCCATGTTACTTCTGCATCCCATTCTGGATGCGGTTTATCGTGGCATTCTTACTTTCTTCATCCCACCAGACACACACAGCCCTCAGAAAATATCCAATGGCAACCGTCCATGACCCGCTCGTCTAGTATCATTGAAACCGGACGACATGCCGCTGCAGCAGAAATGTGCTCCTGTCTACTTTGGGCTCCATCAGGCTGAGGGAGCTGAAAGTATCAAATTCTTACAAGCATGAAGAGTCTCACAGCCACCTCAATGATTCGCGTTGGTATGCCTTGGACGGAGATGGATGGATACCAGCTCGCCCCCAAGGGACGTACCCTCCCCAAACTCGGTCACGCGTGAGGATGACTTGGTGTTGGCTGTGCATTGGGCTAATGAACCCCCTTTCTTTCTTTTCCAGAGCCTCACATTGTCGAGACCACAAGGGAACTTCTGGATCAGCTTTCTCTGTTTATCATCTACCGGTTTCCCAGACTCTGGAAGAATCGTCTACAGCAGTCCATTTTCCCATTGCCCATTTACACAAACCCTCTGTCACTTTATTTCGCTTGGCCACTGCCTTCTCTGCGTCCATAACACGCTGCCGCTACCGGGCGACCGGATTTCAACAAGATGGCGACCGAACGAACCGACAATCCCAGGTCCCGTAGCGATTACACCATTGGCTGGGTTTGTGCTCTTGCCATTGAACAGGCAGCAGCAACGGCAATGCTAGATGAGGAACATGGACCCCTTTCGCAGAGACCGAACGACATCAACTCTTATACCCTTGGGTCAATCGCGAAACACAACATTGTCATTGCGTGCCTCCCACAAATTGGCACAAGTGCAGCAACCACCGTGCTGGAGCAAATGCTGTCCTCCTTTGCCTCAATCCGCTTTGTTTTGATGGTCGGGATTGGCGGGGGCATACCACCCAAAGTTCGTCTAGGAGACGTTGTTGTCTCATTTCCGTCAAGTCATTATCCTGGTGTGGTCCAGTGGGACATGGGAAAGGCAATACAAAACCCAAGCACCGGCAGTGAATGCTTTGAACGGACCGGATCACTCGACCAACCACCTCGTACCTTATTGACAGCGGTAAAGAGTCTCAGAGCTCAGCACGAGGGACGTCTGCCTCATATACTCTTATTCCTTGAACAGTTGAGGGACAATTCGCCGATAATGGCTTCACGATATCTGCGGTCTCGGGCTTTGGAGGACATTTTATTCAAGTCAGATTACCCCCATCAAACACAACGTGATGATCCATGGCTTTGGCCGCGACTGCTGTTACAATCAGCCTTTTCGGTCTTCCACTTTCTCCTCCAACTTCTCGGCCTATTTGTGTGGAGACATGAAGTTCAGGAACAGCAACCGAATTCGCTTGCAGACTCTCAACGTGCCGAACCAGGCCAGCGAAACGAGCCCGATCAATTCTCCACCGCAACTGTCGGGTCTAGCGAGCTTGAAACCGAGGAAGATGATGATGACTGTCATTTCTGTGATCCAGCCAAGATCATCACGAGGAAACCTCCTGTACGGGCGATGCGAATTCACTACGGATTGATACTCTCAGGAAACCAAGTCATTAAGGATGCGCTTCTTCGAGATAGGCTTGACGCTAGGTTTGGCACCCATGCGCTGTGCATAGAGATGGAAGCTGCTGGATTAATGAACAACTTTCCTTGTCTGGTCATCCGGGGAATCTGTGATTATGCTGATTCTCACAAAAATAAGCGGTGGCAGAGACATGCCGCCGCCGTTGCGGCTGCATATGCCAAGGAGCTTTTGCAAATTGTTCAGCCGGTGGATGTCGACAGCGAGCAAGCAGCACTGAAGGTCATTCAAGGAGGTTAGTTCACTGCCATTTCTGTTTGAACGACTTCGTCGGCCTCAATGCCCCTCAGTCATGAGCCGTTTCGGAATCTGCTCAAACACCATCTCATCAGCTACATTTGGGGTGCTCTCATCATGTCCTGTTTACTATTTTTCATTGCCCTTCTTCGATGCTCCGAATAAACACTCCACACCTTCTTATACGTCTCGACCGAGTGAACTTCCATTTCTTCAAAGTTACGTTCGATTCTAACGATTGCTTTAGTGAAAGAGACTGTTACAAAGGCAGCCGAAGACGTTAAGTGCATCAGATCGAGGTTGATAGAGCAAGGTGACCTTGATATCATTAAGTGGCTGACACCACTGGATTATGGTCCACAACACACCCGTTACCGGGATTTAAGACAACCAGACACAGGCAGATGGTTTTTGGAAATCAACCAGTATAATACCTGGAAGGACTGTGTCGGCAAGGTCCTGCTCTGTCAAGGTATACCCGGAGCCGGAAAGTCTGTCCTCTCTGCCCTTATCTTTGACAAGTTAACGTCTGCTTTCGGTCCAACAGCGAGCATTGGCCTTGCTCACATATACTGCGACTACCAACTACATGAGCAGCAAACACCACAGCAACTTATCTCAAGTCTCACGAAGCAGCTATGCTTACAGAGCGCTACTCTACCGCCATGCATTCAAGCCTTATACAATCAATACCAGTCAAAGTCTACAACGGCTACCCTCAAGGAAGTATGTGCCGTTTTCCAGAGCATTATTGGAACATATGCTCGGGTCTATGTTCTTGTTGATGCACTTGACGAGTTACCAGTTAAACCTGGTTTTCGATACACCTTTCTAGACGAGCTTCTCAGTATCAAACGCTCGTCCCCGACACTCAATTTGCTTTTTACCTCGAGGCCTCTCGAGATTGCAGTCGTTGACCATTATTTCCAAGATGCCGGTATGGTGGAAGTTTCCGCTGCACAGGATGATGTAAAAAAGCTCGTCGATGACCATATCGCGAAGCTATCGCCTAAAGCCCTTATTCGCGATGATCTTAGCCTTGGAATGGAAGTCAGAGAAGCAGTGGCACAGGCCGTTAGGGGCATGTAAGTTACCTTTAGATCTCTCTCGAGTGTTGATGAAATACTAATCTTTTATAAGGTTCCTTTTGGCAGGCCTCTATTTGGACTTTCTGGGCGATGGACTATCGCCTAGACAGGTGCGAGATGCACTGGAAGCTATGAAGAACCCGAAAAATGGAACAGACATACTGCGCAGTGCGTATGACCGAACGATGGAACGCATTAAGGGGCAGCATCCGAATGTCATCAAGCATGCGATGGACGTTTTATTTTGGCTCACGTATGCGCAACGACCACTAAAAACCGATGAACTCAGGAATGCCTTAGCTGTGAAGGCTGGAATGGAAGCTTTTGACAAAGATAGGCTACCGAACCTGGATCTGTCAAGGTATGCTGGATTGGTAGTCATCGATGGCAAGACTCAAGAAGTCCGCCTGGTCCACTATACAACGCAAGAATACCTGGAGCAGCAACACTTCCAACCATCCCTCTCCACGAACCCACATCTTAAGTTGACGGACATTTGTGTCACGTATTTGATGTTCCCGGACTTCGAGAGTGGACCTTGCAGGCTGAAAGACGATTATCTCGAGCGGATAAAGGCCTACCCGTTTGTCCTGTATGCAGCAAAGTACTGGCATAATCATGCTGGTTTCTGTTCCGATTCTGAACCCTCCGCGCTGCTTCTCGATTTCTTGCAGTGTAAGCAGGGCCTTGAGGCTGCAGCTCAGGCTGGTCGCCTCGGAATTGATAGTCTCTGGCTAAACCACTGGTCACGCTATGGACATTCTGCCTCCGACCTTCAGCCACCACTCCATTGGGCTGCGAGGTATCATCTTCGCCGAGCTGCTGAAGCGTTGCTCAAAAGAGGTGAGGCTCCGAACGATCTATGTGAAGAAGGCAAGACGCCACTATACATAGCTCTGCAATATGGAAATACAGAAATGGCCTGGTTTCTACTTAGTATGGGAGCAAAGGCTCACGTACCAGGTGGAATTTCAGTACTTGAAGCCCTTTGTGACGATGTATACGATGACATTGAAGTTGATTTGTCATTAGTCGAGGATCTTCTTGAACTTGGAGCTGTGGTAGCTGATCCCAAGGGCAACTGCTCTTTGTTGACCAGAGCAGCCGAACGTGGTGAAGAGCAACTCGTCAATCTCTTATTGCGAAAGGGCGCAAATGTTGACAGCTGGGATTCCATCATGACCTGTACGCCCCTTTTTACCGCTGTATCGTGCGGGAATGTCAACATCGCATTGGATTTGTGGAGATCCGGAGCCGATCCGAATCTAATTTCATTGGACGCTTATGACGATGAATTCGAGAAGTCCGCGTTCCAAAAAGCTATCCAAGTTGATGAAGAAATACTTGTCAGAGCATTTCTTGGGATGGGGGATGACATGGAATTTGGCAGCGACAAAGACTCCTCGCCGCATGGCACTTCCAGCACCGCATCTCCGGTGGAGTCTGTCCTTCACACAAAAAACAGAGACCTGCTGAGGGGAACTGCAATCTCAAGCCCAATAGCAGTGGACATCGAGTTGAAAGATGAAGAAGGCAATACCCCACTGGCCACGGCGGCAGAATTTTGCTGTCATAAGATCGCCCAGATTTTGATATCGAGAGGTGCAAAGGTCGATGCTAAGAACCGCCAGGGAAACACGCCGCTTCTACTGGCAGTGCAAGCGAACATGGACGATATGGTCAAGCTACTGGTTGAGAGTGGAGCTGATATCGAGGCTCGAAACAACTGTAGGGAGACCCCATTGCTGGTAGCAATTAATAAGGAGCAAACAGAAATAGCCAAGCTGCTCCTTGAAAAGGGGGCTGATACTGAGGCTCGAAACAACCGTGGAGAAACCCCGCTGTTAGTCGCAACGGTGCACCGAAAGGACCCGGAGCTTGTTGAGCTCCTCCTTAAGGAAGGTGCCAATACTGAGGCCACAAACCGATTCCATCAAACAGCGCTCTTTTTGGCAGTAAAGATGAAACGGGGAGAACTGGTCGAGGTTCTTCTGGCGGGCGGCGCGAACGTTGAAGCTAGGACTAGAGAAGGAAGCACCCCGTTATTGGAAGCGGTGCGTGGAGGAGATGCTCATATAACTGAGCTACTTCTTCAGAACCGTGCCGACGTTACCGTGAGAGATGAAGATGGAACAACACCGTTATCAATGGCCATATCATCGGACCATTGCCACCTTGTCCAATCACTTATCAAACGGGGTGCGGACCCTTTGGCAAGGAATAATGGTGGCGATACTCTGCTAATGACGGCGGCGGCGGCGGGGAACTATGTCATGACCGACATCTTGCTTCGAAAAGGCGTCCAGGTCAACGCGGTGAATGATCAAGGAAGGACAGCACTATTCGAAGCAGTCATGTCCGGGCATGATTCCCTCGTTGGCCTTCTGCTTGACAACGGTGCAACGATCGAACCCCAGGACAAACATCAATTGCTGAACCCCTTGGCTTGGGCGGAGCTCTTGGGAGAGGTGGATGTTGCTCGGGTGCTCGTCGAACGCTGTCCTCACATAAAGAGCATTGAGGACGATGGTGAAACGCTGTTGTGCTTAGCTGCCAGAGCGTCAGATCAGCAGGCCGTCGAGGTTATTTGCGAGTACGGTGCTCAGATTGCAGAAAGGAATCGACAGGGTCAGACACCATTGGAGATAGCATTGGATACTGGGAATGCAGACATGGTTGACTATCTTTGCTACCGTGGTGCCGACGTTGACGAACCAACCTCTCATGGTTGGACACCTTTGCAATTTGCTGTCTCCAAGGGGGTGGGTCTATCCGTGGAGGTACTACTCCATCATGGGGCCAAGGCAACCAATACCCCCTGCGGTTCACAGCGCTTGCTTGCATTAGCTTTTGAGGGCTCCAGCCAAGGGCACCGAGCAGTGTATCGGGTGCTGATGGAACATGAAGGTATCACGCGTGAGACGGTACCGGAGGAACACTGGGATTGGCTAAGATCTGATACTGAAGGTGCATCGTCGGCTCTTGAGTTGATGGATGCCGAAGTGACGAGTGGGAGCGCGAAGGAGGACGTCTCAAGCGTCGAACCGCCATATGGAAAGTCAGACGGAGAATCAGCAGGTTGAGTTGAGTATGGGGAATCTATTTTTTTCCTCCTTTCTTTTTCTTTTCTGCCCTCGTTCCCTCTCAATTCCCACTTTACTTTTTTTTTCCTCTTCTCCATTTTTTTCTCCTTCATTTTCCTCGTTTATTTCTACTTCAGTTTGGACGTAATCATGGAGTTAAGAACACAGGACATTAAGAAAGCATATATAACCGGGGTGTCCATCCTGAACTTTTGACCGAAGTCCGGGCCCTGGCAAATTGGGCGGAAGGTACAAGACATCACTAGAGCAAAATATGGGGAGGTAATGATGGTCCATTGTGGCTCAGCCAGCTGAGCAAAAGTACCCAAAGATCTGGCCCTAACTCCCTATATCCTCCTGAGACTTGCCTGCAAGTGTCTTTCCAATGACTCGTCGATTCGGCCATGACCAATATCCTCGTGTATTCCCAGAACACACCTGAAGAAGAATTGACATTCTTCCAGCTCCATTTGACGACTGCCAGGTCCAGATCCACGGTCCGTCATTGCAGATGTGGTTTGAGTGTTATGGCTGGAGAGCAGGTGAAGCTTTACGCTCCACTGTCGCTGGACTCGCTGCTAGAAGCTGAGAAATAAAAGCTCCGCGCGTTAGGATCTTCCCCCACACCCGTCTGCGCAACATCGATGTTTGTTTCTTGCAGTGCCTGTGCCTGTGTTGCCCTGGCTGATCTTTGTAGTCGTGAAGCCTCTACCTCCGGATTGTTTTTATGATGGTTCACCCATTTGTTTAGTCCTCTCAGATTTTCCTCCATCTTGTTAACCGCATGAGTGATCTTCTCTGTGAAGGTAAAGAGGTGACCATTCTAGTTGAGGGTTATTGTTAGAATAGAGCTTCTTTCCTTCTGGAATTTATAACAGGGGGTATATTGACTCGAAGCTTCTGTTGCGCGCTGTTTTTAGTATTATCTATTCCTACTTTTGCCTCCTCGCAGACTGTTCGTATGTGCTTAGTTAGCTAGACGTGATACTACTAGTTACGACCCTATAATGTATTACCCCCAACAGTGTATCGCCCCCTTGTACGCGTTCCCTAATATAATAATTATATTATATTTTTTTTTTATTAATTATAATTTTATTAAAATAACGTCGATTATTTTTAAAATTATTACGATAGGATCGCCCGACGAAATTCTATTCGATAAAGCTATTATTATAATTAAAAATAGTATATTACAACGTTTAATAGCTCCTTATGGACTATCTACCCGATTGGACCCTTCCCTTAGATACCGGCGATTCGTTACTTATTAACGAATTAATTACCGAGGAGGATGTCTAGGAGGTCTTATTTCGGATGGCTCCGAATAAGGCACTGGGCGTCGATTGGTATTCGAATAGATTTCTGAAGATTTGTGGGGAATTATTCCGAAAAGCTATGGCCGCTTTCGCGGCTGCGAGTTTTCGTCTTGGGTATTTCCTATAGCGGTTTAAGAACGCGAAAGTGGTCGTTCTTAAAAAGCTAGGAAAAACCGCCGTATAATAAAAGTTAACCGGCGCGTAGAAGTTAATTTCATTATTAAATAACGTTAGGAAAATCTTCGAAGCGTTCGTCGTTAAAAAATTTACTTAAACCGCGGAAGAATTTAACCTCTTACTAGAGGGCTAAATAAGCAATCGGGCAAGCCGTTCGACCGAGTTTACTATCCGTATCGTTACAGATGCCGTATATACGGCCTAAAAATTCGGAGCCGTTATATTACTAATACTCCTCGATTTTAAAGGCGTATTCGATAAAATTAATTATAAATAGCTATTATATATTTTATAAGAAATACAATTCCTATAATAAATTTTCGAATAAATAGTGAATTTTATTAATAAACGAAGAGGTTTTTTCTTCTTCGACGATAAAATATCCGTTCTTTACGTTATAAAAGCTAGAATACTTTAAAGCTTCCCCTTCTCTTTAATTTTTTTTATCTTCTTTATTATTTTATTATATTATAAATTAATTACGGTTAAGAATACAATTACGGTCGGTTTCGCCGATAATATTAATATCGTTACTATAGCGAAGATTATTAAAAAGAATTATAGGATATTTTAAATAATATAGGAAATTTATTCTAAATAGGTAAGGGAAAGAAATATAGAATTCGAAGTAAATAAAACGGAATTAATATATTTTATACGGACGAAGGTATTAAGAACGGAGATTTTTTAATTCGGGGATATTATATTTCGACCGACGGAATTAATAAAATTTTTAAGCGTTTAATTAAATTATAAATTTAATTATCGAATTTACGTAAAAGTTATTAAAAAGAAAATAAAAATTTAAATAAATACGTTAACCCAATTAATTATAAAAATTTAGGGTTATTTTTTCGTTCGTACAAAGGAGATTTATATTAAATATATTCGAAGCGCGATTATATATAGAATTTTAATTTTCTATTAGCCGATAAAAATATATAATAAACCCCGAAGGATAATAATTAAATTAATTAAATATTAAATTAAATATTTAAAAGTCGTCGCTAGGGCGTATAAAATTATACTAGTACGGAACCTTAAAACGGAAATTTTTTACCCGCTATTCGACCTTTATTTTAATAAATAAGTAAAGGTTTTCGAAGAGAGATTCGCCCGTACGGATTAGATTAAATTCGTCCGAAGAATAGTAATTTAAATAATTAATTATATTTAAATAAAATAAGTAAAAAATCGATTATTTATTAATAAATTAAAAAACGGTACTATTAAAATTAAATAAATAGAGGAATAAATACTAATAAAAAAATTTATAACGATTATAATAGGATTACCCCCGGTAATAAGCGTATTTATTTAATTATTATAATTATTAGAATTTTTAACCTTCGATTAAGAAATATAGTTAGAGGACGTTATAAGGAGAAAGTAAATATTGTATTATAATTATTAATTAACGGTAATAATAATTAAATTAAATTAATAGTATAAATTTATAATTATTAATTTCGACCCGAAATTTAATAATATTACGATAAAACGGTATATAATCGGTTAGAAAAAAAAGAAGCGGAAGAGAATTTAACCTTCGGAGGACGATAAAGATTATTATTTATTAACGAAAGTAAAGAGTTCTTTCCTCGTTTAAACGAAAATAGAAGTAATTGGCTTTAGGGTTTTCCTTTTCTAAAGGAGAGTCCTCGATATCGATACCCCTATTTATTCGTATAGATTAGGATAAGAAATATTCTATTATATTACGTTTAAATATTTCCGGATAATAAATATATAATTTATAATAATTAATTAGCCGTAAACGTAAGAATAATTTTAAATTTATTTAAATAATAGAATTAAAGCCGAAAGAATTTTATTATAAGTATTTCAATTAGGACGATTAAATAAATATTATTTAGTAATTAAATTAAAAGAAGAGTGGTAAAACGAATTCGTTCGTTATTTTTAATTTTCTTTCCTTCTTTTTCTTTTATTTTTATTTATTAATACATTAAAATAAAGACGAGGGGGGATTTCTATTTAATTAAAAATTTATTAGGTTATAAAGGCGATAATTTATTTAATTATTATTTCTTTTTACGATTAATTAAAGCTTTTAATATTTTATTATTATTAGTAAATAGACGGTTCTATTCGTCGAATTAATAAATATATTAGCGTATAATATTAATTACGAATTAACGTTAAGCGAATTAATTATTATTAATAGGAATAGGACCGGTAGGACGAATAACCGGCGAATTAATTTTTATCGGGGAATTATTACGGGAAAGTATATAAATATTATTACTATTCAGGGGAATTCTACCGTTATTATTATAAAGTAAATTATTATTACTATTATAGAGCAAATTACTATTATTATTATAGGGGATACTATTTAAAGGAATATAATCGCCGATTAAATTATTTTTATCGGAAAGGAAGAATTTATAATAATTTTTTTAGAAGTAATTATTAACTAATTACTTTTTATAGTAAATAAATTATTTAAGGGTATTAGTAAAATTATCGTTAATAAGGCGAAAGCGAATTATACCGGTGAATTTTTTAATAACAATACGGAAGTAGATAAAATAATTACGGAATTTATTATTAATTAGGTTTTTATTAACGACTTTCTCTTAAAAAATATTATAAAAATCGTAGAAGTTGCGAAATATATCGATTATATAACGTAAAACCGTTAAAATATATTAAGTAACTTAATTAAATTTATTTAAAGACGAATTAAAATAAGAAACGTTAATAATATAGAAGATAGTAATTTATTTAAATAATTAGGGATATAGTAAATCGATTTAACAACGGCCTTTATATAAATATTATAATTCGAAACGGTTAGGAAAGTAAAAAAGGCTTTAACTAATTAGAGGATATAAGTAAAATATAAGGGAATACGGATACGGCTTCGGAAAAATTAATATAAGGATAAAATATAATAAAAGAAAAATTTACCTTTTTTTTAATATATAGAAGAATTTATTATTAATAAAACGTTTAATAATATATTCGAAATTAATTTTAATACCGGTATTAACCGTATTAAATATAGGGATCGGCGAAAAAAGATAAGGGGGAAACGAATTTTCGCCTTTATTTTCGTCGGAGGTTTTTATTATTTTATAGAGCGCTTTAGCGTATTTTTAACGGGGAGTAGTTATTTCGAATCGATTATTATTATTAAAGGAAGGAAAAATTTAAAAAAACCCAGAGGGATAAGGGGTTTTTATATTTAAAGGAAGGAGGTTTTTATATTAATATAAATTATAGTAAAAATATAATTATAATAGGGGGAGGAAAAAAATAAAAGGAATAAAAGAAAATTTAACGATTAGGAAATTTAATAGTAATTAAAAGGGTAAATGGGCGGGGAATAGAAGGCGGAAGGTAGTAATAAATAGGGGACGGGACGGCGGATTAAAAAGGTAAAACGGTTTAATATTCTAGCGTAACGGTAAATGGAAGGGATAAAACGGATATTAATTACGTTGGCGGTAAGTGTGCACTGCGATTATAGAACGCCGAAAAAGCGGCGTAGATAGGTCCGCGCCGAGAAATATAGCCGGGGTTTTTATCCGGGGCGTTTAACGCCTACGGTTTCATCCTACGGGGAATCGGAAATAGACCCCATGCTATATTAGCGCTATAGATTTAACTAGGGAATAAGAATCTTACCTTTAACGTTTAATAGCTAAATAATATTGAGATGGGGCGGATAAACAGGTACAAGGGTATACGGCTAGACAGCAGATTTTTTCCGAATTTTTTCGAAAATTTTTCGTAGTTTTTTATTCTGGAGGAATTCTTCTAGGGATTTTCCTTAGTTATAATTTAAGAAAAGAGGTATAAGATAAGGATGCATTATAATAAATTGATTTAAAGGAAGTATAATAGTAGTATATTGAGTAGATTAAGAAAGAAAGTTGTAGAATAAATTTCGGATTTTTATATGGTAAGAAGGAAAGTTCTAAAGGAATAAAAGGAGAGAAGGGTAATTAGAAAGAAAAGAAGGAAGGTTAAATAACTTTTACTAGAATAATAATTAAATTTTATTTAATTTTTAAAATAAAAATCTTCTTTAATTTAGTAAAAATTAGCTCCTTAATTAAGTTTTTGAGATTTTTTAACTTTAGTTCTATAATAGGTAAAAGAAAAGATATAATTAAATTAAAAAAGATATTCCTATTATTAAATTATTCTTTTCTCTTTTATAAATTTACTCTTCTCTTTATTCTTTTAATTTTATTAGAAGTTTTTAATATGGCTCCTTTTTTAATTATTATAATAATAGTAGTTATTTAGGGTTATTTTTCTTCTCTATTTTAAATAATAATAAGGACGAAATTGAATTTTAAATTTTTAATTAAATTAGTTAAAGTGGATTTAATATTTTAAAACGATAAGATTAAGAATTTTAGTAATCCGATAATTGTAAAAAAAAAAATAATAGAGAATAAATATCGAAATAGAAATAGAAATATATTATCCTAAATATACCGCGGGATTCGCTATAGAGATAAAGTAGTATATAGGATGAGTATAAATATAATTATAGCCCTTTTAATATTAGTTATTATATATTATGAAAGCGTCCTTAGAAATTAAATTAAAAATAGATTATAGATTTAAAAGATTTATAATTTTCGATATTAAGCGAATAATAACTAATTAGCCGAGGATTTGATAATAAATTCCCGGTTCCGAAGCCGATAATTGAAATAATATTATTATTAAATTAGAAATTTCGCTTCGATTTTAATATTAAATTTATATTTTATTTAAATTCGGTAGAAGGGTATATATAAACGAATAATAACCGGCGCTAGGGTTTCGAATATATAAAATATTTATTTAATAATTTTAAAAATTTTATTTTAATACGCGTCGTTAAAATTTTTAAAATATAATATATTTATTTAACGGTTTTAAACCCCTTTATATTGGTATATAGTGGTTTATTTGATTGAATTTAATATATATTATATTATCCGATATTAATTGAGGTATAATTTCTCTTTTATTAGTAAAGGGTTAAATTTTGTATAAAGATATAGCGGTATTTTATATTAATATTTATTTAATAAAAGGTTCCCCCTGAATATTTTTTACTATTTTATATTCTTTATTAACGATAAATTAATAGGATATTCGTTAATATTAGTATTAAAATTAATGATTTTTATTTATAATAATTTTTAATTAATAATTAATTTGCTTATTATATTTATTAATCTTTTTTTTATATTTCCTTCTTCGCCTTTTTATTTATTTCCCCCTATATTTCCTATACGTTTTTTACCCTCTTCCCCCTTAAATATAATAAATTCTAATTAAGTTTTTAATTATTAGATTTATCCCGAGAATAAGGATAGTAATAGTTAGGATTAGTAATAGAATTCTAATTCCGCTTTGAATTAAACGATTATAATGTTCTTTATATATTTTTTAAAGGGCTTTAACTTTAAGAAGAAATTTGGAAATAAGAATATTATTAAATTTTTTTTAAATTTCGAGGATAAAATAAATTTCGTTAAATAATATAATAATAAAGAAAAGATTAATATATAGTACTGATAATATAAGCCTTAATCCCGAAATATTATTAAGGGTATTATTCGCTTTATAAAGAAAAAGAACGAACCCGTTATATAAATAAAGTTTTATAATAAATTTTGTACTATTTATTGTATTTACGACCTTAAATAGATAGATTCTAATATAAATAAATTTTAGGACTTTTATTGTGAATATATTGAAAATAATAAGAAAACCGTTAATAATATTATTTTTAAATATTATTAATTATTAATTTGGAAAAAGTAAATTAATTAGGAAGTTAATGAGAAATTAGTAATTAAATGCTTTTATAAAAAATTATTTTACCGCTACCGTATTAATTTTATTATTTATTTCGGTAAGGATAAAGATAAATTCTTTAAAATAACGTAGATTAATTTTTCTATAAAGTTTTTTAATTGGATTATTACCTATTATCGACGGGAAGATAATAATTCCGACTTTAATTCTAATAACTTTTCTAATTCCTTTAGCAATAGCAATAGTAATAAAGATAATAAGGTAGTAGAGAAGATTATTATTATTAAAATTAAAATTTCTAATAGTAAGAAGGATTTTAATAAAAAGAAGATTACGACCGTTAAATCGGAAATTATTAAAGAATTTATTATTATAAACGCTTTAATTAACAGTTTTTAAAATATATAAATTATTTATATTAAAGTAGCGAATTAATAAGTTAAGAATTTTAAAAATCGTTTCCGAAATTTCTTGTCAGATGGCACAAGCTCATAGCGTAAAGTCCTTAATAAATTAAATGATTATAGAATACGATAATTAATTCAGGAGAGAAATCGAATCGAAGCTCGACCTCTCGGCTATTTACTTATATATAAGAGTCAATTCGGGTCGTCCCTAACCCGACTCTTACGATACTTAAAAAAGAAGGTAAATCTACGACTAATTTAATATCGAATCGTAATTTATTTCGATCTATTCCCTTCTTTCCTTTATAATTACCCCCTACGTTAACTTACTACCGTCCCGGTAATTCGTTTAAATATATACCCTTATTATTTACTTATTTAAATCCCGAATTTTATATTATTTATCCTCTATAGGCCGATTTAATTATTTACTTCTTCGATATTATACTTAGTAATTTAAACGACGATTTTATTAATATTATTATATATATCGTTTCTATAAACTTCGAATTCCTAATTAGCGAATGGGCCGTTAGCGATATATATAAATACTTTATTATTATAATTATAAACGTCGCGGATATCCTATTTATTATTATTAATATTTTAGGTTTTAAAGCGGTTATTAATTATAATTATTTTAAAATTAATTTAAATATAAATTAGGTCGGCGTAAGAATATTATTTAATTAAATTATATAATCCTTTAAGGGTATAATCTTTTATTATATTTTAAATAATTTAATAATATTTATTAACCTATTTATAATTATTAAAACGTAAATAATTTATTAATATTAATTTAAGCGCCTACTTTTACCTTTCGGCGTTATTTTTAAGGGAATTAATTTCCTCCTATTAATTTTTATTTTACTCTTTAAAATATTTAATATATTCGGTTAATTTATTAAATACTTCTTAATTATAATTCGGGGTCGTATCGGCGGCTAATTTAAGGGGAAATTGAATTCTAATATAATTACGACCGAAGAAAATACGTTACGGAGTCGAAATAATTCGGTTAATTATAATTATATTAAAAAATTTATTTATAACCGGAATAATATTTATATTAGAAGCCGTTTTATTATAAATAAAACGGTTATTAAAATCGATTATATTTATATTTAAATTTTAATCCGGTTTAAAATTCGGCGATAAATTTACTTCGGAAAATAAATTTATAATTAAGGAGGATTTAAAACGCTTAAAAATTTTAAAATTTAGGTCGGAGATAAATTATTTCCTTTTAATTATATAATCGGCGGTAAAAATTTTAACGAAACCAGTCGATTTAATTAGGGTATTTTAAATAGAAATAATAATTCGAATCGGAGGGGTAATAAAATTTTTAAGTTTAATATAGCCAATAATATTAAAAATATTAAAGATTTTAATTCCTAATATTATTAAAGTATTTAAAAGAGTAATTTTATTAATTTAAAGAATTAAATTAAATTTAATTACGGTAATAAACTTATTAATAATATTATTAAACGATAAATTACCGAAGACGATATTATATAAAATAACGGGCTATTTAATTAAAATGATTTATAATTTACTATTTAAAAGTAAATTTAATTTTTTAAACGCGTTAATCTAAAATTACTTAACGGGGGTTAATCCTTTTATAATAAATATTAACTCCTTAAGTTTAATATAGCGTATATTAATTTAAATTCCTTTAAATTCGGCCTCCGAATCGGTATTAAAAATAATTTTATCGAATTCGGCCAAAATTACGTTCTTTTTTATCTAATCCTTAAATTTATTAATATTCTCTTTATAAACGTTCTATTTAGTTTAAAATTCGGCGTTTTAATAAATAAAATATTTCTACATAATAATAAAAGCTTTATTATTTATATCCTTTTTAATAATGATATTAATATCGAAATTAGCGTCGAATTAATATACTTCGACGTATTTCTTTAAAACGAAATTTAAAAGAAGTTTAATATATTATTCGTAATTTTTCGATATTTTAACGTCCTATTTATATTAAATTAATTTAAAGTTCGCTTTATATTAACGTATATAAAAAAGTATTTTATAAACCTTTATACCGGTCTTTTTATTCTATTTATCCTATTCGCGGAAAGACTTTAATAATTTTATAATTTAATACGCTACGGTTATTACAACCTAAATAATAATATCCGGCTTATAGAATAAATTTCCTATAATTTCTATAAAGTAAATTCTATCTTTAATTACGCTTAGAAACCTAATAATCTCTTTATAATATTTCGTTTATAAAATTTAAGAATTATTAATCGCGTAAATAATTAAAATTGCTTCGGCTCATTTTCTATCGTCGTTATAAAGGTTATAGAATATTTTACTTTAATTAAATTATAAACGTTTAAAAACGTTTAAATTTCAATTTGATTTACCTAGAATATAATTAACTTAATTTAAAACGCGCCAACCTTTTTAATTTTATATTTCGCGGATTACCTTTATAATATTAAAAATAAAGAGGTTAAAAATAATAGGATTATTATTATACGTATAAATAATAGAGCGGCGTAAACGTACCAATTTATTTTAATTCGGTATAATTAAATCGTTTACAATAATCGTTATAATAATTAATTTTAAATTATAAATTTATTTTAATCGTATAATTTAATTAAAGTATTTAAAGATAGGAAAAAATTTAGCCGAAGGTTAATTTATACGCGTTAAATATTATAGGGTAAATCGTATTATAATTTACGTACAGTAAATAATTAATATTTAATTACTTTATTAGTTTAAAATAAATTAAATTTAAGGAGGGAAAGTACGTCCAATTTCCTTTTTAAATAATATATCATTTAAATACTATAAATTAATATAATTAAATCCGGTTCTTCGGGTTTTTTGAATTCGTTAAATTAAATAGGGAGCCGCGCTTTATATTCTTTAATTAATTACCAACTATTTTTTATAAAACCTATTTTTCTAATTATATTATAAAGTTCCTAAATATTCAATTCGTAATTATAACTTTTCTATTTTACCCTATAATCAATATATAATCCGTTCTTTATTTAAACCGTTCGCCGTCTTAATAATCGCTTTACTTCGTAAAAATAGAATTAATTATCGTTTCCCTTAATAAATACGCAATCTAATTTATTATTCCCTTTTTTACCGAATAGGTCTTCGCTTTTAAAATATTTATAAAAGTATATTAGGGAAATTATTTTATAAATCCTTTATGTTTTTAATATATTAAATTTATAAATTAAATCGTTAATTTTGCATATTACTTTAAAAAGGCCAATTTTCTATTAATTAAATTTTCGTAAAAATTTACTTATAAAGTTATACCCTTTATAAAATTAGATTATTATTTTATTTCTAATTTTAAAGGATAAAAGCCGGTATAATTTATTATATAGGAATTTATATTTTATAGCGGCCCAATTTAGGGCGTTACTAATTTTTTAATTATATAGTTTTCGTATTACTTTAAAATTATAATCTTCCAAATTTTAGAATTTAATAAAATTTAGGGTAATATTAGGCTTAAAACCGAATATTAATTCGTTCGGGATTAAATTTAACGGAATAAATAAAGAATTATTTATATTATATTAGAACGTTAATAAAATATTAGGCTAAAATATATCGAAGTTATTAGCGGTATAATATTTAATAACGAATTCTACTTTTTAATTTCTCATTTCGTTTTTTCCATTAATTTAAGAATATTATACCATAATATATATTAATTTATAATTTAATTTATCGAATATAGTTTTTTAAGCTTCGGATAGGAATTTTAAATTTCGATCGCTAATTACTACGTAGAATAAACTTTAATTATAAAGTAATAATATCATTACGAATTTTTTTACTTAATCCTTCGCCGAATAAATTATTTTCCTTAAAATTAGAATAACTTTTTTATTAAAAGCGTAAACGACTATTATAAACGAATTAAAATTCTCTCTTCCTTATATCGTCGACGCGTAGGGTTATTTAGGTAAGCCTATTATAAAATTAATATAAATTATATAATATAGAATTAATTTAAAAATTACGGGTTAGAATTAGAGAAATTCTATTTGTACGGACCTAAAATCTATTGTACGGACCCCCGCTTTTTCTCCCGCTTTAATTAGCCGCGTTAACGCCGTATCCTTTCCCAACCTCGAATAGCGCCTTCGCAACCTCGAATAGCGCCTTCGCATTTGCGACAGGGCTTTCGCAACCCCGAACAGCGCCTTCGCACTTGTAATAAAGCTTTCGCAACCCCGAATAGCGCCTTCGCAACCCTAAACATTCTTTTCATTCTTACTATACGAAATTTCACGCGATAAGATATTCTATTCCCAAAAGCGATTGAAATTTGGCGCGGAATTGAAAGAAGGTAAAGGATAAGATGCGATAGCGATTCCAATTGAGTGCATTCCAATTGGAGTTCCCGTTAGAGGAATATAAGGCTTTATGTTACGAAAATGCGATTCGGGGTTGCGAAGGCGCTATTCGGGGCTGCGAAAGCCCTATCGCAAATGCGAAGGCGCTATCGCAAATGCGAAAGCCTTATCCGGGTCTTATCGGGCGGGAAAAAAAGCGGGGGTCCGTACAAATAGATTTTTAGGTCCGTACAAATAGAGTTTCTCTAGAATTAACCGGGAATCGCTTTACAATTTATCTTTAATTCATTATATTTAGGGTAGTAGGAAATATACATTTTAAATTAACGTAATAATTATAGAATCGATAAACCCTTTAATTCTTTCGTTATTTGGAATGGGTTAAAATAATATTTATTATTATAAACTATTTTAAAGATTAATTTAAAATAATTATACGGTATATATAATCGAATCGCGCTATTATATATTTTATAATATAGTAAACTGTTTTTAAAGAATTAATATTTAAAATATCGGTCTTTAGGGAAATTATAGCGTACGTTCTTTTTGGCGTAGAGTTTTAATTTTTTTATAATTTAGGAATAATAAATATTTTCTATATAGCTTTTAATAAAATCCGTTTTAATTTCGTCTATTATTTGGATATGAATTAAATATATAGAGTTTTTTTATATATCGTTTAATTCGCTAACCTTTAGGTCGGAGTAAAATACTTTAAATAATAATTAGGATAGGGTATTTAAAATTATATTAATTTTATTAAGGATATATTATAAATTAAAATCGAATTAAGATAAGTAAATTAAAATTATAATTAATTTCGGATTAAATTTAATTAAATTTATTATTTTTAACGTAATTTAGCGGACGATATTAATAATTACTTTATAATTAGTAAAAACGATTATTAATTTATAATATAATTAAATAATTTATTTTATTATTTTATAAATTTATATAAAATAAGCGACTTCGAATTTTATAGGCTAATACCGCTTCTTAGCGTTCGAAAACCGCTTATTATAAAATATAATCGGTTTAATATTTTTAATAAAGAAAGATTTACCGTCCTAAGAATTATTTTTTAAATAGAAAATAATTAAATTAAAATTAAATTCGAATAATACGTTAATTTTATAGAACGTTTAACGGCTTAAATAGTAATAAAAAAGGATTTACTCTTTATAAAATTAGCTTTATAAAATTTTAAAGGCTTTTTTCTCCTATTAAATAGGCTTAAAAATAATTATCTTCGTAAATTTTTAACGGATAAATTGGCTTTTATTTTTTAATATCCTTTTTTCCGCTTTAATTTATATTATAAGCGTAATTTTACGGTCCTTAAACGGTTTTACCTTTTAAGTAAATTAGGGTACGAATTTCTTAAAGAAATTACCGATACCGATATAACGCTTAAAATTAATTAAATCAGTAAGTATTTTAATATTCCAAATTACAATAATTCGGTCTTCGGTTATTATTAAACTAAATATTAATATTTTATAACCTAAAAAATAAATTAATAGGTAAATTATAAATAATTTCTTTATTACAATATTTAAATTAATTTTCTTAAATAGTTTTAGGATTATTTTAATATAGGCGAAATATTCTTTAATTATATTATTAAAAACGATAATATCGTCGATATAAATTATTACGAAAATTTAATAGGGGTAGAATCGTTTTTTTATAAATTTTTAAACGTAAAATAGTAAATTCTTATAATTTATTAAAATAATATTTAACCTTTTTAAACCTTTAGGGTTAATTAGGATTATTTTATTATAATAATAAGGATAAATAAAGAATTAATAAAAAAAGGTTAAATTATTAAAAATATTAATAAAACGTTTATTTTATATACGGGCGATAATAAAATCTTGAATTAGTAGAGGGTAAGAATTATTAATAATAATTTTATTAATAAATTATTAATTAATAACGATTTTTATTTTACGTTTACTATTTATTATCCTTTAAATTACGAAATAAAAATATCCGAAGGAAGTAAAACGCTTTATTTATTTTAACTTTCTATTTTCGTATATTTTATTAAACATTTTATTTAAAATTTTTATATCCTTTAAATTAAATTAATATAGGCGAAACGTAACCTTCTTACGGTATTAACTATCGATTAAATCGACGTATAATATTTCGTCCTCGTCGATAATAATAATATTAATACCGTTATAAACGTTATATTTATTAATTATTATTTTAATTTTTTCGGTAAAAGCCGGGTCCTTTATATAAATTATAACGCCGAAATTAAATTTAATTTCAAGGATATTTTCAATTTTACCGATTTTTAAGGACGGAATCCTAATTTAAATTTATTTTATTAAACGGAGCGAATTATCCTTTATTAAAAATTTATTTTCGGGAATTAATTTAATAATTTCCTCTACCGCTTTATTAATTTTTAAATCTAATATAAAGGTTATTCTCTTTAATTCTTTTATATAATTAAATTCTTTTTCGATTTTTTTATTTATAACGGTTAATATAATTTAGGTTTGGTTAAAAGAAATCGATTTATATTTATCGAAATTAATATCCCGAATTATTCCGAATTATTAATTTTTATAAAATTATATTAAAATTAAATTTAAATTTACTATTAAAATAAATTTAATTATATTTACGTCGAGGATATAATTACGGATATATTTATTTTAAAATACGAATATAAAATCCTTTAATATATTAATTAGTATAATAATATTAAAATAAATATAATTTATAGGTATTTATATTTTATAATATAATAGAATTATTATATTATAATTAATTATAACCTTACGGGTAATTAGCTTTATTCTATTATAAATTTTAATAATTATACCGCAATACGAATCGACTTTCATTATATTAGATTTAAAATCGATTAAAATTACGTTCGGGACGGTTTAGAATATACCGAATAAGAATTTAACCGGGAATTTATTAATAATTTAAATTTTAATACGGAATTTAATTCAAATTACTTTACTATTTATTATTTTTATTATAAATAAATCGAAATTTATTTATTATTTTAAAATTATATTATTTCCTATAATATCGAAATTCTTTTTAATTAAATTATCGAATTCGACGTTAACGTTTCCTCGAAGGAAATTTCGGTCGATAAAAATATTAGAATAATTTATATTAATATAAATTATATATTCGAAGCCGAATTTAATAAATTAAATTATAATTTAAAGGAAAGTATATAACGCTCCTTCGATTTTAAGGGGTATCGGTTTAATATTAATTATAAAGAGGTTAAGGCTAATTAACCTAGGGTTTATTACTATTATAACAGCGGCGTTTAATTAAATAAATTATAATTTTAATTTAGGGCTATAATAATCGCTATTTAAAGTATATTAGAATATATAACGACGAATTTTAAATCGTTAGCGGTATTTTTTATACGTAATTCGTTTTAAATTATTAAAAAATATAAAATAAATTAAAAATTAATTATGTTTATTAATTATATAATAAAACGCGGACGTAACATTAGCGTTAATAAATATAAAAGTTTCCTCTTCGTTAAAATTAAAATAATAATCGTATTCTTTAAAATTTTAAATACGAAATTAACGGATTTCTTCGTCGAATTTATTACTTATATTAATAATAATTTTACGCTCTTTATCGGTTAAAAAAATACTATTAGAACGGCGTACGCCGGGTTTAATTTAACAGCGGTAAAAGCGTTTATATAAATAACGAATTTAAAATAATTTTTTATTTCCTTTTTTTTAAAATTTACTTTTATTACGGGTTTTTTAACAGTCGGATTTCTTAGCGAAATTTTATTTTTATTTTTTTTATTAATTAAAACGGCGGTTTAAATTATAAAGCGGGTAATTTAAACCGTAATTATATATAATAATATTTATAAGGGTTAGGGCGGTTTATTAATAATTTAATTTAATTATAACGTAATAAAAATCATTAAAAAATAAATATTAAATTTTAGGGGCGGGTAGAATTAAACGAATATTTTCGAATAAAGTGAATTTTCTTTCTAATTCGGCTTTTATAAAACGAATATTAAAATCGGTATTATAGCCGTTAAAATTATTAATTAAATTAAATCGATGGGTTTCGGCTTTTTATTCGACGTATTTAATAAAATTATTAATTATTATATTATAAAACGGTTCCTAAATTAATTAACGTAAATTAGGGTAAATAGCGAATTAAATACGGGAATTAATATTAAAGGCGTCGTTATTTCTAAATTCGCAATTTTAACGTAGGATTTAAAAAATTATAACGCGGATTAACTTATTAATAATATAATCTTTATACGAATATTTAATAAAATTAAATTTAATTAAAATTTAATTTTTTATCGGTTTAAAGCGGGCGATTAAAGCGGCCTTTTAAATATTTAAATCTATTTTATAGGTTATTCGCTATTAAGGATTTAATTAGACTATTTATCAAATTTTAATTATTTTATAAAATAATTCATTAAAATTAAGGCATAAATATTCGATACGGGTTAAGGTTATAATATTCGATATAATAAATTCGAAGAATAAATAGACCGATTTATAATAAATATCCCCTTTATACGTATAGTACTTATAATTTTAATATTTAAATTTAAGTATATCGGGGTAGAAAAAACCGGTTTATTTAATTTTTTATCTTTAGAAATTTCCATTAAAATTATTATAATTAAAAGCGTTATTAAAATTAGCGGCGAATTTAATAGCGATTTAATTTAAAATTTAAACGTTATTATTAACGGTTATTATTATTATAATTTAAATTTTAATAATAAATTCGGCTTTGCCGAATTAATTTTATTAATTTCCATTCTAGCTTTAATTAATATCCTAAAATTAATCCTCCTTTTAATTTTAGCCTTAAATTTAGCCGCGTCCTTAGGATTAAAAGCTATTATTATTTTAATTATATATATTTATATAGGACGTAGGGTTAAAAAATTTTACTTTAAAATCAAAATCCAAATTGGGTTATTTTATATTTCGTTTAAATATAATTTAAATGGTATTAATTAAAGGTTTTATAAATTTAGGGATTTAATTAACCATTTTCGATAAAAAAATTATTAAATTTAATAACGGCTTTTAAAATATTTAAAACCGTAATTAATTCGATTTAATTAAAACGTTTAATAAATTTTAAATTAATTATTAATAATTATTATAAGAAATTTTTAATATTATATCCGGCGAATAATTATTAAGAGAATATATCGAATTAATTAAAGGAGGAAAAAAATTTCGAAAAGGGTTACGAAATTGGGATAGAATTTTTTCCTTTTTTTTATTAATTTAATAGGGTAAAGACGGGGTAAAAATAATTTTACATTAATTCTTCGTTTTTTCCTCTACGCTCTTTATTTTATTAATTCCTTCTTTACTTTTACTTTTCGACCTATTAAATTCTATTTCATAAAATTTAAATTAAAAACGAAAATTATTTTAAAGGAAGAATAACTTTATAACGGGTCGGTCTCGGTATTAAATAACGTCCTTATTATCTGTAACCGATTTTATAATTATTCGAAAATTTAAACCGGTATTTTTTATCGGTTTATTTTTAAAATTATTTCCTTAATAGAATTTTTAAATTAAATTTAAGCCGAGCGAATTAATAATTTAATCCTTTTAAAATAAGGGAGAATTTAGCGGTCGGGGTTTTTATTATATATAATTACTAATTTAAATTAATAAAGGAGGAGATAGGGTATCGATTTATATAGGAAATAAATTACTATAAATTAACTACGGCTTATAATAAGCTTTAAAATTTTCTATATAATTCTAAAAATCTTTTATTAATATAAAAAATTAAATAAATACCCCCTACGGGTTTAAATTAAACTATATTATAATTAATATTTTAAGGGCGTTTAGGAATTCTTTATTATTTATATTAATTCGAAGTAAAATATATATTAATAATAATTATAATATATAGGAGGGTCCCCGAAATAAATATATTAGAAATTAAATCTTTTATATTATTATATAACGTATTTCGTTTTAATATTTAATTTACAATTTAAAAGAGCCGGGTAATTATAAATATAAAATATTTTTTAACCTAAGGGTTATATTAAAAACGAATTTAAATTCGATATATTAATATCTTTTTACTTCGGGGCGGATTTTAATATTTAAAATATTAATAATAGTAGTAATTTAATTACGCTTTTCCGGTTTAAACTAGGTTTTAAATTCGAATTTAGTATTAATTTTATAATTAATTATTTGAAGCGTAGCTTCAATATGGTCTAGAGAACTTTATATTATAACACGGAGTAAGTAGAGCGTTGAGCGTAGTTTCTTTTATAATACCGTAACCCCCTGTAATAATCCTTATAAATTTACCCGAAGTTTACCCGCAGTTTTGCGTATTAGAATTGGTTAGAATTGCGATTCCCTATATTTTAGGCGGTTAGGATTAATTAAATCGCAAATTGTAATATAGATATGCCTTATAGCCCGTTTTTTAGCATCGACTTTTATTAATAGGTTGATTGCCCGTTTATTAGTAATAAGTAAATACGTTGCAATCCTTTTAGAAACTTAATTACCGCCTACGTAAATTAGACCTCGATTATAATAGGTACGTATTATATTATATTATATTACTTTCTAATTACCGCTTATATAACGTCGATTTCGATTATTCGTAAACGATATTACCTTTTTATAGACGAATAATACTTTTTTCAATTCTATTTAGCAATTAAATAATAATTATAATAATTATAACGAATAATACCTTTTTTATTTTTATTTAATAATTAAATAATAATCGTAGGAATAAATAGTAATATATATTTATCCGTCGTTTTATTTAATTTATTAACGGTATAAAAATTAGCTTTCTATTTTACGGATATTAATAACCCGGCTTTCGGTCGTATATAACCGTATTCAGTTGCGCGTAGTCGACCCTACTAAAATTATAACTCTTTTAGTAAATAAGGTATTCTTAGCCCTAAATATTTAATTCTATACTATTTTCGCTAATCTAACGCAATAGTATTCGCTATTATTTTCGACCTTTTTTATTAACCTAACGTTCGTTCGTACGCGATTGGATTCGTTTCTACGTATTCGATCCTATTAAAATAATATTTCTTTTAATAAGTAGGGTATTTTAGATTATAATTTATATCGTTTTTATTAACGTAGTATAGTAGTAATTTTTTAATAACCCGGCATCCGTCCTTACGTAATTATATTCGCTTACGTATAAGCGACCCTATTTAATCTTTAGCCCTTTTAAAAAGTATAGTACTTTTAATTGCTTTATACGTTTAATACTTTTAAATATATTATTTATTTTCTATAGCCGTCCCTTATATATTTATCCCTTACGTATATAATTATATTACTTTAATATAATACTAATTATTTTTAATCGTATAGGTAGTCATTACTATTATATTTATCCCCCGTTTAAACTAATTCCTTCCTTCTAAATAATTACTTCTTTTTGGGTAATTACCTCCTTTTAACTAATTGTAACTACCTTTTAATAATAATAAAGATAATAATAATTCTAATAATAAAGATAATTCCTAATTGCTTATATATTGTTCCTATAAATGGGAATTACCCTTTTCGGAATTTATAAATAAGAAAAACCCGAATAAATTAATTTAAAATTACTTCGAATATTATAATAAATAATATATTATTCGGTAGAGATTTTTATTAATTGTAGGGCCCTTTATAGTAATCCCCGATATACCGAATACGCCGCCCCCAGTTCGGATATATTTAACTCCGCTTTAAATTCCGGTTCCGGCTTTAATACGTCTAGCTTCTACTCTAATTCGGCCTCCGATTATATAACCTCTTCCTATAATACCGGTTATCCGTCGTATATAGTCTATTATATATAATATTCCGCTTTAATAATTAATATAGAATATTAATATTAAAGGTCTAAATACTTTTAATTATTATTATTAATATTAACCAAATTTAGTAAAAGTTAGACGGATATATAATATTATTAATAGAGATTATAAAGTTCGCCGTTATTATAGAGAGTAAATATTTTTTACGTTATTAATTAATATTATATAAAATCCGTATAAATAAGCTTCGTCCTTTAATATATTAGGTTAAAATACCCTAATTCGACTTAATCCGTTTTAGCTACGGGTAATTTTATTTAATACCTATACCCTAATATAATTAAGGGTAGCCTCCCTTAATATATATACTTTTAATTATAATTTACTTTACTTTAATTACAACGGTTTATATAACCTTCAACGCTTTATCGAAGCTTAGGATTTTAATAATTAATATCGATAGTATATTTAACCGTATATATTACTAATAAATATTATATAAAATATATATTTTACTCCGTATATTATTTTCCTTTTATAGTAATTAACGTGCTTTTAAAATTTATATTTTGTAAATTCTATCCCTATAATTTACGTATAAAGTATTATTACGAAATAATAGGTCCTTATAATATTAAATAATATTATTA
Source organism: Sordaria brevicollis (assembly GCA_033439795.1). NCBI lineage: Eukaryota > Fungi > Ascomycota > Sordariomycetes > Sordariales > Sordariaceae > Sordaria > Sordaria brevicollis. The sequence continues at coordinate 2,600,689 of JAUTDP010000006.1, forward strand.
ACAATATTATATTATAAACGGTTAATTTATTAACGGCCTATATTAGCCTTTTAATCGACTATTACCCTAAAGTAATAGCGGTATATAATTTTCCGGTTAATAATATAATTTTAATTAATAATACCCTTCTAATTAATAATACCCTTCTAATTAATAGCGTAATTCTAGCGAATATAACGAATATAAGTTATTATTACTATTTCCGTTTAATCGATTACGAGGGTTTATAGTAGGTACCCTTTAAATAAATAGGCGTCCCCGAATTAAATTTATTTATTATATTTTACGTCCCCGTAATCGTCCTTATTGGCCGCTTCCTAAACCGTTTATTTTTAATTTTAATATTAATTAAATAAAATTAATTATCCTTTAGCTAACTTTTGAAGATCTAATTAATTAAAAATATATATTACGTCCTAACCCGCGGTTTAAATTATAATATCCCCTTTTAACTATAGGTCGCAATCCGTATTTATAAGAGAAGGCAATTACGGATAAAGATGAAGACTTTATTAAGAAATTTAATAACGTTATATTTAATATTAAAATAGAGTATTATAAATCCTATAAAAAGAAGTAGTTCGATTTTAATTTTAATAATTTGAGGGAGTATAAGTATTGCGTTTATAGAAAACGTAAGTACAACCGGTTAGGGGATATACTATTTTATTTTACGTTAAATTATATAAATTTCGGGGAGATTCCGGTAGATTTATTAGAATTTAATTCTATTAGGGAGATATTTATCGCTATTATATATATAATTATAAATATCCTTATAATCCGAGGCTAATAATACTATTATTATAGTTATATAAATTATTATTTTAAGGATATTATTTTAATATATTATAAATTACCGTTATTCTTTAAAGAGGTTAATATCCTCCTTATTATATTTCGTAATACCGTTCCTATTAATAGTCAATAGCCGGAGTATATTAGGCGGTAATTCCGCCGAAAGTTCGAAGTTAATCGGTATTATATTTAAATATAATTTGAAAATTTAAGGAGGAAGTATCCCGGTTATTATATTATCGAAATTAATTACGGATATTTATTTTAATTATTTGAGGATAGTAATATATTTAATCGTATTAATATTTAGATTATTTAAGAGGATATTTAAATCGATAAGAACGACGAACTTAGTCCTAATAAAGAGGAGGAGGTGGCTATTCCTAATTTTATATATAATTAAATATAATTTAATTAATTAATTAATTAATTTAATAATTAACGCGGTAATTAATAATATAATTAACCCGGCGGTTAATAATATAATTAACCTAATAATTAATATAATTAGAATAATTAACGTTTTTAGTATATTAATTTGGATTTAATATACGGTCTTAAGTTTTTCCCTAATTATTTATTTAATTTATATACGCTTAACCAAAATACGGTCCGACCGGATTCCCCGGATTATTTCGGATTAATTCCCGATTTCCTTTTTACTTTTAACCTCCTTAATTATTGAGATGGGGCGGATAAACAGGTACAAGGGTACACGGCTAGACAGCAGATTTTTTCCGAATTTTTTCGAAAATTTTTCGTAATTTTTCATTCTGGAGGAATTCTTCCAAGGATTTTCCCTAGTCATGATCTGAGAGAAGAGGTACAAGACAAGGATACATCATAATAAACTAATTTAAAAGAAACATAACAGTAGTACATTAAGCAAATTAAGAAAGAAGGCTATAGAATAAATTTCGGACTTTTATATAGAAAGAAGGAAAGCTCTAAAGGAATAAAAGGAAAGAAAAATAATTAGAAAGAAAAGAAGGAAGGTTAAATAATTTTTATTAAAATAATAATTAAATTTCATTTAATCTTTAAAATAAAAATCTTCTTCAATTTGGTAAAAATTAACTCCTTAATCAAATTTTTGAAACTTCCTAACCCTACCTCTATAATAGGTAAAAGAAAAAATACAATTAAATCGAAAAAAATATTCCTACTATCAAATTACTCCTTTCTCCCCTATAAATTTACTCCTCTCTCTACTCTTTTAATTTTATTAAAAGTTTTTAATATAACTCCTTTCCTAATTATTATAGTAGTAGTAATTATTTAGGATTATTTTTATTCCCCATTTTAAATAGTAATAAAGACGAAATTGAATTTTAAACTTCTAACCAAATTAACTAAAGCGGATTCAATACCTTAAAATAATAAAATTAAGAATTTTAATAATCCGTCGGTTATAAAAAAAGAATAATAGAAAATAAATATCGAAATAGAATTAAAAATATACTATCCTAAATATATTATAGGATTCGCTATAAAAATAAAGTAATATATAGGATAAGCGTAAACGCAATTATAGCCTTTTTAATATTAATTATTATACGCTATAAAAGCGTCCTTAAAAATTAAATTAAAAATAAATTACAAACCCAAAAAATTTATAATTTTTAATACTAAACGAATAATAACCGATTAGCCGAAGATTTAATAATAAATTCTTAATTCCGAGGCCGATAATTAAAATAAATATTATTAAATTAAAAGCCTCGCCCCAATTTTAATATTAAATTAATACCTTACGTAAGTCCGATAATAGGGTATATATAAATAAATAGTAACCGGCGCCGGGGTTTCGAATATATAAAATATTTATTTAATAATTTTAAGAACTTTATTTTAATATACGTCGTCGGAACTTTTAAAATATAATATATTTATTCAATAGCTTTAAACCCCTTTATACTAATATATAATAATCTATTTAATTAAATTTAATATATATTATATTATTTAATACTAATTAAAGTATAATTTATCCTCTATTAATAAAAGGCCAAATTTCGTATAAAGATATAATAATATTTTATATTAATATTTATTTAATAAAAGGTTCCCCTCGAATATTTTTTACTATTTTGTATTCCTTATTAATAATAAGTTAATAAAATATTCGTCGATATTAATATTAAAATTAATAATTTCTACCTATAATAATTCTTAATTAGTAATTAATTTACTTATTATATTTATTAATCCCTTTTCTATATTTATTTCTTCGCCTCTTTATTCATTTCCCCCTATACTTTTTATATATTCTTTACCCTCTTCCCCCTTAAATATAATAAACTCTAATTAAATTTCTAATTACTAAATTCATCCCGAAAATAAAGATAATAATAATTAAGATTAATAATAGAACCCTAACCCCGCTCTAAATTAAATAATTATAACGTTCCCTATATATTCCTCGAAGGATTTTAATCCTAAGAAGAAATTCAAAGATAAGAATATTATTAAATTCTTCCTAAATTTCGAAGATAGAACGAATTTCGTTAAATAGCGTAATAACGAAGAAAAAATTAACGTATAGTGTTAATAATATAAGCCCCAATCCCGAAATATTATTAAAAATATTATCCATTTTATTAAAAAAGAAAACGAGCCCGTTATGTAGGTAAGGTTTTATAATAAATTCCGTACTATTTATCGTACCTACGACCCGGAGTAAATAAATTCCAATATAAATAAATTCTAAGACTTCTACCGTAAGCGTATCGAAAATAATAAGAAAACCGTTAATAATACTATTTTTAAATATTATTAATTATTAATTCGGTAAAAGTAAATTAATTAGGAAATTATCGAAAAGTTAGCAATTAAACGCTTCTATAAAAAATTGCCTTATTATTACCGTATTAATCTTATTATTTATTTCGGTAAAAATGAAAATAAATTCTTTAAAATAACGTAAATTAATTTTTCTACGAAACTTTCTAATTAAATTACTACTTATTATCGAAGGGAAGATAGCGATTCCGACTCTAATTCTAATAACTCTTCTAATTCCTTTAACGATAGCGATAGTAATAAAGATAATAAAGTAATAGAGAAGACTATTACTATTAAAACTAAAACCTCTAATAGTAAAAAAGATTCTAATAAGAAAAAGATTACGACCGTTAAATAGGAAATTATTAAAGAACCTATTACTATAAACGCTCTAATTAAAAGCCTTTAAAATATATAGATTACCTATATTAAAATAGCGAATTAATAAGCTAAAAATTTTAAAAATCGTTTCCGAAATCTCTTCAAAAGTAATTATATTCCTTAAATTAATACTATAATAGTATAATCGACTAAATAAACTCAACTAACGGAAAATATAACCTACTATTAGTATAAATAATTTAATTATATTTAATATTAATATAAAGATAAGGACTATTATATAAATAAAGGATAAATTTATTAAGTTAAAGCTAATAAAAAATAAGGCCGCCGGTAGCAATTTTATTTAGGAAATAATACCAAATTAATATAATATATCCTAAACGATATAATCTCTATTACTTTTCGTATAAATTGCTTTAAAAATATATTTAAATCCTATATAATTTACTATAATAAATACCCTAAGTATAATAAATTCCGGGAATAAGAAACTAAAGTTCATCCTAATAAATTCACCCCTAACTTTAATCTCTTAGAGTTAAAATATTAATAAAAGTAGCGAAAGGTCCAAAATCGTCGCCGAATTAATTTTCAAAACAATATAATCTTAATTAACGAATTATTTCTCTAAACTAATTATAATTTAATTAGTCTATATTTAACGTCTTTTCTTCCTTTTACTTAAAAGTCTTTTTTAATATTTTAAATCCTAAAGTAAATTATAAAAAAGGAAGCTATTACTACGCTTATTTAAACGCGGGGAAAATTAATAACTCCTCGTAAACCCCTTTCCAATATAAATCGAAAGGAGAGGTTATAATTACTACCCGTAAGAAGGCTAGATCTTAACCCTCGTATAAAGGATATAATAAATTAAAAAGACGTACGAATAGCGGTAGTTAAAACTGTATCTAAACCGGCTCCTTAATTAGAATTAATTCCTACTACCGCCGCTAAATCGTTAAAACCTATAAATAAATCTCCAATTAAGATTTAAAAATTTTTAATTAATAAATCCGTTTTTAAACTTAAAGATTTTAATAATTTTAAAAATTATATAAATTATAGGATTATTTAAATTAAAGAGAATTGCCCGATTATTAGTAAAATTATAAATATTAAATTATAAATTACTTTCGAAAATATAATTATAATTATTCCTAAATCCGGTTAATTATTTAAAGAATTAATTAACCTTAAATACTATTAGAAAGCCTTTAAAGAAACCCTTTAATTAATATACGATAGTAGTATTATTAAAGATAATAGCTTAAAAGTTAATTAATTCCGCCTATACAATTTATAAATTAATACCGTTATTATAATACTTAAGGAGCTTTTATATAAGGATTAAAAAAAGAAATTTAGTAATATTTTCGCCGCGTAAACGTATTAATCCTATTATTAAATTATAAATCCTAAAACGGTATTTAAAGACGAATTAATTCGAATTTATAAAAAGGATTTTCAAATTATATTCTATAGCGAAAAATTACTATTTAATAAGGAAATTACGTATATGTAGAACTTTTTTACGTTAATAATTAATATTAAATTTAAAGGTGGCGAGAAGGTTACGGCTCTTTTAAATAGTAATACGGAAATTAATATTATATTTATTAATTTAGTCAATAAATTCAATTTTAGTAATATAAATTATACGATTATTAATATTAATTTTAATAGCGGAAGGGTATAATTTAAGGGTAAAATAGTAAAGGATATTTTCCTATTCGATAAAGGTCGGAAAATATATTTTATAATTATTCGGAATTAATTCTTTCGTTATAAAATCCTATTTAATCTTCCGTTTATTAAAAATATTAGCGTTATAATAAATTATATTAACGTCGGAACCGCTCGTATTTACTTTATTATAAGAAGAATAAAAATTAATATTCTCTTCGCTATTAAAGAATAAATAAACGCCTTCGGGTAGCGGGTTTAATTCCTTTACTATAATTACTTACCCTATTATCGTAAATAATACCTAAGAATTTACTCCAACGAATAAATCACTTTATAAATTTATTAAAATAAATCTAAAGGAAAATAATAAAAGATTTATAAAAAGTATTGAAATTAATAAAAATAATAAGAATTACTTTTCTTTAGGAAAGGAAGCTACAGATACTATTATCGCTTTATTATATAATAAAAAATATAACGAGGAAGCATTATCCAATTACTTTCGATTAATTAAAGAAGCTAATTTAAAATATTAGAAGAAAAATATAAATAATCCTTTAGAGAATTAATTGCTAGCAAAATAGCAATTAGAAAATAGAATAATATAAGACCGAATAAGGAAAAAAATCCGTAAAAGCTTTTTTCGGAAATTACGAAGATTAATAATTAAAAATACTAAGGACCAAAGGAAGAAAGTCCCGAAATTTAAAAAAATAAAGGATATTCTATCCCTCGCTAATTTATCTTCTTTTACGTTACTATAAAATTCTTCTCCGTTTATTTAAATTAATATTTTATATAAAAAAGTCGCTTAGAAAATAAAACTAATTAATAATACGCCTTCGGATAGTTCTAAACCCAGTAGTAACCCTAATTAAAAGAAATGGAAATTCGAAAAAGTCCGGCACAAAATCCAAGAATAATTAAATAACTTTCCATTTAAATAAGATAAATATATTATTCTATAATTTACGGAACTAATTAAAAATTCCCAATTAACGCCTAAAAGACTTTAACAAATCTTAGAGAAGAACGAATTATTTAACGAAATTAAAATCGAACTTTTTACTCATATACTTTTTAATTATAAAAAGACCCTTACTTAGGAATTTTTTAAATATAATCTTATTTATAAAAATGTAATAGAAAAATAGAAGATTAAAACGGTTACTTATTTAATTTAATAAATAAAAGTAATTTTTATTTTATAAATTTTATATAAAAAAATCTATAATCTATTTAAAGAATACATTTAATACGGAATTCTAAAAGAAAATTATATTTTTTATCGGAATAATTAATTTCTCGTTTAAAAAAAGGATAGAAAACTCCAATTAATTAATAACGTTTAAAAGATTAATAAAATAACTATCTATAATACTAATATACCCCTAAGGTACGAACCTTTTAACGAAGATTTTATTAAATACGAAATTCTTTCTTTATTAAATTTATTTTTAAAATACAATAAAGTTCAATTTAATAAAGAAAATTAGGATTTAACGATATTTTTAATACCTTTTAATCTATTCCGTATAATAATACTACTTTAAGGAAAAACCAATTTAATCGCTTAATTTATAAAAATAATAATTAGGATCCTTTACGATTTAATCCTTAAAGTATATTAACTTTATTTTAATAATATTTATATTAAAGGCTTAAAAAGCCGGTATAATAACGAATTAATTAATAATAAAGGAATTCGACGCTTTATTTACAAATATTTTATTAATATCGATAGAATATTATTAAACGTTAAATTTACTAGCGGAATAATTACCGCAATTAAATCCTAATAATATAAACGAAAAGTAATTTTAATCGGTTATATTTATAATCTTAAAGGCAAATTTCCAAATAAAATTAAAATTAGAAAGATTCGCGAATAGATTTATTATATTATTAGAAAAGTTAAACTTTAAAGAAAAAAATTTAAAAAACTTCGAATTTTTTTAAATATCGTTAATTATTACCGGATTTAAATTAAAAATTTTAGAATTATCGCTATCCCGTTGTACGCTATTATAAAGAAGGGAATTAAATTAATATAAATAGAAAATTAATAATTTACTATAGAATATCTTTAATATAAAATTACTATTATTTTAATCTTTATAACCCTCGTCTACGATAATAGTAAAATAATTATTTATTTCGTTATTAATATTTATATTAAAAGATAGGGAGCGGTTATTAAATAATTTAGCTTTAATAAAAAACGATATCTTTATAAATTTGAAAATAATATTTAATTACTAGTCGAAATTCGTTATAATACTATTAAATAAAAACTTCGTAATTTATTCTATACTTTTAAACGATTAAAACGTTAATTTTTCGGAGTATATTTTATTATTAAAATAAATATTCAAATCCTTATTTATTAATTTAATAGCGCGGTAAGTAATATTCCTAATACCCTTCTTATACGGTAAATTACTTAAATAAAACACTTCGATTTTAATGTAAAATATATCCCTAGAATTAAAAATACTATAATTAACGGCATTTCCTAAAAACCCTTTAAAAAAAGTAATTTAAAAGAAAAGCGCTTTAAAGAAAATATTAACGATTTTATTAACGCCTAAATTTATTATTTTTCTACCGAAAAATATATAGAAGGGGAATAGATCTTATTTAACGAATATTCTAATTATTCGGAAAATATAGTTCGCTATTTACTCTTATTCTGCGTTCTTATATAATATAATAAAATATTTACTATACGGTAAACTTTTAAAAGAAACGCCCTTAAGTATTTTATTTATTATCGAAGGTTTTAATTATAAATAATTTATAAATGTACTTACCCTCGTCTTTTCATTAACAATAAAACGCAATAAAAATTAATTATACAACGTTATTACAACGAAGCCGGCTATTAAAGAAGGGAAGGAACTTATAAACGGATTATTAAATATTATTATTAGTATAGGATATATATTCAAATCGAAAATATAATCTATAATTATACTATTTATTAAATATATATTCCTAAACGTTATAAAAATAAATACAAATAATTATTTCCAACTCTTTAACCTTTTAGCCAATAGATTTTAAACGTTTAATATTTACTAGGCGGAAAAAAAAGATAATAAACGTTAATTAAAACTAGAAATAATTTAACGAATTATATAAAAGTAAAAATTCTTCTAATACTAACGTTAAAATATATTACTATTTTCCTCCGGGAAATATTTTTACATTAAGGATATCCTTTTAATATTTTTATCGATAATAATTCCGAATTTTAAAAAGAATTCACCGAAATATTTAATAACTTCCAAATCCCATTAATATAAATAGCGCCTTATAATTACCGAATTAATAAAATTAACGAATAAAGGCATTCGGTAATTATTATAATACTAACCAAATTAATAAAAGGAATTAACAAAGGATAGAGGGATTTACTCCCTTATATCCTTTTTATTAATTATACTACTATTCGTAATAATTACGGATTTATTCCCTTTTAATTAGCCTATAATTATAATCCTATTACTCTTATTAAATTCGATTATTTATTTTGGAAATTAATCGAATAGGAAAAATATTTAGAAAAATATATAATAAATAAATTAATCGCCGCCGTCGTTCAAATATATTATAATACTAAATACCGCTTTTAATAGGCAGCCGAAAAGGTTATTAATATTAAGAGAAAAATTACTGCGCGAAAAAATTCCGTTAATTTCTATAAAATAAAACCGAAAAACGCTATTATTAATATTAGAAATCTCATCCTTATTTATAATAATATTCGGAAAATCGATATAAATATTACTAAGAAGCTAAATTATAAATAGAAAGGTCCTTATAAAATCGTTAATATTATTAATAGGAATACTTATTATTATATACAATTAGACGGATTTCGTTTTAAAAGGCCAATTTCTTTTAAAAATATTAAAAAGTTTATTCGCCGAAATAATATACTCTTTAATCCTAATAAAGAATACGAAGAATTCGATAATCCTAATACTATTAACGGTTTATAAATCCCTAAAAAAGTCCAAATTAACGAATATTTATTCTTTATATAAAAATAAGTACGAAGACTAAAAATAAAGCAAATCTAAACCCGCTAAAATATTAAAAGAGAACGCGAATAAAATTAAGAATTTATTATTGAATTAGAATCGGTTAAACCCGAAGGCCCTTAATATTTCTTTAATAAAAACGAAATCGAACTAGAGTTTAAACTAAAACCCGAATTAAAAACGAAATTAATATCGCGCCCAAACTCAAATTCAAACCAACCTCCGAAATTAAAATAAATATATTCTTTAGTATTTACTTTATTACTTTTTACTATTATTCGTTATTATTTTATTTTTATACGAAATTAATTCGTAGGAATTTTTATTAATTTCGAAAGAAAGTATATATAGTATATAGAGCCTTATACTTTATATTTATTTTCCTTATTCCCTTTAATTATATTCCTAAAAACCCTATTAACCCCCTTTATTTAATTAAATTTTTCGCAATTTTTTTTCGGAAATTAACACTTATATAAATAAAAATACAAAAAGTTTTAAAAAACCGTAAAATATAAATTTATTTTTCTATAATATAAGTATTAATAATAATCTTTAATAAAACCCCTATTTATTATTAAAAAAACCCTCGAAATTAATTAAAATTTTACGCTCCTAATTAAAATCTTCTTTATTATTTTCATTATCCTCCTCATCGTTTTCGTCATCCTTATTATTATCCCCGTTATTACTTTCGTTATTTTCGTTATCTTTTATATTTTCTTTATCTTTTTTATTATTACCCTCGTTTTCGCTATCATTATCTTCGCCGGTAATAGATTCCTTACTAGAAAAATTTAAATTATTATTATTAGTATCGATTATTTCTTTATCTTTATCATTAATCTCTATTACTATTAATAATTATTTAAATATATCGCGACTACTACGGATTATAATACCTTTTCTTTTTAACCCTAAAATTTCGGATTCCTAATATATATATTCCAATTACTATTTATAATTAATAGGAACGGGTTCTCTATTAGTAATTTAATAATAAAGAAGAATATTATTAATTAATATCGAACGGGCGTAATTAATATTATAGCTTTAAATAAAATATTTAACCCAATTGGACTTCAAGATTTTAATAAACTCGGGATCAAAACCTTTAATCGGGTATTTTTTAACAAATTTAAAACTATTTAAAAATTTAATAAATACCGAATAATCTAAAACCGTTTTATTATATTAAATATAATTACTATAAATCCCCCCTTTAATATTTTTACTTAAAGATTTATAGCCGACGAAAAGAGCCTAAATAAGAACGTACTCCTATTATTAATTAATAATATATATTAATATATACGTTTTTCGGAATTGGTTAACATAATATGAATAAATAATCCTATTCCTAAAAGAAAAAATAATAATTAATAGAGGGATATTAGTAAAAAATAAAAGAATATTTATTCGTTGCTAAATAATTAAATTATTAGCCTAAAGATCCGCTCTTTCTTTACCTTTATATAAATAAAGTAATAACCCTACGGCTAAATTCCTTTTTTCTCGATAAGGATATAGCGATTAAATAAATTACGAAACGAATTAAATATCCGCTCTAGAATTAATCGATATATAGTAAGTAAATTAAAAGACGTAATTATAATTATTAATAATTCGTTATTATTAATACGTTACTTTATATATAATTAATTAATAATAACGGGTTTATTAATCGGATAAATATTTATAATAATATTAAATAACCGAAAGTAACCATCCTAAATAGTACTTTAAAAGGCATTAAAAGGAAGTAAAAATCGATATAGAAAATCAATGTAAATTTTAAAAAGGATTTACTTTTTACTATTAGGACGAGAATTAATTTAACGTATTATTTCCAAAATATTAAAATTAAAGTACGGCCGAAGAGAATTGCAATTAATAATAGTAATACGTTTTTTAATAAATAAAGTAAAGGCGTTAATATTTAAATTGAATTAATCAAATATAATAGGTTCTTCGGTAAGGATTTCCCTTTAAAGGAAGTGAAATAGAGGGTTATTCGCAAAAGGAAAGAAACCGGCGTTAAAATTGGAGGAAGATATTATATTAATTTATTACGAAGAATTTTTATTTAATAATTTTACTTTATTACTATTATTAATACTTTATTATATTTAAAAGGAAAAGGTTATTAAGAGGAAAAATGAGGAATAATTGTAAATAAAAACGTACCTTTCTTATACTTTTTTAATAAATAATCCTCGAAGGAAAAAGCCGATAGAAATTATCCTCTTAAAATTATTTATATTATATACCTTACGATTACGAAAAACTTTTAAACTGGATAAGAAAGATAATATCTATTTATTTAAAGTAATTTCGCAAGGTTTTAAAATTTTAATTAATTACGAAAAGGGTTATAAACGCCGTTTTAAAGTATTTTCTTATTAAAAATAATAGGAAAGGTATTTTAATCTTAAAATTCGATTACGAATTAAAATTTTCGATTATATTAAAAGGCTAAGAAATTATATTAAAGGAAGTTAGATAAAGTTTACTTATTCTACTATTTAAAATTTTAAATATAAATAAAATAAATAGAAATTAGAAGGAATGAATTTAGAATATTATAAGTAATTTACGAGAGGAGATAAAGAAAAAGGGAAGAATTTACAATTTTTCGACTTTATAAATAATCTATAAAATGGGTATAAAAACCCTTTATCTATAACCCTTCTTTTCCTTTTTTTTCTTCTTCTTATATATTAATAAACCCTTTTATAAATTTATACTACTATTACCCATTAAAAACCCTTCTATATTAAACCTTCTATCCCTTAAAATTTTATTATTAATTAAAACATTAATTAATATAAATTCCTCCAACCTTAATTATAATAATTTACCCCCGATTTTTATTATAAAAATACTAAATAATTACCCTCCTGCAGTCTTTAAAACTATTCGGCGTTAAAATTAAAAGAATAAAATTTGGCCCTAATTCGGTAATATAGTTATTAAAGAAGTTTATCCCCCTCGTACTAGAAATAATTTAATCTATTATAATAAACTTCAAAATTAGAAATACCCTAAAGTTAATTAATAATAAAATATTATCCCCAATAAGAATCTAACTTATTTAATTATTAAAGAGCCTAATAACGATGAGTAAATAGCTAGAATTATACTCCGCTATATAATTATTCCTCTTATCTTAGGATAATTTAATAAATAGTTAACCCCGATTATATTTTAGGATATAATAATATTAGAATTAATTAATATATAATATTTAGCGAATATTAGGAGTTAGTAGGAAGGAAAAATAATTTATACTAATTTATATTAGATATTGCGAAAATATAACGATTAGATTTATATTTTAATAAATTTAATTACTATTATTAAACGTAGTGAGTTTTATATTAAAGATATTAATATTCGAAATAGTTTAAAATTAGTCTAATATTAATATTTCCCTATTATAATTAATAATTATTTCGTTCTTATAATCTTTAATTAGGGAGAGACGTTTTAATTTCTCTACGACAATTTTTATAATTAGTAATGCAAATAGAAAGTTATAAAAGCTTATAAAGTATTCGCAATTAAGAATTATATTTTTCTAATACCGATAGGAAATCGAATCCTTAATATTTTTAATAATTAAAAATAATTTAATATAGTATTTTCAATATAATAAAGAACCTAAACTTATAGCCTTTAAATTTTAAAAATAGCCCGAATTTTCTTTATCGAAATAAAACGTCGAAGAAAACCTATTAATAAATTACCTCAAAGGTTTACGATAATTGAATTTTAAGAATAAAGTAAATATTAATAAGAATATAATTAAATCCCTAATATAAAATAGTTTAAAAATACTATAGTTCGGTAATAAATAAAAGTAATATACAACGCCCTTTTAACGCAGTAAATAAAAAAGAATCTATTTTCGAAAAATTAAAAATAATTAATCTATATAATTGTAAAAAAGAAAAGCGGAGAAAAAGATTTTAATCCCTAGCCCAAATTCTTTACGAATTTAATATATTAAAGAAATTATCTAAACGAATATTACCTTATTAAAATAGCTAAATACTAATTAATATAAAAATTTATTAATCTCCCTTATTTTCCCTATCCTCCTAAATAAAAACTTATTATCCAATCCCTCCCTAAAATTAAAATTGCCCTACCCAATAATAATCTTACTAATAATATTTCTTTAATAACTATTAGTATATAATTAAAAGGAAATTGTAATAATATTCTAACGTTTCCTATTAAAAAGAAGCAACTATTACCGCTAATTCCCAGAGCGAAAAGGAAGTATATAGAAGAACGATAGGTATTAGTAATTAATATTAATAATTATAGGGGAAGAGAAATCGTTATAATTAATAATTTCGTTTTGCTTAATAAATTTAACGTAAATAATTAACTCCCGTTTATTAATAAATTTCGAAAATTTAGTAATACGGTCTTTAATACTAAATATACTCTAATATTATCCCGATATATTATATTTACAAATTGCATTCAGGATATAGGATATATTATTATATTAATAGTCTAGAATAAGAAAAAAATTAATTAAAAAGAAAGTAAGTAGAAAATAAAACGCAAATTAACTTAGAGAGAGAGAAAAAAAAGGGAAAGAGAATTTAAAAAATTAAAAAGGCAAAAAAGGAAAAGGTCGGCTAGGAAGGATTAAAATAATTATTAATAAATTTAATTTTATAGGACTAATAAGTAAATTTAAAGGGAAGTTTGAAATAGGGCGGATAAATAGGTATAAGGGTATACGGCTAAATAACAAATTTTTTCCGAATTTTTTCGAAAATTTTTTGTAATTTTTTATTCTAGAGGAATTCTTTTAGGGATTTTCCCTAGTTATAATTTAAAAGAAGAGGTATAGGATAAGGATATATTATAATAAGCTAATTTGAAGGAAGTATAATAATAATATATTAAATAGATTAAGAAAGAAGGCTATAGAATAAATTTCGGACTTTTATATAGAAAGAAAGAAAGTTCTAAAGGAATAAAAGGAGAGAAGGGTAATTAGAAAGAAAAAAAGGAAGGTTAAACAACTTTTACTAGAATAATAATCAGACTTTATTCAATCTTTAAGATAAAAATCTTCTTCAATTTGGTAAAAATCAACTCCTTAATCAAATCTTTGAGACTTCTTAACCCTGCCTCTATAATGGGTAAAAGAAAAGATACAATTAAATCGAAAAAAATATTCCTACTATTAAATTGCTCCTTTCTCCCCTACAAATTTACTCCTCTCTCTACTCTTTTAGTCTTATTAGAAGTTTTTAATATAGCTCCTTTCCTAATTATTATAGTGGTAGTGGTTGTTTGGGGTTGTTTTTATTCCCCATTTTATTATATAAATCCTAATTATATAAAATATAATAAGTAGGGTCGTATTTAGGGTTTTATAAATATATTTAATTTTATTTATTTTATTCCCTTCGATGAATTTAGGGGGGTATATAAATTATTTTCGTTAGTTTTCCCTACGTTATATCCGGAGGGGAAGGTTAATTTTTTTAAATAGCGTATATACGACGTAGAATATAAAGAGTATTTCAATTATTATATAAAGTAATATAATAACCGTTTTATACGATATCCCCGTTTTTATTTTATTATTTTTAATATTTTAATACGATAGTAAATTAAGGCTAAAAGTCGATATTATATTAATATTAAAACCGCCGACGTTAATTTAATTATTTAAAATATTAAAAAAGTATTTACTAGCCGAATAGAATATTCCGAATATATATTTAAATTTATTATAAAGTATATAAATACGTTATATAGTATAAAATTTGATTAAGGAAGAAAGAAATAAGATTTAAAAACCTATATTTATATATTCGGTATATTATCCCTCTTTTTAACCTTTACCCTAATTAATTACCGGTAGCGGTTATTAATTAAATTAATACCCGGCTATTAAAAATAGTATTAGGCTAACGAACGTAAGCGGAAAAATATAGCGGCGGAAAATTTACGTTATAACCCCTTTATTAGTATATAGTATTTTTGGAAGCGGTACGAAAATTTCTTTAATTTAGTCTTTAAATTTAAATTTCGAATTATTAATTACTAATATAAATACGAATAGTAAATTTATAATAATCCTTATAATTACGGTTTATATTAATATAAAGGTATACTTAAAATTAATTTAAATATATAGGAGGGTATAAATGCCTTCGCCGAATTCTAGGGTATATATATTATTATTATAAATTTAGAGCCGTATAAGAATAGTATAAAGATTATCGTCGATAAAGTAAATATTTTAATTATTTATATATATAAATATAAATAGCCTACGTTCGATATCTTATCGCGCGTTATTAACGTTATTTAAACGTATAAATATAATAATTATTATTAACGTTTAAAAAAGGGGGGGAGACGTAATAATCCCGATAATTAGTTTTATCGGTTTTATTTTCTTAAGGATATTTATAATAGGTTATATATTATACGTAAATTAAACCCCCTATATAATATATTTAATTTAATACGCAACGAGAATATAATTAATCCCTAGAATCCTACTATATCCTTAAACTAGTAAGGCAATACCGACGCTTTTCCTTATATTATTAATATAACCGTATTATACTATATTATTAAATATTATTTAAAAAGCGAGGTTAAATTTAAATCGTATTAAGAATTTACGGCTATTATATTCCTTAAAATTTTAAAGATACTATTATTAATTTTTTTAATTTCTAAATTAATAAACAAATTGGTTACCGAGCGGGATTAATTTATATAAAAGGTTTATTATTACCTTATTAATTTTAACCTATATAAAAGTACCCGTACAGTTCGAATAATAAATTATAGGCCTTATAAACTTCGTTAACGTTATACTATTAATATAAATAACGATGTTTGTAATTACTTTATAAAATACAATAAATATTTATAGCGTAGCGAATAGTTTACTAATTTTACCTATTTCCAATTTTACGCCTTTGCTAATTAGAATACTAAGCTATAGAAATTCTATAAACGAGCGCGTATATTTAAATATATACTTCGGTATAAGACGGATATTATATTTAATTAATATTTAGATTTCTATTATATTAAATTAATACTTTATTATCCTTATACGTTTATTAATAAATTTATTCTCCGTATAATTAATAACGTTGAATATCCTACGTAATTTAAAGTATATAACCGTTATAGGGAATATTATAAATACGAATGTAATTATTACAGCGAATATTTTAAATTACCCCTTAAAAACGATTTCGAGTTAATTAACGGTAATAAAGATAATAAAAATGTTTATTAGGATAATTTAATAATATTAATTATATACCGTTTTAATTAGAATTTAAATATAAATAAAGATATTATAACGTTCGGTAATAGGGATATTAACCTTATATATAATTGGATATTATATTATAGACTTTATAAGGACTTCCGGGATTCTAATGTCTAGAGAGATTATTAGAAATAAAAGAAAGCCGAAAATCCGGGTCTATATAAAATTAAGGAAGTAATTAATACCGTACTTATTAGGTTTAACCCTAAGTAAAAATTAATATATAATACCTTTATCGATTATTACTTAGCCGTTTATATTAAATACGATTTACTTCCTTTTAAAATACAATTTAATAATAAAGGTAATATTAGTAAATTATTCGTTATTAATTTATTATTTATTAAATTAAAAGAATTATTATATAATATAATAAATTTTAATAGGAAGAAAGTTGTAATTATTATACGTTTTATTCTAATTAATATTATTACTAATAATATTAACGGCTTTATTTTATACTCTCTCCTTCGTCTTCCTATCTTTAACGTTATTTAATTATTAAATATAAATAATAATAACGTTAATATTTTATAAATACGGCTCCGTTATATATAATATATTATAATCGACGAAAAATCTATAATTAATTTAAAAATAATGTATTTTATCGAGTAACGGTTTAATTAAGTATTTTTTAATTTTAGTTTACTTTTTAATAATAGGAATATTCTATTTATTAAAGATTTCTACCAATTTCCTCCTATCTTATAGAAAGTTCTATATAAATAGATATTTAATTATAAATTCAACTTTATAAAATATACTAATCGAACTACGTATTATTTATTTAATAAAACTATAAAATTAATGACGGTCGTACGTTAAAGTAATCCTACGCAAAAGGTATTTAAAAATATTCTTAATTATATATATATCAATAAACCCACTCCCGCGCACTAAAAACTCCTATTTACAAGGATTATATATAGATTTAAGGAGGCTAATATTAACCTTAGCCAATTTAATAATACTTTACATATTTATTTAACGAATAATAAAATTAAATAGTATAATTAAAACCACTTTCTCGGTTTTAATAGGCTATATATATAGGTTAAAACTACCTATACGTTTAGCCGTAATATTACGGCTTTTATTATTACCTAAGTAGCGTTTAATTAAATAGGGAATTTTTATAATATATTCCCGTTGGTTATCGGCGCTAAAATTATATTAACGGAAAATTATTAGGTTGAGAAAGGGTTAATTAACGGTATTATTAATACTATTGAAAATATCGTATAATTTATTAACGCTAACCTTCGCACTACGCCGCCCTATACCCTATTAATTCGTTTTCCTAATTATAGCGGTCCCCGAATTTTTAAAGACGACCCGGGTAAAGGTATTAATATATATACTATACCCGTATTTCGTTCCACCTAGGAATTTATATATAATAACGTTAATTATATTAGAAAGCAATTCCTTATTATTATATTATATACTATTATGGTATATAAATTATAGGGTACAATAATTAATTAAACTATTCTCGATATATTTAAAATAGATTTTATTATTAATTTAATTTATATAATTATTTCCAAAATTACTTCTTTAGAGGGTATTATATTCGATTATCCTTTCGGAATTAATATTATACGTATAATTAAGCGTATAGGTATAAATAAGTATACGTTTAATACTATATATAAACGGCTTTAGAAAATATTTCCTCTAGTAAAGGATTTTTAAATATATTATTTAAAGGGGTTATATAAATATATAAAAAATATTAAATTATTAGATTATTATTTTATATATTGAGTTTTTTATATATTACGTTAATACTAAACTGGAATCGGTTATTCGTATCCGGCCCCGCTTTTGTACGTACGAATATAAAAAATTTTCTTATTATTTCCTAAATTCCCGTTTTTATCCTTATTCCTAACCTTCCTTTATTTATATATTTATTTATTCCTTTTTACTCTATTTAATTTTATTTACCGGATATTTATCCTTCCCTTATTAATCGTTTACGTATATTAATTAAATAGAATTTCTTTTCTTTTATATATTAATTAAATAGAACTTTTTTTTTATTATTTTTTATCCTTATAAAATGAAAATGCGGCCTTATATATTATTATTCGCTTTTATTTCTATTTACGATAAACGTTATAACGAACGTTCTTAATTTTAATATATTAGATTAATTATTATATTACGGCTAATTTTGAATTAATTACCCGTTAAACCGATTAATTATAAAGACGCTATAATTATTTAAACCTTATTTTTAATACCGGCTAAAACTCCTAATTTTAAACGCTAAAAGGTTATATTATTTATTAAATTATTAAACTTTAAACCGAAAATAAAATAATTTAAAGTAATTTAAGAAACGAAAGGCGATTATACCCTCTCTTAATTTAATTTTGAAAAATATTAACCGGATTATTCTAATTATAACCCAATAGCCGATAGGCTCGATATAACCAATTTTATAATTAACTTCGAAAAAGCCGTCGATAATGTTATTAATAAATTAGTAGCTTCGAAGGCGATTATACTTTATCTTAATTTAATTTAGAAGAATACTAATCCGATTATTTTATAGTATATATAGCCGCCGAACCTATTTCCCAAAAGCTAATTAACCTTTATATTATTAAATTAAAGTTATCGGGTTTACTATAAGCTATTGGTCGAGTATATTGACTCGGTTAGAAAGCCGCAAACTACCGGTCGAATATATCGACTCGGCTAAAAGGACCAATCTTCTACCGGTTTACTACCGCGGGAGAGCCGCAAGCTGTCGGTCGAATATATCGATTCGGCTAAAGAGCCGCAAGCTACCGGTCGAATATATCGACTCGGCTAGGGAGCCGCAAACTACTAGTCGAATATATCGATTCGGCTAAAGAGCCGTAAATTACCGGTCGAGTATATCGATTTAGTTAAAAGGATTAGTCTTCTACCGGTTTACTACCGCGGAAGAGCCGTAAATTATCGATCGAATATATCGATTCGGCTAATTTTACTTCCTAATATATAAGAAGTTCCTTTAATTATAAATAAACCTTCTTCTTAAAGTTTTATCTCCTAATATATAGCGAGGCAATTATTTATTATTTTTGTAAAGCGGATAATTTAACGACCAGTACGCTTTAATTGGATAACGGATTAGCGGATAGATATTATTAATGAAAAATAAAATTACTTCGAAGCCTTTTAATATTAAGGTTAATATCGAAGCCCTAAAAAAATTAGAACTTTTAGAAAGGGCCGTCTAATTATAAATAAATTTATAGAAATTATAGCGTTAATTCTAATTATTATTAATAAAGACCGCTAATTATCCGAAGGGGGTATTATTTTAATTTCTAAAAGTTAAAATCCGCTTTAAGAATTAAATAAATTGTATTATCTTTTATAAATAAAGGAATAATATTTATTATAAAATTATATCGAGGCTTTAAGGAAATTAAAGACCCTTAGAATAGCGTTATATAATTATTTAAAGGAGGTATTATTTTAATAAAGAAAGTAGAGGATATTATATAATATTTAAAATTGTAAATAATACGTAGGATAGGTTTATTATAATTATATACGTATTTCGAATTATTTATATATTTTATTATATATTATATAATTCTATTAATTTTAATAATATCCTATTACTATTATCCTATTAATTAATATTATAATACCTCCCTTTATACTTTATTTAGTTTAATTTATTATAATTTATAATATTATATATTAATCTTTATTTTAATTTGTCTTTCGTATCGTTTCTTTACCTCCTTCGTTATATAATTTATTTTTATAATTTCGTATTCTTTTTCTCCTTAAGTATAGGATAAATTTTATACGTACGTTTATTAACCGTTAGTATTATTTTTTATATTTTTTAAATATATATAACTTACCTTTTTATAATAGTAATATAAATATATTATATATTTATTTAAGCGGTATAAATTTAATTAATCGTAAACGTAATCGTCGTCGTTAGTTAAATATATTAAGTATAAATAATATTCTATAAAGTTAAACGGGTATTCGTTTATAATATTTATTTAGCTTTTATTTAAACGTTAGCGTTTATATACTACTATATCGCAATATTCCTCCTCTTTTAATAATATATTTTAAATACGTATATTAAATTCGTTAAATTTATCGTTATCGATTTCCTTATTATTATTTTCTTTATAATCGATTTTATCGTTATTATCCTCTTAAATAATATCGAATTCGAATTCGGGCTTAGTAATATCTTTTTATCTTTATATTTCGGTTTCGTCTTTTTCCTAATCGATATTAAAATCTTCGAAATTAACGATTTCCTTATTATTAAAATCGATACCTTTTCTTTTATTACGTATAATAATTAGAATATAATTATTTATATTTATAATATTTATATTAGGGATAATAGGAGTATAATATTAAGAATAATAAAAATAAAGGTAAGTAAATTAATTTTATTTATAAAATTTTTTAACGTTCGTCCTTTTAAAAACGGTATCGGTTTTATAATTATAGCGCTATATTTTATTTATTTCCGTATTTACTATTATTATTTACTTCGGTATTTTATCCTAAATATTACTTTATTAATTACGCCTAATCTTTTAATTAATAAATACCTTCTATAATTATTTATTTACTATTATTCGTATTTAATTACACAATTTCGTATTTATTTACCCGAGGTTACGTATTTATTATCGAATTATATTTTTTATTATTTACCTTTTTAAATTTTTAACTTTTCTTTTCCTTCTTTTTTTCTCTAAATTACGTAATATATCCCCACGTAAATTATTAATAAAAGCGGTACTATTAATTATTTTATATTAATTATATATATATAATTTCGCAATATTTTCTAAATTTATACTTTTTAAAACCCTTTTTAAGAAGGGCCCTATTATTATTATTATTAACGTTATTACCGGTATTTTTAATACGCTTATTACCCCTTCCGGCCACCCTAAACCGCCTCCTAGCACCTTCTTACCTTCGCGTATAATTAAAAGGAAGCGTATAAATATATTAATATATTTAATAATTCGATTATTCGTATATATTAATTACTATTATATTTATAAAAATAATAACGAAAAAGATAATAACGACGATAATACCCCTAAATTATAGGGTAAATTATATTAGAACCCGTACTTTTATTATATATATAATAAATATTTTTACGTAGAGAATACTAAATCGGCTACTAAATACTATTATTATATCGTAATTAAATAATTATATTAACTTCTTCGATAAAAAATTATTAATATTTACCGTTATCTTTAATAAAAGGGTAACGATAATAATACCCACGGGTATTATAATAATATTATAGATATTATCGGCCCTTTTAAAGCCTTAGAGAAGAACGAGGTTATCCCTAAATTAATTATTCTATATTATATTATATCCTATATATTATATTTATTTACTAATATTATATTTTTTAAAAGGTCCTTTAAATACCTATTTAGTACCGAATTATCTATTTTTGCCGATAACAATAATAAAAAAAAGAAAGCCCGCTTTAATTCCCCAAAATTTAAAACCTTCGGCGCCCTCCCTCCCTCCGCCCAACCTTCTTCCGGCTAACCCTCTTCCGGCCGCCGTACCTTCCGTCTTTTAAATACTCCCATCCTTATTACCGCTACCCTTATTACTATTACCACTACCCCATCGGCCGAATTTATAACTAAATTTAACGCTATAAAGAAACGGTTTAATAATTTAACGAAACGCCTATTTATAATAGAGGGCAAAATTACGGTATTTTTTACGCCGAAATAATAGAAGGAAAAAGAGAAGGAGAAGGATAAAAATAAGGGTAAAGATAAAAAAAAAGAGAAGAAAAAGGAAAACAATGAAATAATACTTATAGCGGCACTTTATACCGAGTTCAATTACGATTTCGGAGATTTTATAAAGGATTAGAATAATAACTAAATATAATAATTATTTTATTTAAATATATATTTATATTTATAATACCCTTATTTTAATTACTTTTTTTTCTTTTTATTAATATTATAGCTTTCCTTTTTTTCTTTACAAATAACGTTATTATTAATAATATATATAATACTATACGATTTTAACTATTACGACTTTTAATATTATTACTACTATTACTACCTTCTTTTACGACTTTCACGAATTTTACCCCCTTTAATACTATTACCGTTATTATTACCTTCAATATTATTAACTTTATTAACTTTACTAACTTTATTAACTTTACCCCTTTTACCGCTATTACTACTTTTAATATTATTAATTTTATTACTTTTACTACCTTTACCCCCTTTAATATTATTACCGCTATTATTACCTTTAATATTATTAATTTTATTACCTTTATTACCTTCGATATTACCACCTTTACTACTTTTATTACCTTTATTACTTTCACTACCTTCAACGCCATTTCCAACCTATACATCCCTTTATAAAATATACCCAAAAATTATCTATTATTAATACGGGGGGTAACTTAATTATAATAATTCTATAATTTAAATAGGGGGGATTATACCTCTACTTACCGTATTAATCTTAGATCGGCTTCTATTCTTAAATAATTCGGACCCTCGGACCCAACCTTCGGACCCTTAAACCCGGACCCTTCACTTCCTTAAACCCGGATTAAAAACTTTATTTTTAATATAAATTAAATTTATACTATTAATTTAATTATAATAACCCAACCGACCGACCGACCGACCGACCGACCGAAATAAAATAAAATTTAAAAAAATACCGACTAATTAATTAATTGAAATAAAATAAGACTTAAAATACCGTACCTAATAAGAAACCGCGAAAGGAAGGATTAAAGGATATAAAAAAAAAAATTATTTATAAAATTTTATAGTGATAATATATAGTACTATTTACGAAAAGTAACCTATAATATTAATAAGGCATAAAATTAAAATATAAATAAGTATAGGCTATCCTTCGGGTATTATTAACGGAAAGCCTAAGTATATAATTCTCTATAAGATATTAGGGCGGGGTTCGCATTATAAGACCTAAACTCCTCTTTTTTTTTTTTTTTTTTTTTTTTAAAAAAAATTTGTAAAGAATTTTAAAATAGAAATAACTTCGTAATAATTTAACTTGGTAAAAAAATTCTGAAAAAAATCTAATATAAATAATAACTTCGTAATAATTTAATTTAGTGAAAAAAAATTGAAAAAAATTAAGATAGATAATAACTTCGTAATAATTTAATTTAATGAAAAAAAATTAAAAAAAAATAAAGTAAATAAAATATTTTAAATTTCGGCAACCTAGGGTATATCTCTAGACCTATATTAAAGCTACGCTTCAAATAGATTTCTACCCCTTGCCCTACCAATATAAAATTTGCCGCAGGCAAATTTTGCGGGGGTACGGGGGCGGCAGCCCTCGTAGTAAAATAACGTCGAACTCCTATAAAAAACGAAATTAAATACCTTTCCGATTCGGGTTAAATATTAATTTAAAAATTAATATCGGTAGAAAAACGACGACCTCCCGTAAAAAAC
This sequence comes from Sordaria brevicollis, assembly GCA_033439795.1. NCBI lineage: Eukaryota > Fungi > Ascomycota > Sordariomycetes > Sordariales > Sordariaceae > Sordaria > Sordaria brevicollis. The sequence continues at coordinate 2,625,222 of JAUTDP010000006.1, forward strand.
GAAGTTTAATACCTTTCTAATTCGGTTCGGGCTTTAATTTAATAATTAATAGCGGTAAAGGAATATCGAATTCTTAAAGGAAATAAAATTCAATACCTCTTTAATTAAATTTTAATTACTTATAGTAAATAAAATACGGATTTATCGTTTAAAACGGTATAAGGGTCGTTTTTATTGGTTTTTAAGCCGGCATTTATTTCGCTTTTAAAGGTAGAAACGTTTACTTTATTTAAAGAAAATAATAAATTATAAAGGTAATATAAACCGGAATTTAATATAAATAAATATTATAAGTTTATAATAATTACGTTTTTTATATATAGTATTTAATTTTATACGTATTCGGGGTCCGAAACGTTATAATAAAAGAAAACGGGGTAATTATTAAATTTATAATTGGATTTTATACCGTTATTATTATTTTAAAAAAATAAATCGTTTTAATTATTGAATTAATTAAAAGAATTTTAAATATTGGGCATAAGGAAGACGAATTCCTATACCTATTATAGTTCGATTTAGAGAAATATAATAAAGGATTAATCGTTTTAAATAAATTTAATAACTTATTTAAAAAGGCTTTTAAAAATATAATAATCTAAACCCTAATAAATTAAATATAAGAATAATACTATTAACCGTTTTATAATTCGAATCGACGTTAATAAAATTAATTCGGTTTTTGAAAATTACGGTAAGGAATTAATAACCGCTTTAAATCGTCTTTTCGAATTATTTAACGCAATTCGGTATTATAGCGTTATCGAATTCGCGTAAACGAAGTTTAATACGTACCAAAGGTTTTATTAAATTATAAAGTTTCTAAGGTCGAATATAGGTATTAATAATTAATAAAATAGGATAAAAAATAATAATAATACGAAGCGGAATTAAACCGAGGCGTTAAAAAACTCCTCGGGTTAGGTGTCTACTACGAAATTTCTAAAAGAAAGGAAGAATATTAATAATTAAAATTATTATTAAATATTATTTATTAAATAATATAAATTTATAGCGTAAAGTCCTTAATAAATTGGATAATTATAGAATACGATAATTAATTTAGAAGAGAAATCGAGTCGAAGTTCAACCTTTCGGTTATTTACTTATATATAGGAGTCAATTCGGGTCGTCTTTAACCCGACTTTTATAATACTTAAAGAAGAAGGTGAGTTTACGACCGATTTGATATCGAGTCGTAACTCGTCTCGACCTGTTCCCTTCTTTCTTTTACATTTCTTTAAGAGTAATTATATTTTTTAAATTAATATTATAATAATATAATCGACTAAATAAATTTAATTAACGGAAAATATAACTTATTATTAATATAAATAATTTAATTATATTTAATATTAATATAAAGATAAGGATTATTATATAAATAAAGGATAAATTTATTAAGTTAAAGTTAATAAGGAATAAAATTGTAGGTAATAATTTTATTTAAAAAATAATATTAAATTAATATAATATATTCTAAATAATATAATTTTTATTATTTTTCGTATAAACCGCTTTAAAAATATATTTAAATTTTGTATAATTTACTATAATGAATATTTAAAGTATAATAAATTCCGGGAATAGGAAACCGAAACTTATTTTAATAGGTTTACCCCTAATTTTAATTTCTTAAAGTTAAAATATTAATAAAAGTAGTAAGAAGTTAAAATCGTCGCCGAATTAATCTTTAGAATAATATAATTTTAATTAACGAATTATTTTTTTAGATTAATTATAATTTAATTAGCTTATATTTAGCGTTTTTTCCTCCCTTTATTTAAAAATCTTTTTTAATATTTTAAATCCTAAAGTAAATTATAAAGAGGGAAATAATTATTACGTTTACTTAAATGCGGGGAAGATTAGTAATTCTTTATAAACCCCTTTCTAATATAAATCGAAGGGAGAGGTTATAATTATTATTTATAAAAAAATTAAATTTTAACCCTTATATAAAAGATATAATAGATTAAAAAAACGTACAAATAATAGTAATTAAAATCATATTTAAGCCGGTTTTTTAATTAAAATTAATTTTTACCGCCGCCGTTAAGTCGTTAGAATTTATAGACGAATTTCTAATTAAAATTTAGAAATTTCTAATTAATAAATCCGTTTTTAAACTTGAGGATTTTAATAACTTTAAGGATTATATAAATTATAAAATTATTTAAATTAAAGAAAATTACCCGATTATTAATAAAATTATAAGTATTAAATTATAAATTATTTTCGAAGATATAATTACGGTTATTTCCGAATCCGGTTAATTATTTAAAGAATTAATTAATTTTAAATATTATTAAAAGGCTTTTAAAGAAACTTTTTAATTAATATACGATAGTAGCGCTATTAAAAATAATAGCCTAGAAGTTAATTAATTCTGTCCGTGTAATTTATAAATTAATATTATTATTACGGTATTTAAAGAGCCTTTATATAAGGATTAGAAGAAGAAGTTTAACAATATCCTCGCCGCGTAAACGTATTAATCTTATTATTAAATTATAAATCCTAAAGTAGTTTTTAAAAATAAATTAATTCGAATTTATAAAGAGGATTTTTAAATTATATTTTATAACGAAAAGTTATTATTTAATAAGGAGGTTACGTATATATAAAATCTTTTTATATTAATAATTAATATTAAATTTAAAAGTAGCGAAAAGGTTATAATTCTTTTAAATAATAGTACGGAAATTAATATTATATTTATTAATTTAGTCGATAAATTTAATTTTAGTAATATAAATTATACGATTATTAATATTAATTTTAATAGCGGAAGGGTATAATTTGAAGGTAAGATAGTAGAGGATATTTTTTTATTCGATAAAAGTTGGAAGGTATATTTTATAATTATTCGGAATTAATTCCCTCGTTACAAAATCCTATTTAGTTTTCCATTTATTAAAAATATTAGCGTTATAATAAATTATATTAACGTCGGAACCGCTCGCGCTTATTTTATTATAAGAGGAATAAAAATTAATATTCTCTTCGCTATTAAGGAATAAATAGACGCTTTTAGGTAGCGGGTTTAATTCCCTTATTATAATTATTTACCCTATTATTATAAATAATACTTAGGAATTTATTTTAACGAATAAATTATTTTAAGAATTTATTAAAATAAATTTAAAAGAGAATAATAAAAGATTTGTAAAAAATATTAAAATTTATAAGGATAATAAGAATTACCTTTCTTTAGGAAAGGAAATTACGGATATTATTATTATTTTATTATATAGTAAAAAATATAATAAGGAAATATTATCCGATTATTTTCGATTAATTAAAGAAATTAATTTAAAATATTAAAGGAAGAATATAAATAATCTTTTAAAAAATTAATTACTAATAAAATAATAATTAGAAGGTAGAATAATATAAGATTAAATAAGGAAAGAAATTCGGAGAAACTTTTTTTAGGAATTACGAAAATTAGTAATTAAAAATATTAAAGATTAAAAGAAGAAGGTCCCGAAATTTAAAAAAATAAAAAATATTCTATTTTTCGTTAATTTATTTTCTTTTACGTTATTATAAAGCTTTTTTCTATTTATTTAAATTAATATTTTATATAAAAGAGTCGTTTAAAAGATAAAATTAATCGATAATACGCTTTTGGATAGTTTTAAACCCGGTAGTAATTTTAATTAGAAGAAATGGAAATTCGAGGAAATTCGGTATAAAATTTAAAAATAATTAAATAATTTTCTATTTAAATAGGATAATTATATTATTCTACAATTTATAGAATTGATTAGAAGTTTTCGATTAACGTTTAAAAGATTTTAATAAATTTTGGAAAAGAATAAATTATTTAACGAAATTAAAATCGAACTTTTTATTTATATATTCCTTAATCGTAAAAAGGCCCTTACTTAGGAATTTTTTAAATATAGTTTTATTTATAAAAATATAATAGAAAAATAAAAAATTAAAATAATTATTTATTTAATTTAATAAATGAAAGTAATTCCTATTTTATAGGCTTTATATAAAAAAATCTATAATTTATTTAAGGAATATATTTAGCGCGGAATTTTAGAAGAGAATTATATTTTTTATTAAAATAATTAGTTTTTCGTTTAAAAGAAGGATAGAAAATTCCGGTTGATTAATAACGTTTAGAAAATTAATAAAGTAATTATCCGTAATATTAATATACCCCTAGGATACGAACCTTTTAGCGAAGATTTTACTAAGTACGAAATTCTTTTTTTACTAAATTTATTTTTAAAATACGATAAGGTTTAATTTAATAAAGAAAGTCGGGATTTAACGATATTTTTAATACCTTTTAATCTATTCCGTATAATAACGCTACTTTAGGGAGGAATTAATTTAATTATTCATTTTATAAAGGTAATCATTAAAATCTTTTACGATTTAATCCCTAAAGTATATTAACTTCATTTTAACGATATTTATATTAAAGGTCTAAAAAGCCGGTATAACGACGAATTAATTAATAATAAAGGAATTCGACACTTTATTTACGAATATTTTATTAATATCGATAGAATATTATTAAACCTTAAATTTATTAGTAGAATAATTACTGTAGTTAAATCCTAATAATATAAACGAAAAATAATTTTAATTGGTTATATTTATAATCTTAAAAGTAAATCTCTAAATAAAACTAAAATTAGAAAAATCCGTGAATAGATTTATTATATTATTAAAAAAGTTAAACCCCGAGGAAAAGAATTTAAAGAATTTCGAGCTTTTTTAAATATCGTTAATTATTTTCGAATTTAAATTAAAGATTTTGGAATTATTATTATTTTATTATATATTATTATGAAAAAAGGAATTGAATTAATATAGATAGAAAATTAATAATTTACTATAAAATATTTTTAATATAAAATTATTACCGTTCTAATCTTTATAACCTTCATTTATAATAATAGTAAAATAATTAATTATTTCGTTATTAATATTTATATTAAAGGATAGGGAGTAGTTATTAAATAATTTAGTTTCGATAAGAAGCGATATTTTTATAGGTTTAAAAGCGGTATTTAATTACCGGCCGAAATTTATCATAATATTATTAAACAAAAATTTTGTAATTTATTTTATATTTTTAAACGATTGAGATATTAGTTTTTCGGTACGTATTTTATTATTAAAATAAATATTTAAATTTTTATTTATTAATTTAATAATACAGTAAGTGATATTTTTAATGCTCTTTTTATATAATAGATTATTTAAATAAAATACGTCAATTTTAATATAAAATATATCCTTAGAATTAAGAATATTATAATTAATAGCCTTTTGTAGAAACCCCTTAGAAAAAGTAATTTAAAAGAGAAACGCTTTAAGGAAAATATTAACGACTTTATCGACGTTTAAATTTATTATCTTTTTATTGAAAAATATATAGAAGGGGAGTGGATTTTATTCGACGAATATTCTAATTATTCTAAAAATATAATTCGTTAATTACTTTCGTTCTATATTCCTATACAATATAATAAAATATTTACTATATAATAAATTTTTATGAGAAATGCTTTTAAATATTTTATTTATTATTAAAACTTTTAATTATAAATAATTTATAAATATATTTACCTTTATTTTTTAATTAACGATAAGACGTAATAGGAGTTAATTATATAACGTTATTATAACGAAGCTAATTATTAAGGAAGGGAAAGAATTTATAAATAAATTATTGAATATTATTATTAGTATAGGATGTATATTTAAATCGAAGATTTAATCCGTAATTATACTATTTATTAAATATACGCTCTTAAGCGTTATAAAGATGGGTATAAACAATTATTTCTAATTCTTTAACTTTTTGGCTAATAAATTTTAAACGTTTAATATTTATTAAGTAGAAAGGGAAAACGATAAATATAAATTGAAGTTAGAAATGATTTAATAAATTACGTAGAAATGAAAATTCTTTTAATATTAATATTAAAATATATTATTATTTTCTTCCGGGAAGTATTTTTATATTAGAAATATCTTCTTAATATTTTTATCGATAATAATTCCGAATTTTAAAAGAAATTTACCGAAGTATTTAATAATTTGTAAATTCTATTAATACGAATAGCGTTTTATAATTACCGAATTAATAGAATTAAGAAATAAAGGTATTTAATAATTATTATAATATTAATTAAATTAATAGAAGGAATTAATAAGGGATAGAAGGATTTATTCCTTTATATCCTTCTTACTAATCGTACTACTATCCGTAATAATTACAGATTTATTCCCTTTTAATTAGCCTATAATTATAATCCTATTATACTTATTAAATTCGATTATTTATTTTAGAAGTTAATTAAATAGGAAAAGTATTTGGAAAAATATATAATAAATAAATTAATCGCCGCCGTTACTTAAATATATTATAATATTAAATACCGTTTTCAATAAGCGGCCGAGAAGGTTATTAATATTAGGAGAAAAGCTATTACGTAAAAAGATTTTATTAATTTCTATAAAATAAAATTAAAAAACGCTATTATTAATATTAGGGATTTTATTCTTATTTATAATAATATTCGGAAAATCGATATAAATATTATTAAGAAATTAAATTATAAATGGAAAGGTCCTTATAAAGTCGTTAATATTATTAATAGAAATATTTATTATTATATTTCATTGGACGGAATTCGTTTTAAAAAGCTAATTTTTTTTAAAAATATTAAAAAATTTATTCGCCGAAACGGTATATTCTTTAATTTTAATAAAGAATTTAGAAAATTCGATAATTTTAATATTATTAATAGTTTATAGGTTTTTAAAGAAGTTTGAATTAATAAATATTTATTTTTTATATAAGAATAAGTACGAAGATTAAAAATAAAGTAAATTTAGACTTATTAAAATATTAAAAGAGAATGCGAATAAAACTAAGAATTTATTATCGAATTAGAATTTATTAAGCCCGAAGGCCTTTAATATTATTTTAATAAAGACGAAATCGAATTAAAATTAGAATTAAAACCCGAACCGAAGACGAAATTAATATTACGCCTAAATTTAGGTTTAAACCAATTTCCGAAATTAAAATAAATATATTCCTTAGTATTTATTTCGTTAATTTTTATTATTATTTATTTTTATTTTATTTTTATACGAAATTAATTCGTAAGAATTTTTATTAATTTCGAAGGGAAGTATATATAGTATATAGAATTTTATACTTTATATTTATCTTCTTTATTCCTTTTATTTATACCTTTAAAAACCTTATTAACCCCCTTTATTTAATTAAATTTTTTGCGATTTTTTTTCGGAAATTAATACTTATATAAATAAGAATATAGGAAATTTTAAAAAATTGTAAAATATAGATTTATTTTTCTATATTATAAATATTAATAATAATTTTTAATAAAATTTTTATTTATTATTAGAAAAACCTTCGAAATTAATTGAAATTTTACACTCTTAATTAGAATTTTCCTTATTATTTTTATTATCTTCCTCCTTATCGTTTTTATTATTTTCGTTATTATCCCCGTTATCGCTTTCGTTATTTTCGTTATTTTCGTTATTTTTTTTATCTTCTTTATTATTACCCTCGTTTTCGCTATTATTATCTTCGCCAATAATAGACTCTCTATTAGAAGAGTTTAAATCATTATTATTAATATCGATTATTTCCTTATTTTTATCGTTAATTTTTATTATTATTAATAACCGTTTAAATATATTGCGATTATTGCGGATTATAATACCTTTTCCTTTTAATCCTGAAATTTCGGATTCTTAGTATATATATTTTAATTACTATTTATAATTAATAGGAACGGGTTTTTTATTAATAATTTAATAGTAAGGAAGAATATTATTAATTAATATCGAATGGGTACGATTAATATTATAATTTTAAATAAAATATTTAATTTAATTAAATTTTAAAATTTTAATAAGTTCGGGATTAAAATTTTCGATCGGGTATTTTTTAATAAGTTTAAAATTGTTTAAGAATTTAATAAATACCAAATAATTTAAAACCGTTTTATTATATTAAGTATAATTATTATAAATCCCCCCTTTAATATCCTTATTTAAAGATTTATAGCCGACGAAAGGAGCGTAAATAGGAATATACTCTTATTATTAATTAATGATATATATTAATATATACGTTTTTTAAAATTAGTTAACGTAGTACAAATAAATAATTCCGTTTTTAGAAGAAAAAATAATAATTAGTAGAAAGATATTAATAAAAAATGAAAGAATACTTATTTATTATTAAATAATTAAATTATTAACCTAAAGATTCGTTCTTTTTTTACTTTTATATAAATAAAGTAATAACCTTACGGTTAAATTCCTTTTTTTTCGATAAGGATATAGCGATTAAATAAATTGTAAAGCGAATTAAATATCCGCTTTAGAGCTAATCGATATATAATAAATAAACTAAAAAACGTAATTATAATTACTAATAATTCATTATTATTAATACGCTATTTTATATATAATTAATTAATAATAATAAGTCTATCAATTAAATAAATATTTATAATAGTATTAAATAACCGAAAATAATTATCCTAAATAGTATTTTAAAGGGTATTAAGAAGAAATAAAAATCGATATAGAAAGTTAATATAAATTTTAAAGAGAATTTACTTTATATTATTAAAACGAAAATTAATCTAACGTACTATTTTTAAAGTATTAAAATTAAAATATAACCGAAGAGAATTACAATTAATAATAATAATATATTTTTTATAAAATAAAGTAAAGGTATTAATATTTAAATTGAATTAATTAAATATAATAGGTTCTTTAATAAGGATTTTCCTTTAGAGGAGGCGAAGTAGAGGGTTATTCGTAGAAGGAAGGAAACCGGCGTTAAAATTGGAAGAAAATATTATACTAATTTATTACGAAGAATTTTTATTTAATAACTTTATTTTTATTATTATTATTAATATTTTATAATATTTAAAAAGAAAAGGTTATTAAAAGGAAAAATAAGGAATAATTATAAGTAAAAATATACTTTTTTTATACTTTTTTAATAAATAATCCTCGAAGGAAAAAGCCGATAGAAATTATTTTTTTAAAATTATTTATACTATATACCTTACAATTACGAAAAACCTTTAAATTAAATAAAAAAGATAATATCCGTTTATTTAAAGTAATTTTATAAAATTTTAAAATTTTAATTAGTTATAAAAAGGGTTATAAATATTATTTTAAAGTATTTTCTTACTAAAAAAACGGGAAAAGTATTTTAATTTCAAAATTCGATTACGGATCAAAATTTTCGATTATACCGAAAGGTTAAGAAATTATATTAAAGGAAATTAAATAAAATTTATTTATTTTACCGCTTAAAATTTTAAATATAAATAAGATAAATAGAAATTAGAAAGAATAAATTTAGAATATTATAAAAAAATTACGAAAGGAGATTAGGAGAAAGGGAAGAATTTATAATTTTTCAACCTTATAAATAATTTACGAAACGGGTATAAAAACTTTTTATTTATAACCTTTCCTTTCTTTTTTTTTTCCTTTTATATATTAATAAACCCTTTTATAAATTTATATTCTTATTACTTATTAAAAACTTTTCTATATTAAACCTTCTATCCCTTAGAATTTTATTATTAATTATTTTTTAAAATATTAATTAATATAAATTCCTCTAATTTCAATTATAATAATTTACCCTTAATTTCTATTATAGGAATACCGAATAATTGCCTTTTTGTAGTCTTTGAAATTATTCGGCGTTAAAATTAAAAGAATAAAATTTGGCCCTAATTTAGTAATATAATTATTAGAGAAAGTTATCCCCTTTATATTAGAAATAATTTAATTTATTATAATAAATTTTAAAATTAGAAATACTTTAGAATTAATTGGTAATAAAATATTATCCCCGATAAGAATCCGATTTATTTAATTATTAGAGAATTTAATAACGATAAATAAATAATTAGAATTATATTCCGCTATATAATTATTCTTCCCGTCCTAAAATAGCTTAATAAGTAATTAACCCCGATTATATCCTAAAATATAATAATATTAAAATTAATTAATATATAATATTTAATAAATATTAAAAATTAATAAGAAAGAGAAATAATTTATATTAATTTATATTAAATATTATAAAAATATAACGATTAGATTTATATTTTAATAAATTTAATTATTATTATTAAATGTAATAAATTTTATATTAAGGATATTAATATTCGAAATAGTTTAAAATTAAATTAATATTAATATTTCTCTATTATAATTAATAATTACTTTATTTTTATAATTTTTAATTAAGGAGAAATAAATTAATTTCTTTACAATAATTTTTATAATTAGTAATACGAATAGAAAATTATAAAAGTTTATAAAGTATTTATAATTAAAAATTATATTTTTCTAATACCAATAGGAGATTAAATCTTCAATATTTTTAATAATTAGAAATAATTTAATATAATATTTCTAATATAATAGAGAATTTAAATTTATAGCCTTTAAGTTTTAAAAGTAATTCGAATTTTCTTTATCGAAATAAAGCGTCGAAATAAATTTATTAATAAATTACTTTAAGGGTTGATAATAATTAAATTTTAGGAATAAAATAAATATTAATAAAAATATAATTAAATCCCTAATATAAAATAATTTAAAAATATTATAGTTCGATAATAAATGAAAATAATATATAACGCCCTTTTAATATAATAAATAAAAAAGAATTTATTTTCGAGAAATTAGAGATAATTAATTTATACGGTCGTAAAAAGGAAAAGCGGAGAAGAAAATTTTAATCCCCGGTTTAAATTCTTTGCGAATTTAATATATTAGAGAGGTTATTTAAACGAATATCGCCCTATTAAAATAGTTAAATATTAATTAATATAAGAATTTGCTAATTTCCTTTATTTTCTCCGTTTTCTTAAATAAAGATTTATTATCCAATTTTTTCCTAAAATTAGAATTATTTTACCCGATAATAGTTTTATTAATAGTATTTTTTTAATAATTATTAATATATAATTAAAAGGAAATTATAATAATATTCCGGCGTTTTTTATTAAAAAGAAGTAATTATTACCGCTAATTTTTAAAGCGAAGAGGAAATATATAGAGGAACGATAAATATTAGTAATTAATATTAATAATTATAGAGGAAGAAAAATCGTTATAATTAATAATTTCGTTTTATTTAATAAATTTAGTATAAATAATTAATTCTTATTTATTAATAAATTTCGAAAATTTGGTAATACGGTTTTCGATATTAAATATATTCCGATATTATTTCGATATATTATATTTATAAATTATATTTAGCATATAGGATATACGAGGGCTGCCGCCCCCGTACCCCCGCAAAATTTGCCTTCGGCAAATTTTATACAGGTGGGCAGAAATTTACTTGAAGCGGAGCTTAACATTTACTTCCGCTAATTTTCTATTATATTTTTAATACCTTTTTTCGATTATTATTATTATCATTATTATTATTATTATTATTATTATTATTATTATTATTATTATTATTATTATTATTATTATTATTATTATTATTATTATTATTATTTACTACCCCCCCGCCCCCCCCCCTCCCTTCCCCCCGGTGGCGAAATTTATTTCGATTTTTTTTAAAGTGCCGGGTAGGCGAGAAGGTTTAGGGACTTAGCGAAATTTTTCGAAATTTTTCCTTCGAAATCCCATCCGTCGGTTTTTTTTTTTTTCAAAGTCGTTTTTCTCGGCCGGCAGGCTACCCACGGTCACGTGAGTGGTACCACTGTACTCGTCTCGGCTTACTCATCATTTTGGTACCCACTTTGTTTGGATAGGACCCACTTACAAATGCCAAGCCTTAAGCGAGCCGCTAAGCGCTAAGCGAGCTTGGCGAACAGGGACAGGGGGTTTAATCCAGCCAATTCCAACTCCAGAAATTTTTTTCAACCAATCCCAACACGCCAAATCGCGGGTAAACCTCGGGAAGATTTACAGGGATTATTGCAGGGGGGTCACCGTATTATAGAAGAAGCTACGCTCAACGCTTTGCTCCGTGTTTTTTTAACACTTCTCAATGTTGAAGCTCCGCTTCAAATTATAAGGAAACTAGGCTTAAATACAGAGTTTGAGGCCTTTTTTTTTTATAAACCCTTTTAGGATTTAGCTTATTGTGCGAGTATATTGCATACTTCGAACGTTGCGCTTGTAAATAGCTCAAAAAGCTATTTCTTTTCAAACGAATTAATCTTTTAAAGGCCGTTAGAGGTAAAGAGAGGCCCTTTTTACTTAGATGCAAATCTTTGGAAAGATCGAACCTATTTTGGTTGGAAAACTTGGGAAAAGGGGTTCGAGGGTGGGTGTATTTAGGGAAAAGGGTGGGTGAATATAGTGTTTCTCAAGGAAAATGGGTGGAGCTTACGCAGAGACGGAGGTTCTCAGGATATTTACCCAAATCCTCTGCAAACGCTTCTCCGCCTGCTATCTCCTTGAGAAGATCAACAGCTTCCTGTATTTTCTCATCAGTCTGTTTCCATATACCGTTGATGCTATTTTTTTCGACCAGACTTCGCTCCTCCACAGTGAGTTTGCCATTGCTCGCCATTGTTGATGTGTATATGTCGGTAAATAAAGAGTGTAGCAAATCGTGTGAGGGTTGTAAATAATCGCAATTAAGACCGCACGAAGTGAAAGTGAAGACAAGATTGCTGATGAGGAAACAGAATTCTTATCCCTCCGCAGATGGCTCAATATTCTTATAGCCATTTTCCGTCGTGTGTCTTGGTCCATCTTCATCCACAAGCCAGAGCTCATGAGAATAACAACTCATGTTGCTAGACGCGCGCTCCTACTCACAAAGAAGTGAAGAAATAGCACAGCGAGTAGCACGTTCAAAAGCGAGGCGAGGAAAGAAAGAACAATAACGAGATGACCGACCGACAACGAGGTAGTGACTGGACAGTGGACATCGTCGATCATGGGCGCTGTGCGTTCAACAATGCAGAGCCCGACAAAGGAGCACGGAGGGAAATGGAGCATTAACGTGTGCAATTGAACATGAGTTTCCCAACATTGTTCGTTGAGTTGTCGAGGCGAATCGCGCATCCAACAGGGCGCCGGTTCTCACACCAACGCGGCGGCCACGATAGACGCCAGGTTCAGGCCAACATTTCTGTACTACCCCTCCATAATAGGAGTAAATGGAAACGAATGTATGGGAAGCTGAACATCTAGGCACACGAGACATAGCCAGAAACTGATGACAATCAAGGAAACCACCAACGCCAAAGCAATGCACAAACATGTTGACTACCGTCATCACGAGAACAACCTAGAAAACTTGACCAAGCGCTTCCCCATTGACGAACACGCGACAAAAGACAAAGATGACGAGAGAAACAGGACCACCCAAGAGGGGTCCACTACAAAGCCAGGGTCTTTGACATGACCAGCCCAAATCTTGGTGCAGGGCTGTTGCCCATCTCTCAACACATCAAAATGAAGACAACTGCAGACAAAGCTGGGGTATGAGATGGCCTGAATCTCTAAGTCATGATGGAGTGGGCATGCCGCAATCGCAGCAAAGTGATAAGCATGTCCAACCACCAAACTGGCCCAGCGTGCGATTCGAGTTCAAGCCAGATCACTGGAGTGGGCAGGGAGATCCAACAGAGGGAGGAGTGGCACGGGACTTGGCTCGTCTCCTACCACCACCAACAACCCCCAGCACCAACACATGCAAACTCAGAACAAACCAACAAGAGCGCCAGAGACCAACTCGGGGAGTTCCCTGAAAAAGAACAGTGAGCGTCAAATGCGAAAGCGGAACCAACGCCACGACCCATGATGCCAGTGTTGGGGGCGGTTTACTACCGAAAAGGGGAAAGTTGTGCGCTTGCTGATCTGGCCGGATAAAAACCAGACAAAGCATAACAGATAGGCATGAAGGGTGGTGCAAAAAAACATTAGGATTAAGTCCTGGTCCTTCGTCCCTCTCCTCAGATCTCTCCATTCCACGGAGACACCCTCCCCGGTTTCCCCGAACCTCTTCGCTCCCTGCCATGCCATGCCATACACAGACAACCCTGAGCCTTCATTCTCCCAGCGTTCCTTGAAGTCCATTAAACACCAGTGCAAACATAGTACCCCAACCACAAGTTGTTACAATCCGCATTCACCTGGGGGTTATACTTCCGGAACTGATCAAACGTGATACCAGCGCCCGAGTAGATACTCCAGCAGCTATCGCCGCTCTTGATCTGGTAGTACCTCTTGCAGTTGCTTACGGTACCGGGAAACAGGGGTGAGGGAGTGGCGTGGATGCAGACGTAGTAGCCGGCCCAGAGGTTGGAGCATTCTGTTACAGGCAAGATGGTTAGTTATCATGAGAATAAAGATAGGTAGACAGGGGGTCATAAGCAACGTACGGGCATTGATGTAGCTGTTGTAGCTCAGGAACTGCTCGGTGGTGATTCCGTACTTGGTAGCGATGGTGCCGCACTGGTCGCCCGAGGCAATCTTGTGGTAACCGTCGCAGTTGGCGACGATGCCGGGCATCTGGGGAGAGTTGGTCGCGGCGGGAGCAGTGGTGGTGGTGGTGGTTGTAGGCTTCTGGGTAACGGCGCCGGGGACATGCACGCAGACGTAGTAGTCGAGCCAAAGGTTGGAGCACTCTGTGTGGACTGAATGTTAGTATTGGGATACGTTGGGGATCAGGATAGGGGCAGATATCGGTCCGATATACGTACGAGCGTTGATCTCGGTGTTCCAGCTCTTGAACTGAGCGGTGGTAATGCTGTTCTTCGAGGCAATGGTCTCGCAGGAATCTCCAGATGCTACCTTGTAGAAACCATCGCAGTTGGCAGCGAGGCCAGGCATCTGAGGGGAGTTTGTCGGAGCCGGCGCAGCGGTGGTGCTGGTAGTCGTGGTGGTAGTTGTCGGGGCAGCCGCGCCAGGCACGTGGACACAGACATAGTAGTCCAGCCAGAGGTTAGAGCACTCTGAAAAAGCACTCTGTTAGTAAGTCAGGCCGAACACGTTATTGCAGATAAGTACATACCAGCATTGATCTCGGTGTTCCAGGTCGTGAACTGGGCGACCGTGATGCCGTTCTTGGAGGCAATGGTATCACAGGAATCGCCGGAAGCTACCTTGTAAAACTTGTCGCAGTTTGCTGCCAGCCCAGGCATCTGGGGGGAGTTGCTGGGAGCAGGGACGGCAGTAGTCGAGGATGAAGTTGAAGTCGAGGAAGTCGAGGTGGTAGTCGTGGTGGTTCTAACCGTGGTCGTCGTCGTCTTGAGCGTGGTGCTCGTGCTCGTGCTTGAGGACGAGGACGAAGAGGAAGACGGCGCAGGATCATCAGTAACGGCGCCAATGACGCAGTAGAGCTGGCTGCCATCAAGGTCGGGGCAGCTGATGCCTGGGTTCAACTTCTTGAGCTCATCGACTGACTGTCCCCAGCTGGCGGCGAAGCTTTCGCAAGTTGCGCCGAGATCAGGAGCCGTGGAAAACCAACAGTCAACAGCACGGGGGGACAGAGCCCGAGCAGAGACCATGCCGGGGAGAAGCCCGGCGGCAAGAACTTGGAAGCGTGTCAGCTGCATCCTGTTGGCGTTGCTGGGACTGGAGAGAAAAGAGTGTCAAATGCTGGTGTCCTCAAGCGAAAAAGACACTCACCAAGGTGAAGTCCAAACTACCATCTTATACATCTCTTCGGTGCACACTTTTGCCATCTACACTCCCGGAGAACACCTGATGTTGCTTGATGCCTAAATGGGACGTATAGACCGACATGGCCTATTCTCAAAGTCCCCTGGTTGACGCCTTCATGGCCATGGGAGCATGCAGGTTGCTAGAGAGATGGTACTGATCCACTAGTGTCCACCCTGTCGGTGATATCACGACTGACCGAATTCGGAATGGGCAAGGCAAGATCCTCGAGAGCAACAGTCAATGATGTGCCTGCATTGCAACGTTGAGTTGGAACCGTATTTCGTAGAGATTGTCGGTGGATGTTCGCCACGCATGTTCAGTGATTGCCATGGAGAAGGGGTCTCGCTCGCTACCAGACAGTCCCCGTCGTCCACCTCTTTGGGAAGTCAGCCCGTCAAGCGCACAAGGAGGCAAGGCTGAGCGTCACCTGGAAATGAGTGAGCCCGTCGGCAGCGTGGTATGGGAATGGGATCTAGCACCATGTTTCGAACGGGAGCCCCGGGCCACAATCGTGAATCATGGTGTGGTGCAGATTCTGCACTGGCTCGGCAGCGTACGATGTGACTCTTTAATTACCGGAGTGGGAAAACAGCGTGGTAGTGCTTTTGTAGATAGGTAATGGTGGTGGTGAAGTTGTTACTGTGTACTACTGGGTTGTCGATGGTGGTTGTGAGAGAGAAAAAGACAGGTACCTCAATTACGTACAGATAACCGATGCGGAGGGAAGGCGGCTCGCCAATCAGCAAGGAGTATCCTGGCCGGGATGCAAATCCTCC
Source organism: Sordaria brevicollis (assembly GCA_033439795.1). Classification (NCBI taxonomy): domain Eukaryota; kingdom Fungi; phylum Ascomycota; class Sordariomycetes; order Sordariales; family Sordariaceae; genus Sordaria; species Sordaria brevicollis. The sequence continues at coordinate 2,641,730 of JAUTDP010000006.1, forward strand.
GTGCCAAGCATCCTGCCTTGGGGACTTGGCAGGTACAGTGGATCGTCTCCGCTCAGCCTTTTTCAAAGCCGATTCCCCGGACCCACTCTTTGGCAAAGATGGTCTGTGCTCGGTCCCATCCACCAAATCCTTGTCGCCTGCAACTCTGCAAGGCTGCAGCTGCCCACTCCTTTCCCATTCCAACTTTCCCACTTTCTTTGCCTCTCTCGCCAAGACGGCTAACCGGCCCCTTTGTGTTTGCGCCCGCTAACGGCGACGGTGAAGAAGCCGGCACCATGGGATTGGTCTGTGTCGTCAGGGTCGTCAGGGTCATCTACCCTAGGGCGTCTCGGGGAGTTCATCTGATTTGCCTTTGCCAAGACACACCCTCCCTTTCATCGCTTTGCTGCCCTTCTCGTCTTCCTCCTCCATCACCACTGCATGCTCTTTCTCTGACGCTCTCACAGGTGTATCCCGCGATCCCATATTCAGTCATTGTCATTTTCCACAGCACCCGACAATCGACCTAGGTACACCGTACACTTTACACTAGTCTCCCACTTCACCTTCTGCTCCAGCCGTTTGACAACAGCCAGCACCGGGGATCATGCACTTCCAGCCACGCGCAACTTGGTCCCTCCTGGTCTCTTTGATCAGTTTTGGGACCGTTGTCAGGGCTGCCGATTCCGGTAGGCTCCAGGCCGACCTTCTTTTCCCGCGCAACGAGACATATGCGCCCGCCGAATGGATGCCAATCGTCTTTGCCATCCAAAACACCAAGCTCGCAAAATATCTCGTTCCCATGATCCATTACGAGGGATGGAGAACCGGCCACTATTCTGACGGACCCGGCTTCGCACATAGTCACACCAACATGGAACGGGCGAACCTGTCCAGCGAGGACCCGTATTTTGTCCACAACTTCCACTCCGAACTGGCAGAGGGGGTCTGGCGAATTGACTGGGAATTGTGGCATTCCTCGTGCAACGAGAATTGGACGGACTTCACCAGTGTTGGCGACCCCGTCAATCGCAACAGAACACTACACAGCGTCTTCTTCACCATCAAAGAGGGCGGGCAGGCGGTGGATCTCGTTGCTGCCACTGCTGACGGCAAGACGTGTTCCGAGGAGAATGCTGCTGCCGTCGACGTTACTGGCAAAACACAGGGTGTACCCGCGAGGCTTGATATGCCCGATAATACCTGCGCAGTGGTGGAATCTCCTCGGTCAAAGCCTACTCCTTGCCAGGTCAAGGTGGACTCGGCCGTTGCCGCCAGCATGACGGCTTCGTTGAGGGCCCGATTGTGCAACGGCCTCAACCCTCCAGACGATTGTCCGGAGGACAACGCCGCTCAGAAATTGGCTGTTGCAGGTGTGGCCTGTTTAGCAGCCGGAGTCGGAATGTTGGGATTCTTGGCTTGAGAGTGATAGGACTGGTTTATGCAGGTACTTTGTCCTTGATGCAGGGACATCAACCGAGATGCAATAAGCATGTAATGTAGTCACGTATATAATCTAGGCACCACGATGCAGGAACACGTCTAGCATGAACTTTCTCTTCTCCTAACTTTCTCAAATTGTCAAAATGTAACGTCTTAACAGTCCGAACCAAATTTCATAATACCAAGACTTGGGGCTCATCTGCCTAGCTTACCTACGCCTCAGGCCACATAAGAGATAAAAAGGTGACATAGTTGCCTTCACCGCTGTGCCGTGCGAGAACAGAAAATCGGAAATTGCCATGTGGATTCTAGATACTATTTACATATCCCAGAAACTGACTTTTTCGGATCGCTTAAACAAGCCAAGCCCTCGGACTCATGAAGTCAAACGATTTCCTACGATGCTACCTGTGACGGGCCCTAAAGAGAAACTTTGTAATCTAGTCCGCAAACCCCTATGCAAACGGAAATGAGATCGAACGGGGGAAAATGTCTTTTCGTTATTGCAACAACGTATATACTTTCCAATCCTAGTTCATTTATTAGCTTAGTACTTATTTATAATTGTCTTAGAGGCCATATAAACGGAATAAAATAAGTAATTAACATCTAGTAAGGCATTGTAATGCTCCAAAAATACATATTTAGAGCTTCATTATACCTCAAAACTAAAATAAAAGACATTAGTAAGATGTAAAAAGGGCTATTGGAATTGACCAGAGGCCCCAACTAAAAAGCAAACCAATATTGGATTGTACACTGTACTTTTCTTCATACATCATTCTATTCCGCGGCCATGGCTCAGGGTCCGTATGTACGTGAAACGTTAGTAACAGCGAGCCTTTTTTGTACTCTAAGACAAGCTCAAAAGTCCTTTACTTCCTTGCATCCATCCATCTCATCCGGTCTGATTCTTAACCAGTCCCGTCGCGTCGTCGGAAAAAACGACCGTATGGAGTTTGGACCACGGAGACCGAGGTTCACTAGCCGGCGAGGCTAGATACTACTAGTGTGTGCAAACTCTTTCGCGGAGACATTTGTAGTATAACGGAGGAGGCGTCCAAGACAGACTAAGGAAGTGCCCAAGTTCCCGAGTTCCTGGGCGTTAAAGTACTGAATGAAACTGCCCGCCGTTCGGAAGAAGAAAAGAGCAGTGTTAGCACTAAACACCAAGGCTGCAACCTTCCCGTTAGGTGCAACGCCCCACCCGACAGTCCACAGCATCAGATTTTAGGCTGCAGGCGGCTGCGAGGCGTTAGCGGGCCGCGGCGAACACAGCACGGGAAGTGGAGACTGGAGAGTCCGAACTATAGTGGGGATACACCCGGACCCGAGATAAATCTTTGATTGGGTTAAGCCTACCGAGGCTATCCGTGCACACCTGCAAGGCTGGGGCAGACCCACGTGGGTGGGTCACCTCCACTTTTTGTTTGCATCGCAAACGATCCCGGCGCGGTCGCGATCTCCTTTTCCTCCACACCTCGGACTCAGCATTGACGACATCTCTTCCTCGGACTTTATCCTTCACCACAACCATCACCACCACCGCAAAAGTCCTCCGCCCAGCTACACTACAGTTGGGTCACTCTCGTGGTATCTTTACCGCAAAGGGCAACCCCGAGATGCCTCTGCTACGCCAGCGTGGTATTGGCTGCCCTGTATCCTAATTCCTAATTCCTGATGCTGACCAGGCTGGGACACTGGACTGATTGTCCTCACACCCGGTCATCAGAGCCTTGTGCTCGATCCTTCCGACGTAATGACGGGCGGATTTTCCCAACGAGGGCCTCAATTAGGACACAATCAACGAGCTTGAGTTGCAATTCTTGACAATCCCACAGTCATCATCACAGAGCGACAAGTCCGCCATTGTGTGAAAGATTCTTGATCGATCGATTCCATGGTCTATCCATGTCATCATTCATTAGATGTCCAACTTGCAGAACAGTTCGAGCCAGACTCGGTGCTCTCCTGACCATGTTGCTACTATCTCCAAGCTTCTCGCCTCGGCTCCCCCCTCCCTCCGACAACGCGAGATTAAGGTGCGGTACTTACCTCGTTCGGCGGACCCATTATTTCAGAGCTTCACATGGCTTGATTACATACCATCTCGTCGGACAGCACCGTTGCATTCTGTCTGCGGTCCCGCCACTCCCAGGTGCCCAGCCCTACAGGGTCGACTGCCTTGTCTAATCTGTTCGAACGACTCCTTGAGGTTTTCCTTCCACCCCTGGATACCCTCAACGATGAACGGAACGAAACCCCTGTCTGGTATGTGTGCAGAGTTTTCATACACACACACACACATGGTTTCCATGACTCTGCCTAGCCCATGGAAACCCGTCTGGAAACAGAAATTCGTTCGTCAATTTCCACTCATGGTGTCCTCCGGAATCCTTTCTGGGCCTGGCTAGTGAAGCAAAAGTTTGTTTGCGGATCGACAAGGCACATCAAGTCTTGTTCTCCCAGGTTGCTCGGCAAGTAGCCACCGTCGACAGTCGCCTCTTGGAAGTTAGCCCCGGAATGACCGTACCATGCGTTACTCGCAAAAATCCTTGCTGATGCTACGTCCGAGTGGATGGAGCCCCAGAGCCTTGGGGGCTTTACTTCCCTTGGATGTCCGAGAAGAACAAGAGTGAATGTCCGAGTAGTGGGACTTGTTCAATGGCTTTGAGGCGATAGTCTTCAATATGGACAGGAAAGAATGTTATATAGACCGCTTTTTCGCTATTCTCGTTGGTCCTGAATGTCCAAGGTCCCTCAATCCCGTCTAATCTTCTGGCCACCAAGGCCTGTGTTAGACTAAACTATTGTTTACACGTAAGTAGTCCCCGGAATCCGAAAGCTTCGACTTAATCTAACACTCTCACAGCCTCAATCATCCTTCCCGCGCAACCATGGTGGCTACATCGTGGCTCACAGCGGGCATGGGGGCGCTCGGCCTCCTGCTGTCCGCTGATGGAGTTATGGCTGTCAAACAGCCAAGCTTCCGATTCCCTTCCAGCCCAGCCTACCGCGAGGTATGCCCTGAGCGATGCTTCGTTTCTGGGCCAAATTCCGGAAACTGGTCTGTCTATCCCAACTTCAACCAGATCAAAAAGTGCAGTCAGACCATGTTCTACGACTTCAACCTCTATGATCAGGTCGATAACCCCAACACAAACTCCCGCATTGCCGCTTGCACTTCCTTTGGTCCGGACTTTTCCCTTCTTCCTCCCAACAACTCGGCCGTACAGATTGCGTCCGTCGACCCTGTCACTGTTGACTTTGAGATTGGCTGGAGAGAGGAAGGGTTCGGTCTGGCTGCTGCCGAAATCCGATCCTTGATCAAGCAAATCCGCAAGTACCTCGACAACGGATATGGAGCCACTGACAGGCCCTTCATCGTCTACGCTCAGTCTGGTCAAGCTACTCTCGGACTCTACATCGGCCAAGGTCTGCAGAACCAAGGCCTCAGCGAGTCCGCCCTGCGTATCTTCCAGGACAATCTCGACACCCTCGATGTCTCGACACCGAGTTTGGCCATGCAGCTTTGTGGCCCTGGCTACGACAGCACCCATACTTTTGGTGTCATGGTGACCAGCAATGGTACCTTTTCTCCCATCCAAGACGCTATCAAGACCTGGCAGAACGCCAAGTGCTTGTCCTTTGCTGGCTCTGAGAGCTTCGCCGGCCAGGCTGTCTTCACCACGCCGCTTCTGCCCACAAACGGCACTGTTGCTTCCAACTCCACCATCGGCTCCAACTCTACCATCCAAGCTAGGGGGCATGGTGCGAGGCATCGCAGGTCTCTTCACGCTCGTGCCGAGTGTAGACATGTGCAAGTCGAGTTTGGTGATGGTTGCCCATCGCTGGCTGTCAAGTGTGGCATTTCAGGCGATGCGTTTACAAAGCTGCATCCCGAATCGGGCTTTTGCAACAATTTGAAGCCCAAGCAGCACGTCTGCTGCACCACTGGAGATCTTCCTGATTTTCGTCCCGTCCCCAACTCCGATGGCTCTTGCTTCTCTTACCAGGTCCAAGCCCAGGATAACTGCGACAACCTTGCTGCCGAGTATAGCTTGACAAAGAAGGACCTTGATGATCTCAACAAGAATACATGGGGTTGGAACGGCTGTGACCAGATTCTGTTCACCGGCACCGTCATGTGCTTGAGCAAAGGTACTCCGCCTTTCCCCGCCCCGATTCCCAATGCCGTGTGCGGTCCGCAAAAGCCGGGCTCCAAGCCGCCTACCGATGGCTCCAAGATTACCGACATGAACCCCTGTCCCCTCAACGCCTGCTGCAACATCTGGGGCCAGTGCGGTATCAACAAGGACTTTTGTGTTGACACCAACACCGGCGCTCCGGGCACTGCCAAGAATGGCACTTTTGGCTGCATCTCCAACTGCGGTACCGACATTGTCAAGGGGAGTGGGTCCGGCGACATCAAGATCGCCTACTTCGAAGCCTACAATTTTGGCCGAGAGTGTCTCTACCAGGACGTCTCCCAGATTGACACGTCGGCGTACACCCACATCCACTTTGCCTTTGCTACTTTGACCCCTGACTACGAGGTTGAGGTCGGGGATGTTTTCTCCAGATACCAGTTCAGCGAGTTCAAGCGCGTCAGGGGCGCGAAGCGTATTCTGTCCTTTGGCGGTTGGGACTTTTCTGCCAACCCTGCTACCTACTTCATCTTCCGCGAGGGTGTCACCGCCGCCAACCGCTTCAAGCTGGCCAGCAAAATTGCCACGTTCATCGTGATGCACGGTCTCGACGGCGTTGATATTGACTGGGAGTACCCCGGCGCGCCTGATTTCCCTGACATTCCTCCTGCCAGCAAGGACGATGGGCCTAACTACCTGGCTTTCCTCGTCATCTTGAAGAACCTTTTGCCCGGAAAATCCGTTTCCATCGCCGCCCCTTCGTCCTACTGGTACCTGAAGCAATACCCGATCAAACAGATCGGTGCTGTCGTTGATTACGTCGTGTACATGTCATACGACCTGGTGGGACAATGGGACGCGGGTAATGCGTATTCTCAAGCGGGATGTGACAATGGCAACTGTCTGCGCAGCCAGGTCAACTTGACAGAAACCAAATACTCGCTGGCTATGATCACCAAGGCTGGCGTACCTGGAAAGAAGGTCGTTGTAGGTGTAGCCAGCTACGGTCGCTCTTTCGAGATGGCACAGCCCGGTTGTTGGGGCCCTAACTGCTTATTCACCGGTGACCGAGTGAACTCGAACGCGAAGAAGGGCGTGTGCACCGGCACTGCTGGTTACCTTGCTGACGCTGAGATCAACGAGATCATTTCTGGAACTGGCTCAAAGCGATCGGGGAGAGTTGTTACCAGCTTTGTCGACGCAAGCAGCAACAGCGATATTCTTGTGTACGACAACAACCAGTATGTAGGCTACATGAGCCCCGCGACCAAGAAGACCCGCACTGCGCTTTATGCTGCGTGGGGATTGGGAGGCACTACCGACTGGGCCAGTGACTTGCAAAAGTATCACGATGTCCCGTCGCCGTCGAAGGATTGGAACGCCTTCAAGCTGGCAATCCGCTCCAACTTGGATCCCAAGGGTGACGATGGTGTCCGCGACGGCAACTGGACCAAGTTGACCTGCGACAATGACTACACCTCTCGCTGGGATAGGCATACGCCAGAAGAGAGCTGGAAGGCACTCGATGCGGATGCCGCGTGGGACGATGTTGTCAGGAACTGGAAGGAGAACAACCGCGGCAGACCTGGCATCACTTTCATGGACTCTGTTGGGCTTACCCTCGGCATGGGAAAAGGAGGCACCACGCGGTGCGGTGCTTTGGGTGAGTACGACAATTGTGACGACACCGAGGATTGTCCCGCCAGTGCGAACGGAGACAAGTCCGGTCCTGCGGCGCAGCTGATCTGGAACTCGCTGGTATGGATTCATCAAGTTTACCACGAGTACCACACTGCTCTGTATGATGTTGCCGGCGTCATCAGCACCGCGCTCGATAACATGGAGGATACATTTGCGCCAATCCCGCCGCCGAAAGAGAACAAGTGGACGTATCTGCTCATCGATTTGATCACTCTCGGAACTCTCTCAGTCGCTGGTCCCTTCTTCAACAAAGTTCTCAAGAACACGGCGTACTTCGTCGCAAAGGAGGGTTCTTCGATGGCCGACAACATCAAGGACACCACCATGACCTTGATTGGTCAAAGCACAACCATTGCTAAAGACGTGCTACCAAGCAACGACGCGGACTGGTCGAACGAGGCCCAAAACGAGTTTTCCAACTACATGGGCCAGGCTTTCATCGGCTGGGCCAATACTACCTCCCTCCAGCTCGCACACCTCTTTAACGGGACGGACAAGGCACTTGACACAATCCACGACCTTATATCGGACGGCAAGCTGATCCGGGGCTCCACCGGTAACAACGCCATCGACGCCACCATCGCCGCCAACGAACTGCGCGCCAACGTGGCCAAGTCCTTCTACGCCTACGCCATCCCCAACCTCTGGCGAGTCTCCAAGACTTACGCCTTCGTCATCGACTCTGGAATTTCCTGCAGCACCTCTAAGCCGCTCGGCGACTACCTAGAAGACGATACCATGGAGGCGACCGGCTACTGCGACGACACGTGGTATTTCCTCGTGCACCCCGGCGGCAAAGCCAAGGAGTGCAAGTGCGAAATCCAGCTCGACGGTGGTCCGTGCCAGACCAGATGCTACGACAACAAGTTCTCCGCCCCACCCGGTATCGGCTCCCTCAACAAGTTTGGAGGCATCTCCAAGGACGACCTGATCAAGGGCTCCGTGCGCACCTGGAAGAAAAACGGAAAAAAGAACCTCAAATACGATGACGAGACGGTGCGCGACCCGCGCGAGAGCGGCAACGCGGATGACCTCCTCAAAGTCGACATTACCACTCCCGGCTACGTTCGCCTGCCCGTCTGCTCCCCCGAGCGCGCCTTCCAGTCGTGGGAAACCTCTGACAAGGGCTCATCCGACAACTACCCCTGCGACATCCCACCCGGCACGAAGCACTGTGGCAAGACGAACTATGTTGACGAGACCTCGTCCGCCAGCCCGTCCGTGTCCGACTGTCTCCAGATCATCAGAAACATTGAGGGCAACGCCAAAACGGACTGGACGGTGGGCATCGGCGGCCACAGGGAGATTGCCAAGGCCGGCGGGTGCAAGTTCGGCGTCGAGGCGGAAGGCGTTAAGGGCAGTGTTACGTACAAGGTCGGTGGTCAGGACGTGATTAATATCATCAATGAAGCTGCCAAATCGTTTGGCGGAAACACAGGTAGAATGGGTGGCAAGGGGTACATGGATTGCAAAGGCAATGCGGGCGACCAGCCTATTAAGTGGGGTATTTATTCTTGAGACGAAAGCTGGATGGACATGGACATCTTTGTCCCGTGGGACTTCTTAGTTCAGTTGTACCATAGCCTATGTAATATTATTACTTAATTACTTCCAACGGTTAGGAAAATATCATGTATTCGGTTGTTGTAAATTCGACGATTCGATACCAAAATAAACAAATATTATTAGGCTTCTAGTTCTAGACAAAAGCTTACATCACCCAGATAAAAGCTTGCTTCCCACGGATAGAAGGTCATATCCCACAGACAAAATGTTAAATCGTTGGAGTTTTTAAGCACCGGGAGTTGGTTCGGATAGTTTTTCTCCTCATTCCTTCCTCGTCGCACTCCGTCCTTTCATCCCGCTACCATCTCGGTCCAATCACGCTTTCGGCAGAGGTGGCGGAGACACCAAAAGGCAGCCCAGGAGAAGAGCATCCAATACCTCCAGGACACTAATAACAGACAGAAGTAGGCTATTAGGTTAATCCTCATGGACCACCTGCGCTGCTCCGACTACAAGCAAACCGAGAGGTCCCACAGGGCAATCTGGAACACGGCTCAAGACAGAACTCCTAGCGGAACCTACAAGTCAGCGAAGCTATACAACTACGTCGACTTCATCAAAATGTAGACTCAGATAGAGATCATGGAGGTCAAAGGTAGGAATAGATGGTAAAAAGAAGGAGGGAACTATCCGGGTTGTATGAAGGATAGAATAACGAAGGCACTTAGAAGAGACGAAAGAGTAACAATCGGATGAAAAAAGATCGGATTACAAAGGCATTTAGAAGAGACACAAGAATAGCAATCGGATAAATTATTCTATAAAACATAGGATAACGAAGCTACCCAAGACATATAAAAAACTAATAGTCGGATAAGAAATCGAAAACGAGATGTTGAACGCAACTCATTAAATGCCAAAACATGTAAATAGCTTCGACATCTCTTCCAAAAATATCTCCACTCGCCAATTTTCCCGCTCGCTCCGTCCTTTCACACAAGCAACATAGCTTTTTCGGCAATTCTAGCCATCACTCCTTCCGTTGTGATGGGGTGATAACCAAATGCCAGTCGGTCTTTCCTCTCCGACTTTCGCACCTGCCATACCTCTAAACCGGAAACCTGGTCTTCTACATCGTCCTTTCCCAAAATATTAAGATTAGAGGACTTCCTACCGATGAAGCTTGGGCTCGTTAGGGCTTTACCATTTTTAGAAGGAACATGCCTGGCTCTTGCCTACATTTAAATCAGACGCATGCGGAGGGGCTTAGGGTCTAGGGTGTTAGGGCTTACTCGGTAATCTCATTTCGCACCATCGAATTTCTCGAAGTGGAAACTCAAGAAGTAAACATAAACACTTCAGCTAGAGTTGAATCCGACATCTTCTCGTAATGTTCTCTTCCGGCCTCTAGATTTTTGATAGACTATACCGGGCTCTTTACATCGCGTCTAAATATGTCCGAACCTGACCACAATTTCGATATCCAAGAAGTAAGTTCATTCAGCCTGTTATTCCATCTTCTACTACATCATTGAAGAAGTTGCTTGATCCCTTGCCAAACATTAGACATTTTGTCGGAGACTGATAGCGATATCAGGATGACATCCAACGATGCCACGATGACATCCAGCAATAAAACCGTTCTCGAGTCAATCCCAAAGCTTGTGTCACGCAGACTAGCTTCAACACTGATCGCAACATTCCCCCGTGGCGCTTAGCTGATAGTGGCCCGACACTACTTCATTAACTCCTACCCGGCGCCGCGCTACCACCTCTCATGTTACTCCCGTGGTCTTCGCCACCTGCTTTGCTGAGGCTGCTGTGATGGATCCAGATACCACTGCTTAGACTCCCGTGGTTACACTAACACCCGGCCTCCATCTGGATAAATTGTCTACCAAGGCCCAAAAGGCCAAAGAACCGAAGCAGACGGTGTTACAACCAATTACAAACTTTTCGAACCGTCCATCATGGCATCTTTTGTCGCTGGCACATTGCTCCCCAAGAAGCGAGCATTTGAAAACGAAGACGACGTGACGACGACGAGGACTACGACGATAATCAGCCAATTGATATGATTGAGGAAGCGTGGACGTTCTTTTCCTTTTCCGAGAACCGCTCCAGCAGCACGATCCGTGGTCACCTAATTAGCAACTCCATCTAAGTCTCTCTGTCGTAGATCATTAGCATATTCCCAGAATTCCATTCGATCTTATCCCAACCATCGTGTCCTTCAGTAGATACTTTTCGTCGGATACCGACATACAAGACAAACCCACCCCATTGGTGTGTTTATGTCCTCGTTCTCGAAATGGAGGATTCGCGTCCGGCTTTGTACGTGGGCTCAGCGACCCATTCGATCCAAGGTGTAGCTTCTCGGTTTCGGGATTACGACAACCTCATGGACCTACCTGTGCGGGTACAGGATTGGATTAGTCGGGGTTTCAAAATTACCCACAAGGCTGTGGTGTGTTCGTCTCCGATCCCCTCTCCAAACAAGAGATGGGTTACAAGGGCGGTTTTTAAAGTGTTGGAAACCATGTTGACTTCGGCAATTTGGACATACCACTCATGCAAAACCCCCCACACCTTAGGGCTACCCGAAATCTACCCTTGGGATATAAACGACTTGCCATACGACGGCCTCTATACGCATCCTACATTCATCGAGGGTATTAACTTTGGCGCTATTGCATCTGGCAACAAAAATAAAAATTTGATCGCGACCCATGAGTTGATCAACCAATTGGAAAAGGATTCGACTAAAAGGCATAATGCTTACGTTGCGAGGAATTTGAAGTCGAAAGCTTGGAGAGACAATCTCAAGCAATTCTACCCGGAGCGTTGGCGACAGATAGCAGATAGGAAGAACGCAAGGGCGGCACGCCAACGGTTTGATATGAAACATAATCGGCCAAAAGAGTATGCGGCCATGAGGCGGGAGAATGAGAGGCTGTACGGGGCAAAAGTCAGGGCCAGACTCCATGCCGAATATTGGGACAACATCGCCAAGGCACGATTCGTCTGCGAAATCTGCCCGATTCCCCCACAAGGCTGCCAGGGGAATTTGGAACGACATTTCAAGACCCCAAACCACATTACTCGGGCAAATGGCACATATATGCCCCCGGACACAGGCTCTCAGATTTGGTGTGACCTGTGTGAGGTCTACATCAAGGATGAGTGGTGCTTCATTGTGCATGAGAGGAGATGCCGAAGGCATAAGGTGTTGGCAGCGGAGCGGTATGGTCGAGCTCTTCGGCCAGGAGCCGAAAGGCTCGAATGTCCACATTGCAATAAAATATGCGCTCAAGACCAATAATTCAAGGCTTCTGACCGCAGACAGAACATGATTTCCCACAGACAGAAGACTTTATCGTTGGAACTTGAGCAAACCGGAAGTCAATTCGGATGGTAGTTTTGGATGAAATAAGAGCGCTCAATCTAAATGAACTTTTCTCTCAATGGCGTTGCTTGGCCTCCTTGGGATGGTTATTGGTCCTACTATTGCGACGCCACCGAATCATGTAGAAACAGCATGGTGCTGGAGACAGCATCGGCGACCCGATCGAGATAACAGATGACGATACCATGACAAATACGAACATCTCGACAACTTCACAGGGAAAACGCAAAGGAGAACTCGCTAGTGGCAGCACAGCCAAGAGGCAAAAGACTGGGGCTATGACGCCCTACATGGCGTCCCGCATCAAGTGGGAGAAGAAGCTGAAAGCGGAATACAACGTAACATCAGGTTGGAGAAACTGGAAGACGACAAAGACCTGGGACGAATGGCTGCCGATCCTGAGGAAAATCATAGCCATGCCTGAGTCGATGAAATTTTACAAGGAGTGGAACGTGGAATACCTCGAGAGCGGACTATGGAAAACCATCAACGACCCAGGAAGACCGTTCTACAAAGAAGACTGGGAAGCAGTCAGTCCCATGTTCCTCTATGTGTATATGCCGGCATACGCGGCAGCCGGGGATCACAACGAGGGAGACCATGATCTTTGGCACAACGTCTCCGACAACTTGCCAGTCTTCACCAAGCCGGTTACAAAGGCTGGTAAGTGCAAGAAGGTCTAGAAGATCCTCGTGCCACCTATTCCCGTGTCCACAAAAGACCGAGCGAGTTGCGTCCTAGTGTCATCCTGGCGCTTGGTAACTCCGGATTTCTTCTTGGACTGGAAGCGAGCTGCCTGTGCGTGCTCGTTAGCATTGTTTATTACAGAAGACAACAGGGAAAAAGAAAATGCTTACCTTGGCCGAGGCAGCTTGACGGATCTTGGCGAGGTCGGCATCCTAGAGCTGTCAGTTGACGCTGACACAATTAACACATACATCGACTAACAGAGAGAGGCGGCCTGACGCTACGGCGGTCCCAAAGCCACTGCCCTGCCGATTTTACTGGGAACGGACTCGATTCATTGAGTTCCTTGTGAGCCCTGATTTCATCGGGCGTGGCCTTAGGGCCTACACTTGTCAGTACAGGTCTGGAAACATCCAAGCAACACGGCAACTTACGCGGTGGAACTTAGTGCCGTACTACTGAGCGAAGACGGAATGAAATCGACTTTGGGCAATAATGTTAGAATAAACACCGCGTGGTCGAGATGGATGATCGTTCTTCAACATTCGCGAGTCTTTCAAAGCCTTCGGCGTAAGTCCAGAGCAGCGAGTCCTCATCGAAGCGACTAGTCGGAGAAAGGAGTTGGCTTGTGCGCGAAGAAACACTCGAACATGCGGCATGTACATATTCAGGCTCCGTAAGGAACTCGGCAAATCTCCAGCCGCGCAAGAGGACCCAGCGTTGTAAAGCCCTAACTCAGACATTTGGATGTAAACTGCGTATAAATGTAGACGTGTTTACTATCTTCCTACGACATACTCCAATGAAATGCGGTTGACGGTTAGCGCCCGAGACCGTTCAAGTACGGATGCTCTAATTGTTAGCTCAGAGGATGAACCGGCGCGGTAATTTATTTGATAATACTTGCACCGGGATAACAAAGACGGAAGTGCTAGCGAAGCTATATATAATTGTCAGATCCGAATCATCGCAATGAAGAAAGTCAAAGGGAAACTGACTTCGCGCTGGGTAGATGCGGTAAAACCACACATATATACCGTATTCTCGCTGACGTAGCAGCTATTATGATCAATGGACAACCTATTACTCTCAGCAAACGACCTGTTGTCATTATTGAAAGACTTGTAGTCGTCGATTAACGACTTATTATCGTTAATTAATGACCGGACGACGTAATAATTCAATTCACATAAGGTCCAATTGCCATAGACATACGTTGCACAGAGCAAATGAAAAGGCTGGCGGCTTCGAGTAGGGCTTCAGCAGGAGCGTCCTCGGGGCAGTCTATGAGGACCACGTCCTGTCCCACCAGTCTCTGATTATCATTATTAGACTCGGAGTCGCTTGAGTCACTTGATTCGACTTCGCCCGATTCGAAAATAGTCTTTGCAACAACCCACTTGGCTATTTTCCCATCGAAATGAGGAGGTCCTTCGGTATAGAAGCCAAACTCTTCTTTGAGTCGATCGAGGAAGGGTCCTAGCCTTTCGTCAAATTCGGGGACGCGAGTCTCTATGACTTGAGGGTAGGATTGGCATACATACGATACATAGAGCTCCCGGGCGGCCTCCCAAGCTTCCTCTAAGCGGCTATTACTGAGATTAACTATGATCTTTCTCACATGGTTGTTATTCCGAGGCAACACTATGGTTTGAGACAGAGCATCTTTTAACATTCGCTTGTCAATTTTGCTAGCGAGTTGTCTTCTTTTCAGCCACAAAGACGTTTTTTTGGACAGGCTACTCTGTGTCCGGTAAGTAGTAGATAGAATGTCCTCGACGGGCCTAAGAGGGTATGTACACTTTACGTGGAAAGTATAGGCATCCCACGCAGCCTTGGAAATTTCTACTTGGGGTATATTATTAGGTTGTTTAAGACGCCAAAGAAAATTGGTAAGCGTAGAGAAACTATGTGACGAACCGTTATAAGCATAGGAGTATATCGCTGGGATAGAACAATAGAATAACGGTAGTAGTAGCCAAAAGGTATTGATCGATTGTAGTAGCTATTGTTTGCTAAAGAACCCGTATAACGAAGGCCGAGAGGCCTTCTTATATATTAGTTTTTAGCCCGGTGGCCACCGCGTTGCTAGAGCGGCTATACGGCCGTCGAGAAGGGCGCCGCCCGGCGCCGCTATATAGCGCTTACGGTTCTACTTCTAATTAATCAATTAGTTACTATATATAATTAAATCGTAATACGATGCCCCTTCTCTTATAACTTTATCTTTAAATACTACGATATAATTTTAATACGTAATTATTAATTTCCTTAACAAAATTCCGATTTCTAATAATGATTCTATTAATTAATTTACTTATCCTATTTATTAATTTCTTTCCCTTTTTTTTTATTAACCCTTTATAACGCTTACGTGATTTTTTCTTAATAAATTTTCCCCTTACTATTTTTTTATTATTTTTTAATATAATACCTTACTATATTACCCTTTTTATTACTAAACGGTCCCTTCGTCGTAAGTCCGCTACTAAAATTCTTATTAATTATATTAAAATTTTTAATTAATTATTTAAAATATTTTATTCGAATTATTTTTAATATAAGCGATTTTATATTGTAAATCCGTCGAAATTAAAATCGTATAATAAGTACGTTCATTATAAATACCCTTATAATAATATTAATATAGGGGGTAAATATAAATATTATAATTTAAATACGGGGTTATTTAATATTAACGTATTTTTAACTTCCTTTATAATTTAAAAGATTTAATATTTAAAAAACGAGGAGGAATATTTAATAAAATAAATTTACGAACTTTAATCTCGTCCAATGCGAATTTATAAATAAAAACGTTATTTATAAAAAAAATAGAAATCTTTATTCGATTATAGGATAATAAAATATAAGAAGGAATTATTAAAAGGTAGTACTTTTATAGTAAAGGATTTTAACGTTATTATTTATAACGACGATTTGTAATTTAATAAATTAAGTACGTTATTTCTTAATTTTTTAGAATAATTAGCCTCTAATCCTCTTAAATTAATTAATTAAGATTCTATCGATATTAATTTTTAATTTCGTTCTTAAAATTAATAAAATTATTTAAGGGTTCCTAAATATTATTTACGTAATTATAACCTTTCTATTTAATAAAGTATTTAATTAATCTATTTTTCTTATCGATTTTTAAATTTAAAATTACTTCCGTAATATATTTATTTCTATTATTCTATATCGCCGTCTAATAATTAATTTTAATTATTTTAGGTACTAATTCGAATAATAAAACGTAGAAGGTTAGTTATTAATATATACTTTTAGGGAATTCTAATTGGTAATTACTTATATTAATTTTCTTAATAATTTTAAAAAATCTTATTTTTTTAAAATCGAATTTATTACTAAATCGTTTTATTTTAATATTACGATAAAGAAAATGGATTTTATCCCCCTCTTCAAAAATCGGCGTTAACGATTTTATACGGTCGTAATATCGATTTATTCTATTACGAATAAAAGTAAATTCGTTTTTTAAAATTTAATATATCTTTATAAAGCGTTCGGTACGAATATAGGCCCTAAGGATTTATATTTTTAAATCCTATCCCCTTCGTAAATTTATTTTGTATTTATAATTAACGAAGAAAAATATAATTTTAATTATTTTTATTTTTAAATTATTATAGGATATTTAAATTATAAGTAATAATTCGGTCTAATTATTATATTCGTAATTAATATATATTCGAAGGTATATTTTTAAGATTCAATTTATTCGTTCTATTTATTTATTTATCTTTATATAATATACGGTAAATATTTTATTTTTTACGCCCAATTTATTAACGAAAGTTTATTAAAATTATCACGTAAATAATTTATCTTTATTTATTATAAATTCCTTAAATTATTTATAATTCGATATAATATACCGAATAAAGATATAGGCGAATTATTTAACGTTTATATCTTTTCGGAATAGTATAAAGTAAGAGAATTTCGTAAATCGGTTAATTATAATTAATATATTATTGTATTTAATATTTATAATTAAATTTCGAAATATTAAAAGCTTTATAATAAAATTTATAATAAAGTATTATTAAAGTCCTTTAGATATTAGTAATAATTTCTAATAATCTATAAAGTTTATAATAATTTACCTTAATTTTATAATAGATTTTATATTTATATAGGACTTTTATGACGATATTTTGCATTTTAACGAATTTAAACGTTTATTAAATTTTCGCCAAGGTTTTAATAATACTTATATAACCTCCTTCCTCTAATAATTCGTAAATATTTTGTATTAATTTTTTCTAAAATTGAAGGGGTATTTATATTTTATTATTATATATCTATAGTTCGATGGAAGTAGTTAAATACTTTTTAATTTCCTCGTTGTTAATTGCGTATTATTTATCGATAATGCGTTAAATTTAATCGTCGGGTTTGATAAATACGGTATAAACCTTCAAATTTTATTCTAAATTATTATCGAATTTTTAAATAATAAGTTTATAAAATAACGATCTATCCTCGTTAATAATAAATAGAATAGCCGAAGTAGTTTCTTTAATTTTAAAATCTTCTTTTTTATTTAAAGCATCGGCTCTTATATTTTTTAAGCCCTTATAATAGTAAATTACGAAGTTAAATTATATAAAGAATTCTAATTATTATATTTAACGTTAATTTAATTCTTTAATCGACGTAAAATATATTAGGTTCTTATAGTCTAAATAGACTTTAATTAATTTAATTATTCTATTAAACTATAATCGCTATTTTTTAAACGCTTAAATAATAAATATAAACTCCTTATTATAAATAGGGTAATTAAATTCGGATCCTCTAAAAGCTTTCGAAAAGAATATAATAGGATATAAACGGTTCTAATCATTTCTCTATCCCAATTATTTACTTATAGCCTAATTTAATACGTTAATTTCAACTTCGAATTCTTTAGTAAAGTCGGGTAATATTAGAATTAAATCGTCGAAAATCATACGCTTAAAAGTATTAAAGGTATTATTATATTCCTTTATTTATTTATATTTAACGTTTTTTTTTATTAAATCGTTAAATAATTTCGCAATACCTTTAAATCCTTTAATAAATCGTCGATAAAAATTAATAAAATTAAGGAACCTTCGAATATTTATAATATTAATTAATATTAGCTAATTAATAATATCCTTAATTTTAATTAAATTTATATGGATTTATTTAAAGGAAATACGGTAATTTAAGAAATTGATTTATTCTTTATAAAATTCGTTCTTCTTAAAATTAATAGATAATCCGGCCTTCTCTAAGGCTATTAATACCTTATAAATATATTTCTAATATTCTTCTTCGTTCTTTAAAAATATAATAATATTATTAATATATATTATTACGAATTCTCCCGTAAATTATTTAAATATAATATTAATCCGAACCTAAAATAATATTAGGGCGTTCGTAAAACCCTATAGCATTATACGATATTTATAGTATTCTAATAGTATTTTAAACGCCGTTTTAATTTCTTTTCTTTTTTTTTATCCAAATTTGAGAAAAAGCCGAAGTAAAGTCGAATTTAGAGAATATCTTTACCTTATTAAATCGATTTCTTATATTTTAAATTAATAATAATAAATATCGATTTTTAATTATATCGTTATTAAAGTGCCAATAATTAATAATAAATTGGAATTCTCTATCCTTTTTTAATAACCGTTATAAAGAAACTGCTTTAGAACCGGAAACGCCGATTTCTGGTCGAGGAGCGCTCCAAAACGAAAACTGATAACGGGAATCGACTCAGGAGGGTCTTTTACGTCCCTTACGATATCCCGCGACGATTATAGCGACGATAATATATTATTATTACCGATAGCGATTAATAGCGGCAACCGTAGACTCGAAAATAGCGTCTATAATCCGCTCGTAGGACTCTTAATTTATAACGACCCTAATATAACGTACGCTGCGAAGATTTCGGAAAAAATGTAGGAGGATAATAAAATTATAAAGAAATTTATTATTAAAGCGAATAATTTTTTGGATTATAATATTATTTTATTCGAAAATTATAATTAAATTTATAAATTATTTAACGAATATACGAAAATTTTCGCGAAGAAAAGTAAAGTAACGTACCCCGAAGTTAATAAAGTTAATAACGATTAGATTATTATTAGGAAGGATTTTAACGATTTAAAGAAAACGATCTTATAAGAATTATAAAAGAACGTTAAAAAAGCGTT
Organism: Sordaria brevicollis; assembly: GCA_033439795.1. Classification (NCBI taxonomy): domain Eukaryota; kingdom Fungi; phylum Ascomycota; class Sordariomycetes; order Sordariales; family Sordariaceae; genus Sordaria; species Sordaria brevicollis. The sequence continues at coordinate 2,660,827 of JAUTDP010000006.1, forward strand.
AAAAATATAGGCTGGAATTATAAAGGACGTTTTTCCTAAAATTAGATTTATCTTTTAATATATTATAATTATTACCCCCCCTTTAAAGATATTTTCCGTTAATTATAATTATACCCTTTTTAATCGAAGTATTATAATCGATATTTAATATTCGAAGCGGATAAACGAAGAAATTAAAATTTAAATCGAGAAGATATTTCGCAATTTAAAGATTAGTACCCTTAATATTATACGAGCCGCTATAAAATTATTTACGACCGGAGATTATAAAATTATATTCGATAACGTTATATACGAATAATATTAGTAATATTAAATTTGGGCTAAAAAGGTTTTTGGCGAAAAAGTATTTATATTTCTAAATATTATTATATTAATTATTAAAGGGTTCTTCTAAACGAATATCGTTAAATATATAAAGATAGAGGATATTATTTATAAAATATAGTAAACGAATTTAACCGCTTTTATTATTAAAATATATTTATAGAAGAAAAGAATTGGCGAAAATAGGGGATTTTTTATAATAGAAGTTATAATTATAAAGGTAATTAAAGTTCTCTATAAAAGATTCTTCCTTTAAAAAGGTAGTATATATATTTACGAACTATTTATTTTTTCGATTAATATCTAATAATATTTTATTTATTAGGGTATAAAATATTTAAGGAAATTCTATTATAATATTAACGTTTATAAACGCTATAGTAAGGATAAATATAATAAAAATTATTTTAGAAAAGCGAATTACCTATTTAATAAGGATAAATTGCTAATCTTTTATATTTTATATAGAAAGTACGGGTATTACGCCTTCGAAAAGAAAATATACTTTATTTTTAAAAAAATTATTATGAAGGTTATTATAAAGTATATTAAAAGGCTATATTTATTTATATATTAGAAGGACCTTAAAAAAAATATTATATTAGAATTAACGGCGGTAAAAGACGACGGGGATATCGATCTCTTTAATACCCCCCTTACCGCCCGTATTATTATTATTTATAAAAAGGAATTTAAAAATAGAAATAGAAGCCGTATTTATAAATAAATTAATAAGCCTTTTACTAAACCGAAATTAACAGTTAAAAGCCTAATAAATACGTTTATAAATTTTTAAAATTCGGGTATTCGGAACGGCGTCGGTTTAATTACCGCTATTAAACCGGTTATTTAAAAGGAAAAAATTCCTACTTTTATTCCGTTTATAGGGTTAGAAGATATTCCTTTATAGAATAATTAATAATCCGATTAAAAATATTTTATTAGAATATAGGGAAATTATACGAAAGAAGGAAATTATTATTCGAATAAAAAAAAATTTACGATATTATAGCGATTTAAGAGCCGGGTAAGAATTTAAACGAAAATATTTATCGTTTATAAAATAATAAATATATTGGGGTAAATTATTTAAAAAAGGGGAAGGCGGTTATTTACGTAAATAAAAAATAGAATTTTAAGGATTTAAATTTTTATATCGGAAGAAATTAAGCCTCTATAATATTTAAAAATTTAAAGGAATTATTAACCGTTTATTCGATTTATTCCCCTATTAAAATATATAGAATATTAAAATACGAATAAGGGTTTCCCTTCTTCGAATTCTTCGAAGAAAGACCTATAATAAAATATTAAATTATAATTATCGGGGATTTTAATTTCTATTATCCCGATTAGGATTTAAAGAATAGAATTAGTTTAAGAGCCGAAAAATTCTTTATATAAATACGATGGTAATATATATAATTTATTACCCTTAAAAGGGAGCCGACCCGTATAAGTAATATAATATAGGAAGAAAAAAATAGAATAATTAATTATATATAAATAATATTAAAAATCGAAACCGAATATTAGGGGGTATAATAATACGAATAAATTAATTCGGATTATTATTTTTAAAAAATTTAAATTTATATTAAAAAAAAGGTTAAGAAAGCAGAAATAGAAGAAAATTATAATTAGAGTTTAATAAATACGGAAAAAGTACGAAAAGCGGCGTTATAATAAATTTCGGTCTCGGCGAAGATCAATACGAAGGAGGAATTAGAATTTATATTTAATAAATTCGATAGAGAATTTATAAATATAACGGAGGAATTCGTTCTATATTAGAAAAAAAATCGAAGGAGAAGAACGAAATAATAAACGTTAAAATATAAAATAACGACGAAAAATACGAAGCGGAAATAATAAAAATAATATAGGGAAAAGATATTTTCGAATTGGGTAAAATTCGTAGAGGTATTAATAAAAAAAAGAAAAATTAATATAAAAATTTAATAAACGATATAGCGAAAAGGTATTAAAAAAACGTTAAAGAATTTAAATAAATTTTAAACCTTTAAAAAATAAATTTATACCTAAAATTATTTATTAATAAACCCGCCTAAATTTTTAATTTTTAAATAATATAAAGGAATAAAAAAAATTAAAGATTATAGTAGTAAAGTAAATATTTTCGCTAAATATTTCTTCCCGAAAGTAAATATCCTTATAAATTATTTACCCGATTAAACCCTTCCCCTATGTCATAGGCCTAGCCGTGACTGCACGTGATTGGCATATTGCCATCACGTGCTTGTGCTCGTACAGTGGTCGCTTCCTAAGACGTACCACTGTACTCGGGATGGTCCCGCCCGCACGGGACATTGCGTCATTGCTCACCGCCTACACGGTCAGGGTCACCTGACCGCGCGTGACCAGCGCGTTCCCGTCGCGCCTTATAAAGGGCGGGCTTCCCACGCACACTTTCTTCCTTTTCCTCTTTCTTCCTCTATGCAATTACACATATCTACATCTACCACCTACCCTTACATTAACTGTCCCTGTAATACCCTAAATATTGGCGATTTATTATTTATTAACGAATTAATTATTAAAAAGGATATTTAGGAGGTTTTATCCCGGATAATTCCGAATAAAATACCAGGTATCGATTAATATTCGAATAAATTCTTAAAAATTTATAAAAAATTATTTTAAAAAATTATAACCGCTTTCGCGGCTACGAATTTTCATTTTAAATACTTTTTATAACGGTTTAAAAACGTAAAAATAATCGTTTTTAAAAAATTAAAAAAAACCATTATATAATAAAAATTAGCCGGTACGTAGAAGCTAATTTTATTATTAAATAACGTAAGGAAAATCTTCGAAGCGTTCGTCGCTAAAAAATTTATTTAAACCGCAAAAGAATTTAACCTTTTATTAAAGGGTTAAATAAGTAATTAGGCAAATTATTTAATTAAATTCGTTATTTATATTATTACGGATATTATATATACGGTTTAAAAATTCGGAGCCGTTACGTCGTTAATATTCTTTAATTTTAAAAGCGTATTCGATAAAATTAATTATAAATAATTATTATATATTTTATAAGAAATATAATTCTTACGATAAATTTTTAAATAAGTAGCGAATTTCGTTAACGGATAAAGAAATTCCCTTTTTTTCGACGATAAAATATCCGCTCCCTATATTATAAAAATTAAAATACCCTAAGGCTCCCCCCTCTCCTTAATTCTTTTTATTTTTTTTATTATTTTATTATATTATAAATTAATTATAATTAAAAATATAATTACAGTTAGCTTTACCGACGATATTAATATTATTATTATAACGAAAATTACCGAAGAGAATTATAAAATATTTTAAATAATATAGGAAATTTATTCCGAGTAAATAGGGGAGAGAAATATAAAATTTAAAGCGAATAAAACGGAATTAATATATTTTATATAAACGAAGGTATTAAGAATAGAAATTCTCCAATTCGGGGATATTATACTTCAACCGACGGAATTAATAAAATTCCTAAGCGTTTAATTAAACCGTAAATTCAATTATCGAATTTATATAAAAATTATTAAAAAGAAAATAAAAATTTAAACGAATATATTAATTTAATTAATTATAAAAATTTAAAATTATTCTTTCGTTTATATAAAGGAAATTTATATTAAATATATTTAAAGTACGATTATATATAGAATTTTAGCCTTTTATTAACCGATAGAAATATATAATAAACTTTAAAAGATAATAATCGGATTAATTAAATACTAAATTAAATATTTAAAAATTATTACTGGGGCGTATAAAATTATACTAATATAAAATCTTAAAACGGAAATTTTTTACCCGCTATTCGATTTCTATTTTAATAAACGGGTAAAGGCTTTCGAAGAGAAATTCGCCCGTATAAATTAAATTAAATTCGTCTAAGGAATAATAACTTAAATAATTAATTATATTTAAATAAAACGAATAAAAAATTAATTATTTATTAATAAACCGGAAAGTAATACTATTAAAGTTAAATAAACGGAAGAATAAATACCGACGGAGAATTTTATAACGATTATAGTAGGACTACCCCTAGTAATAGGCATATTTATTTAATTATTATAATTACTAGAATTTTTAACCTTCGATTAAAAAATATAATTAAAGGACGTTATAAAGAAAGAATAGGTATTGTATTATAATTATTAATTAATAATAATAATAATTAAATTAAATTGGCGGTATAAATTTATAATTATTAATTTCGATTTGAAATTTAGTAATACTACGATAAAATAGTATATAATTAATTAGAAAAAGAAAAAGCGGAAAAAAATCTAATTTTTAGAAAACGATAAAAATTATTATTTATAAACGAAAGCGAAGAGCTCCCTCCTCGTTTAAGCGAGAATGGAAATAATCGGCTTTAAAGCCTTCCTTTTCTAAAAAAGAATCCTTAATATCGATACCTTTATTTATTTATACGGATTAAAATGAGAAACGTTTTATTATATTATATTTAAATATTTCCGGATAATAAATATATAATTCGTAATAATTAATTGGCCGTAAACGTAGGAATAATTCTAAATTTATTTAAATAATAGAATTAAGGCCGAAAGGATCCTATTATAAATATTTTAATTAGAACGATTAAATAAATACCGTCTAATAATTAAATTAAAAGAGGAATAGCGAAACGAATTCGTTCGCTATTCTTAATTTTCTTTTCTTCTTTTTCTTTTACTTTTATTTATTAATATATTAAAATAAAGATAGGGGAGGATTTCTATTTAATTAAAAATTTATCGGGTTGCGAAGGCGACGATTTATTTAATTATTATTTCTTTTTATAATTAATTAAAGCTTTTAGTATTTTATTATTATTGGCGAGTAAATAGTTCTATTCGTCGTATTAACGAATATATTAATATATAATATTAATTATAAATTAACGTTAAATAAATTAATTATTATTAATAGGAATAGGATTAGTAGGACGAATAACCGGCGAATTAATTTCTATTAGGGAATTATTACGGGAAAGTATATAAATATTATTATTATTCTAAAGAATTCTACCACTACTATTATAAAATAAATTACCGTTATTATTATAGAATAAATTATTATTATTATTATAGGGGATATTACCCGAAGGAATATAACCGCCGATTAAATTATTTTTATTAGAAAGGAAGAATTCGTAATAACCTTTTTAGAAATAATTATTAATTAATTACTTTTTATAGCGAATAAATTATTTTAGGGTATTAATAAAGTTATTATTAATAAAGCGAAGGCGAATTGCGCCGGTAAATTTTTTAATAACGATACGGAAGCGGATAAAATAATCGCGGAATTCGCTATTAATCGGGTCTTTAATAATAACCTTCTTTTAAAAAGTATTACGGAAATTATAAAAGCCGCGAAGTATATCGATTATATAATACAAAACCGTTAAAGTATATTAAATAATTTAATTAAATTTATTTAAAAATAAATTAAAATAAAAAATATTAATAATATAAAAGATAGTAATTTATTCGAATAATTAGGGATATAGTAAATTAATTTAACGATAGCCTTTATATAAATATTATAATTTAAAATAGTTGGAAAGGCGAAAAGGGCTTTAATTAATTAAAAAGTATAAACGAAATATAGAGGAATATAGATATAATTTTGGAAAAATTAATATAAAAATAGAATATAACGGAAGGAGAATTTACCTTTTTTTTAATATATAAAAGAATTTATTATTAATAAAGCGTTTAATAATACGTTCGAAATTAATTTTAATATTAATATTAACCGTATTAAATATAAAAATTAACGAAGGAAGGCGAAGGGGAAACGAATTTTCGCCTTTATTTTTATTAGAGGTTTCTATTATTTTATAGAACGCTTTAGCGCATTTTTAACGAAGAATAATTATTTCAAATCGATTATTATTATTAAAAAAAAAAAAAGTTTAAAAAGGCTTGGGGGATAAAGAATTTTTATATTTAAAGGAAGGAAATTTTTACGTTAATATAAATTATAATAGAAATATAATTATAATAAAGGGAGGAAAAGGATAAAAGGAATAAAGGAAAGTTTAATAATTAAGAGGTTTAATAATAATTAGAAGGGTAAATAAACGGAAGAATAGAAGGCGGAAGGCGGTAATAAATAAAAGACGGGACGGCAAATTGGGAAAGCGGAGCGGTTTAATATTTTAACGTAACGGTAAATAGAAGGGATAAGACGGATATTAATCGCGTTAGCAGTGGGTGTATATTGCAATCGTAGAACGCCGAAGAAGCGGCGCGGATAGGTCCGCGCCGGGAAATATAGCCGGGGTTTTTATCCGGGGCGTTTAACGCCTACGGTTTTATCCTACGGGGAATCGGAGATAGACCCTATATTATATTAGCGCTATAGATTTAGCTAGGGAATAAGAATCTTACTTACTTATCCTTTTTTAATATAAAAAAGATTAAGGAGCTTTATAATAATTATAATTCTTTAATATATTCTAATTTAAACTGTTCGTTAATATATTCCTTAAACGCCTTTATTTAAATAACGTTTAATTAATAGATTTTCTAATAATTAGGTTTAATGCCTTCCTTTAAAAATATTTTGTAATCCTATAGATTATATTCTAGTAACGTATATTTAAAAGATATTTTAAAAATTTTGTATTTATAATATTAAATAGGTACGTCCTTAAATTGGTCTTCGCTATTGGTTTTTTTAAAAGGTAATTTTAGTAGGGGTATTTCTTTTAAATAATTATTAATAAATATAATTATTTTTAATAATTCTAATAATAACGTAATTTTGTATAACGAAAAATATTAACCCTTTTTATTAATAATTAAAACTTCTTTAATTACCGGCCTAACGGGTATTTTAAATCGTCGTTTAATAATCTTATTAATTTAATCGATATCCAAATTATGTTTTTTAAATTAGAGTCTTCCTAATATAGCGTCGTATTTACTAATTAGGGTAATATCGAAGACGATTTCTTATATATTACTATTAATAGTAATTTTTATAAGTATTATTTCCCTAAATACCTATCCCTATTTATAATTCGGATTTTTCCCTTTAAATATATATATTCGATAGGGTCTTTTTTTATAAATTTAGGGAATCTTTTAATTATTTACCGTTTATAGGGTAATAAGATTAATTAATAATTTAGAATTAATTATAGCCGTTATTAATTTTTTAAACGGCTCTAATTAATTTATTTGGACTTAGTAAATCGAATCGGTATTGTAATTTACTTCGAGGATTTATATTAGTATAGTTATTCGTAATCCTTTCGCAAAGAGCTAGCGTTATTTCCCTATCTTCTACGGTTATTACGGCGTTTCTTCTAAACTTTATTATAGACCGTACCGGTATTTGAAAATAATATTATTATAATTTCCCTTTCCTAAATTTTATTATAAAGATATTCCCGTTCTTTATATAATATTTATCGGGTATATTATTATTTAGCCTTATTAATTATATAGACGATATAATCGATTTTAATATATTTTTAATACCGGATATAAGGGTTATTAAAATATTCCTATTTACTATAACCCTTTTTAAATAATAATTTTAATAATTTACTACTACCCTTATAATCCTTCGACGGTCCAATTTCCTATATAAATATAAAATCCTTATAATAAATACCTCGGACTACTATTAGTATATTATTTTCCCAAATATATTAGGGAAAGTAATTATATTCTATTTTATATAATAAATATTAAAGGTATATATTATATAAATAATATATTTATACAATTTATTTATAAATAGGGTAGTTAGGGTAAATTTAAAGATAATTACCCGCTTATAATTCCTATAATTAATCGTATACGACGTAAATATCTACTTCGAAGGCGGTTATTCTAATAGATTATAATATAAATCTAGGGGGGTAAATCCTTAAATAAGATTCTTCTTCGATAAGACCGGCGTAATACTTTATATTTAATTATTTATTATATTTATCGTCGAAATTAAATATAATTTATTTATATTCTTAGTAATATTTTTTCTTAAATCCTTAAAAAACGGATTAGAAGAAAATAAATAATTTTTCGGGTATTTTACGTAAATCGCTAAAAGCATTTTCGTAAAATCGGTAATTGCGTCGATAAAATAGCGTTTATAATAATTATATACTTTTTATTATCTTTAATATTCGATTTTTTTAATATAATATTCTTTAATTAGAATTTAAAACCTTTCGAATTCCCTTTAAAATTATTCTTCACAATCGATTTAATCGTTAATATTAGTATTAAAAATTAATATTATTATATTAAATACGTTAATATAAATATTATATTCTTTATTTAAAATAGTCGCGAATAATTATTCGTTACGTATATTAATATCACGCGTATTTTATAACGAAAATAATATAAAATAATTACGGGGTTGAAGAGTAATATTTTCCTTATTAAATTCGTAAATATAAATTTTATTACCGCGGATATAATCTTTACTATCGCTTTTATTATCGAATTTATATTAATATTATTCGTATTAATTATATTCTTTAATAAATATATAATCGTTAATTAATTCGTTTTTATAATCGATTATATAAATATATCGAAATTCCTCGTCGTTAACGAAGGAAATTAGGGCATTAGTAAAATCGTAATCGATTTCAATATTATCGACTTCCTTACCTTTACCCTTATTAATAAAATTAATAAAATAGGTAGGAATAGGTTTCTATCTATTTAAGCGCTTATTTCCTCTATTATGGTAATTTTTAATAAAATATCCCGGCTTATTATATTTAAAATATTTCTTATCTTTATTAGGGCTATCGTTCTTATATTTATTAATTACGTCGATATTTATAAGGCCCGGATAAATACTATACGTAATATTACGTATTTTAGGGTTATTACTATTATTTTAATAATAGCGGTAACCGATATTAATTTTAGGACGGTTATTTCCGTATCCTTTCTCGCATTTATATTTAAATAATCGATTATTAATAATAATTATATTATTAATATATTCGTTAAAATTTTTAAATTTATAATCGATTTTAATAAATTTATTTTTAACGTTATTTTTAAATCCGTAATAAAATTAGTATTTAAATCCTTTTTTATTCTAATTAATACGGAAGGCGAATTATTTAAATTTAATAGCGTAAGTAAATATAGATTTAATTTAGCGGAATTTTTTGAATTTAATTTCGGTTTAACGGATTTTATCGGTTAATTCGAAGATTTAATTAATAATTATTTCGAAATGAACGAAATCGGTAAAAATTTAAACGGTCTTTTAATATATATCGGTAGGAATATTATTAAAGAAATTAATTTAAATAAACTAAAATTATTTAAAAATTTTACTAATAAGAAAAGAAGCGGTATAAAAGATTTATTAAATAGGATTAATAATTTTAAAAACCCGGAGGTTAAAACGAATTTAGGTTAAAAAGCTTTAAAAATCTTCGCGCTTAATATTATCGAATTTAAGGGGAGGGTTAAATTTAATTTTCGTACGTAAAATAACGGTAATAATTATCTATCCTACTTTAATATCGGTATAAATAGAATTAATAATAATAAACTTCGAATTAAATTTATTAATAATTTTACAAAATTTAATTAAAATAGTTGTCATAGGGCTAATGCCCGTGGCTGAGTTTGACTAGCACTACTAGTCGTACCGCCAGACGGTCCGCCAATCGGGCCGCTAATCGCAGTCCTTACCGCTACAGTAAACGGAATAACCCGTACCCAATCCTTAAAAGGATAGTTAATTAATACCGCCCAAAAGGCGCTTCCCTTCCTCCCTTTTCCTCTTCGTAGAATTTTATTAATTTATTAAGATTTAGTATTTATATTAATTATATTATACCCCTTATATTAAATTCTATTATTTAGAAAGCGGATAGGAGAAATAGATTTAATAAGCGGATAATAATTTTATAAACGGAAGATTAGCAATTTTAAACGCAGTATTGCAGTATTTTCAATATTATAGTCGGATTTAACGATATAAATATTAACGATATAAAAGAGTTTTATAATTCTTAAAACGGTATATTAAATAATAACGATAATAGCGAAGGTTTAATTAAAGGTTTAATTAAAGCCTTTAAAAATAATACGACCCTTAGGAATTATATTAAATCCCTTTTATTTAATATTACCCCTATTTTTAATACTTTTACCCCTTATTTAGATTTCGGAATTATTAAATATTCCGTTCGTAAGAAGAAATTTCTTTCCAAAATTCTAATTAATAATAATTCTAACAATAATACGAATTTAATTCCCCATTGTAAAAAATAATTAGAACTCTTTAAATAGGACGGTTAACCTTATATTTTCGGTTTCTTTTTTAATAAATTTATTACAATTTATAATAGCAATATTAAATAAAGACTTTATAATAACCCGAATACTATTTAGTACGAAATTATTAATATATTTCCTATTAAATATAATTAATAATTAAAGGGATTTTAAACCGCTATAATTATACGCAGTGAAGAAGATTTAATTAAATTCTTCGAATAAATTCGTACGATCTTCGGTTCCTATTAGAATTAGAAAGCGGCCTTCGATAAATTCGCTTATATACGTTAGAAGGATAGCGAATTATTCGTTACCTTCTTAGCCGACTTTAATAACGAAATATTTAAAATAGGCGGTTACTTATAAGAGAATCCCGCTAAATTAGGCTATTTCCGCTATACTTTTAATAAAAAATAATATAATAAAATATTTATAATTATTTTCTTCGACGATTATTACGAATATTTTAAATAATTTTAATATTATATATTTAAATACGAATAAATAATAGAATTTAAAGAGGATTACCGTCGATATTAACGTAATTAAAAAAGTAAAATTAAAAATAATAGATTTTACGTTTTCGGCGTTACTTTTACTAATTATTCTACTATTTTTTATACTTTATATATTACGCCCTATTTTATTTTTATAATTTTTATTTAACGCTTAATCGACGTAAATAGAAATACTATTATAAATATTATATATATAACCTATAATTGAAGTAGACGAAGTCGAAACGGCTTTAGCGTAAGCGCTTTTACTTCTACTTTTATTAAACGCACTAAATAAATATCGGATAAAGAACGCTAATATTATTAAAATAATAATTTATATAGACGTTATAGCGTTTCCGGATATTATATTTTAGTTTATCCGTATTGGCTAACCGTTCCCCCTTCTTTTAGCGGAATACGTATTTAAATTATTATTACCGAAGTCCTTCTACTCTTAAAGGACGACGACGATAACGAAGTTTATAATTCCGCCCCCGAATAATAAATAAAAGCTTAACTCCGGTATAAAATCGGGCCCTAGAGCCGGAAATAAAAATATTAAATAAAATAAAGGATTTTAAATTAAAAATAAAAGTAAAACTTATTTTAATTCTATTTATTATTAATAATTATAATTTATTCTATATCTTTATTAATAAGGGTTATTAATATTATATTATAATTAGTAAAAAAATTGTTAAAGAGTTTTAAATCCTAATTATTCCTATTCTATTTCGTACCGTAAAAGGAGCGTCTATTATTATAAAGGGAATTTTTATCTAAAATATAATTCGATTCCTAATTGAAGTAAATAATTATATTTATCCTATTTACGCCTATATCGTCCTATTATTCGAATTCCCTATTATATTAGGTAAACCTTAGCTTAAAATTATACGAATATATTCTATCCCTTACGAAAAGCGCTTATTTATAAATATTATTAATTATTAGGTTCTTTACGTTAATAGAGAGTAAATATTTAATATACCGTTTATTACCGATTTAAAGTCTATTATATATATTTTAATTACTACTTTTATAAATTACGTACGTAAATTAAAAAAGGAGTTCGGTAATCGAATAATTAAAGAAATTATTTTCGTAATTAATTTAAAAGACGTCGAAAAGGCGTTAAAATTAAAGAAGGTATATATTAAAATAAAATTAAAGGCGAAAATCCTTAAAAATATTATAATTTAATATTATTCTAAATAAAGGAAAACGCTAATAAATTAAACCCTTATTATTTCGGCGTAAATTATAAAATTATAATTAAAAAGGATAAAGATAATAAGGAATTCTTTACTTTATTTAGACCGCTTTATAATATAACGAAGGAAGAGTTTTTAATTTTTAAAAAGACGTTAAAAAATTTATTAAATAAAGGGTTTATCCGAATTAATAATTTAGAAGTAGGGGCCCTAATTTTATTTATACGCAAATCCGGAAGCGGATTCCGTTTTTATTATAATTATTATATATTTAACGCTATTACGAAGGTAGACCGTTACTTATTATTATTAATTAAAAATACGTTCTATATTTTAAAAGGAATAAAATAATATATTAAAGTAAATATTATACAAACTTTCTATAAAATTCGTATAATAGAAAGAAAAGAAGGGAAAATAGTATTTCGGACGTAGTATAAATTATTCGAATAATTAATTATATTATTTAAATTAAATAGCACGCCGGCTATATTTTAGCGGTATATTAATTATATCTTCTATAATTATTTAAATATATTTTATACCGCTTATATAAATAATATATTTATTTACTCCTCTAATTCTTTAAAAAACTATAAATAAAAAGTACGTTTAATCTTTACTAAATTATTAAAAGCCGGCCTCTATTTAAATCTAAATAAATACAAATTTAATATAAAAAAGGTTAAATATTTAAATTTTATTATCTATACCGGCGTCGGCGTATAAATTAACCCCGAGAAGGTTAAAACGATTTTAAATTAATTTCCCTCTACTTTTTAAAAAGGTATACAGAACTTCCTAAAGTTTATTAATTATTACCGTATATTTATTCCCTAATTTTTAAAAGTAATTACCCCCTTATTAAAATTAATTAGTAAAAGGGTTATTTTTAAGTGGATTAAGGAATGTAAAAGCGCCTTTTAATTTTTAAAAACTTTATTCACGAAAATTCCGATTTTAACGGAATTTAACCCGGATAAAAAAACGTTTTTAAAAATAAATTATAATAAATTTGCCCTAAGTAGAATTATTTTTTAAGAAGTAAACGAAAATAATAAAAATATAGTTCGTAAGGTTATAAGCTTTTATTTTTAGAAATTTAACCCTATTAAGCGGAATTACCCTATTTATAATAAGGAAATATTTATTATTATTAATTATTTAGAGTAATAATCGGTAGAATTATAGAATTATAAATTATTTATTATTTTAACGGATTATCGGAATTTCGAATATTTTATAAAATTAAAAAGACTTTCGGAATAGTAAGCGCGGTAGGCGGAATATTTCTCCCGGTTTAATTTTTAAATTAAATATAGGCCTAATAAAGACGGAGTAATCTTTAACGCCTTTTTTTAATAAAATTAAAATATACTTATAAATTAGGATTACGAAGCGTAGGATATTTAAATAATATTAGATTCTATTCTTAAAAATTATATTCTATTCTATATTTCGGCGGCCTGGGTAGTCCGTTCGGGGAGGGAGGGTATAAACGTATTCGAAAATCCGGATTTATAATAATTTTAATTATAGATAGAACCTTACGACTCCTTATATTAATAAATAAAGGAAATTATCTTTTATAATAACCGTTACCTCGACCCGTCTTTAAAATTCAAAATTTAAATCGTAAATTATTCTATCGATTCCCTCGGTTGCCTTTATTATTAAGACCGTCTTTAAATATTAAAAGCCTCCGTATATACCGAATCCGAATTAATTATATTATTTAATATTAATTAATATTTTAACGTCCTTTATACTATTTTAATTTAAATTATTTATAATTCGTATATATTAAGATATTTTAATAGAAAAGGTATTATTATAATATTCTTTCGGTACTTTTATTAATTTCTCTTTAATTTTTACGTTTAATAATTCTTTTATAATTATTATATTTACGGTTTTACGAAGGTTTAGAAGGAGTAGAAGAAAGGCTTTTTACGTTTATTACTAATTTTAGAATAATTTAATAGAAATATATAAATAAATTTTATTATTAATCTTTTAAAATTTAAAGGTAATATTTATTTTTAGGTTATAAAGAATAAATTTAATAAAACCGTATTCTTTAAACCTATATTTTTTATAGAAATTAAATTCTATACCGAATATTTCTTTTAGTATTTTATTCGTTATTATAGTTTCCTAAAGTCTATTATTAATAATTATAATTCTAATTAAATTAGCCGCTTTTAGGCTAAATTATACGAATTCCTAGGTATTAAACGTTTATTTAATACTATTTATTATTTATAGACCGATAGAGGCCCGGAGCGTATAAATTAGGAAATTTACGTTTATTTATATATAATTATTAATTATATTTAAAATAATTAGAATAAATAATACCCTATAGTGTAATTAGTTATTAATAACCGAATTAATACTTTAATAAGTATATTTCTATTCTTTATTATTTATAAATTCGACCACGAATTCCCGATCTCCGTAATTAAAGACCCTTCCGATCGTTAACTTTTACCCTTATCCTCTAAAAAACGGGCTTAGGAATTCGTTAAAAAATTATAGTAAATTACGGATTTATATTAAATTATTATAGCGGCCGTTATTTAAAAGTAAAAGAAATTCGCTAATTATAATTAATAATTTATAAAACGTTTTATAATTAGGGATAAAATCTAATTTAATTTTAAAAATTATATTATTAACCGTTTAAAAAAGAAATTCGATTAATTTTACGCGAAATATATTATTTCGAAGGTATTATTTCCTTATATAATCGAATTATCCGGGTTTCCCCGTATTATTTATAATATTTTCTACGTTAATCTCTTATATAAAATTATTAATAACCCTCTTTTTAAATAGAAATTTATCGACGAATAGCCCCCGGTTATTAAAATTAAAAGAGAATCGGAATATTAAATAAAAGAAATTTTCTACGCTAATACCGCTAAAAGGAGAAGAGGCCTAGTAAGAGAGGTTTTAATTAAGTAAAAAGGATATTATAACCCGATATAGGAGCTTTTAGAAAATTTTAAAGATATTATCGCCCTAAATAAATTTAAGGCTTAATATAGTTTAATAATAAATAATAACGGCCTAACCGACCGGTATATTAAAAAATTCTTATAAAAAATTATAAACGGGGCGAAATATATTACGAATAGAATAAAAGATTTTTAAATACGGATTAAAATAAGTAATAAATTAATTAGGGCGGAGCCTTAGCGAAATTAATAATTAATTTAATTTAAATATCTTTTATTAAATTATTTTTTATTATTTCCGATATAAATTCCTTAATAATAGTTTTCTCCTCCTCTTCTTTATAATTAAATATATAAGTATTAGCGAAATTATAAACGTTTAAAGGCTTATAAGCGCAATAGCGGAAAATAAAAAGCGCGGGATAGTAATTTTTTAGGCGCGAAAGTTTAATAGTAATAAAAGAAGAAGAAAATAAAAGGCGGATATTATATTTAAAGTAAATATTTAAGGGGAGACGTTACACTTCCTATTATTTAAATTTATTATATTATTTTTTATTATTTCCTTCGACCTCTTTTCCCTTTCTTCTCTTTTTCGCCAATAGAAATTATATAATAATAATTTCTTTAATAACAGCGGTAATAACGGCGGTAGTAATAACGGCAGTAATATCGGTAGCGGTAATATCGACGTCGGCGGTAATATAGGTATTATAATCTTCGATTAAGCGGTTAAATTCTACGTATCGGCTATTTACCTACTTTATTTTCTCTATATTAATTATTAAATTAAATAATTATTCCCTAAGATTTTCGAATTTATAAATTTACTTTTTAAGAATTTAAATTTCTATAATACTAATTAAATTATCGGTAATCCTAATAGAAGAAAAAAGTTCTATAGGAGGCGTTTTAATAATAACCCGATTAATAAAACCGTTAAATAATATTAATAATTTAAAGAATTATTAAGAAAAGAAGAAAAGGAATAAAAATTTACGTAGGAATAAAACTTTACTTTTTTAAAATTTAAAGTCCTAATAAGATTTTGAATACGGCGAAGTAACCGTTATAAGAGTCTTTAAATATATACCCTTCGGTATATTAAGCTTTAAAGGCGGATTAAATTTAAATAGGAATAGGTTTATAATTTTTACGGGCGTATTAATAAAATAAATACGTAAAAATAAAAAAGCCTTTATTAAATATAATATAATTATATTTATTAGCTAAATAGCCTTTATATTAAGAATTTTAAGGTTCGGCCCCGAATAAAATATATTCGCGAATATCGTCGGGAATAAATTTACCGGTTACGCCGGTAATAGTAATATTAAACCGAATTTAGCGGGGTTTTAGCGGGGTAACGGGTTTAAAAATAGTAATTTTAATAGCGCCTTTATTACAACGAAAAGCGGGAGTAGGAATAGGCGGCGGGGTAAGCGAACTAATAGTAGCTTCCTATAAAGTTAGGAATTTATAGAAAAATTCGAATTAAGTAGCGGTAACGGGGGTATTTATTTTAACGGCGATTAATTAACGGTTAATTAATATATTCGTAAGGGAATTAACGGAAATAAAAATAATAAAGATATATTTAGCGCGTACTAATAAGGGCGCGCGCCTATATAAATATTTACAGTTTTAATTATTCGATAGGTTGAAGGAAGAAAGAAGAGAAGGAGAAAGAGAGGGAGAGAGGCGCGGGGTATATATTAGAAATGCGCGTAGTAATAATCGGTCGTTTAATATTTAGGGTTTACGTAACTATATACCTATTTATATATAGTATTTCTAATTAGGGGAGAAGAGGGGGTTAATATTATAGGGCTAATGCCCGTAATTGAGTTTAATTAATATTACTAATCGTACCGCTAAATAGTCCGCTAATTAGGCCGCTAATCGCGGTCCTTACCGCTATAATAAGTAGAGTAGCCCGTACCTAATCCTTAAAAGGATAGTTGGCTAATACCGCTTAGAGGGCGCCTCCTTTCCTCCCTTTTCCTCTTCGTAGAACCTTATTAATTCGTTAAGACCTAGCATCTATACCAATTATACTATGCCCCTTACAATAGTAACCTTAATAATTATAGGGATATCGTTAACGCCTTTATTACAGCGACGAAATTTAATAGCGTTAACCTTACGGCTATTATTATTTTTAATATTAATTATAAATTCGGCGCTAGTATTAAAGCCTTTAATAATAGTATCCGGGAGATTAATTTTAGCGGATTTTTTAGCGGGATATTTAATAGGATTTCCAAATATAATAATAATATTAGGTTAATAATAAATTAAAGAAATTTAAAAGATTTAGAAACTTTAGGTATAATAATAAATCTTAAAATATTAATATATAAATTAATTGAGTAAATAATATATAACGAACCGTTATAAATATAGGAGTATATTATTAAGATAAAATAATAGAATAATAGTAATAATAGTTAAAAGGTATTAATCGATTATAATAGCTATTACTTCCTAAAGAACTTATATAACGAAGGCCGAAAAGCTTTCTTATATATTAGTCTTTAGCCCAGTGGCCGCCGCGCCGCTAGAGCGGCTATACGGCCGTTGAGAAGGGCGCCGCCCGGCGCCGCTATACGGCGCTTGCGGCTCTGCTTCTAATTGGTTAGCTAGCTACTATATATAATTAGATCGTAACAAACTAGCGTAGTAGCTACCATTACGGCCAACGCTTCAATAATATTATGTCTAATAAGGCGTTATTGTCCGGGGATTTAAGAGGATTCGGGTTAAGAATAGTAAGCGGCGTCTCCTCCCGAGATTTATACTCTAGCGTCCCAAAGGCTGATATTTAAGACATAAGCTTCAAATCATCGGGCATCCTTTCGATTTGCTTGAAGGACTCAATTCGGAGTCGGGTCCTAACATTCTCGGACAGGTTATTGGCTATCCGTTTGTTACAAAACTCGGGACGAAATGGAACTGGAACGATATTATTTATTCTCCCCCCCTCTCCAACAACCCGACACCGAAATATTACTTCCCCTTTATCCCAATTTAAAATATCCTAATATTTATATTACTATAGCCAAACTTTCTTCGACTAAACCCTTTTGTCCCCGACAGCTATCATTTTAACCTCGACACAACGTATCTAGTACCCCGCGACGCATTCCTTAGGATCTCGCATACTTTCCTCTCGTCGGCGACGACATCGACACCGGCTTAATGGTCCCACAGCTGATTATACGACTGCTCAAGGGCATAAGCAGAACCGATCTCGAGCTGTTCTCACTACATGCCAGACTGGCTGCTTTGGCTCGATGCTTCACCGACCACATAGAGCTGACCCCGCCTGGTCAGAAGTTCCAGGATGAGCCACTGCTTCCCAGGTTCGCCATCTATAACGGCACGGGCCTCATCATGTCAGATCGAAAGAGCGATCGCCGCGAAGTTCCGCTGATGCACGTCCGCCACGTGCTGTTCCTTCGCTCTGGAAACACACTTTTATCGACCCTATTCTCGACAATCACCGGCACCAATATCGACGTCGATATGGGCTACGCAATTTCGTATGCCATAGCCTCGGAGCTCTACATCACCCCGGGCATCCGTACCATGGTTGCTATAGAGAAAATCGGACTGACCGACCACGACACCTAGTGGGATCCGGCACGCAAGCAAAACAATAGCGACATGGTGACCGGCACAGCCATTTCTGCGAGGTTCGACATCGAGCATGAGTTCGTGACTCGAGCAGTCACAAACGTCGAGCTAAGCCTCCACAAAGAGACCCCAGACGTGCGTGCCCTCGTGGGCCAGGCCATGAAGAAGGTCAGGAGCGACATGGGTTCAGGCCGTATACGTGCCGAGGATGTCCGCGCAACATTTACTCTTCGGATTGCATTATTTCCAGAGATGATTACGCGTGGCCATAACGTAGCTCAGGGTGATCTCGTTTACGGCGATGCCGTCGAGCACGCCCTGCTCGTCGGTTTGCGTGGCGACCGGGACTCTGAAGCGCATGTCCACCATGAGAGGACAGTTGATGCGGCATTGCGAGCCTGCAAGAAGTCGTTTGAGGACGAGATCGCAAGCTTTGGTCTCCGGCCCGACAGCCTTGCCATTTCCTCCCTACGCAAGGCTTTCCACGACGAACTCAAGAAGCTTTTTGGTTTGCATGATCGAACAACAGGGCCCAATGTTAATGTCCAGGACTCGGCGGGCGCGGCGCATGTCATTTCGCGAAGGCGCTCGTACATGCAGAACTTGCAGGACACGGTGGACAGCGTGCTGACCAAATTCAGGGCTGCCGCCCAATCCAAGACGGTCCGCGAGACCGACTGGTCCAGTCAACTCCCGTCGCGCGCGGTATTCATCGCCGCTCGCATTGCGAATACCGATAACGGGTTAAACCACACAGTCGCTGTGTCTCTTGCCACTATGAGGCTTGCCGATCTGGCACAGATTCCAGGTGCCGCTGCCGCCATGTACAACAACGCCGACATCATCGGTCAATCCGACTACGTGACTAGACGTGAACTGGAGGAGCATCTAACTAAGAAGAGAAGAGAAACCTTTTTCCAACTAAACTCCAACGAAAAAGTGTCTTGTCCGTGAGAAATGAGTTCTTGTCTGGAAGAATAGGCGTATTAAATTTGCTTGGAAGAGCTGCCTGTATTGTCTCGGCCGGCTGACCGAAAATGGAGGGGATCGGTGGGTTGGTCGTGCCCGGGTCTTTATCCGCGGGCCTGTCGGACAGCGAGGTCTGGGGAGCTGCCAGTGTCGTCTCGGCCGGCTGTTTAACTATGCCGGCGGCGGAAGAATTAGGAGATCCGTAGGTTAGGTAGGGGTCTTAACCCGCGCGAGTATTAACGAGCGATTGCTTAGGAGCCATACGTGCCGTGCTTTGGGGCTTCTAGACCTTACCGCTAGTAGTAACGTTGCGGGTTTTTTTTTTTGCTGACTTGCTCGGAGTAGGGGGCTCTTGTCCTAATGTTTGTTAGCGTTTGTCCCCTCCTTTGAAGAAGAAGGAAAGCAACAAAAAATGGTTGCTAATATATATGTAGGTACTTACAACCTCGATGGGCTGGTAGAATCCGGCCACCTTCTTATAGTTTGACTATTTCTCGCCCTAATACGCGGGATACTCCCTCGAGAGAAGGGCCCGAGAGGGGAGGGGACCCGAATTGATTTCTTCGGTAGTGAACGGCCTAACCGTCTACGTAATGGTACAACCCGTTAGCTATTATATTTACCCACGAGGAGAGCAAACTATCTAACCATGCCCTAATTTACGTAATGGACAAAGCTGCTGCTATAAAGGCGCTTAAAATCCTCGTCTTGCTGGGCAATGTGCTCCAGCTTCTCTACAATTCCGTTTAACAACCAAGCATTGTGCTACTTGGAGCTTACGCGGGCAAAACGCCAGCGACGAATAAGGATGTAACGGACGAGGGCCCTAAAATAGAAGGATAAAAAGGAAAGGAGTTGGTGTCGACAAATACTACACGGGGCACGTTTATAAAGAAAATACATACTTTCGACCCGCTCCCTCCTCGTTGCGGCAGATTGGGTAATTAGTGACCTTTGCGATAGTACTAGGATAGCTTTAGCGGAAGTAGCGACGCATCTAAGAACACAAGAGTAAGCAACAGGTTTGAAAACATGCGGTAGTGAATAATAGGAAATTTATATCTAGTTGAGTAGAAGTGTAGTAAGTATAGGTTTCGCCGCATTGCGAACTATTACCAACCGTAAGAGGGTATACGAAGCCATTTATTTTCGAAATAACGTGACGACGCGGATCGGGTGCGAGAGTATAAGTATCCTCTTTAGTTAGAATTTTGCCTAGTTTCTAGTCCGTATTGTACGCTTAGACTAGGCTATGAAAATAGCCCTATTGGGGATGGGGATTAATGGTAAAGAAGACTTTAGGGATAATTGGATAATATTAGAGTATAATTTAGGGAAAATCTAGAGCCACACATCCCGTTGTCTACAGACACACACCCTCCCACGATAGAAACAATAATAAAGTTCCCAAAAGACTATTTTCAAATGATAAAAGCGGGTTTATAATAAAAAGAGCCTCTAATAAACAAGATGCATTGAGAGAAAGTGACCGACTATAAGATTCGGGGAAAATGTATAAAACGGGAACGAGGCGGATTACTCGACGAGATTTCATTTCGAGTCCTCCTTTTGCCTGTGAGCCCATCCGCTTATCGAACTCTTTCCAGTCTCACGCCCTCGTTTGCGGTGTCCAAAGAGGGGATGAAGGTGACGAGACGCCCGAGCCCGAAGTTGTCAGAGGAGGTACTGACGAAGAGATGGAAGCAAACAACACCGATGGCAACTGGCACCGCAATAGATGTCGATCAGGTTACATCTAAGGGCCGGGCAGGCATGGAGAGAACCCGAAAACTATTTAATATTCCGACTCCCCCGCCCTCCACTCAACAAACCTGAGAGGGTATCAACTACTGCTCAGTCGAGCGATCAGAATCTGCCAAAACCCAGGCGACTTATTTGGAAATGGCCTCGTCGCAAGGTCCGATCGGTGCTCACTCCGGCCTTGTACCCCCCATCAGCAGAACCATTACCTCCCTCCCTGACCGCGCCTGAACCTAGCCCACCGGTCGACGTCAACCCCTAGTCCGTCGTCAACGGCGACTTTAAACTTGAAGTCGCCGAGCCCAATGACCCGATCCAGATCAGCAAGGAAACCGTACACTCCATCATCGCGGCCCAACACACAGGCACATTCGGCTGCTTTGACAGACCCTACGATATCGGAGTGCGAGTTGGGGAATAAAGCGTGAGGTGGTGAAAAAGAATTGGCGGAGCGGTAACGACTCGGACGGCCGTTGGTGTTTCTTTTCATCCAGCTTCTGCAAACGAGCCTGCCTGTTCCGAATCATCCTCATCCCATCTTCCCTTGCCGCCATGCACCGCGGCCGTATAGCTGAATGGCTCCCATCCCGATCAACACCCTGTCCGACTACGTTACCAGGATTCCGGGAAAGAGTTGGAGGAGCTACTTGCCGTTGAGAGAAGCAAGACAATGAGCGCTGAACGTCCCGCCTGTTGAACCACGCGGAGGAGGATCACGTGAAGGGAGGCGATGAATGTGGTGGTAAAGTGGAAAGCTTAATTGATTAAAGAGAGAGAAAGAGAGAGCTGTTGGTGGGTCTGGCATTTACCGGGCTCCACTGCACATTCACCTGTAGGTATGGTCTGTGCCTCCATGCAGGTGCCCTTGCCCTGAACTGCACTAGACTTCTAGACCTCCAGACTTCCGCCTTCCTCTTCTCCTCTCCTCTCCTCCATAGCACACATCACAATGGAATCTATCGATTTGCTCGCTTTTATTGTTGTTCGTGGCCTTACAAAAGCGGAAAGTACAAAGGACATGGAGACGAGGTTTATCTCCACCGGGGAAACCACCCACGTGTGTTGACCAGCCGTCTTCACTATGCCATGACATGTGAATAGCTTCAACAACTTGACCTCCAATTGAGCCCAGTGTATCAATCCGTCATAGCCTGAGTTGCATCTTGGACATTTGGTTTTCTATAAGGCTATATAATCTTTGTGAAAACGAGAAATGCCACATGGAGGTAATTCATTCATTATCTCACCAGTGTATCTATCTGTGTGTGCGTGAGAAAGACTCAAAACTCAAGACTAGAGGAGGGCGGATGGTCGAAGACAGGGAGCCCATTCAGGTTGGGTCTTCAATAGTTCTTGAAGATCTAGTTCAAGTTTGGGCTTGGCCGAGTTATGCATGGGCCTAACTCGAAAGTAGTCTACCAGTGTCTCCTACACTGGGTACGCCTTCCTCGGTTACACAGGCCAATCTGTGTCTGCCTTGTACCTACCTTCCCCTGGGTTTTTATGTTAGCTAGCATTGTCCTTACTCGAGCCGACAAGAGTGCTAAGACCGCTGAAAACATCAATGTCGCGATGTTTGGCATGGTGTTGAGAAAAAAAAGTGAAAAAACCATCGCAATTGCAAAGTAGCTGGTAAAAACTAAAAAGGCCACCGTCTGGGCTGATTTTTAAGATCAGCGTCGTCAATCCCCTTCCTCAACCGTGCCAATCACCCTGTTTCTCCTTCTACTCCCTCTCCTGTCTCTCAACTTCTCGAGCTCTTTCCATTTAGTATTAGGCCGCCTCCTCATCCATTTCCTTATACTCTGACTCCATGTCGTCATCCACAACCTCAAGAGGTTCCTGTTCCATGTTAACACACATACCCATAAGCTCAACAGGTCAGTAAAAGTGGAGGTACTGACAACTATGGTGGGCTCATAGGCCCCCTTGGGCGCGTAATCGTACGGGGCATCCCGCCATTCCTCGCAGTCAGGATGCTCCAGCGAGAGAGGTTGTTGGGGTGCGAGCGGTCCCGGCTCGTTGTCTGTGGGTCGCTCTACCGTCTAAAACAAGCACCAACCATTAGCCACTCTTTATCTATAGATCAAACCTTCTTCTTATGACCATCACTGACCTGATGGACAAAACGGCTGCCATAAAGGCGCTTGAACTCCTCATCTTGCTCAGCAAATTCCTCCAGCTTCTTCGCAATTCCGTTTAGCAACCAAGCTCGACCCTGGTGTCCATGGACGTCGGCGAAACGCCACTGACGAGTCAGGACGTAGCGGATGAGAGCGCTGGTGAGGACAAATATTAGCAAATGTCGCACGTGAGATGTATCTGACCATACGACGTACTTTCGGCCTGAGGACTCCTCATCAAACGAAATGTTCAAACGAGTTGTCTTCGCAACGGTACCAGGGTGTTCCTGGCGGAAGTGACGGCGCATCTGGTGAGAACACAGAGGCATTTAGTAACAGCCGTGAAAACAAGACAGGACTTTATCATAGGTCACTGACCTCTGCCTGAGCAGTAGCACGATTGGGATAGGCCTTGCCACATTGTATGCCACCTGGCATCAAGACAGGGCATACATAGCCATTTATTTTCGAAATCGTGTGGCGGCGACGGTCAGGTGCGACGTAGCTGTCTTCCTCTGACAGAACAGCTTTTCTTCCTAGAGATGATTGGGATTAGCATATTCAGCATGTGTTGAAAAGGAAGGGAATGAATTACCGTCAGGGCCAGTTCGGGTCCGCGGTACCGTAGTAAGGGATAGGGGTGCATTACTGCGCTGTTCTCTCAAGCACAGTAATGCAAGAGGAGGCCTTGCTGCGTTAATTCATCGTTTTTGAGCAGTCTGGCAGCAAGCATCGCAGCTAGAATCGAGGTCTATTTTGGCCTCCTAATTGGTCAAATTCTGGACTTGGAGAAGGTGCAGATGGTTGCAGGAATCTGCATGAGATTTGTCAAAATGAGCCGAACACACAAAATCGCAGTAACGCAGCAACGCTACTGCGTAACGAACACTGCAAAGAAAAATCGGCCTTACTGCAATACTGCGGAAACGAACTGGCCCTCAGTTGTCATCGGAGGCTCCCAGTCACTGTTGAATCTAGTAACTGGGCCATGAAAATAACCCCATGTGGGGTGAGGGTTGACGGCAAAGAAGACGTCCGGGATAACTGGTTATTGTTAGCAAAATTCGAGCGTGTGGTATTTTAGGGTACGAATGATACTTACACACATCGCCCTTCCATAAGTTCCGCACCCACTCCTCTGTCCTGTCGTTAAACGGCATGTTGTCGCTCGCTTGTATAGTGTCGATACTTCGTGATATAAAGGTGATGCTGCGATGACCTCGGTTCTGTTTCTGTCGTGGTTGCCGTCGTGTTGTTGGAAGAAAGTTGGTGGGAGACAGGGCGCAAGGACAGTCTTATATAGGCAGGAGGAGTTGAGAGAAGCCGAATTACAGTTATATTGCGAGGGGAAAGAAAATGTTCCCGTTGTGGTTGTTGTTGGAAGAGAGGTGGTAAGAGCGAGGGGGCAGGGGAGATCTTATATAGGTAGGAGGAACTGAGAGAAGCCGAACGACAGCAAGGTTCTATGGGCCAAAGCCAACCCGGCAAATCGTCCGGTAAGATTCGATCTCAACTACCGTCGTTTTGTGTTAATCGCGGAAAGATTTTGGGCGAAGTTAAATGGAAACCCGGCGGATTACTCCGAGATTTGATCTTAACTAAAGGTATTATCGGTGAAACTTGCAAACACAGTCTGGTCGTGTAATACGAAGATACCTCTAGGTAGCAACTCGCATAGTTAAACGGGAGAAAAATCTCGGAACTTACATGTATACCTTCTTCTTTAATGTTATAGTTTTGGATATTCACCCTATATTCCCCGCAAATAATCTTGAGAAAAACTACGCCCACACACACTCCCTCCTACACTCACACGTATACCTACCTATAATAGTTGATATAACTTATAGCCGTTTTTACTAGTAAAATCCCGTTTCTCTTATATTATATAACATTCTTAGTAAATCTAACAAGCGCGTTATAATTGTTAGAATTGTAATAATTTTATAGTATTAAGTATAATACAAAATATAACGTACAATAAAATAACGCTAAAATCCTAATAAATAAACCCTTTTTATTTACTTTAAATATTTACCGCTAATATTCTATAAATCCTCTTCTTACTATTCTTCTTTATTATTATTATTATTAATTACAATAGGGTTATTTTTATTATCCCCCTCTTCCCTATTAATAATTTCCCTATTAATAACTTCCCCTCTATCCCCTTCGTCGTTATTAATGATAATAGGGTTTAATAGGCTACCCTCCCTCTTTTTTTAAATTATAACCGGGTCTTTATCCTTTTCCTCTTCGAAGTTAAAATACCTAAAATCCGTTATATAATTATATTCCTACCCTATATTACTATATTATTAGGCCTTTTACTTATATTTCCTAAACTTTTAAGTATAATAAACATTTATTATATAGCGCGAATACTCTTCCCGTTTAAAAGTAAAGGGTCTATAATAGGAGACGTAAGTAGGCTATTTTTAATAATAGATTACGTTCGGTTTTATAGGGTTAATTTCCTTTTTAATTTTAAATTAGAGTTTTAAGTAATTATAACGACCTTTATATTATTCTACTTATTCCCTATCCTTTTCGAAAATAACGTTATAGAGTAATTCTATTTCTTTAGGTAATTTTTTATAAAAGTAGTAGGGTAGACCGGGTAGGGTATAAATAGCAGCTACCTTCTATTATTTTATTTCCTAGGCGAATTAGATTTATTATTATTCTTCTATAAGTATAGTAAATATAAATACTTTTTCTTTACGATTACGACCCGTTACCTTTTCTTCCTTTAATTATAGTAGTTTTTTTATATCCGATTTTATTAAATTATAATTGAAATAAATATTATTAAAATGGGCGTTATTATCGTTAAGAATAACGGGAATTGCTTTTCGCTAATCGAGGAGGGGGAGGGGGAAGGAAAGTTAGGGTATAAAGAGGGGGGAGGAGTAATAGGAAGAGAAGGGAAATTATAAAGGGGGCGTACAATTATAAATAATTAATTTAAATATCGAATTATATTCCTTTATATTCTTAATTATAGTAATAGAACCTTTTAATTGATATTAATACTATTTAGAATCTTAAAATACTTTAAAATATTCTCCCTATTATTATTAATAATAATATAGTTGCGTATTAGGGTCGTTAGAATAGGCTCCCTTTATTAACTTTATTAATTATCCTTCTATTATTATACGCGCTTTCCTTTCCCCTATTTTATTTAATTAAATTGTAATACCGCGGCGGTAGCGTTTATAATATCGAGAATTTCGATATTATTACCTAATTTAAATTATAAATAATTATATTGCACTAAAATTCGTATAAGCGCTATATTTTAAATATTACCCCGTAATATAACTATACGTTAGGATTAGGTCTAGGAACGAATAACGTAATTTAATCGTACGATATAAATCCGCTCTATATTAAAAGGATTACCTTTATTATATAGGCGACTTTTAGGCTTTATTATAATAGCGGGTTATAATATAAAATATTTATTAATTAAATCCTATAGTGTAAATTAATATAAGGAAATTCGGTAGGTGGACGTATAGTATAATTTACCTTAATTTAGCGTAAATACTAATAAAAGTAGCATTAATCTCTATTAATAAGTATTCTCCCATCCTTTTTAAATTATATTAATATATTATAAATATAAAATAATTTATATTATTTATTAAAATAATTAATATATTTAAAGAGAAGGTTACTTATAATTTTTATTTTATTATTACGTATATTAAATAAAGTAGGGAGTAATTATTAATATTATACGTTAAGGAGTTTTAATATTTACGAAAATAATTCTAATAGGCATTTATTAAATTAAATTACGTTATTTAATACTTATTTAATACGTATAATTATAATAAAATTATTATTCTCTATCTTATAGCGATCGTAACGGTTATTAATATATTGGATATAAGCGTCGTAAAGATCGGCGAACTTATTTTTTATTAATAAATAATACAATTTAACGGAATTATTATTAGATTCGTTAAATAATATAATCCTTTACTTATAATTGAAATTTTCGTTAATATAATACTTTATTTAATTTTATTTAATAGGGAGGAATTCGTCGTCGATATATTTAATAAAAGTAAATTAGGATTTACTAAAGGTATTGATAAAAATGCGGTATACCCTTTTAAATTTATTAACGGTAGAATTATAAATTATATATTACTATATAAAAAAGAAGGTAGAACGGGTTTAGGTAAACCCCTCTTCGATAAGTATAGTGAATTTTACTATTTTACGCGTTTTATAATAGCGGCGCGTTAATTCGTTAAGGTCGCGGGTATTTTTATTTACTTCTTTGTTAGGTTATTCGTTAACAGTAAATAAATCTTTATTATTATTAAATTAATCGTCGTTATTTTTATTATCTTTATTATTATTAGATTAATCGTTATTAATATTTTTATTATTGGAATTTAATTCGGGGTCGTTAGAGCGCCGTTAAAACTTTTTAATTTTTTTAATAATATTATAATTAAAGTATTATACGTACTATTATAATATAATATTGGGTAAATATTTAATAAGTATATTAATTTATTACGCGTCGCTATTAGTAATAATTATATTAAGTAAAAGGATTTCGAACTTTTTTACTATAGCGATAATTTATTGTGCTAAGTAGGTAAATCCCTCCTTTTCCCTTTCGTTATTGAATATTATTTAGAAGATAGGTATAGAAGTATATTCGTTAATAATAATAATCGTTTATATTAATGGGAGGTAGTAGTAGTTTGTTTTATAAATGGTATTAAAAGTAATATATTAAAGTAATTGTAATTATATTTTACGTTATTAACGGGTTAATTAGATAGCGTTCGATAGAATAATTTTTATTTTATTAGTTTAATTAACATAATAATAAATAATATCGTTATCGGTTTTTAAAAATTTAACGAATATTTAAGTATTTTTATACCCCTTTCGAAATATTTTTTTTAACCGTATATATATATTCTTAAAATTTTTATACGTAATAGGGTATATAGGGTATTGGATTTAGATTATAGAATAGATGGACCGAATAATGAATTTCCGCTTTTTAAGGAGGGTAATTATTTATTTTAATATTTTTAAATTTAATTTTAATATTTTTTCCTATAAAAATAAATGGGTATTGAAGTTTTTAAAGGGCGGGTACCCGTCGTAGTTATTATTAATTATCTTCGTAGTCTAGTATTATTTTTAAATAATGTACGTAATAACGATTAATTTAAATAGGTAATTTAATACTATTTTTTGAAAGGTTTGGTTATATTTACTTCGATAGTTAGAGGAGGGTTTAAAATTATAGGAAGTATAGTCGTATTAGTAAAAATATCGAATTATTTTACTAAATATAGGGTAGTTGCGGTTTTTAGTCGTATATTTTATAATACGTTAAAGTACTATATTAAATTAATATTAATAATAAAATTAAACGATATTATAACGAACTTTATAAATAGTATTTCGAAGCGGGAACGTAGTAATAGCGTCGGGCGGTATATATTATAGGTCGCGGTAAAATAAGGTATTTATACGAAGGTCGCGATAGTATTATTCGAATTACGGCGGCGGATAAGTATTTACTACCGAATTAATTACTTTTAACCGGCGGCGATATATTTAATATAGGGATTAATTTACGATTAATAATCGATAATAGAGTATATAAATTTAATAAGGATATAAAATTAATAGCGTTGTAAAGTTACGTTGTAAAGTTATATTATAAGGTATGCGTTACGATTGTGTGTATAAAAACCGTAAAGTTTTTAGGATTTTAGAAAATTCGGTAAATGCGGTAAATGTTATGTATATAAGAATGGGGTAATTTAGCGGGGAAAACGGGGATTTTATATATAGCTATTATAGTTAATAGGGAATTAGTAAGCTGGGTACGGGTAAGGGTTATATATGGGATGTGTATAAGTGTAGGACTCGATGTATATGGGCGTAGTTTTTCTTATAATCTTTGCAATAAGATGCTCTATTTGGACTTTAGATGGATTTTGAAATTTCAACGCAAAAGCAAACGGGCTCTCCTATGCCGTGCAACTATGGTGACGTCACGCAGGACTTTGCACCAAAACGTCACTTATTAACCTCCATGTACAAAAGCTGGGTTGCAAGAAGGCGAGATAGAGCTAAAATGTGTTTGCGCCTCTGGGCAAGGAAAATGGCAGCAGCTCGAGATGACGAGATGACAATGTGGTAGCGCGCGCGCCAACTTCGTTAATCTTTTCTACTGCTCGTCAAATCGCACCACGCAACGGTCAGTTTATCAGATTACAGTGACCATCAAGAGGGGATCTGTATGATCAAGGTACAAAGAGAATGAGTTTACATTGCCAGCCCGCCGAGTGAGAAATTCGGATAATTTCCGTAAGAATGCCTTATCCGCAAGATGACTCGGGAGTTCCTCGGAGTTTTGCGAGACAACACGATAATACGAATATCCCAGCCCGTGTTTGTACAAACAGAACCAAGGAAAAGAGACGACGAAAGGTCAGGCAACCGGTTTCCAATACTTTGGCGGCCGCACTAACTCTTCGATCGCTACACCAGTGACCAGCGCTCCCCGGCCCTGCTAGAACGTCTATAAATACTCCCTCTCCCCCTCCCCCCTTCTCTCCAAATCCTCTGTCGCTTTCTCCCTTCCTCATACCTCTGTTTTAAAGCCATCTGTGAGTTTGACGAGGCTATTCCGCTGCACCATCCACAGCAGCAAAGCCTGAACCGACTGTTGACACAAGACCGCCAGCCAGATTCACCTTGACTGAAGCATCTGATTACACCCAAGATGTCACCACAAAAGGATAGTGAGTGTATTTTCCCTTTTGCGTTTGCCTGTTCTGATTGTCTTGATGCCAAAATTGTTGAGCATGGTCCTGCTTTGCCGGTGATCGGCCATGTCAGAGCCACCGAACCTCTCTCCGACCATCCTCGTTCCCCGTGCACCCAATAACTTACTGGTTGACGTAGACGACATGGACAAGTACTCGACTGGCGAAGGCAGCGGTGTTGACGAGAATGGTTATGGTAACGACAAACTTGGCGGCAATGGTCATGGCGACAATGGTCATGGCATCGATGCTGACCATCATGATCCTGACGGCAACAATCACTCCCAAAAACGACTCGGTGATGGAGAGAACAGCGAGGCCAAGCGTAAAAAGGGGGAATCATTTGCAGACAGGGAGCTCAACACCATCCTCGCCGAGCTCAGGTTGCTTCGGGAAGCTGTACGCCGTCAAGAGGAAGCTGCAAGCCGTCTAGAGTTGGCCAACCACCTCGTTCGTATCCTGCCCATCTTTCCCAATTCAGCCAACTACCAGGTGAACGTTGCGGCGGCAATGAGCCGCGCAGAGAGAGTCGACGTCCCCGACACCGACCCCGCGTTTCAAAATAGCAAAACATTCTTGGAAGCCTGGCAGTACATTGATTTGGAAGACGACAGGGACGTGCTTTGGGTCTCGAAATCTGGCCAGGCGGACTATGACATCGTATTCCGTCACGGCAAGCGTTACGCCAAGATTGGCTCGGGTCGTTGGTTGGGTTTCGAGAAATGCGTTGATAGCGAGGAGGATGAGTGGTAAAGAGGATAAGGGACAGGAATAACTGAGGGCGAAGTGGACAATGACAGACTGCGGCGATATACTAGACATGTTACATGCAAACAATGGTCAGTCTTCTTTTTTCGCCTTTTTTTCTTTTCTTTTGTGTCTCCCTGCTCTGGACGTCTTGATCTAGTCTTGCTTTGCCGATAATCGGTCATGTCACAGCCATCCAACCGACCTCGGTCCGTTCCCGTCCCCCACCCAGTAATTTAACTGGTGAATATATGAGCAACGAAAAAGAAAAATATTTTGTGGGTCCAAAATTGATACTGATTAGACCCTGTGTGCCAGTGACGCGAGCCAGTCTGGAGCACTCACCGACCCGACCGGCTAGTTATGTTCTTTTTGTCGTCCCGATCCATAGTCGATCCAATTCCCATCATCGCCGCTGTCCGACTACGAGTCGATCATCACATCCACCATGCCGCCGAAGAAAAAGATGGGTGCTGATAGGGGCACGACCGAGCCACGTGAAGAATCAACAGAGGCCGACGAGTTTCCCTCGTCCGAATCTGAGGATGCACCGCCGAAAAAGAGAGGCAGACGCACAAGGGGTGGATCGAAGCGACGACCATCGACGAGCAGAGAGTCTGGAGCGCCACCGCAGACAAAGAGAAAGAGAGGCAGACCGTCAAAGCAGGAGATTGAAGCGAGCGGACGGGCGTGGGCGAAGAACAGGACCATACCAAACAGGGAAGTGGCAACAGAATGGGGCAAAACGGTCGATAAAAAGGTACAGACGGAGTCATCCTTTGAGGTTAGCCTGTACGCGGCCGCACCAGACTACAAGAACTGGGACAAAACCGACCAAGCTGCGTTCGATGATAACTTGAAAGAGACGCCAATCGTCACCAACTACCCAAGCAACACCAGCATGACCAAGTTGTGGCAGTATTGCTACCACTTCCACACATGCACGCCCTTCGACCTCTTACCTCCGGAGCTTGACCTCGCGTACGGTGGACCAGAACCCAACACATGGTCAGAAGACTTTTGCGAGGCAATGACCAAGCTGCTCGTCTTCCCACCATTCATGGACAACCTGAACTTGCTGGCTGTCGTCCTCCAGTACGCCGTCATTTGTCGTCCTCCAGTACGCCGTCATTTGTCGTACAAGAGATAGCCGGCCTTGGTCGCCACAGCTGACCGATCGGGTGTACGACTGGTTCACTATCATGTGGGCAGAGGCTCAGGGGAACGTCGGCATCGTAACGAGTGCGTGGATAATCCACGCCTGCATGCGCGAGTCTTGCATGCAAACCACTGCACAGAGGGCCTCGTGGCCGAGCGCCATGTTTGCCGCACTATACAACGCGTGCTTCAACGACGGGGCAAGAGTCAAAGGGCCGACATCCGGACCGTACAAGGTTACCGAGAAGGACTTGAACAACGTTCTCGAGGCGATGAGCAAGACGATAGGACACGGTGGCATACCGGCATTCAGTGACTGGTCCGAGTACGACAAGTATGCGGAAATCACCACAAGGAAGGCGGTCTGGCCCGCAGACGATCGGATCAACAGATACGCATCGACAAAAATGTACAACATCTATCACAGGGCGGCTATGCGGGGAAAGGTTCTGGAGCGGGAGGGTCGGTCCAACATGGCCGCTACCGTACCGACGCCCACGCCACCGGGCCCTCGGGCAACATCCTCATTCACCTTACCCAACACGTCACAGGGATCGACAGCACCCACGGCATCGACCAACGACCAACAGGCAGTAAAGCTGGTGACCAGTAAAGGGACTGTCTGTCTGGCCAAGGACGTCACAGACAGCTGGACATACATCGACAGAGACGACCAGCGCCCACAAGCACGACCGGTCGAGGAATGGCCACAATGCGACAGCGTTTTAGACGGGCTAGCCAAGTGGTTTGAGATGCAAACGGGCTGCAGCGTGGAATGGGACGCAAACAAGACAATCGTGGATTTCTGGCACGCCGCCGTCAAGCAATGGCCTATCATGAGTTTGTCCAAGGCTCTCAAATTCAAAGGGGGCAAGTGGTGTCTGGTCGAAAGGAAGGGGGGCTGGATCTTGAACATGAACGAAGAATACGAGGAGATTGTCGAAATCCACAGCGACACGGACATACAAGAAAAGCTGAGCAGTCGATTCCAACCCAGCCCGCCGGACGAGCAAGAGGTTTGGCACTTCCCCAATGCAAAAAACAACTTACTGGCCTGCTGGTTTCTGGAGCCGAGGTCAATCCCTACCAAATTGGAACTACCAAATGTCCAACAAAGGCGCCGAAACGCAGACGAGTGGCAACTGAAAGACTCTGGCACTGTCTCGTATACTGTGATTGCGATCTATAGCCCACAGAACAAGCTGTGGCTATACAGCAGGAATGGCGAGCGGATCAAGCCAACAGATGTCAAATACGCATACGAGGAAGATCCCTTGCAAAAACCAGACGATTCTCTCGACTATACAGTGTGGTATGTCAGAACGCCTGACGTTATGGCAGAGAATTAACGACGCTGGTGGGGTGATTTTGGGCGCCGGTTCTCCTACACAGAATACCTCTATGTATTTTTTAATACTATGGGGCTTGCCTTGGTCACATATCACGACACGGCCACTGACACCCGGTTTGGTAGACGGGTTGGAATGCAGGCACACGTTGGCATGAATAGACAAGATGTATACGTAGCTAGCTTATATATGTACTGTTCCGTCTCCTTTCTCTCCTTCGCTTTTTTTGTTTCTCTTCTTTCAAACAACCATTTTACCGATACATTGTGGTCTCCATGTGATCCTCCTCCGTACTTCTATAGTTTAATAGTTTTGGCATGACGCGGGAAATCCCCGTCACTGCAAGCTTCCCTTCATGGGAGCTGGCACCCAGGCTTCCCGGCATGGTTGACGTGTTAGTTGCCGCTTAACGCGGAAGGCGTCAAGGAACATATACACTAGCATAGATAGAATGATTGCGGGCGTTAGCCATTGACGCCCGTCTCTTTAGAATTAATAACATCATGACATCTATCTTTAACGAGCCCTTGATCGCTACGCTGTCCGTAATCCCTTGGATACACGCTTCATGGCATCTGGCGCCTGGCGCCGCGCTTGGTAGAAATTCCTAGCATGTTGGGAGCCGACTGGGTCGGTCCCAGAAGGAGGGCAAGACTTGACCTGGCTGGGCAGGCAAGTCCAGTCCTGTCATGGCAAGTCCACAGGACTGGAAGCTCTGGTATATAGCCTCCGAGTCCAGGAGGACTCGGAACCTTTCCTCTTAGCTAGATCATCAATGACATGATCATTCTCCATCATCTTGTTCCAACAGCGTGAAGTCCATCACGTAACAAATGGTGCCCAATCCAGGCTTGACTTGTTGATTTCATCCATTTCTTCTTTTTGGCTCACGGGTCTTTGAAAACTCCGTCGGCGACGCGTACAAAGACTTCGCCTTTGCGAATTGAGGCGCTTGGAGATCTCGTGAGCCTTGACTCCCTTGAGGGGTAGACTGCCAAAGACTGTGGTGCCCTCATCGTACTCAGTGGCGTAGCGGGACCACGATTCTTCCTTAGTAGTGGTAAGTTGCGACCCTCATCTTTGAAAACAATTGGAACATCTGGTGCGCAGTCTGGAAGGTTTGAAAGTTGTTGCCGTTGGCGCCGGCACTGATCTGCTAGATGGAACTCTTCCATCAAGGACCCAATGAGTTTGCGAGACTTTGGAAGAACCCATTCAAGATAGAGCGTGCCCGCGAGAAGGGGATGGACGGCGGTATAGACATGCACTCTGAACGAAAAAACTTCGGTGCTCACGTCCATGAGCATGCCCTGGAGCTGATCTGGAGCAAGCTCGCGACCTTGGTGGACGTATACCTTGCTGAGGAGCTGTTTAGGCGTGCAAGAATACTTGGCG
Organism: Sordaria brevicollis; assembly: GCA_033439795.1. Taxonomy (NCBI): domain Eukaryota; kingdom Fungi; phylum Ascomycota; class Sordariomycetes; order Sordariales; family Sordariaceae; genus Sordaria; species Sordaria brevicollis. The sequence continues at coordinate 2,696,115 of JAUTDP010000006.1, forward strand.
CTGGGTTTCATCAACGAAAGGGAAGTCGTAGATGATAACCTTCTGAATGAAGATCCAGCGGGCGTTAGTGTTGTCGAGTTCGGTCTTCATGGCGCCGTGCAAGGCTGGGCTTGGCTTTCTGTACAAAGGCAATTGTTTGCCTCGGTAAGAGTTGTCTCTTTAGCGCCGCCAAATCCTTCAGGCGGTATTCGTCATCGATCGGTTGGGTAGGAGAAAGGACTACCTTAAAGGCATCCTCGCCTTGATAGTAATTCGGAATATGGGTATGTGCCTTCGTGTCACGAAGGCTACCAAGTTGGAGGTCGTCGTAAAGGACCCTCATGTCGTGAAACCCACCATTTAGCGGGTAACCAAGGGCTCCCAGTGGGAAATTCCGATACTCCCGTTGCCTTTCATTGTCGGCTAACTTGTACCATCGGGGAGGCGGGTGGTACAGTTTTGAGATGGTGCCTATGTCGGTACCATTAAAAAATGTAGCCGGCGGGCTGGGGTCAGGATTATCCGAAACTTGGAACGCCCTAGGGAGGACGGCACGGCAGCCGCTCGCCATTACCGCGGATAGTCCCCTGTCTCCGGTATCAGGGAATCGACTTTGGCGTGGGCGAGAAGTGGTTGACCTATGGACCGGTGTTAGGTTATCCCCATGGGAAGGCTACGTTTCCGATTAGGGCGTTTGAGAGTCTGCCGAACAGCGTGAAGTCCATCACGTAACATAGCACTTGCCGGCTCCTTCTAAGAAAGGTAGAAGAACCCCAGATTTTCTCGATTGCCAAACCCTCCCATCCTTATTACAATAGTTGATTTCCTTTCCAAGTGAACTTCAGGTACTTCCATCAAGAATCACCATTCGAATTCACATCCGATCTTTACAAACTTTGAAGATATCCTCTTCTGTCGATGGGAAATAAGGTCTTGTCTGGGGCTAAAAGCCTATTCATAATTTTATCGAAAGTGAAGATGTCGACACTGGTATCGAGGACCCGAACGTCGAGATCTCGCGCAACAGACACGGGGAATACGAGGGCGACATCGAGATCGAGATTCTCGATGCCTTCTATAAACGGTACGGCAAAATTCCATCCCACTGGGACACGAGAGCCATCATTGCGACACTGGGAAGGCGCATAAACCCCAACATGTGCCAAGGTTTGAACGATCACGTTGTGGGTAGAACCACGATCAAAAACAGCCTGGCCGAGCTCGGCGCAGTACCCCTCGACGGTGTTCTGCCACAGGGCAAGAAATTTCCCTACATCCCAGAGCCCAGTATCTGGGCTGCCATGCTCATCTTGGCCGAGGCCAAACGCCGCCGGGGATGACCAGGGGAGGACGGTATCCGACTGCCTTCGAATTGGCGCGAATTCAACAGGGTTTGGGACCTACATGGCTACATAATGGGCACCAACCCACCCGCGGGATCTCTGAGGTCCAAATACCCGATCCACGATCCTCAGTGGCGAAAGGACCACATGCAAGAACCATACGACATGCATCCACGGATTGGGGTGCCAATGATCGGACACTCCTTCAACGCCGGGAAGTGGCCTGCCTACGACGTGCCGGCGCATCCTGACCAGGTCGGCGCCAACTGGTACACCCAAGGACCGCGGTTCGGTTGGCATTTTGACAACATCAACACAAAGCCGGAACCCTCTCGCCACCCAACCAACGCTGGCCTGACCAGTGTTCATGTCAGCGATGAGGTGGTCAACCTTGACCAGTTGGGTTTCCAGATACCCGATGAGGATGCCCAGGGTCCGGCCATGTCCAGGGCACACGATCACACGATCGACAGGGAGGAAGCTGGACCTTCCAAGGCCGACAGGAAGCTGGAGAAGCGCAAGGAGAGCCTTAAAGAGTGGACCAACACTTTCTTTGCGGAGAAGGCCGCCGAGCACGAGGAGCTGATTCGGAAGCGCGAATCGGAATACACCGAGCGGTTCCAAGCTCGGGAAGAGCAATTCACAAAGCGGATCATCGATTTGGAGAACACACTCGCAGCACGGGTCGACGATTATATCGAGGACCGCCTCGACGCAAGCATGAACGATCGCTTCAACGGCCTGGTTAAGGAGCGCGTCGAGAAAATCATCGACAAGCGCGCCGAAGCATCCATCACGAAGCGAGTCCAAGGGGAGCAAGCCAAGGTCCGTGTAGGGTCAAAAAACCCTACCATTGGCGTGGTCGAGCCAGTAGTCAAGCAAGAGGAAGACGTTAGGGCCGTCGCCAACGTGCCCGAGGGCAATCGTCACACCAAGAAGCGAGCGAACATGACCGCCGCTAACGACAACCAACCCGAGCCCAAGAAACGCCGGACAGCGGATAGGGCCACACAAACGCTGTCCGAACAGCTCAACCGGCACATTACACATGAGATTGCTGAGGCCATGCGTCTAGAAAAGCCCAATATCGTCTTCCACGGAAGCAAGTTGCCTCGAGCATGCATTTAAGATTAGAAAGTCTGAAAAATTCTAGCCTTGATGGAAAGTGATTTCTCACAGACAGAACCTCATATCCCACAGACCAAAGGTCATATCGATAGATTTTGAAGGGAGCAAGAATTAATTCGGATGGTTCTTCTTCAATGCAGCATCCACATTGGGATTTGCAAAGTTGAACATGACTTCTATAACGAAGTCATAAGCCTCGGGCAAATCCAAAGCGCGAAATGAAGTACTCTTAAGACTTCTCTTATCGATCTTGCCCAATCCTTGTTTTCCCCGGAGCCAAACTGTCATACTGGACAACTTTTGGTTTATCGACCGAGCATTAGAGATAATGCTGTGAACCAGGCGAATTGGATATGTGGACCGGACATGATACTTGTAGGCATAGCACACCGCATCTACAAGCTCCCGTGGGCTAATGTGGTCAGGTTGGTGGCTCGCGCGCACAATAGAGGCAAGAATGCTAAATCCTGCATAATACTGGCCATCGGGTCGCTTCAAGGCACAAAGCTCCTTGTCCAAAGCTCCATTATCTGGAACCGGTGGAGTGACCTGGGTGATGACAGGTGGGGAGGGTTCCTTGCTCCTCCAAGCAAGCTGGCCATCGCCATCCCACACATCGATCCTCCCTTTCCAGTCCTCTGGCATTTCGTCAGAGCTTTGCTGGATGTTCTGGATTAACGATGTCACAGTCATCTGGGTCTTCTTGGCTGGCGGAACAGAGCCGCTCGCCTGGCTCTTTGCAGTGCTCCTTTCTCGCTTCTTTCTCTTCTTCTTTTCGATGGCAACGGGCTCGGTAAATCTGGACCTGAGGTCATTGATCACATCGTCCATGGTCTTGAGAGTCTCGAGCATGTCGCTGAGCTCCGGACTGAGCGACATGCATGGACGGGCTGACTGAAGAGGTTGGAATGTGACTGGGTGTTGGGGCGATAAGCCCTCGGTGGCGGAGACAGGGCGATCCCAACGATTGTCGGCATGCGGCGGCTCTTCTAGTGGCTGCGACACCAATTGTGCATCGCATCGATGGATCATGAACCCTTGAATAGGGGAGGAGATGGAAAGAGAGCAGGAGATGGAAAGAGAGCAGGAGATGGAAAGAGAGGAGGAGATGGAAAGAGGAGGGGATGGAAAGAGAGGAGGAGATGGAAAGAGAGGAGGAGATGGAAAGAGAGGAGGAGATGGAAAGAGAGGAGGAGATGGAAAGAGGAGGGGATGGAAAGAGGAGGGGATGGAAAGAGAGTAGGAGATGGAAAGAGAGGAGGAGATGGAAAGAGGAGGGGATGGAAAGAGAGTAGGAGATGGAAAGAGAGGAGGAGATGGAAAGAGGAGGGGATGGAAAGAGGAGGGGATGGAAAGGAGACCCAGTTCACCCGCGCTTATCCCCAAGTTCAAACGCTCAACGTAGTGTTGTCCTCTCGCACGTCTCAACGGCATGGACGAGCAGCCCAGTGTTCTCCAGTGCGGCAATCTCGCGCGTGCCATGGACTCCCTACCAATGAATGCATGTGACTCGCGCCCGAGATCTTCCATTTCCGAGCCGGGGTATGAGGTGGGCAACATGAAACCCAAAGGGGAATCCAAAGTCCCCAAGTCCATAAGACAAACTGCCAGTTGATGTAGCCCGTTGATATCCGGGCCTGGGTCCATCTAACCCGTGGGAGTATAACCATGGAGATTGTTGAACGAGAGGTTTTTATTGGATTCCACTATTGCGTGAGTCCAGCGGAAAGGGTGTATGTAAAAGCTCAGGCGATGGATCTGATGGAAGATCTCGTAGTGGTGGCTGTACAAGAGCATGTCGCTGAGCGACACGTTAGGGACGATTTGGTCGATGGTAGGTTCTTTGCCCCCATCTAAAAACTGTTTATAGTAGTGTTGTCGGAGACAAAATGTCGTATTTGTGTGCTGTAATGAATTCGACCAGTGTGCCGTGTACCAGAACGGGGATCTCCTCTATATCGAGCGGGAATACCGGGATTGTGGCAAAGGCTTTACTTGGAGCGTTATCCATAATAAAATTGTCGAGGCTGGGCTTCAGATCTGGCTCCACTCGTATAGAGGAAGGTACCTCCAACGGATAGCCAGCAAGCAAGCGCGAACGATAATTATAGTTAATGGCTTTACCGATATTCGTATTGACTAGGTCCGGGTCCGAATTGAAAAAAGTTTTGGCCGCGCTTATTTACCTACGTTTAAAGTAATCTTAGATAGGAATAGGACATTTAGCGAACGAGCCTTTAATACCCTAGAATTTGACACCGATGGCATTGCTGGCAAGGGAATCCTACTCAAAAGACTGGGTGGTATTAGGCCTACGGATAGCGTTCTTGAGAAACATAGAATCGGCCACTATCGACACAGGCTGTGTATCCGAGGGGGGATCCCGAACGGTAACGACACTATTTTTTTGGCTCTAGTGTTGAATAATAGCGTATATCGGAAGGTAATACGGTGAATGGTTGAGATTTTGAAGAAAGGTGTCGAACCTAACGAGCTTTCGTTGGAGGCTATAGTAATAGCGATATGACCGGTATCGAGTATTGTAAAAGTAGAGCGTAGTCTAGTAGCGTAGACGATAATATAGGAAACTGGTAGAGAGAAATAAAAAGATATAAGGTTGGAAAGAGGAAGAAAATAGAATTAGGGAGTAAAATACCTAACCTCCTTTAGGCGTTAAACCTTCGACAAGAGTGTATTTCCCACCGACGAAAACTAATTTCTTTAGAGTTTTTGAAGACTAGTCTTAGACTATAGCGATAGGGAACCTAATGCTAGAAAAGTGATGTTCCAACACGTTAGAAATTTAGCGGGGGCTCAAAAGGTTCGGACGAATGGAATATAATATTGAAGATGCGAGGGGAAGAAGGAAACCGGATGTATGAAATGAAATAGAAAAGGTTTTTATATATAATGCTATATAGGATCGAAACCCAAATCCTAATGCCTACATGTAATATACTATATAATGCGGCTTAGCTATAATAGGTAATAAAATTTGCAATTTTACGGAACGAGGAAGTAAAACGAAGGCATTATAAATATTTATAAGAAGGCGATTGAATAGCAACGGAGAAAAGAAGTTAATATAAATACGTAGGAAGTAAATACCAAGAGGAAACCTACATACACCCACCCAAAACCTACCTACACCCAAAAAACCTACACACACCCAATATTAGATAGCACAAACTTACAACGTAAAGTCCTTAATTATAATAGGCCTAGGGATACATTTGCCTAAATAGCCAAACTTAAAAGATAAAATAATATTCTACTTACAAAGTAGAATTCGAAATACATTATTATAAACCCGTAACACTACCTCATTTTTAAGCGGAATTTTATCATTCTAAAATAAGGCGCGGCAATAGGCTATAATATTACTTAAACCTAAATTCGAATAGGGAGTCTTTTACATTCGGTCGTCGCGGTGTTACTATTCTCTAATACCCCCTATTTCCCGACGGCTTTCCGTTATTACTTTTCGGTTAAATTGCAATTTCTCGCAGTCGCCTACTAAGTAAATAAAAAGCTATCGTTAGAGTCGCATCGGAAAACCCGCTCTCAAATACTTCTACGAAGAATTAAACCCCTAACGTCCCTACCCTTAAGCAAAACATACTATGACAGGCCTAGGGATGCATTTACCCAAACAGCCAAACTTAAAAAATAGGACGATATTCTACTTGCAAAGTAGAACTCGGAATGCATTATTATAAACCCGTGATATTAATAAACTAGATAATTATAGAATACGATAATTAATTTAAGAGAGAAATCGAATCGAGGCTCGACCTCTCGGCTATCTATTTATATATAGGAATTAATTCGGGTCGTCCTTAACCCGACTTTTACGATATTTAAAAGAGAAGGTAAATTTATAATTAATTTAATATTGAATTATAATTCGTTTCGACCTATTTCCTTCTTCCCTTTATAATTGCCCCCTACGTTAATTTATTACCGTCCCGGTAATTCATTTAAGTATATACCTTTATTATTTATTTATTTAAGTTCCGAGTTTTGTATTATTTATTTTTTACGGCCGATTTAATTATTTATTTCTTCGATATTATACCCGGTAATTTGAACGACGATTTTATTAGTATTATTATATATATCGTTTTTATAAATTTCGAATTCCTAATTAACGAACGGGTTATTAGCAATATATACAAATATTTTACCATTACGATTATAAACGTTACGGACGTCCTATTTATTATTATTAATATTTTAAGCTTTAAGGCGGCTATTGATTACGATTATTTTAAAGCTAATTTAAATATAAATTAGGTCGGCGTAGGAATATTATTTAATTAAATTATATAGTTTTTTAGGGGTATAATCCTTCGTTATATTTTAAATAGTTTAATAATATTTATTAGCTTATTTATAGTTATTAAAACGTAAATAATTTATTAATATTAATTTAAGCGCCTATTTTTACCTTTCGGCGCCGTCCTTAAAATAATTAATTTCCTCCTATTAATTTTTATTTTACTTTTCGAAATATTTAATACGCTTAATTAATTTATTAAATACTTTTTGGTTATAATTTAAGGTCGTATTTATAATTAATTTAAGTGGAAATTAAATTTTAGTATAATTATAACCGAAGAATATACATTATAGAGTCGAAATAATTCGGTTAATTATAATTATATTAAATAATTTATTTATAATTAGAGTAGTATTTATATTAAAAGCCGTTTTATTACGAGTAAGACGGTTATTAAAATCGATTATATTTGTATTTAAATTTTAGTCCGGTTTGAAATTCGGCGATGAATTTATTTTGGAAAACGAATTTATAATTGAAGAGGATTTAAACCGTTTAAAGGTTTTAGGGTTAAAATCGGAAAGGGATTATTTTTTTTTAATTATATAATCGGCGGTGAAAATTTTAGCGAAATTAATCGATTTAATTAGGGTATTTTAAATAAGGATAGTAATTCGAATCGGAAAGGTAATAAAATCTTTAGGCTTAATATAATTAGTAGTATTAAAAATATTGGGGATTTTAATTCCTAATATTATTAAGGTATTTAAAAGAATAACTTTATTAATTTAAAGAATTAAATTAAGTTTAATTATAGCGATAAATTTATTAATAATATTATTAAACGGCGAATTATTAAAGATAATATTATACGGGATAGTAGGCTATTTAGTTAAAGCGATTTGCGATTTATTATTTAAAAGTAAATTTAATTTTTCGAGCGCGCTAATTTAAGGCTATTTAACGGGGGTTAATCCCTCTATAATAAATATTAATTTAAATTTAATATAATGTATATTAATTTAAACTCTTTCGGATTCGGCCTTTAAATTAATACCGGAGATAATTTTATCGAATTCGGCCGGGGCTATATTCTTTTCTATCCAATCTTTAAATTTATCGACGTTTTCTTTATAAACGTTTTATTTAATTTAGAATTCGGAGTCCTAGTGGGTAAAATATTTTTATATAATAGCGAAAGCCTTATTATTTACGTTTTCTTTAGTAATAATATCGGTATTGAAATTAGTATCGAATTAATATATTTAAACGTATTTTTTTAAAACGAAGTTTAAAAGAGGCTTGGCGTATTATTTATAGTTTTTGGATATTTTAGCGTCCTATTTATATTAGGTTAATCTAAGGTTCGTTTTATATTAACGTACGTAGAAAAGTATTTTATAAGCCTTTATACCGGTCTTTTTATTTTATTTATCTTATTCGCGGAAGGATTTTAGCGATTTTATAATTTAATATACTATAATTATTACGACCTAAATAACGATATCCGGCTTATAAAGTAAATTTCCTATAATTTTTATAGGGTAGGCTCTATTTTCGATTATATTTAGGAATTTAATAATTTTTTTATAATATTTCGTTTACGAAATTTGAGAATTATTAATCGTATAAGTAATTAAGATTATTTCGGTTCGTTTTTTATTATTATTATAGAGGTTACGAAATATTTTATTCTAATTGAATTATAAGCGTTTAAAGACGTTTAAATCTTAATTCGGTTTATTTAGAATATAATTAGTTTAATTTAAGATGTATTAATTTTTTCAATTTTATATTTTATAAATCGCTTTTATAATATTAGAGATAGGAAGGTTAAAAATAATAGGATTATTATTATACGTATAAGTAGTAGAACGGTATAAATATACCGGTTTATTTTAATTCGGTATAATTAAATTATTTATAATAATTATTATAATAATTAATTTCGGATTATAAATTTATTTTAATCGTATAATTTAATTAAAGTATTTAAAGATAAAAAGAAATTTAGCCGAAGGTTAATTTATACGCGTTAAATATTATAAAGTAGGTCGTATTGTAATTTATATATAGTAAATAATTAATATTTAATTACCTTATTAATTTAAAACGAATTAGGTTTAAGGAGGGAAGGTACGTCCGGTTTCCTTTTTAAGTAGTATATTATTTAAATACCGTAAATTAATACGATTAGGTCCGGTTCTTCGGGTTTTTTTAATTCGTTAAATTAAATAGGGAGCCGCGCTTTATATTCTTTAATTAATTACCGGCTATTTTCTATAAAGCCTCTTTTTTTAATTATATTATAGGGCTCCTAAATATTCGATTTATAGTTATAATTTTTCTATTTTATTTTATAATTAATATATAGTTCGTTCTTTATTTAAATTATTCGCCGTCTTAATAATCGCTTTATTTCGTAAAAGTAGAATTAATTATCGTTTCCTTCAATAAATACGTAATTCGATTTATTATTCCCTTTTTTATTAAATAGGTTTTCGCTTTTAGAATATTCGCGAAAGTATATTAGGGAAATTATTTTATAAATCTTTTATATTTTTAATATATTGAATTTATAAATTAAATTATTAATTTTATATACTATTTTAAAAAGGCCGATTTTCTATTAATTAAATTTTTATAAAAATTCGCTTACGGGGTTATACCCTTTATAAAGTTAGATTATTATTTTATTTCCGATTTTAAAAGATAAAGGTTAATATAATTTATTATATAGGAGTTTATATTTTATAGTAGCCTAATTTAAAGTATTATTAGCTTTTTAGTTATATAGTTTTTATATTATTTTAAAGTTGCGGTCTTTTAAATTTTATAGTTTAATAAAATTTAAGGTAGTATTAAGTTTGAAACCGAATATTAATTCGTTCGGGATTAAATTTAGCGGGGTAGATAGGGAGTTATTTATATTATATTAAAGCGTTGGTAAAATATTAGGCTAAAGTATATCGAAGTTTTTAATAGTATAGTATTTAATAACGAATTCTATTTTTTAATTTCTCTTTTCGTTTTTTCCGTTAATTTGGGAATATTATGTTATAATATATGCTAATTTGTAATTTAGTTTATTAAATATAGTTTTTTAGGCTTTAGATAGGAATTTTGAATTTTAATTATTAATTACTACGCGGAATAGGCCCTAATTATAAAATAGTAATATTATTACGAATTTCTTTATTTAATTTTTCGTTAAATAAATTATTTTTTTTAAAATTAGGATAATTTTTTTATTAAAAGTATAAATAACTATTATAAGTAAATCGAAATCCTTTTTTCCTTATATTATTAATGCGTAAGGTTATTTAAGTAGGTTTATTATAAAATTGATATAAATTGTATAGTATAGAATTAATTTAGGGATTATAGGTTAGAATTAATTAGGAATCGCTTTGCGATTTATTTTTAATTTATTGTATTTAGGGTAGTGGGAGATATACGTTTTAAATTAGTATAATAGTTATAAGATTAATAAATTTTCTAATTCTTTTATTATTTAGGATGGGTTGAAGTGATATTTATTATTATAAGCTATTTTAAGGATTAATTTGAAATAATTATACGGTATATATAGTCGAATTGCGTTATTATATGCTTTGTAATATAGTAGGCTATCTTTAGAAAATTAGTATTTGAAATATCGGTTTTTAGGGAGGTTGTAACGTATGCTTTTTTCGGCGTAGAGTTTTAATTTTTTTATAATTTGGGAGTAGTAAACGTTTTCTATATAGTTTTTAATAAAATTTGCTTTAATTTCGTCCGTTATTTAGATATAAATTAAATATATGGAGTTTTTTTATATATTATTTAATTCGTTAATTTTTAAGTTGGGGTAAGGTATTTTAAATAATAGCCGGGATAAGGTATTTGGGACGATGTTAATTTTATTAGGGATATATTATATATTAAAATCGAATTAAAATAGGTAAATTAAAGTTATAATTAGTTTTAAATTAAATTTAATTAGGTTTACTATTTTTAAAATAATTTAACGGATAATATTAATAATTATTTTATAATTAGTAAAAATAATTATTAATTTACGGTATAATTAAATAATTTATTTTATTATTTTATAAATTTATACGAAGTAGGCGACTTCGAATTTTATAGGTTAATACCGCTTTTTAATATTCGAAAGCCGTTTATTATAAAATATAATCGGTTTAATATCCGTAATAAGGAAAAATTTGCTATTTTAGGAGTTATTTTTTAGGTAGAAGATAATTAGGCCGAAATTAAATTCGAATAATACGTTAATTTTATAGAACGTTTAACGGCTTAAATAATAATAAAAAAGGATTTACTTTTTATAGAATTAATTTTATAAGATTTTAAAGGCTTTTTTCTCCTATTAAGTAAATTTAAAAATAATTATTTTCGTAAATTTTTAACGAATGGGTTAGCTTTTATTCTTTAGTATTTTCTTTTCCGCTTTAATTTACGTTATAAGCGCGGTTTTACGGTCTTTAAACGGTTTTACCTTTTAAATAAATTAAGGTATATATTTCTTAAAAAAATTATTAATATTAATATAGCGTTTAAAGTTAATTAAATTGGTAAGTATTTTAATATTTTAGATCGTAGTAATTCGGTTTTTAATTATTATTAAGCCGAATACTAATATTTTATAATTTAGAAAACGAATTAATAAATAGGTTACGAATAATTTCTTCGTTATAATATTTAAATTAATTTTCTTAAATAATTTTAAAATTATTTTAATATAAGCGAGGTATTCTTTGGTTATATCGTTAAAAATAATAATATTATCGATATAAATTATTACGAAAATTTAGTAGGGGTGGAGTTGCTTATTTATAAATTTCTAAACGTAAAATAATAAATTTTTATAATTTATTAAAGTAATATTTAACCTTTTTAAATTTTTAAGATTAATTAAAATTATTTTATTATAATAATAGGGATAAACGGGGAATTAGTAAAAAAAGGCTGAATTATTAAAATATTAATAAAACGTTTATTTTATATATAGGCGATAATAGAATTTTAAATCAGTAAAAGGTAAGAATTATTAATAATAACCTTATTAATAGGCTATTAATCGATAACGATTTTCGTTTTGCGTTTATTATTTATTATTTTCTAAATTACGAAATAAAGGTATTCGAAGGGGGTAGGACGCTTTATTTATTTTAATTTTCCGTTTTTATATATTTTATTAAGCGTTTTATTTAGGATTTTTATATCCTTTAAATTAAATTAATATAAGCGAAATGCGATTTTTTTATAATATTAATTATCGATTAAATCAATATATAATATTTCATTTTCGTCGATAATAATAATACTAGTGCCGTTATAAACGTTATATTTATTAATTATTACTTTGATTTTTTCGGTAAAGGCCGGGTCCTTTATATAAATTATAATATTAAAATTAGATTTAATTTCGGGGATATTCTTAATTTTACCGATTTTTAGGGACGGAGTCCTAATTTAGGTTTATTTTATTAAATAGAACGAATCGTCCTTTATTAAGGGTTTATTTTCGGGAATTAATTTAATAACTTTTTTTACCGCTTTATTAATTTTTAAATCCGGTATAAGGGTTATTCTCTTTAATTCTTTTATATAATTAAACTCTTCTCCAACTTCTTTATTTACGACGGTTAGTATAATTTAGGTTTAATCGAAAGAAATCGATTTATATTTATTAAAATCGATATCCCGAATTATTCCGAATTATTAATTTCTATAAAATTATATCGGGGTTAAATTCGGGTTTGTTATCAAAATAAATCTAATTATATTTATATTAAGGATATAGTTACGGATATATTTATTTTGAAATACGAATATAAAATCCTTTAATATATTAATTAATATAATAGTATTAAAGTAGGTATAATTTATATATTTATATTTTATAATATAGTGGAATTATTATATTATAATTAATTATAATTTTACGGGTGGTTAATTTTATTTTATTATAGGTTTTAATAATTATATTATGATACGAATCGACTTTTATTATATTAGATTTAAAATTAATTAAAATTGCATTCGGGACGGTTTAAGACGTGCCGAGTAAAAATTTAGCCGGGAATTTATTAATAACTTAAATTTTAATACGGAATTTAATTCAAATTACTTTACCGTTTATTATTCTTATTATAAATAAATCGAAATTTATTTATTATTTTAAAATTACGTTACCTCTTATAATATTGAAATTCTTTTCGATTAAATTATCGAATTCGACGTTAACGTTTCTTCGAAGGAAATTTTAATCGATAAAAATATTAGAGTAATTTATATCGATATAAATTATATATTCGGGGCCGAGTTTAGTAAATTGGATTATAATTTAAAGGAAAATATATAACGTTCCTTCGATTTTAAAGGGTATTAGTTTAATATTAATTATAAAGAGGTTAAGGTTAATTAATTTAGGGCTTACTATTATTATAATAGCGGCGTTCGGTTAAATAGGTTATAATTTTAATTTAAAGTTATAATAATCGTTATTTAAAGCGTATTAAAATATACGGCGATAAATTTTAAATTGCTAACGGTATTTTTTATACGTAGTTCGTTTTAAATTACTAAAAAATATAAAGTAAATTGAAGATTAATTATATTTACTAATTATATAATAAAATATAGACGTAACGTTAATATTAATAAATATAAAGGTTTTTTTTTCGTTAAAATTAAAATAATAATCGTATTCTTTAAAATTTTAAATACGAAATTAACGGATTTCTTCGTCGGATTCGTTACCAATATTAATAATTATTTCGCACTCCTTATTAATTAAGAAAGTACCGTTAAAATAGCGTACGCCGGGTTTAATTTAGCGGCGGTAGAAACGCTTATACGGGCGGCGAATTTAGGATAGTTTTTTATTTCCCTCTTTTTAAGGTTTGCCTTTACTACGGGCTTTTTAATAATTAAATTCGTTAGTAAAATCCTATTTTTATTTGCTTTAATAATTAAAATAGCGGTTTAAATCGTAGGGCGGGTAATTTAGGCCGCGGTTATATATAATAGTATTTATAAGGGTTAGGGCGGTTTATTAGTAATTTAATTCGGCCTGTCACGATATTGATCTAGTAGAGGCTTGGAGAAGACGTATTATTATACGAAAAGGAGAAGATCGAAAAAGAGTAACGAAAATTCTACTCTTGGACTATATATATAAGTAAGGTGGAAATATAATTATAGGCACGATTATACTCCGCTAATAATTCGGTACTAAAACGCCTAAGGAGCGCTACTAATAATTTAATACCGTAATAATACCCCCGGTTCCAAAATATAATTAACCTTAATTATTAATAAAATTAGTATATTAATACCTTTATAGGCTAATTAATAAACCGCGGGTATAATAATAGCGGGTAATTTGTATTATCGTATACGTCGAAATAAATACGGTAGGTTTAACGATTATTTATTACGGCGGTTATAAATAGTACCGCGCTAAGCCGAATCCGGATAATTAAAATAATATATAAGCTTATAATTCCTCCCCTCCTACCTTAATTAAACTTTTAAACCTTTAGAGTTTCTTTCTCTCTTTCCCTTCTTTTTTATAACTTTTATTAATATAATTTTAGCGTTCTTTAAATTCCCCGCGCAATAAATACTCCCTCTTCGCTTATAATAAAGTAAATTTTTTAAAAATTTTACGCATTTCCTTAATATTATTATACCTCTTCGCTATCGCTTTTATAAAGATCCTAATATAATTTTTATTAAAAGTATAAATTATATAATTTATTTAAGATTTATTATTAAAAATATTATTTTAAATAATAACGTTCCTATAATATTTTAATACCTTTACCCTTTAAATAAAAAGAAGAAATATTATAAATATATTAATCGTAAAAAGAATTATAATAAAGTAAATTTAATTTTTTTTTTTTTTTTTTTTTTTAATTAGCGTTTTATTAACGAAATAAACCCGCTATCCTAATAATTAGCGATGGAGCCAATATTACTACCCTAATTCGTTAATTAATTGAATTTTAGGAATGCGATATTAATAAAATTTTCGTTTAAAAAGAGGCGTTATATATACGTATTGTAGTCGCTATTAAAAATTTCTTAATATATTTCGATACCGTTAAAGCGGCTATTAAAGCCGAATTTGGGCTTTCGGGCCTTAAAAAGGCTATTAAGGATATTATAAATATATTATCGAAGGGTAAATAAATATATAATATAATATTAATTATTCTATAACGCGCTATTATTAAAAAAATCGCCGATAAATATATTTAGGCCCTAATATAATCGGCTTTTAAACGTCCCGCTATAAGTATTCCTATATAAGAATATTAATATTAGAAGGAAATTTAATTAATATACTTTATTTATAATAACCCCGGTTAATTAATTTAATTTCTTATTAAGAAACGCTTTTATAACGTAATTAAAATAGAAATAATTTATATAATTAATATTATTGAAAATATTAATTCCGAACGCTAAAAGGAGGAAATTACGTAAATTATAAATAATTTCCTTATATAAATTTTCGTTTAAATAACCGGTTAAACGTTGAAATTTCGCTTCGGAAATAATAAACTTTAATAGAAGATAATTAGTAAAAATATAATACTTTAATAAAAAAACGATAATAAAAATATAATTTTATTATTATTGATGCGGGACCACCCAATATTTGGTAAAAGATTATATTATAAAGAGTAATACCCTCTAAGAAGGTTTTAAAGAACAATTATTATTTAAAGGAGGTTATATCCTTATAATCAACCGTTATCTTATTAAGTATATCTAAGAATAAAAGAGAGCCCGGTAAATAAATGCCTACCGGAACGAAAAAAGTCTATAACCTTCTCCTTTGGAAATTTATAATAATTATATAGGGCCGGTATCAAATACCAATTGGCCCGGAAATCTCTTTTACTATCTTTAATAAATTCCTCCGCTCTATATTTTCCCGGGTGGTTTCTTCCTCCGCTCTATACCATTTCTAGTCTCTTCCGCTCCGTTTTACGCCTTCCTCCTAGGTCCTTTCTTTTATAATTTCCTTTCCGTTTACTAATATTCTTGGATATAATCGGGCGCGTTTATATCCTCCTCGAATACTTAATTATTATCCTCGTACCCGTATTCGTACTATTTAACCTAATATTCGATTTTTCCTTTAACGTTACGCTAATATTTAATAATAATTTATATTTTATATACGTTATTACCTTTAAATTGGTCGTTTTATACGGGCTTAAGGGGTATAATTTTATAATTAAAGGGGTCCGGTCCCTTTAGGGTTATTCGAAGGTAAATTACGGAAATAATAGGGTATATACGCTAGTAATTAAAAAGATCGAATTCGTAAATAAATTTATTAACGCGTTTTTTAATTTTAAATAAGCCGCCGCGTTATTAGGAATATTTCTTAAATAGGTTATTAAGTAAATAATATCCTTTATAAAGTTTTAAATAAATTATATTTCCTTTTTCGAAGGTAATAGGTTAATAATTCTCATTGTATTACCGTTTAATTATAACGGTAATAAAATTTACGGCGAAGGAGGCGTTTTATCGAATATAATCCCTAAGGGTAGTGTAATTTTATAAATTCGAAATATAAAGGTCGCTCCCTTAAATAATATTTATAAGTTTAATTATTATAAAACCGTATAGTAATTCGTAGGGGGATATTTTAATAAAGGCGGATAATAAGCTATTAAAATTCTATTATAGCGCGGCTAGGATATTTATTTATAGTTTCCTTAAATATTCGAAATAGTAAAATCGTAAGGCAATTTCGATAATTTAATTTTTATATTTGGAAAAGTTGTTAATTTGAGGGTAATATACGGTTATTATTAATAGTTTAGTTCTTAACTATTTTTATATTCCTTTTTAGAATTCGGATATAAATTTATAATCCTTATTAGAAATAATCCCTTACGGAATTCCTTAATCGGATAAAAATAATTATTTAATTATAATAATAGCTTAATTTTTAACTGTATATATAAAGTAGCCGGGAATTAAATAAATATATTTCGAAACCGGGTATAATATTATTATAAAATTATCGAAAGTATTGTACTTTAGTAAGGCCTATAGTAAATTAATATTAAGGATTAAAAAAAATATAGCGATAAAATCGATAGCGATATTTTTTATTAGAATTTTAATAATTCGAATTAATTAATATTCGCTATTAGGTTTTTCTCAATTAATTTAATTAAATTAATAATTAGAATAATAGTTAATATATTATTTAATTTAATATATTTTATTCGGGAATAATACTAATTTTAATTCGTAAAATATTTTATTGCGGCCAAAATAATACTTTTTATCGTAGGTTTTTTTTAAGAAACGTTAAATTAAATTATACAGAATATATAATATCCTTTATTCGTTATTTAATTTAATATTAAAGATTAAATTGCCGCAAATTTCGAAAGGGTACCCGGGTCGAGAAAAATCCGTGCCGTCCTCGGTATTATTCTTTTTTAAATTAATTAAAATGGGGGCGTATTTTATATTTTTAGCGTATCTTTCAATAAATTCCTATTTTAGTATTTCCAATATTTGCGCTTCGTTTATTATATATTATATATTATCGAGGGTTATTTTTTTTAGCCTTATTTTTAAGTTATACTTTAATTTATTTAATGTATCGGGTACGATATTTAACTTCCCGGTTAAATAATAAATATATAAATTATATTACGAAAGGTAAATAGATATATTAATTAAGCGGCGGTTCGTATAGTCGGTAAATCCCGTATAAAGCGAAGTTTATTCGACGATACTTTTCGTCGCTATATAATTTATTAGGATAATTATTAAGAATTTCGAAGAATATATTATTATATAGAGCTGTTTTACCGTTTAAATAAAGTAAGTAATTTCTAATTCCGATAGGCCGTATTATTATTCTATTTAATTAAAGTATTTATTAAAGAATATTATTAGATGGACGTTTATTAAGGGGATTAATTATTTTAGGGTTTAGGTTACCCCTTTTCGAAAGTAAAATATTATAATTCCGAAACCGTTTTCGAAAGATTTATCGATTTAGAAGAATAACGGTTTTATTAGGTTGAAATGATATAGGATAATAGGCTCTTTATAAATAGCTTTTTAAAGTATTTTAAAGGTTTCGAATTTTCGGGTTGTAAATAACGAAATTAATATATTATAATAATAATATTATTATTTCGAAGTATTCCCTATTTTTAATTTTCCGTTTTTATACCCCTCCGTTAGTAGGTTAATTTTATGGGCTTATAAAGGTTCTATAAGCTAAGCGTAATAGGGAATAAAGTATTTAAAAAAGCCTATATTATTAATATATTATTTTAATATTTTTAAATTAAAAGGAAAATATAATTTTTAAAAGGCTTTAATTCTATCTTTAATATTAAAAAGGTTAAAGGAATCGACCTTAAATCCTAAAAGCTTTACGTTTAGGAAATTAAAAAAGGATTTTTTAGGCGAAATAATTATATTTTTATTAGTAAATAGGCGAAAAATCTTTTGTAAGTAATCGAAATATTATTTTTAATTATTAGAAAAGATTATAATATTATCGATAAAAACCTTATAGAAATAGGAATATTTAATAAAGAAGCGATTTATATATTTTTAAACGAACGCGGGGGAATTCTAATATTTTATTAAAATAACGGTAGGGGATTCGAAGCCTTAATAATTTATTAATATTAATCGATTCTAATATATTGGTTAAACTTTAAATTAATAAAAGAAAGAAATTATATTAATAATTATAATATAGGCCTTACTATATAGGGAATTAATTATTTCGAATTAAAAGGGTAAAGGGTAATTATTTAAAATTGAAATTTTATTAAACGCTTTGAGATTAATAATTACCCGTGCTTTTTATTCCCTATAAATTATTCTTTATATAACGAAGATTAAATAGGAAAATAGGGTAGTTTTTATTTACTACGTTATTTTTCTTTGTGCGTATAATTCGTTAAAAATTTTATCGATTATTTTTTTATTTTTTTAATTTAATAAGTATATTTTAGAATTAATTCTTTAATTTTATTAGCTTTCGACCAAAAGGATTTTTATTATATCCTTCGTTTCTATTTGTATAATACCGCCGTCTTATTATATTTTTAGGAAGTTTTTAACGACTTTCGCTAATTTAATTATTTATTATTTATTTTTATTATATATATATATTCCTTCCCTAATTATTATTTCGGGTTGAATTATTTTAATTCCGAACGTTGAATATTTTTCTAGGAGGTTAAGAAAGTCCCGTTTCGGATTGTTTAGTGGGTTTAATTATTAAAATAATAGGGGTAGGGTAAGAAAATTATTCGTAATAATATCGTAGATTTAATCGGTTATAAAGGTTGCGCTTCCGATTTTTTCGGTCTATATTAATTTAGTAAATATTATAAAGGGGGTAAGTATATTATTAATAACGATATAGGCGATTATATTTATTATAGGAAATTCCGTATTAATTACCGCCGATGCCGAATATGGGTCTATATTAGTAGATATTATTAGGGCGTTTACTAATACCGTTCCGAATGCGAGCGTTTTTATAATTATTGTTATAAAGGAAACGAAGAAACCGTTGTTTATAATTTCGTTAATAGAACCGAATTTTTCCTCTTTTTTAATAATAATTACGTTTATAGTATTATTTTTAATTATTATAATTCTAGGCGTTTTATAGTCGATTCTAACGTATAGCGCGATTAGGTTATATAAATCGAAGGAAAAGGTTTTATTTATTAATAATAGTTTATAATTAACCGAAATATATAATTATTAGCCGGGGAATAGGACGTATTTATAAGAATTAATTACCTTCCTAATATATAATATTCTTCGGATTTTAATTTCGAATAGGAATTCTATTTAAAGGCCCTTAAATTAAATTATTAATAAATTATAATCGATATTCCTTTTATATAGCGTTATAAAATCGTTATTTAATAATACGTTAAGGGCTAATTCGTTAATAACCTATTTTAATTTAATAATTTTAAATAGGATATTTTTTTTGGTTATATTTTTGCTAGGAATGTATATTATAAAAGTAGCCTATTCTTCAACTATTATAATATCTTTACCTATATTTCCAATTTTCTTTACCGTTTTTTAATAGTATATTCCAATTATTTAAGGAAATGCTTACCGATTATAATTTTTCTAATGCCCAAATTAATATATATCTCGGTTTTCTCGGAGGAAGGGCTAATTTATATTTAAATACGCAAATAGGTATAATTTAATAAAATATTATTAAAATTTAGGATATCGTTTATTATAAAGGTTTTTATAATTCGTAGTTTAAATAATTAGATTTTTTTTCCGGGTTTATTAATAATTATAACGTCTTCGTCGAATAAAACCGACGGGGTTTAGGGTATTTCTATTTCTTTAATTTAATATAAATAGCCGAATATTTAAGGTTCGTTTTTAATCTTACTACGGGCTATATATTCGTATTTACCGAAATATTTAAATAATATATTACGAAAATCGAAAATTTCCTTATAATACTTATAAAATCTATCGGGGATTATACGTAGGGAAAGTATCTTTTTTATCTTTTTATACTTTATAATTCGAAATATTTTATATTTATAAGTATAATATTTTATATCGACGGTATTAAATAAGGATAAATAATATTTATAATATATAATTGAAATATCGAAAATAATAAAGTTATAATCGGATTTTAATAATAAAATAATATTAGAATCCTCTATTATATAATATAATCGCTAAGGGTATAGGGAATCGCGTCTCCTTTAAGCGTTGTATTCGTTACTCTTCGTATTTTCTTATAGCCGATTCGATTTATAGGAATCGCGCGATTTATTTCGTATTTATAAATTTCGTTAGTAGAAATTACGTCGGTTATATATATCCCTAAATTAGTTTTTTATCCTAGAATTTCGTAAAGATTACCAGTATTTTAATTCTTTTAAAAGGTTCCAATATTTTAAATTACGAGAGGAGTTTCTATATTAATTTTAGTACCTCCTTCTTTCGTTTTAACGGAGTTATAATTTATTAAGGGGTTTAAGGAAGGTTTCCGTACTTTTATTTTTAACGGCGGTAAGGATTTAAGCGGCGCGGTTATTAATTTAAAAAACGGGCCTTAAATATAGGTATAAGCGTTATACTTCCAAAATAATTATTTTTTTACTTTTAGTAATTTCGCGTATATATAATTAATAGTCTTTAAATTTTAACGGGGTTTAGAAATATTATTTAATTCGGTTATCGAAAGCAATTTAAATATAAATTATAATTCTTTATTAATTCGTTTATTAAGTATTTAAAATATTTATAGCGTATACGTATTGAAATTTCTTTAGAAAATAAAATAGGTATATTAAATCGTTTTCTACGATATCCTTTATAGTAAGTTTTACTTCGGTAAAATTCTTAATTGCTATTTAAGAATCCGGAGTAAAATAAATATATAAGGCGTCGATAGCGATAAAAATTCCTCCCGCCCTAATATCGGACCGTTAGTCCGCTAATAATTTTAAATTCTATTAGAGTAATACTATTCTTCTAAAAAGGGTTTAAAATATTGTTATAAATATAATTATAGCGTGGTCGATAGTAATAGGGTCTTTTAAAAAAGTTTATAGGCGGTCTTTAAAAGCTTTAATATTTATTTAAATAATATTTTTACTATTTTGGACTATATTTATATCGTTAGGGTCGCCGATTTATTAAGGGTCGAAGATTTTAATATTTTTTCTCTTTATTTTTAATTTTATATTAGGGTCGACGATATATATTAGGCCTATTTATAATTAAAAAGGGGGAGCGCTTATATTTCCTTAATATAATAGGGTAATAAGGACCGGTTAAAGGTATCCGCTTAAATATAGTAATAAAGTAAATCTTCTAACGGTTTGGGTAAGCGTATTATTATTCTTTAATTATATACCGCTTAAAATAGTTTATATTATATTATAATTTATACCGGGTTACGTAATAAAGGGAGCGGTTATTTATTATTATTAAATTATTTAATTAGCTTATTAAAGTAGTAATACCGTTATTTATTAAGGATTATTATTTATTATAGTTTAAATAGCGGTTAGTACGTTAATAGTAGTATTGGTTTAATCGATGGCGTTTTGGAAGTCCGTTATTAAAATATTTGTATTTCCGGTATTTATTTAGGCTATATTTATTATAGGGGGGTTAAAAAAACGAAACGATATTATTTTATTACTAAGTAAGGTTTTTATTTACGTTGTAAGGTTAAAGATAATTATTTAATTTAAAGGTTAATAAATTTTGAAAATCGGTATATTAATAAGTAAAGAATTTTAGAAGGCTATATTAATAATTGGGTTGAATAGTAACCTTAATTATTTTAAAGAGCTTTTTTAACCGGTATTAATATTAAGAAGAGGGGTTTATTAATTAAAGTTCGTAGTATTAGTAAATAAAATTAAAGGGTTATTGAAGGCTAGGTTATTATTTCCTTACTTTTAAATTAATATAAATTACCTTCCGTTTTATTTTATAAATTGCTTTAAGGGCGACCCTAATATAATTAATTTTAATAACAATTTTAAAGAGGATTATAAACTCTTAGGGTTAAAAAGAAAGTTTAATAATAATATATTAATTTATTAAAATTAGGGGTTAAAGTTTTATTTAAAAGTATTGACGCTATCCTTTATATTTATTATATTATCCTTAAAATTCTCCAATTCGTTTACTAAGGTCGAATAATTACTAATTATTTCCTTTTTAATATTTTTAAAATTAAATATTAATATAGCGTAATTATTTAAGAAATTTATTTTAAAATAATTAATAGTATTTTTATTTATCCCTAGAAATTTCGGCCGGATTTATAATTATACGTTATTAGGAGCCGGGTTAGACGCGGGTACCTTACCGCGTATCTTTTATAATAGGGGTGGCGGCTATTTATTAAGTTCGTCTTTTAAAAATTCGTTAAATTCGTTAATCGCGAGTATTATTATTATTGCCTAAGGATTTTTAATAGCTATTTATATTTGTAATTTTATTACTCTAGTTGTAATGGGTGGTAGTGCGTTCTTAATTGGGGATACGAATTTATTATTTAAAAACGGGTTCGATACCGACGATAATTCGGATATTTTATTATTAGAAGGGAGGGAAGTATTAATAGCGTCGTTTAATAATAGCGGCGGTAAAAGGCTTCCCGTCGGGTTAGGAAATAGCGCCGGATCGGGGAGTAGTAGCGCTCCGCTTATATTATCGGATACTATAAGATTTTTTAAATTCTATTTATCGTATCGAATTAATTTAAATAGCGTTCGATTACTTTGGATCGGGATTTTACCGTAGGGTTATTTATTAAAGCCGTCGGTAAAGGTTATTTAAAGAGAAGGGAAGAGAAGGGACTATAGAAAGGTTAAAAATATTTATCCGTTTGGAGAGAAGATAATAGAAAGGTTGAGAGTATAGGGTAGTTTTTTTTTTTTTCAAAGTCTTTACGACGCCCCGTATTCGAATAGTTTTTAAAATGTTTAAAGAGAGAGATAATCGAGGGGTCGTTACGCTAGCGAGTTAGCGTAAAGGATTTATCGATTTAATGATGTATAAATAACGTTAATTAAATAGGTCGTTGTATTTAATATTATCGATCTTATCGGTCGATTGGTTTAGTACGTCGTCGCTGCGATCTTTTAATTGCAGTTACTATTTGATGCGGGACTACCTAGTATTTAATAAAAGATTGTATTATAAAGAATAATGCCTTCTAAAAAGGTTTTAAAAAACGGTTATTATTTAGAGGAGGTTATATCCTTATAATTAACCGTTATTTTATTAGGCATGTCTAAGAATGAAGGAGAGCCCGGTAGGCAAGTGCCTGCCGGAACGAGGAAGGTCTATAACCTTCTCCTCTGGAAATCTATAATAATTACATAGGGCCGGTATCAATTATATTTCGTTATAAGGAAATATTAAAAAAAATAAAATTTAAAGCTTAAATAATATAATTATATAATTTATAAACTAAAACCGTAGGAAAAAACCGTAGAAACGTATTATAATATATATATAAGAGATTGTAGGGATATATTATAATTTATATATAGGGGATTAAAAGGGCGTATTATAATTTATATATAAAAAACGGATTAAATTCGGGCGAACCGTTAATTACGCTATATTCCTTTAGAGCTTCGCTTAATTCTCGTTAATATTAAGTTCGAAATTTTATTAAATTTAAAATTTGGTTTATACGGGTATTTAGTATAAAAATTTTAAATATTATTTATATTAATTTAGAAATCCTCTACGGAATATTAATCCGGCGGGTAAAGTCGGGGCTATTTAATTTTATAGAATAATTTACCCTTTAAAAATTATATAAAATTGAAAATACGTTCGAAATGTTATTTTTCCTTATTAAATATCGTTTTAAAAACGATAACGCCCTTTATTTATTAATCGAAAATTTTATTAAAAGTTTTTTAATTGGGTAAACCCTTTTAATAAAATTAGACGAAGGAAATATAGAAAATAAAGAAGATTTTATATATTGCGTTTATAATAAGGGTAATTACCCGGCGGTATATTTTTTTAACGACGAATAGGTTTATTTATTTATTAATTAATTTAAGGAATAGGTAGTCCTAATTTTAATATTTAATATTAATTTAAATTTTATCCCCGATTATATACTTTAGGGCGTTTAATTTATAAACGTTAATATAATACTTTTATTTCTTTTAAATTTCTTTTATAAATAGGTAAACCTTAATAATAATATAATTTACGCGCTCTTTAATTACCCGAACGTCGAATAATTCTTAATATTATACCGGCGATATAGGGGCGTTACGACGTTAAAAGGGTTTAATACCTATTTTTAAGTATTAGTTATAATTAATAAAGAATAAAGAGAGGTTTATAATTTTTAAAACGTAATTATTCGCTACGAATTCGGTAAAGGGTAATTAAATAAATTAATTATTTTAATAATAAGAATAGAAAGCGCGTAAATATTATTTAATATAAACGTTTATAATTTCTATTTAGTTATTAATTTTTAAGTAAATAGATAAAGAGAGTTTTTATTAAACGCCGAAGAATCGATAAAATTCTTATTAAAAGGTAACGATAAATTAAAAGCTATAATTAGAAATAATAAAATTAAGAGTATTATATAAATAGTAAATTTCGCGGAGGAAAACGTTAATAACTCTTTTAACGATTAAATTATAAATAGGGATATAATATTATATTTTCGTTAAATAGTTAATAATTATTATAATATAAATATACGTCCTTTCGCCGTTTTTAATTTCGGGAAGGGGGCCGATAAAATTTATTAAAAAGTTAAATTATTAGCGAAATAGGACCGATATAAATTCGAATAGATTTAGGGGTATAAATTTAAAATTTTTAACCCGGGCGTAAAAATAATAATTTTAAACGAAGGTAATTACGTCCTTAAATAAATTAAATTAAATATAAATCCGTTGGATAAAATTATAAATTTTAAAATAATTTAGGTAATTATTAAGCGTTAAATTGTAAGTATATTAAAGAATTTGGAAGCGAATTTCGTTATAAAGGGGGATAAAAACCCGTTTATTAATTAAAATCCGGCCGTAAAGGATTTTGTAATTTATTATAATAATTCCTACGAATTTCCTAATATATTTAAAGAATTTTTTATAATTAAAATCTTAAAAGTAAATAATAATTATAAAGGAATTAGATAAAGCGAAGTAAATAACGTCGATATAATTATTAATTAATAATTCGGTATTAAAGATTAAGAATTTTATAAATTATTTATCGTCGTTATTATTATTATTATTAGGGTTTAATTCTTCGATTTAATTTTCCTTCGGTAATAAAGTATATATATAATTCGTTATTTAATCGTCGCCAAAATTATATTTATCCGTTAGAATATTTCCGGGTAATTAGGAAAAAGCGTCGGGGACGGCTATATAAACGCCTAAATAATATATAATTTTAAAATAAAAATCGCTAAAGAATTCGGATTATTAAATTTATTATTAATTAAAGAATTTCGTTATTATAAAATATTAAAGGCTTTTATAATTAATAATAATTTCGATAGCGTTTTTAATTCTTTAAAATTCGGGGCGCTATTTTTCGAAGGTTTTAACGATAACGAAGAATTCTTTATTATAAATTTTATAATTATATTCGGCCGGGGAATATTTAAACGAAAAGAAGGCGATAAAGTAGCGTTTCCTTTCCTTATTAATTTAAGAAAAAATACCGCCGGACGCCTAATCCGAAACGTCGATTTTAATAACGGTTTAATATTTAGAGTAATAATATATAAGGATAAAGGCCGAAATAAAAGCGTTTTTTAAGCGTTTAAATATTATAATTATAATTTTAAATATAGGGTTAACCTATTTATTATAAAATATAAGGGTTATAAAGGGTTGGGCGATTTTAAAAAAACCTTTAATAAATTTACGGTAAAAATTCGCGAAATTAATAAAACGTTAAAAATCCTTTAAAATTTCTAGGACGCCTTAATCGACGATAGTATTAATTTTTTCGGAATTTATATATAAACCGTCGTAAAAAATAATAAGCCCTAAATATTTTATTTTATATTTATAAAATTCGTACTTCTAAATATCGATAATTAAACCTATTTTTATAAATTTCTTTATAATATTTTCGAAATAACGTTTATATTCTATTTTAATCCTATTATAAATAAATATATTATCGAAATAAATTATAACGTATTTATTTAAAATATTAAATAGGATATAATTAATATAATATTAAAATAATATTAATATATTTATTATACCGAAATTTGTAATAAAATATTCGAAAAAATTAAATTTAATAATAAATATAATCTTCTATTCGTCGCCTTCGGCGATACGTAAATAATTAAAAATTGTAATAATATCGAATTTACTAAATTACTTCGCTTTATAGAGGGAATTAATCGTTTTATAAATAAAAGGAATAAAATACTTATTTTTTATTATAATATTATTTAACCTATAATAATTAATATAAATTTGTACGTTACCCCTTAGTTTTCAAGCTAAAAATATAAAAGTAACCGTAAAAAATAAATTTAAACGGATAAAATTAGAAATTAAATAATTATTTAAATATTTACGTACGATATAAAATTCTTTTTAAAATATAAGGCGTAAGTAATAATATAAAGGGGTTTAACTAAGGATAAAATCAATTTTATAATCGAAAGGGCGGTAAAGCGGTATTATCTTTATAATTTCGGGGTTAAAAGCTTTTTAAAAGTAATAAAAGTATTTTAATAAAACTTCGATAATTTTTATATAAATAAGTATTAATTTTCTATTAATATATTTCTAAATATTTTCTACCGAAATAGTTTAAAATTATAATTATTCTACTATTTAATTCTAATAATTAATTAAGGATTAATAAAAAGGGATAAATATAAATTAGCCGGCGAAGATTATACGAAATATAATATTATTAAAGTCGTTAAAGGTTTAATTAAAATTTTCGGGGTCGGGGTCGAAGAGTGGGATTATAACCGTCGGCGAATTACCGTCGGTATTAGAAAAAAGTATTATAATTTCGGTAAAACGGTAAAATTAATCGGGAATATATTTAAAGATTTCTATATTGGGTTTTTTGTACGTTAGGATAAAATTGGAGGTAAATAATAAGCGGATAATTACGTTATACGGTTAATTATAATTATTCGGGCGGGAATAAGTCTTTAAAGCGTAATAGGGGGAAATAAAACGGTAACGAAATTTTTATAATTTAATAAAAGGTTAAATTAAATTTCGGGGTACGGGCTTAATTTTTAATAATATTCGAAGGGCTATAATTAATAAGGAAAAATCTAATATATTTTTAACGGAGGGTAAAAGAAATAAAAGCGTTTTTTTAATAATAAAGCCGGGGAGATTTATAATATTTTATAATTAATTTATAGTAAAATTATACCTTTTTAATTAAAGGAAGCTAAGGATAATATTAAAATTATTAAGAGGCTAAACGAAGAGAATAAAATAATTTATAAAAAAATTAATAAAATAAAATATAATATAAATATAAAAAATAAAACTTCCTTTACGACCGTCGATTAAACGGAAGGTATAAAGACGGTAAAAAAGTATTAAAGGGAGAATATAACGTTATATAAAAGAAGAATTAATAAAGCTTATTAGCGAATATTTAAAATCGATTATTATAAAATATAACGTTTCGGGGGCGTTATTAAAGCGAATAGAATTTAAAAAAGAGAAATTAGTATTTAATCTTATAAAATATAAATATAAATCTTTTAATTCCTTTATATTACGCTTTTAACGGCGATTTTTATTAAAAATTAGGCTTTTCCTACTTTAAGCGTCGGCGTCGAAATTAAAGCGTTTTAAACAAGAGTAGAGGTTTAAATTTTATATTTTACTTTAATTATATAAATTATAGTATAATAACCGGCCCCGCTATAATATATATATAAATTTTCTACTTTACGGCGGGCTTATTCCTTCGTAGAAATAGGGCTATTAAATTTCCCTATAGGGGTAAAAATTTTATTAAAGATTATAAAATTATTAATAAATTAGGTAGGAGTAAACGGCGAAACGTTAATATAATAATTAATGTTTAATAAATTAGTAATAAATTTATAGAGGAGGTTTATTTAACTTTCGAAATCGTTAAAGGTTAAATAATTAATACCGGTAACGTTAATAAAGGTATCCTAAAAGCGTTTATTAATTTTCAATTTAAAGGCGTTAATATAATAGCGAATATTAAATTCGTAGGAATTAGCGAATTTAATAAATATAAAAATAAAATTGGCGAAAAGAAGGGTATTCTATTATAAGCGGTTTATTTTTTAAATTACTTTAATATAAATATTAAAGGTAATATAATACGGGTCGAATTATTTAAAGAAATTTTAAAAATTAATAAAGCCCGCGGATTAAATAATAGAATTTTAAGGGAAGGCCGTAACCGTATCGACTTTAAAGCGAATATATATAAAAATATTACCGGAAAGGTATTAAAAAATATAAAGGATCCGGTCGGTAAATATTAAATAAATAGCGTAATTAATAGCAAATTTAATATTAATAAAAAACTTCTAATTAATATATTCCTCTTATTATTTTGTAAAGGAACGTTTAGCGCCGGTAAAAATAAAGGGTTCGACGCCGCGGGTACGGCTAAATAGGGAGGGGGATAAAAAAAGAAAAACGATAAATAGGGGTTAAAAATTAATTTAATTAATAATATATTAACGAATTTAGGACGTAATTTTAATAATATATTAATTAATTTTAAATTAAATAATATTAATTCGTTAATCGATTATATTAGCCCAAATAATTTAAAAACGGATAGTAGTTTCGAATTCGAAAACGTAGAAGAGGGTTTAATCGGTCTACCTTTATATTTTAATAATTTTTTAAACGAATTCGGTAATACAGCCGCGAAATTAAATCTCAGAATAGGAAACTATATCGAAATTTATCGTAATTTAAATTTAGGCGTTATAAATACGGTTTTAAGCGTAATTAAATTAAGCTTTAATAATATCGAAATAAATATAAAATTAAAAGAAGAATTCAGGATTTACCTTTATAATATTTATAAAATAAAAAAAGTTATTCTATAGGTTATAAATAATAATATTAATATAAAATTAATTACAAAAAAGAAAAAAATTAATAACGAAGGCCTATTATTCGCCGTTAGAATTAGGGCCCGGGGTATTTATATTAAACGTTTCGGGGCTATTTAAATTTATAATTAAGATTGGATTTAGGTTTAAACGGGCGTAAAAGTAGAAAAAAATTAATAATACTTAATTATAAAGTTAGCGAAAGGTTAGTAATATTCGGTCGAAGTAGTAATTAATAAAAAGGATAAAGGATTTCGTAGAAAAGGGCTCGATAAGGCTTAATTAAAAAAAATCGGCATTATTTTTATAAATTAGTTAAAGCGAAACGTTTAATAAACGCTAGGTTATTAATTATAAAAAAGTATAATAAATTATTATAATACCGATTTAATAGAAGTTTAGAGAAGATGTATTATTATACGAAGAGGAAAAGATCGAAAGAGAGTAATGAAAATTCTATTCTCGGATTATATATATAAGTGAGGTAGAAATATAATTGTAGGTACGATTATACTCCGCTGGTAGTTCGGTACTAAGACGCCTAGGGAGCGTTGCCGACAATTTGGTACCGTAATACGGCCGTAATATAATAGGAACCGTTAATAAATAAATATTAGGTTTTAAAGGCGGGTAAAATTAAATAAATATTTTCGAATAAAGTAAATTTTCTTTCCAATTTGGCTTTTATAAAATGAATATTAAAATCGGTATTATAGCCGTTAAAATTATTAATTAAATTAAATCGATAGGTTTCGGCTTTCTATTCGATATATTTAATAAAATTATCGGTCGTTATATTATAGGACGGTTTTTAAATTAATTAATATAGATTAGGGTAAATAGTGAATTAAATACGGGAATTAATACTAAGGGCGTCGTTATTTTTAAATTCGCAATTCTAATATAGGATTTAGAAAATTATAACGCAAATTGGTTTATTAATAATATAATCTTCGTATAAATATTTAATAGAATCGAATTTAATTAAGATTTAATTTTTCATCGGTTTAAAGTAGGCGATTAAAGTGGTTTTTTAAATATTTAAGTCGACCTTATAGGTTATTCGCTATTGGGGATTTAATTAGGTTATTTATTAGATTTTAATTATTCTATAGAATAATTCTTTGAAATTGAAGTGTAAATATTTAATATAAGCCGGGGTTATAGCGTTCGATATAATAAATTCGAAAAATAAATAGACCGATTTATAATAAATATCCCCTTTATAAATATAATATTTATAGCCTTAATATTTAGATTTAAGTATATTAAAGTAAAAAAAACCGGTTTATTTAGTTTTCTATCCTTAAAGATTTCCGCTAAAATTATTATAATTAAAAACGCTATTAAAATTAGTAGCGAATTTAATAGCGATTTAATTTAGGGTTTAAACGTTATTATTAATAGTTATTATTATTATAATTTAGATTATAATAATAAATTCGGCTTTGCCGAATTAATTTTGCTAATTTTTATTTTAGTTTTAACCGGTAAATTGGTTTTAAAATTGGTTTTCCCTTTGGTTTTAACCTTAAGTTTAACCGCGTCCTTAAGATTAGGAATTGCCATTACTTTAATTATAAGGGCTTATTTAGGATATAGGGTTAAAAAATCTTACTTTGGGGTCGAAATTCGAATTAAATTATTTTATATTTCGTTTAAATATAATTTAAACGGTATTAATTAAAAGTATTATAAATTTAGGGATTTAGTTAATTATTTTCGATAAGAAAGTTATTAAATTTAATAATAATATTTAAAGTATTTAAAACCGTAATTAATTCGGTTTAATTAAAACGTTCGGTAGGTTTTAAATTAATTATTAATAATTATTATAAAAAATTTCTAATATTATATTTAGTAAATAATTATTAAAAAGACGTATTAAATTAATTAAAGGAGGATAAAAATTTCGAAAGGGGTTACGAAATTGGGATAGAATTTTTTCCTTTTTTTTATTAATTTAATAGGGTAAAGATAAGGTAAAAGTAATTTTATATTAATTTTTTATTTTTTTTTTTAAATTCTTTATTACGTTAGCTCCTTTTTTGCTTTTATTTTTCGATTTATTAAATTCCATTTTATAAAATTTAAATTAGGGATGAAAATTATTTTGAGGGAAGAACGGTTTTATAACGGATTGGTTTCGGTATCGAATAGCGTTTTCGTTATTTGTAACCGATTTTACGGTTATTCGAAAATTTAAACCGGTATTTTCCGTCGGCTTATTTTTAAAATTACCTTTTTAATAAAATTTTTCGGCTAGGTTTAGACCGAGTAAATTAACGGTTTAGTCTTTTTAAAATAAGGGAGAATTTAATTATTAGGGTTCTTACTATATATAATTATTAATTTAAATTAATAAAGGAGGGGATGGGGTATTAATTTATATAGGAGATAAATTGCTTTAAATTGGTTGTAACTTATAATAAACCTTAAAATCTTCTACATAATTTTAAAAGTTTTTTATTAATATAAAAGATTAAATAAATACCCTTTACGGATTTAAATTAAATTATATTATAGCCGGTATATTAAGGGTATTTAGGAATTTTTTATTATTTATATTAATTCGAAATAGGGTATATATTAATAATAATTATAATATATAAAAAGGCTCCCGAAATAAATATATTAAGGATTAAGTTTCCTATATTATTATATAACGCGTTTCGTTTTAATATTTAATTCGCAATTTAATAAAATTAGGTAATTATAAATATAAAATATTTTTTAACCCGGGGGTTATATTAAGGATGAATTTAAATTTAATATATTAATATCTTTTTATTTCGGGGCGGATTTTAATATTCGAAATATTAACGGCGGCGGTAATTTAATTACGCTTTTCTAATTCGGGCTAAGTTTTAAATTTGGGTCCGGTATTAATTTTACGATTAATTGCGGTAAAATAACGTCGAATTCCTATAAAAAACGAAATTAAATACTTCTCCGATTCGAATTAGGTATTAATTTAAAAATTAATATCGGTAAAAAGACGACGACTTCCTATAGGAAATAAAGTCTAATATTTTTTTAATTCGGTTCGAATTTTAATTTAATAATTAACGTTAGTAAAAGAATATTAAATTCTTAAAGGAAATAAAGTTCGATACCTTTTTATTTAAATTTTAATTGCTTATAGTAAATTAAATATAAATTTATCGCTTAAAATAGTATAAGGGTCGTCTTTATCGGTTTTTAAGCCGGCGTTTATTTCGCTTTTAAAAGTAGAAATATTTATTTTATTTAAAGAAGGTAACGGGTTATAGGGGTAATATAAATTGGAATTTAATATAAGTAAATATTATAAATTTATAATAATTGCGTATTTTATATATAATATTTAATTTTATATATATTCGGGTTTTAAAACGTCGTAATAAAAAAAAACGAAGTAATTACTAAATTTATAATTGGGTTTTATACTATCGTTATTATTTTGGGAAAATAAATCGTTTTAATTATTAAATTAATTAAAAGAATTTTAAATATTAAGCGTAAGTAGGACGAATTTTTATATTTATTATAATTCGATTTAGGGAAATATAATAAGGGATTAATCGTTTTAAATAAATTTAATAATTTATTTAAAAAAGCTTTTAAAGATATAATAATTTAAACTTTAATAAATTAAATATAGGAATAATATTATTAACCGTTTTATAATTCGAATCGATATTAATAATATTAATTCGGTATTTAAAAATTATAATAAAGAGTCGATAACCGCTTTAAATTATCTTTTTGAATTATTTAACGCGATTCGGTATTATAACGTTGCCGGATTCGTATAAATAAAGTCCGATATATATTAAAAGTCCTATTAGATTATAGGGTTTTTAGGGTTGAATATAAGTATTAATAATTAATAAAATAGGATGAAAAATAATAACGACGCGAAATGGGGCTAAGTTAAGGCGTTAAAAGACTCTTCGGGTTGGGTATCCGCTGCGAAGTTTCTAAAAGAAAGGAAGAATATTAATAATTAAAATTATTATTAGGTATTATTTATTAAATAGTATAAATTTATAATGTAAAATCCTTAATAAATTGGATAATTATAGAATACGATAATTAATTTAGGAGAGAGATCGAATCGAGGCTCGACTTTTCGGCTATTTATTTATATATAGGAGTTAATTCGGGTTGTCCCTAACCCGACTCTTACGATACCTAAAGGAGAAGGTGAGTCTACGACCGATTTGATATCGAGTCGTAGTTCGTTTCGACCTATTTCCTTCTTCCCTTCACACCTAGTTTTTTCAAAGTGATAACTGTTATATAAATTTCCCTATTTTAGCGGTAAATTTAACTATTCTGTATGGTCACGAACATAGTTAACTACACTGACCAATTATCCCCTTCCCCGTTAAATCTCGTAATAATTTTATAGTATTTAACACAAACTGTAGTAAATTTATTTCCCCTACTCCCTCTCCCTCTCCCTCTCCCTCTCCCTCTCCCTCTCCCTCTCCCTCTCCCTCTCCCTCTCCCTCTCCCTCTCCCTCTCCCTTACGTATTCGTAAGGATAGGAGGTATACAAATGGGAGGTATAGGAAGGTCCTAGTATATTGAAAGATAGTGCCTAGTGCAACGTATAAAGTTTAATTTGCGAAACTTTCGGAAAAAATTTGACTAAGTTAGCGCAATGTTTCAATACATTAGAATCCTCAAATTTAGCGGGTAAAAACGGGGTTTTCAATGTCAAGTATCATATAATTAGCCTAGTAGGCCCCTACTAAGAACTAGGTGTATATAGGTTTTAGGTGGGTATATGTAGGCTTCCCTAATATTAACTATAATAATTGTCTGTTCCACTTAATCTATAGTGCCTTCTTAACTTACATCCGAGTTAAACCCCTTATATTCTATTAATCTACTATTTAATCGTACCGTGCTCATCGTAGTAGAAATAATCGACACCGTTGCGAAATTCGGCCTTAAGTTTACGGCGCCTATAAATTATCGAAAGCGCGTACCGAGTTTATTTGGGGATCGAGTATACGATATACTCCGCGGTTAGTTTAACGAAGTTAGTAGATAATTCCGGCCGTTAATTTAGGGTCGGGATTGGATTAAACGTTTTATTTGTCGCCTCCATCGAATTCGTGTGAACGGGTAAAAAGATTAATCTATTAAACCGAGTCTACGTAAAGCTCTTTGTTGTAATAGTAGTGCCAAACCTCGTACTAAGGTATATAGACTATATATTCCTCTAATGTAATAAGTATTTTATTGTAGGATTTACTAGTGTATTTTACATCGCGACTTATAAGATACGAGTAGCGCAAGATAGCTTAGTAAGAGAATACTTTAATTAAAAAGTCGTTTGGATAGCGGCGCTTTAATTTATTAATCCAAATAACGATGTTAAGAATAATTATCCCCTAGTCGATATTTTAAAGTAGTATAGCGCCGACGTCTATTGCCCTAATATAGAGTTTGTTGTTGCGAGACGGGTATTTAGTAGCCGTCTAGTCTAACTTAGGTAGTTTTTCTAATCTATTCACTTAGAGTAAGGAGCCCGCTTTCAAGGTGACTAAACGGCTTACCGAGGACTAAGCCGATCCCCGACTTTGCCGCTGAAATTGAGCGCACTTTGAAAAGAGACTTGAATTAGTATGAGATAGAAGGTATTATATGGGTTATATCTTAGAACCGTGGCGTATTTAGTTAATTGATGCTTAACTACTTCTTTAATACAGCTAGCGATGCAATCGTCGCTATAATAGAATATGGAGCTGGGATACTTAATATCGGCGGATCGGCCTAGATATCGCTATCGCGGCCGGTATTATTAGGCGTCCGATTTACTACTTAATATTTAAGGCGGCCTCCCACACCTTCGTTACGCTCCCTTACCTTAATAAGGAGCGCTAAGTTTCGACCTTTTTCTTTATTTCGAAAAATAATTTTACAAGGCTTCTAACCTTAGATAGAACCTCGTTTCCTACCGACGATAGTTTATATTGTAAGGACAATAAGTTATTTAGTTAGAATTGATATTTTATAGGATGAAATTTACGTATTATAACCCTTCCTTTGGTTTAGTTCGACACCCTTCGAGTGGCGTCGAAGTATTAAAGCGGTCTCTAGGTATTTAAGATAGAATTTTTTCTAGAGTTGGTGTAGTTCTAACACCGCTTCGAAGTTTTACTCGCTTTTATTGGGCGAATTAGCGATTATTCGCGCGAATACCGCTAACGTCGGGCCGTTGTTAACACCTATGCAAAGGCTAAGTGATAACGCCGAAATTAAGTCGCGATACGAAGCGTTGTTTTGTGTAATTACTAGCTTGGGCTTCGTCGAGTTACGGCCACTACCGTTCGTAGTAGTTACATTACCCGAAGGCCCCATTTCCCTACATATACCCACCCTCCCTAAGGAACTCTATAAAACAGCGGGGCTCTAGTTGTATATTACTTGTTATTGTAAAACCCGTTTTTACCCGCTAAATTTCGAGATTCTAATATATTAAAATATTATACTAATACTATTAATTTTTTTTCGTATTTCGAAATTTAATACTTTATACGTTTATACTACCACTTTACCTCCTTATTTTATACTATATACTATATACTACTTATTAATACGCAAAATATTCCTAATGTACGTAATATTATTAAAATTAATTAATTTCGATCGTATTTAATTGTTTTATTCCTTATTAATAAATTTAAATATTTATTTTGTAAATTCCCCGCTATCGTTATCGCGATTCTATTTCTTTATCGTCGTCCTCTTTTTCTAGTAAATCGGTCGTATTATCGGCTACTTTTATTAGCGACGCCTCTTTCGATAAAATAATCGAGTAAATTATACCCGCTAGCGACCTTATTTTTAGTATATAATTTTAGGAAAGTTATAATTTTGCGTAGGAATAGGTTATTAAACTTTATTATTGTTATCGGTTTGGCTTTATTTCTATAAGGATTAATACTTTTAATAAGAGTTCTATTATATAGAAGAACGGATATCGAAGTTTTTAAAAGGTTACGCTTATATACGACTTCGCTAAATATAAAAAGGAATAGTTAAAAAATTTATACAAGAGGAGGAATACTAAAAGTAAGAAAACGGTAGATTGCCCGTTTTAAATAATTATATAATTATTTAAAATTAATAATTATAATTATATTATTAGGGTAAAGAACTTTATTTATAAAAGTTACCCTCCTTTTTACTATTTAGGGGCGTATTTAATTTTTTATTCTAAATTTATAACCGATAAATATTATAATTATTTCGAAAACCTTTTCTTTTAACAAATAAAAGTTATTTGTAATATTTATACCCTTTTTAAACGTTGGTACCCTAAGGTATTATTTATATATAAAGACTTTGAAAATATACGATAAAAATTACGGAAATTGGAGCGTAAAGGATATTAAAATACGTAAACGTTTATTAAATAGTTCGAGATTAACGAATTTATTATAATTAAATACTTCGAATTTAACCCGGATAATAAGGAAGTTAATAAAGAAGATAAACCTAACGTTAATAAAATAGAGGGAACGATCCTATAATATGCGTTTTAGGTTATTAAATTTTAAACTAAAATATAAAAGCGTTATTTATATTATTTAATTATCGATATTACGTATAAAATTAATCGGTATTATATATTAATTATATAGGGTATTATTATTACTTTAAAAAAGATTTCTTTCCCTATTTTTTAAGTAATTATTAATAACGAAAGGGACGAAGGGTTTTCTTAATTAATTGAATATATTAAAAAAATTATCGAAGAGTTTAGTATATCCCCCCCCTGTATTATTATTATTAATAGCGATTCCTAATTAATTAAGGTAATCGATTATATATTTCCCGACGTCTAACGTTAATAATACGTATAGTATATTAATTATAACGTCGTTAAATATTTGAAGGATAATTGGGTACGTATAGAATAAACCGACGAAGAGGATAAGTAAATGCCTAATAATAAGTTTAATAAGGAGGATAATAATAATAATTCTAATAAAAGTGAGGTAGTTCGCGAGTAATTATAACGCGAAATTATAAATTAGCGCGATTATAATAATATTAATAGATTGCGGCGTATATATAAAAAGGTTAAAATAATTATTCGAACGTAGGTTAGCTTTAATTTGCTCTTTATTAAAGTAGTTAATATAAAGGTAGGGCTATTTTATTTATAATAATATATAATTTACGCCCCGTTGGTAACGGAATTTGAAAAAGCCTAATTACTCCTCTATTTATAATTTAATAAAATATAGGAAATGTGACGGTACGAC
Organism: Sordaria brevicollis; assembly: GCA_033439795.1. Taxonomy (NCBI): domain Eukaryota; kingdom Fungi; phylum Ascomycota; class Sordariomycetes; order Sordariales; family Sordariaceae; genus Sordaria; species Sordaria brevicollis. The sequence continues at coordinate 2,733,801 of JAUTDP010000006.1, forward strand.
CGCCGTCGCAACTATATAAACTACTTTGAGCGACTGAATTACTAGCTTCGGTTACTTGTATCCTTTTGTCGGGAAACATAGGGGTTTGGTGTAGTGGTCTATGCCACGCCGTGATACTTAACCGAAACTGCCTTAGTTGCGAGTTCGAACCTCGTAGTTGGAAAAATCTTTCGGGGTTTTTCGGGTACCATTATATAGGTTCTTCTTAGCTTTTAATTGAGAGCTCACGAACAATGTTCGCTCGACTTCCGAGGAACCGTCGCAGGCTGGTACGGTGTCCGATGGGAGGGGGTCGAGGTTCGGGACGAACTTCTTAATGTGAGGGGGGGAATGTGACGGCACGACCGCCGTCGCAACTATATAAACCACTTTGAGCGACCGAATTACTAGCTTCGGTTATTTGTATCCTTTTGTCGGGAAATACGGGGGTTTGGTATAGTAGTCTATACTACGCCGTAATAGGAAATTATTATCGATTAAATTATTAACGAATTAATATTTTATAAAAGAAAGTAAATTAATTATTATACCCGCTTTTATTTTAATTTCGGGTAATAAATTACTTTATTTAATGAATTTAATAATAATTTATTAAAATTATTCGGTCTATTAACGTACGGCGGTTTAGTCGATTTATATTACGCTATTGATTAATATTTCTTTCGTCGGTATATAATTTTCAAAGAGGTTTTCGCGGAAATTATAACGCGTATATAAATAAATTAGATTAGCCAACTATAGGTTGGAAATACCCCTCTTTTTATTATTTCTTAAATATACGAATTATTTAATAATTAGTACTAATAATTTAAATTTACCCTACCAATTAAGAGGGTCTTTAGTACTCCCTTCAAATTATATACTAATTAATTTCGAATTTAATATAACTTACCTTATACTTATAAAATAGCGGAGAGGAAGGAAGAAGGCCGTACGGTTTTAATTAATAAAGTAAATTACTACCTATTTTAGTTTATTAGTTAACGACGTATAAGGTTCCCCTCTTCTATTTTTTTCTTTATTCCGAGCTTCCCTATATTAATTTGCGTAATAGGATATAGAGGATAAGTATTTACGACTTCGATTAGCCGTTAAGGGTATACCTAAAGGACGACTACTAAAATAAAGTAATTTATTTAGTAACGAGGCTATTCTATTAGGAGAATTAACCGGAGGGGTTACCCAAAATAATAAAGCTAAAAAGATTAAAATTAAAAAGGTAAAGGCTCCCCGTAGTAAATTTAAAAATATAACGCCTATTAAGGCCTTAATACGTCGTAATTATTCTTAGTACGAATTTAGGGAGAATATTAAATAGATAGATACTAAGGATATTATTACTTAAAGTAAAATTCGTAATTATATTAAGGTTATTAATAAAGAAGTAAATAAAAAAGTAAATAAAGAGGCGGTATAATATTAAATAATTAAAATTTAAGAAATAGAATAAAGGGAGAAGGAAATAGCGTAAATAGAGGAGGGGGGGTAGGCGGCGCCTATTAAAATATTATTTACAATCTTAACGCTTATTACCCTTAATAATAAATATAATAATATAAGTAGGGTAAAGTAGTAAAGTCCTTAATCGATTTGCTATAGATTACGTTAAATACTATGGAAATATTATGAAATTTGGTAGAAATGCGCGTGTTGGGATTCTAGGTTACATAAGTAGGTGATTCAAATGTTTATAATTATACGAAACGGTTAAATTTACCGCTAAAACAGGGATTTTTACATAACGGCTAACATGTGGGGAGGGTAGGTGTAAATAGGGAAATGGGTAGGTGCGCCTAGGGTTCCTCTTTTTTTTTTAAATTGTCAACGAGGTCAAATATATAACCGAGCAAATAAGTCTAATGTAAGTTAGAATGCTTACATTGATCGTAATTTGCGTGGTTAGGCGGGTGACAGCGGGCAGTTGAACTGTGATGTCGTCGTTATAATCGATAGAGGGGGGGGGATAAGTAGGATATAGTGGTCAGGGTGGGAACTGGAGAGAGAGAAGGGGGGGGAGGGGGGGGGGGTTATTTAGTGTTGTTTGTATGGGCAGGAAAGTGGCCAAAGTTCGATGTCCATCAGAGGTGCGAATCAGGTTGGCCTTTGGTGGAAGAAAACGTGAGATGAAACATAGCTCTGTGGAACAGTCGCCGTTTGCTAAACCACTCCGACACCAAAATTCTGTTCTATTAGGTATGTAATATTATTCTCGATCACTCTAACTCGCGTTTGACTGCTTGCCGCCATTCAAGATCCGACATGAGATCAAATTCATTCCATCAGTGTAACATCTCGCTCGGTTCTCCTTGCCTCAGAGGTCGGTAGGTGTCAGCACCCGCAGCAACCCTCTCTAAAATTAGAGTCGTTGATGAGTTTCCGCTTTGTCGTCCCATTATAGCCCCGGCCCCTTTTCCTCCCACCTTGTTAACTGTAAACTATTCCGCAATTTCGCAACACTGTATTATCCCTCCCCACACCGACTCCATCTTCCCGCCTAATTATCGCTTTGTTTACTGGCGCCCTAGTAGTCGACGTCTTCAAACGCTACCAGACCCAGCGTGTCCAGCTGAGCGAGCGACAGGCTGTGTTCGCGTCGAGCTTTCTCGATCCGTGTGATGTGGCATAATGCCAAACAGTTTCTCACGCCCTCGGTCCAAAACCCCCCTCAAGTAATCCTCACTTAAGCCAGCCAGTGTACGGGGCTCTGGTTCCTGGCCCAGTGTGTCCAAACGCGCGACGAGTGGCGCCCCCTATGTCCATGGCCCCTCGACGAACCTGTCCCTCTGTCTTGTCGAGTGTTGGTAGCGATCGCGTGGTATCCATACTAGTCGGTAGTTGCATGGGTTTGGAACCGGCGTTGGCATGTCTTTGGGTGCCAGGGACAGCCAGTGCGGTAGAGCCGATGCCGCGATGGCCGACTCATGCTCTGGTGTGTTTCTCTGTAAATGGATCGCGGTTCCAGTGGCTTGTAGTGGCACCTCGATGTGCGAGCCTAGATACACGCTAGGGACAATGAACCCCATCAAAGCCTCTTCTGAAACGGTTAGTAGATCATTCAGCAGCACCATCGTGTCTTCGTAGGGCTGGACTTGTCTGATATTGTATTGGAGGAGATGGCGTTGTTGCGACGCACCATAGCCTCCGTCCACCTCATCGGGTCCATGTACTGATCACAGCGGAAGGTTTGGTGGAAAACCTCGAACCACGGCTAATAAGCCAGGAACTCTTCTGCCGTGACGGGTGGTTGGGTCTGGTGCTCTTCCAAAGACGCCTTAATATAAACCGTGAACCCGGGAAGCAGCGTTTGACGTTGCCATCGACTGACATGGTTCAAAATGTCTAGTCGACGCCTCTTGACGACGCGCTTGATGAAGATGACTGCGTCCAATGGTATATCTGTCATCGACGTTCGGAATAACGTCGCTCTGGTGCGGGGTGGTGCCACCAGTTCGTTATGATCTCGATTCCGTGTCGTCCAGTATTCTGACCACGATGCCTCGAGATCTCGCGTCGTTGTGCTGCTCTGTTTCTTGCACCTCCGCCTCGGGGCCGCCGTTCTCAATCGCTAGCTCGTTCCGACCGAGTCGGTCGCAGTGGGTGTTTCCATGGTGACGATGGGATTGGTGCACGCCGTCGTTATGTTCGAGGGTCGGAATGGAGTAGATGTCTGTTGCTGGTTCGTCGTAGCTGGCGCGATATTTGCCCTGTTTTTGTTTCGGGCCATTCTAGAGAGTAGAGTACGCTAGCACGGTCGTTGTATGTGTCAAGCTGACGCCTGGTCGCGTTTGCTGAACTCGTAGTTTCCGTCCTGCATGTTTTCCGTCCAACGCTCTTGCCCGCCTTTCGCCCCCCCCCCCCCCCCCCCCCCCCCCCAATGTAGACTTGGATCAAATCCATCCATGTCCCATGATCCCATCCTCGTTCTTCAATCTCGAGCCAAGACAAGACATTGGATAGAAAGCCATCTGGATCATTTCCATCCGTATTCCATTCTCGCTCTTTGATCCCAAAAAGCATTAGACATTGGACAGAAAGTTGTCTAGACCCCATTCCATCTGTATCTGATCATCGCTCTTTAATCTCGAAATGCATTAGACTTTGGATAGGAAGTCGTTTCCAACTATCTTCCATCCGTGTCCCGTTCTCGCTCTTTGATCTCAAACTAAACCAACATTGGAGAGAAGTGGTCTGGAACATATTCCATCTCTTACCCCTTCTCGCTCTTTGATCCAGTCACTAATGTTTGACATCGCCAAAAAGTATCATTCAGTGTCTAGTACCAACGACCACAATCACTTCGCCAACCCGCTTCAAGTCAAGACCAAGCTTAAAGCAATCCTTCAACCAACTCTTCACCACAACCGAGCCCAATGCTCCCTTTGTACCACCAACCTCCTCCTCCAAACCAGTCCGACCAACCAGCTATTAGCCAAAGTTCCCCCCAACCGCCCCCTCCTCACCACCTATCTACCCCCTCCTCATCATCCTCTTCAAAACCGAACGCTTCTCCCAAGAGTCCCTCAAGCATCGCGACTTCGAACACGCACAGCATTTCAAGCTCGAACAAACTGGCAAAATATTCCGCAAATGGGCAAGAAAGAACATCTCCCACCTCAGAGAAACCGCTCGCAACCTGGAATATGAAAGCGAGGTGCATGACCCGAGGTATTAGATGGGTTATCGGATGTTGTTTCGGGGGTTGAGGGGGATGTGCCGGATAGCTGCTTCGGTAGAGGTATGTATACGCGGTGCTAGCGTCTGGGGTTAAGCTGGTTGAGGCGTAATGGGATGGGATTGGGAGAGCTGATGCATGGAGGACGAAGTAAGGGGAAGACACTTGAACGTCGAAGAAACGACGCCGACCAGCAGACATTCTGCACCGCCGATGGCGCTTCAACTTCCACCGCAGTTGCCACCCAGCCAAACCAAAACTTATGCTTCAACCCAGACTCTACGCCCTCCGAAACCGAGCCCCAAACCGCCACAGTCTATCAAGGTAATCACCCAACCATGGGACCCACCCAAGACACCCCCGCCCTCTTCGCCCGTCGCAAAAGCCCCGTCATACTCCCCTTCGCCAAATGATAGGCCGCGTTTCAAGACAAGAACGAAGGTCCGCTTCTGCCCGCTACGATTTTGGAGGAAGCTGTTGACTGGAAAGAAGCTTCCGTTATCGACATGATGGTTGCTTGGGAGAAGTAGATCGTGTGTTGGAGGCACGTGCGCACCTGTGTAGGTGAATGGCCATACCATTCACCGCCAGGCTCCCTTGCCCTACATTTCTAGCCCTCCAGACCTGGCCACACACAGATTTCTTTCTTCTTCTAACAACACCACAATCAATCACAATAACCACCACTTTTGCTTCATTCGTGCCTTGTGTGTCCCACATCGTGCCCTTGTTGACGGAAAACGAAGTAGTGGGAGAAATGGGTGATGGTAATGATGATGTTGGTGAAGAGGGTGAGAATGGAGGTGGTGGTGCGCATGAAGAAGACGAAAATCGCTGCTCTTGAAGAGGTCTGCGACACTCTGTTATAAGTTGTGACAAGACAACGGCACACAATGGTCGGAGTCAAAGAGGGATCACCAACTGGTCAGGAACTGCGTCATAGAAGTCGGTTAGTCACAGTCTTTCGCACGAATGAGCGGGCGTGTATTGTATCTGTTTTCTACCTGTATGATGACCCGTTTCTTTCCAAGCTGACCACTGAATATCCAAGCTTTTATCCCGCTGTCACAGCCTATTCGTTGACCTGGAAGGTGCTGACAAAAGACAAACGCTCATGCTTCAAACTAATCCGCTACTCCTGCACTTCCGACCACATCGCTTTCTCTCGCCCGCCAGCTCAAACACCGACCGTACCTCACCAACCACAGCTACTAGTCCTTGTAATCCTTCCGTCCTCAGGCAGCATCTTCTTGTCCGATGCGTCGCTGTTCCGTCTCTTCGTCGCTCGACGTCTGTGATCCCAGAAGAAACTCCGGAGAATTTCAATGGGCGCTACCGTTGTCCTTTCGACGCCTTTTGACATCTGTAGGTTGCGGCGCAGATGCTGAACGAGGCCTCTTGGTGGAGGGGCCATTAACGGCGGCGACAGGAAGAGGCGGCAACAACTTGGCGGGTTCCTTGGGCTCGTCTGAGCTTGACTTGACCCCGTTGGACTCGGTGGATACGGTCGCCTTTGGGGAACCAGCAGTCGTTGAGGTTGCGAGGGGCCGAGTCTCTTCCGATGGCCTAGGTGAATCCAGGACAATCGTGCGGTCTGGAGCGGGTGTGGCTGGCTCAGCAGGCTCTGGATATTTGGCTGCCAGAGCCGCTCTCAAAGGACTGGGAACATCCGGAGCATGAGGTCCCTTGGGGTTTCGGGGCTTGACAAACATTGGGTTTTTAGCCCCCTCCAGAAACCGTGCGGGAAAAGGCTTTTTGGAAGGTTTCTGGGAGACTGCGAAAATTGTGGCATGCGAAGGGGTTTCTGATCCATGCTGTCCACCGAGAGAGCTTGATTCAGCGGGCACATGTTGTCCACCGAGAGCGCCTAGATAGAGGTAGTGCCTTAAGCAACCATCAAGTGCTGCTCGGACGCGCCGCCACCAAATTTCTACAGGTTCAAGTTTGCTATAACCTCGGCGCAAAGTTATGAAGAGGCGGAACTGAGCGTTCAAGTTCTTGAAGTTTGCCAAAGCAGTACCAAAATCACATCTTGCCGCTAGCGTCTCGTAGAGTCTCGCTAGTCTCGGATTCAAGGGTTTTGGCGCTCGCGGTTGTTTCCCCATAATTCCTCCATGGTAGTCGTAGTGGTAGAGGTATGGTTTCGCGGTTAGCGCTGAGGTCTCGCTAGAATCAAGGAGCTGATTCATTTCTTGACCAAAATCCCACAAGACAACGTCACGAATGTGCTTGTATAGCCTGGGTAGGCCGTCGTGCAGGGCTTTGAGGGATCCAGCTGTCTCCGCGGGCTAAATTAGACAGGAGAATGTTAGCGACATGGTTTTGGCCAGTGTCGGCTTGTAACACTAAACACATGTAGCAGAGGAAGTTCATCACGTACCGTTCCCATAAGGTTGAGCAACTTGGAAGCTAAGAAAAGGCGTCAGTGTCTGTGAGAGAAAGGATCGAGTCGCCCAGAAACAGGGTTGTGTCGGAAAGCCATCTCTTACCTGCTTTCATGTCGCTTGTCGCCAGCCTTAAAGAGTCCCCGATGCCCCGGTTCAGGGGCGGATGGGTCCAGCACAAGGAGTCATCAAATTCGGGATCAAGTTCGTGGACGAGAATGAATTTGTCGCTCCATCTGGTAAAAAGCCTGGCGGCTTCTTGAATTGCAATAGACTCAAGACCGTGTTTCCTCAGACAGTTTACCAGACACTCAAGCCTGTTTTGAGCGCGAGCGACGTTGTCTTGTGTAGCGAAACACTCAGACGGATCAAACGCAGGGTCGTTCATTTTAAAGATGATGCGGAGGAAGCGTATCAAAATAGGACCTGTTATGGAAGGGATACGGGGATTCTAGGACAACGGTTCTCCTGGTGGGAAGAAAAGGGGCAAGGGAAGGAAATTTGGCGAGAACAGGAAAATGGCAAAGCCAACAATGTATGGTGACTGGGCCTGGAGATGTTCTTTTGTGTGTGCTTCCCTACCACCTCTTCCAACTGATGAGAGGGGGCGACAACTTAATTTATATTCCTGTTGCCAGCGTTGGGGAAAGGGGAAGCAGTTGGCAAGCACTCACATGCTTCGTTATCGACACCAAAGTTCTTATTTACTTCCTGCCAAAGCACATGTATGCTCCTAAAGCTTGCTCGCACATGACGGGAGAAGTGTCAGCGATCGAGCCGGGAAGAAGGACCTCTGGCAATATCGCCATGTACTGACATTCTGCCGGGTGTAAGCGCCCGGAGCAGGAGGCTTCAAACCGCCCCTAGATCAAGCCAGGTTGTCTTAAGAACCCCAACCTCAATAGCCCAAGACAATTCCGTAACCTTAACTGGGAATAGCCCTCATTACCAGTCCCATCAAGTTGAAGCCTCATGTGGTGCTCCATGGAATGGGAAACACCCATTCAGGCGCTCCTTCCTTCCATCCGAACGACCGGATGGGACCGTCCGGCGAACTGGCTTACAAGCCCGCTCTGTAGCTTCTCCAATACTGCCCGCCGTTGATACCTACGCATCCCGAGTAGGTCCTTCCGAAGCCAAAAATGCGCAGTGTTTTTGCAGGTCAGCCACCCGATCGTTTGTTCACATCAGACGGGAGGCCTGGGCGACTGACTGCAGCTTTTGACTTTTCCCCCCTTCTCAAATCCTTCTACATAGAAGCTCTCAAGGACCCATTTCCATCCGTTGACAAATAACTATGCCTTTTGCTTGGAGTTTGCTCCCTTTTTTTGGTGAAATGGACCATCTGCTCAGCACAAGATGTTGAACTTCGATTTCGATTCCGATACCGGCTACCAAAATGGCTCCGCCAAACACCAGTGTCAAGGGTCATTTGCCCGGCCGATTGTGAGCAGGTCTGTACAAGTAAATGACCCCTCCCTGTGTCTTGAAATGTACGCAACTGCAACAGTGGGCGTTGCTTGAGCGAAGCACATTCTGTTTAAGCCAACCTCACGTTTACGCCCCCACGGTCACGGTCAAGAGTGTCGTTGGGTGGCGGTGACTCAGAGAGTCTCGATAACCGCGTCGAACTTATGTGTGGTGCTGGCTGGGTGCACATTTGATGTACTACTGGCAGATTCTACATCTTTCTTGAAAAGCCGCGTTGTGTCCGTGCAGGCAAGTCGAAGTCGATTAGCTATGCAAGTTTTAGCTGGTCCCAAGTTATGCAGCATCACATGCACATCCCGCAGGCGTTGCCGGCCGGCTGGGAATCGTGAGGTCCATCACCGAATCCGTCCATCCGTGAGCCTTGACGGTGATCTCAACTGGGAATAACCTCATTGTCCGTCCGTTTGGAGTGAAACGTTATGTGGTACTATCCTGGAGAGGGCTTCTGCGTACATGTAGGTATTGTAGGGGGAAATTGTGACGGAGTGAGTGATGAACACGAAAGCCATCTAATCCCAATTTCCAATGCTCTACCTTCGAGGAGAGGAGTTATGAACCACAGCGACAAGAAGTCATCACAAGACATGCCCGGCCACTATAACATGGGAACAACCAGTGTCCGTTGGCAACTACCCATTGTGCTGCTTCTTCCAAAGAATTGGCCCGGCAGTCCGAGGTACTTCTGGCCCAGGACATGAAGACGCCAACGGGCCAGACGCTTACTCGTCGGGACTCCAAGCTTCGCTCGGTCAGGGATGGTTTGTTACGAGACAACGACCTTCAATAACCTAAGCCCGCCTTATTGCCAACTTAAACACCATTGATGAAGTTGATGCCACTCGATACCAGATTTCAGTTACGAACCATCATGGAAAACCAACCCAGCAAGTCGATTACCTCACAACATCCTCCTCCCCCAAGACCTTCCTCCCCCGAGACCCTCCAACCCCAAAACCCCAAAACCCCGAAACCTCGAAACCCCGGACTCGGCTCCGCTGCCGCAGCCGCTGCCACTGCACGAGGAAAGTAGACGCTAGGACGTCTGCAGTCGTAGCTGATCAACTCCAAAAAGCACGCCATGGTCACAGCGACCAAGCTTGAGCACAGCGACCAAGTTCAAGCACAGCGACCAAGCTCAAGCACAGCAGCAAGTGGCAATAGCACTGTACATTCGCTGCTAAAAGCGAGAATCGAACGGAAAATGGTGCGGCAGGCAAAGTGTTCATTCCGTAGCAGAGTGTTTGTGCACGTGAAAATGGTTAACGGTCATCAATTTTGTCTTTTCCTTCTCCAGCAACATAGCCAAGGCCTATCCCAAATGGTTTATATATACAAGAATCGAACAAGAATCGAAGAAGAACGCAAGATGAAGATGCTCGTCGCGATGGTAATGATATGCATGAAAAGAGATTCGGAAGATGTCGTCGTCCTTTGGGGAGCTAACGTCCAACTCATAGACCAAGAGCAAAAGCCAACCCAGATATCAATAATAACCATTGCCCCTTGGCAATCCACCCCGGCGCCATGCTTTCCGGCCGAGAACTCGGCTCAGAACTCAGCTCCGGGCCCTCACTCCCAGTGGAAGTCTCATCACCCGACGTCTGTTACGACGTCGCAAACTTCCTCACAGTCTTGATATCATCTCCCTTCAGGGGCGGCTGGGCCTGATCAATCAAGATCCCCTGAATCGTCTCCAATGCACTCATCTGCTCTCCCAGTCCGGCATCTCCATAGAACCCATCAACATACCACTTCCTTCCGCACATCGTCCCTGTAGATCCACCCTGGCACCCCTGGGCAGCAGCCTTAGCGGAGGTGTGCAGCAACCGATCGACCGTGGGCTTGATCGAGGGAACCATGATCTTGGAAGCGTATACGAATCGCGAGAAGTAGCCCTTGAAGGACCTCATATCCGTGTTGCACTTGTCGACGTGCTCGCAGGCGTGCTCGTACATGATGTCGGTAGAGTTCGTGACGTCGCCGAAGGGGGTGAAGTAGTTCTGCGAGCTCTCAAGAAGACCCTTGGTGCGCTCAGTCCACTTGTCCACGTCAGAGCCGCTGCTGATGTTGGCCATGATGGCGGCGCCATAGGTGTAGATGCCCTGGCTATAAGAGAAGGAGGGAGTGTGGGAGGCGTCGACGTTTGAGCAGTTCTGAGCGGAGCTGGCACCGTCAAGGACCTGGTAATGTTCGTTAATAATACCAGTACCCTCGGTCCAGTCCCAGATCTTGTTTGCCCAGTCGACGTAGGTCTGGTTGCCAGTAATGCGAGCCAGACGAGCCGAGATCTGGAAAAATCCACCGTTGCTGACCGCGTTCTTGTAGTCGAGACCGTTGGGGTTGTCGGCAAAGATTTGCCAACGAAGGCCACCGTTGCAGGTTGTCGTATCCCATCGTGAGGCAAGCGATCTCCAAAGGTTTTCGGACATTTCGAGGTATCCGGGGATATCAGATCGGGGTTGAGGGAAGTTACGCTCGGCAGCAGCGAGAACGGTAAAACCCCAGAAGGCCTGATCATCGTTTCCTTCTTGGCCCTGGTGGGCCGGCGACATGTAGTCGAAGTTCGGACCGGCTTGGGCAAGAATGGCGGTCGCGATCTTCTTGTCGTAAGTGTGGTCGCCAGTGTAATGGGAGTAGTCGAGCATGCTGCCCATCATGGCACCACATTGCCACCAGTAGTAGGGAAGATCAAGATCAACAAACTGGTCTTCCGTGCCCTTGTAGAAGGACATGGTATTTTGAGCAATAGTCTTGGCAACACTTTGTACCGAAGCTGGGATGGTGTTAGTATCCGGTGACGAGGTGTAACCTAATCCGGTATGTCGACTTACTAGTGCTGCTAATATCCAGGTCCTTGGGAATCCCGGCGGAGATCAAAGAGATGGCTGCCGCCGCGGGCCGTACTGACTTGTAGAACCTCATTGTGGCTGTTTGGTTGTCTTTAAGGTTTTGTTTTCCTTTCTCCTTCTTTCCAATCCGGCACTGTTATCGTCTAGCGAGTGTTGAGTGTGGTCAAGTCTTTTATTCAAGATAAGGAAGGCAAATCTGAGCAGTGGGTAATGACTCGTATGCTCAGTGGCGTCAAGATAGATCTGTCGATGTTCGAAAAAGGAAGGCAAATGAAGCACGGTCAAGGGCTTCAAGTTGTGAAAAGTTAACTGACAGAGAAGGCAAGGTGAATGGTTCGGGTTGGAAGTGGTCAACACTATTGTTGGCTTCAAGCCTTAACCCGATGACGAAGAAAGGAGAGGATGAGGAAGGATGGAAACGAACAAGGACAGTGAATGGTATCAACAAGAAAAAATGTGAATAGGGCGGGTAAGGTTGGAGCTGGGCCGCCGTCAGTCTTATTAACCAGACACCAGACACCATCACAATAGGAGCCCCATGGTTTGTGGAGGGTAGTCCCACCTCAGGACCCGGGGATGGGATGAAAGGGGCAGGCTGAGCTCCAGCCCATGCAGGCGACTGAGTCCAGCCTCAAGGATGTCCCAGGGGTGCCTCGGTGATCCGGACCCCACCCGGCATGCAAGAAGGAGGGGATCGGGGGACGAAGGGGACGGGGATGGTGGACACGGCAACCTCAGTGGTCAATGGGAACGAATGGGTCGGAGGAAGGATGGACACTGCAGCTACTGGGCTTGCATTGTGTGAACATGGATGGATGGATAGAGCGAGGTATCAGAAGGAATCACAAACCCAGAACAGAGGAACTGACAGGTGTTCCCCTTCTCTTTCTCTATCTCGCTTCCTCTGTCGTGGTTGAGCTCCATTGTGTCCATTGTGTGCTCCGGGCCACTGATCTGGTAATCGACAAACACATGTCGCTTGCTGGAAACAAGAGGGGGAGGAGGGCCAATCGACAAGTTCCAGATCATTGTGGATGCTTACCCCGAGATGGTGGGTGGGCGGGAAAGATGCGCGCGGCGTTCAGGTACCATTGGAAGCGGATTCGCTCCGACTGCCCGCGAACCTTTTCTTATTTTGGACCTAGCCTTGTTTCGTTTTCCCCCCTCCCCCAAAATTGCAAGGCCACACCCTGTGTAAACATGCTGACCGGGGATGATCGGCAAAAAGATCTGTGTTTGAATGACGGATGGATGGGCGGCTGTTCGACGGAGGCGGATGAGGGGGGCGAGGAAACGAGAAACGAGGCGTTGGTGGTTCCTGAATGATCATCATTCGTATCGACGACGGGATGTGCTGATTGACACGACGACGGCGGGGATTTGTTTCCAAGTTTCATCAGCCCGATAGATGAAGACGGATGGTTACAGTATCGATGATGGACAGTTGGGCACTTGACACTGACATGGAAGAAACCTTGGAAGGAAAAGAATCAGAAAGAGAGGGGCGACGAACCAGTCGATTCGTCCGTGCTAATCTCTCCCAGCATCTGTGAGCACTGAGCACTCGCTCAGTTACTCGTACTTTGTGCCGCCGAAAGACTTCAGGTTGCCAGGAAGCAAACTTGGCAAACGTGTGAGGTTTCGTTACTCTGGATCTGATTGCCATTCATTCTGTCCAGTTGGGTCTTTCCTCTCTCTTTGTGACAGAGCAAACCACGACGGGAAGGATTGATTGAATTGAAAAGAGAAGTGGCCGTTGCAATCCACAAAGAACCTGCAAACCCCGCCGAGAACCTTGAGAATCGCGGTAGAAAGTTTGCCAGAAAAAGCGGGCCACTTGTACAGGCCCGGCGTCTTTTCCTCCGGCCCCCGCTCCTTCTGTTCGTTCTTTTTTTCTGGATTTCTGGAGCGCCCGACCCAAGTGGGTCCCCCATGCAAGGAACAGACCATTGATTGGTGGCGTAATTGTCAGTGCCCCACCTTCGATCGTTCGCAGAATGCCCAGAAAGTGGAAGTTCAGAAACATGAAACACGGGGGTGTTGATAGGCCGAGGATGCTCGAGAATTGGCGACGACGTTTCCTTTCGCTTGTGAACAGCCGCGCGACTGTTTAGCTCTGAGACTTTGGCTTGTGTTAATTATTCTGGTAACTCTCGTTGAGACTGGTCGCGGTTACGGATTTTGGATTGCGGTTAATGATTCACCTTTGACAACCATGTCCTGATTCACTCGTTGGTTCGTTGGCCTGGCGTCACTTTGATGACTTGGAATTTGGTGATTGCTGACTTGAGACATCTCTTGTGCTTCGCTTCTCCCATGCCATGTCAGAAAAGGGAAACTTACACTCGTTGGAGATGATATCACGTCCAACGAAAAAGTACCCGGCAACCAAATCGCAAACCGTCTTTGTTGTCCCAGAGGTTCGTGTCGGGTGCAAGCTGAAGTTAGTTGGACCTGTTTGCTCACATGAACAGTTTTTGTGAAGCTGTTACCTCTACAGAGTTGGAAGATTGGAAGATTGGAAGATCGTCAAATCACCATGAGATATGGTATCAAACTCGTGGTCGACCAACTCACTCGTCGATCCCTCGCACACCCGTTTTGGTGATCCCGACGGGAAGGTTTTGGTTTCCTGTCAGACCCAGATAACCAGACCAGGCTCATTGTCGTACCTAACACACGGGAACAAAGTACGGCAAGATCCGAGTACTGAACCTGATCTCATCTCTCCCCGAGTTGTACGGTTCAGCCTTCGTTCCATGAAACATTGATAAGACATGGAGATGACAAAGGCAACCAGATCTTTGATCAGCATATGGAACTCTCTGAAACGTAACTCGAATTCGCTGTCACGAGGCTATCAACCACAACCTCAACTTCATCTGTGGCAACAACCCACGAATATCATTTGGTCTGGTAGCTTGTACATTTCTTTGATTCTCTCGTTTTTGGAAGCGTCCTACGCTGGACCAGAGCAAACGCTTTAGCTCGCCCTTCCCCTTTTCCTCGCGTTCCATGCCATGCTAACCCTGAAATATCAAATCCCAACAGGAAGCGCCGAAACTTGCTTGAACCGAAGCGGTATATCCTCCAATCAATCCCCGTCCCAACGCCAGCGCCAATGCCAAAACAAAGCTGCAAAGACAGAAAAAGAGAACGCAACCCTCAACGCTTTTCGTCCTTCACCCATATCAAAGCACCAACACTCCTCCAACAACACCCGCCACAGCGGCCCCCAAAAGAGTTATCCTCTCCACCATCGCACCCCCAGCAGCGCCATTCTTGGGAGTCCCCGTAGGAGCAAACAGCCCTTCACTTCCCAAAATGCTATCAGGATCTGTGCCGCTCAAAGTCGCCACCGCTGTGCCGTCAATGTCCGTGGTGCCGACCATGGGGCCGGGCGTCGAAAGCGTCAGGACAGCCCAGGTAATGTTGGCGCTGCTATAAGTCTTGGTCCATGTTGTCTCCGCCGGGCCTGTAACGGTGCCCAAGACGTAATTTGAGTTGACGGACGACGTTCCGACGCAGGTGGCGCGGGCGGTGCCATTGAGGGTACAGTGCATCTCTTGCGAGCTGTGAAAGACAAGCGGGTGTTAGTCACTGTTAGGAGTAGTGAGGTAGGATGTAAGTTGAGAAGAAGGGTTGACATACAAGGTGGACTCCAAAACTCCGGTATACTTGAGAGACGAGGGGCCTTCTGTAAAGACAAAAGGAGCGTCGGCGGACAGGGCGCAGTTTGGCTGTCCTTGGGCGCAAAAGATGGTGTAGACGGTCATGGCCTCGTGCTATTGGGACAACATGCATTAGAGCAACGATCAAAAAGACGTAGTGGGGGTCGGAGAGCGATGGGCCGAAAGCACAGGAAGTACACGGGTGAACTACAGATGACAGAAACGGTCATAGATGGAAACCTACCTTGCTCATGATGCTTCCTCTCACGTTCTCCCAGTCGCGGTCCTCGTAAGCGGGAAGCCAGACAGAGACGGCTGTGGGCTCGGCAGCCGGCTTAGCCAAGGATGTAATGACATCGGACCCGGATATCGAAGCAGGAGCGGAATCGGAGGAGACCTGCTTGTGGTGATCGGCCGTAGTTGTGCTAGTCGGCGTAGCAATGTCCAACGGAGCGGCGGTTGCAACTGCGGCCGATGCTGCACTTGTCGCCGTGGTCAAGGTCTGGCCGTTGACACCAAGAGGACCACCAACAAGTCCTGTGCCGATAGCGCACAGCAACACAAGTTTCGCGGCGACTGTAGCCAGAGAGCGACCATCGACATTTCGGTTGTGACCCCGCGGTGGGTGTGCTGGTGTTGCTGATAAGCCGTCGGTGGCCATGCGTTGCAGAGATGATAGGCGCATTCTTCCTTTTTCGTTCTCGGTCTGTGCTTCTGTGCTGTGCTGCTGGGTGTTGCTAGTTGCTGACTGTGTGTGTCCCTGTTTTTTCCCGTCTTGTCTTCTGCTCTCTTTCGTTGTGTTCTACCGAGTCAAGCCGTGCGATCGCGAACTGCGTTGTTCTTCTCCTTCCAATGGTGGTTCCGTCAACATTTCACACCAGAAACAAACAATTCGAGAGAGCGGGATGAATGGCGAAATGGCCGATGATAAAGGTTGAAAAGAGAGAGAGAAAAAAAGAGGAAAGGGGGGAATCCAGTCCAGCATCCAGGGAATTGGATTGCCCGCAAAAGAGCCCGGAACCCGCTCGCGATCGCCATCCAAGCCCGACCAAGGCTCGTCTGTGGGTGCGTTGTTTGGGCTTGGCGGGCTTGGCGGGGCGGGCTGGACGCTGTGGGCGGCGCTGAACATTGCTGGAACGGGGCGGCAGTGACTGTTGCCGGGCGCCCACTGATACCACAGCGGGAAGTTCCCTTGAGGAAAGACATGCCAAGACATTTATATTCGCCCTTTGATATTCCCTTTTTCGTCGGCTCTTTTCTTTTCTTCCTTTCAGGCTGGAGGCGGGCTGCTATTGCTTATTTGATTACCATTTTGCGGGATCGTCGCTCGCCCAGTCGTACAAACTCGAATTGCGGTGCCGGTTCGGGATTTCGCAGTGTCAGCAGTGTCAGGGCTTCGAAGTCGCCAAGGCCCTTGGTTGGTGATGAAACCCGCAAGGCACGCAACTCGGCAATGTGAACACGCGGTTTTCCTCTGATTAAAAGTCTTGGGCGCAACATCACGACCCTGCGACGATGCCGAATATGCGGCTTGCGGCCGGGTCTCTCAGGTTATGCTTTGGTGATGCTGTGCGACTTGGGACTGTCTCGTCCGGCAAAAGAGGAAGGATCGCTGTTCTAGTGACCAGTTGAGCGCCCGTACCTGCCGTTCGTTGACTTTGAAAGGTGGAGCCTGATCAAATTACCACTGCTGGTTAATTTTGGAAGGTGTGAAGGATTTTTCTCGCCTCAGTCCGGACCCATCCGCACTTGCCTCGACTGTCCGTTCGAAGTTGTCGCCGGCGACGGAAAGAACCAATTCTGGTCTTATCACTTCAAAGGCTACCACCCATTTCTGACTCGCACTCCTTGCGCAAGTCAAATTGTCGTCGAGTGTCTGGTCGCCGCCCGGACTCGAGCCTCCAGCACCGACGTGGATGGCGTCGTCCATCCCGTTCTGTTTTCGGCATAGCGTCCGCCAGCCCTACCCGGCCGGATCCGAGCTACGGTACATGCTCCCAAACTGCCGGGACGACGACATTGCCAGCATCAAACACCATCAGGATCGCCATGGTTGACTAGTTGAGTCATTTGAACAGCGTCAAGTGGCCTCGTCAACTTCGCTTTGAGTCCATTCTCGACTGCTGATATCACAGCCCATGTTACCGCACCGTGGCCGTGATATGGCTGCCCGACATCGCATCCGCCTGTTGCGCTTGGACCCAGCAAAGACACTCAGCAATATCCGTTGAGATGCTAGTCGGAACCCACTCGGATTTCACAGGCTCGTCAACTGCGTGGTCGAGTATCGAGTTCACTCAGTCAATGCCGATATACACATTGTTTGACGATGATGTTAAGGCCGCCAAAGCACCCTGCGGCCTCGGTTTCGCCAGAGCAAGATGCCGCCTCTCACAGTCACTACCTTTTGGTCGAGATGGCGGTTGACAAGGAGGTCTCCAGCCCCAAAAGACTTCCACCAACAGAGCAAGACACACGGACCCTGATTTCGGCGGCAAAATGTTCGTGTTACCTCATGAACAGTCTGTTCCAACCTCTTGGGCGAGACCTAGCGACAGCCACACGAAACCGATATTCACCGGTGAGGTGAGGCGACACAAGCAGTGAACCATCTTTCAGACAATCTGCAGTGAATCTGGGGATTTGGAAGCTTCTACATGAAACATCCTCAACGTCACTAGGCGATGCTGGTTCAAGTTCGACCAGGGTCGGCACATCATGGGCGCTCAGTCTCTCAGACGAGAATCCATTGCTGGGTGAACATATTGCGATGCTGCTGATTATCATTGAGCAAAAAGTGCAGCACTCGGGATACTATATGTAGGCACTCCACGACAATGGCCGGCTGTTACAAAGTACGCATGTGCTATGTTAAGACCAAACGATCGGCAAGGGGTCGATAAGCCGCTCCAAACCACAAAGAGCCATGGATTGCAGGAACGCTGGCACGGAAGTCAAGTCTTTGTTTTTCACATTCATCCATTCCGGACACTCGCTCCTGAAGTTTGACACTTTCCGCCCCCAGCAAAACCTGGGCAGCAGACTGTCTCGTCATCCAAGACGGAAAGCGGGAGGACAAAACAGTCACAAGCATGACATGGCTCAACAGGCAGACACTGTAGCTCTGATGGCAGTCTCGTCAAAAGGGTGATAAGGTCAAGACTTGAGTATGCCGAGAAACAAGGTCGCACTTGGTCTGCTCCATCGTGATATCGCATACCCGGTCACCCCCGGATACTCACTGCCAACTTCCTCTCACCATCACCTAGTTAGAGAGAGGCCTCTGAGCCATTGTAGCTGACCCTCCTCATCAACTCCATGCACCTCAGCTAATGTCACAGACAAAACAAAATGTTCTTCCTAAAAAGCCGCCTCATGATAGCTGCGTCCTTAGCAGCCAGACTCATCCATCCAATCCTAGCAGCAGCATCTTCTGCCTCTTCTTCAGCACCGGCACCGATATTCCTCCCTGATCCAGTCATAGTACCATCTTCTTCAGCTTCTCCCAATGCATCACCGTTGCCCTCCTCTTCCTCGTCACCATCAACACCATCCTCAGCTCTAGCAGCCTTGTCTCTTTCTTCTTTATCCACATCCTCCTCGACTTCCTCTTTCTCTCCGACCTCTGTATCTCTCAAGACCAACACCATCGATCCGGTCGGCCCCCGGGTATCGGTGCTCGTAACAGTCACCATCAGTCTCGCCCTGCCCACCGTGCCATCTCGGACCATCAAATCAGCCACTGGCGGTGTTATTGACTCGCCAAGATATGTAGCCTCCCTCATCACCTCCGCGCCTCCAAACATCATGCACTACTGGGTAGAATGCCCCAGTAGCGTCAAGCCGACCGAGTGCGGTGTGCATACGGGCATGGACGTGTGGGAAATGAAGAACAGTTATGAGTTCAGCATGACTATTCGCGCCGACGATGCAATTCAGCAGAAATACTGGTATGTTTCCTCAAGATCCAGAGCTTGAATTAGTGACGATAACGATACTGACGGACAACAAAACAGGTCCATGCGTCAATTCTGCACCCTCAACTCTCCCTCCTGGACATGCACCAACGTCGTCAACGACTCCGCGGAGAAGGTCACGTACGCCTCGTCCCGGTACAGGGAACTCCTGCTGGCAGTCGAGTTGACGACGGCCATTACACAAGGACAGGACGCCCTTCCACCCTTGACGGTCACGGCAACCATCACTAACTCTATTTCGTCCGCGTCAAACACTACTACCACTACAAGCATCAACTACTCATCAACAACCGTCATTCCGCTTCACTTCCCCATCGTCACCAAAGATGCCAAAGACAAGGATATACACTGGGGCGCTGAGCTTGTTACTGTCGATAGCTCGGAAGTAACTACCTACATGGTCAAATGCATCGACCCCAAAAAGGCCGCCATCAAGGATTGTGAGAGTTTCTATCGGGGTGGGATAACGGTTATGACGGGGCCGACGATGTACGGGTACGGGTTTAGTTATTCTGTTAGTTCTGTTGATGAGTGGTATGTATCCCTTCTTTAAACCCGTCCGTTTATGATCTCCCTTCTCCTCCGCTATCTGTACGCTCCTCCTATCTATCTTTCTACCACTTCTCTTCCCTTCCCATCCCTCTTCACCACCCTGTTTCTCTTTCCCCTTTCCTTCCCCTTTACGCTCCCCTGCTTCCTTCCTCGCGGGATCTTTGTATCTGGAACAGACAAACTAACTACTCAAAGGCACACAAAAAACTACCAATGCACCCATCCCCCCTCCTCTCTCCTTGCAAACAGTCAAGACGACATAGGCAAATGTACATCCATCTACGGCCCCACCTTGTCTCCCACCACCATGGTGACGACGAGTGTCACCAGCATGAGCGCCAGTTTGGCGAATACCACGCCTGTTACGGTAACGGAGGGGGCGTGGATGTTGAGCCCCATGGCAACGGAGGGGAAGGCGAGAGAGGGAGGTGCGGTGGCATTGGATCCGAGGTGGCGGGTAGAGATGGGGGATGTTGGGGTTGTATTCTTCGCGGGATTGGTGGGTGTGGTGGTGGGAGTTTTGGGAGTGCTTTTGTGAGTTGTAGGTTTTGTCGTGAGCGGCAAATTTATTTCGCGATATTCGATTATGATCATTCTTCCACTTGGGAGCGGGATGTCAAAATGCTAGAACGCGGACAGTGGTGTGAGAATAGGGTATCATATTCATCGTCCTTCCTCCTAACAACTTCTTCCCTAAATCCATCACCCTCGGTCTCCTCTCCCACCTCCTCCACCACCACCACCACCAAACGACCCTCCTCCTCCAAAACCACCTCCACCACCGAATGATCCAGCCCCTCCCCCAAAGGATCCAAATCTCCCTCCCGCTCCTCCAGCTCCTCCAGCTCCTCCAGCTGCACCACCGCCATACGACCCAAACCTACTCCCCCCTCCATACGACCCTCCAGCACCCAACGACCCAAACCTCCCTCCTCCAGCGCCAGCTGCACCACCACCAAAAGACCCGAATCGGCTTGCTGATCCCGAAGCACTTACACCACCAAAAGACATAACAGACGCAGACGCAGACGCAGACGTACTCGCAACCCCAAACCCAGCAGCCGACACTCCCGCTTCATTCGTCCCAGCAGCGGTCGTATCGCCCCCACCGTCCCCATTGTCCCCAACGCCCGCTACTCCACCAGTATTGTCACCACCGTCGTTACCACCATAAGCGCTATTCGTCGTCATGTCATCGTAGTTCATGCTCGAATCGGCTCGATCCGGGCGCCACCGTCCCTATCGGGAGTTGCCAGCTCCGGGGGTGGTGGTGCCGCCTGGGGTGGCGCCGGGGGTGGAGGTACCGGTTGGGTTGGGGATGGGTTGTCGGTGTTGGAGGTGATGGCTGAGAAGGATGTCTTCCCGGCCGTCGAGCCAGGAGGTGCAGTTTATGCAGCGGATTGACTTTTTGTTTGTTAGCTACCTAGGTATGGGATGGTGGAAGGAAGGAAAGTAAGGAGAGAGGCAAGAAGGTAGGGGGGCAGGGGGGTCGGTATCGAAGGGGGACAGCAGATGAATCGTGGACTAAGATGAGAGAAAAGGCCAGGAAAAGGGAACAACCAGGATAGAAAGTTGGGGGAGGGAAAGGGTGGAAGGGCAAAGAAGGGATGGTGGGCATGAAAGAGAAGGGGGAAAGAAAAGGTAGACTCACGTTAATATTCACAAACTTGCAACAATACTGACACCTAACCGTCTTCTTGATGATCGGATCCTTGCTCATCCACTGATAAATCGACGCAATGCTATACAGCGAGAAGCCGACGCCCATAAAGTTGAGGAGGCGGTTCATGAAGAATCTGTTTTCTGTGTTAGCCAGCCATCTCCCTCCCATCTATTTCCTCCTTTTTGCCCTTCTCTTTTCCCCCCTTTCCCCTCCCTCCTCTTTCCCATCTATCTCTTTTCCTTCCCTCCCCTTCCCTCCCCTCCCCTTCCCTCCCCTTCCCGTCCCTTCCCCTTCCCTTATCAAACCAAAGAAAAGAAGAAGAAAAAATTAACATACCCATAAGCCATAACAACCGCGCCATCCGCCTGCGCCTGTTTAAGCGTGTTATACCCTTCCTCCGGATGATTCGCCCCGGACCTCAAAACCGCAAATTTCTCTTCCAAGTTTTTGTTTAGCGGCAACAGTACCGAGATGGGAGGGAGAACAATGTCGGAGACGAAGGAGGTGACGAGGGCTGTGAACATTGTTGCTAGGCTTTTGGAGTATCGTATGTAAGTTACTGGTTTTTGGAGACTGGGGGGGATGGGTGGAACTGGAGGAGAAAGGGGGATATGGGGAGGGGACATGGGAACAAGTACATCAAACCAAAAGCAATCTCAAGCACATTCCCCTGAAATGCAAAATCGACAAAGTCTTCCCATAAGCGAACGACTCGTCGGCGGTTACGGTTGAGTAAGTCATCTTCTTCGTCGTGGTCGTAGACGGAGACGGGGGTGTCTTCTTCTAGTCTTGGCATGGTGTTTGCCGTGTTGTGTTCCTCTGTCAATGTGGGGGAATATGGTGGTGTAATTCGAGATCCGGCCAGTGGGTGAGTGATGATGGATGTGCCAGTGTGTGAGGAATGACCAGCATTCAAACTTGACGAAACGAAAAGAAAGGAAAAAGAACAGCTTCGGTGAATATGAGGAATGGGATGATCCTGTCTTATTCTTTCTCTAAAGTCGATCGAGCGGGGAGTCGGAGGTTCGAGGTGAGGAGAGAGATAAAGTATGGAGACGGGGTCGCAAGCACGCGATGTCCCAAAGCGGTATAGAACAGAGACGTCACTGGCACACACGCGGCCGGCCACCCGGGGCCAGACAAATCCCCTCACAAGCGTGACAAGTGAGCCAGCCGTTGGGTTGGACGCAACTCGCTCCGATCTTTTTTTGACGACAACGACTTGACGATACCAAACCAGCCAACGAATCTTGCATTTGCGCTTGTTTCACACGCTACCATCAAATCTGTCACAATTTCTCGGCTTACCATTTGTGGTTAACGATGGCACAACTCACCAGTCAGTCTCTTTGGTTTTCTTATCACGACCATCGTAGGACAAGTTGTTCTTGGGTCGCAATTGAGGGGAAACGTCAAGTAAACTAGGTTGGCGATGGGGTCAGATAAACATCCCCACTTGGGTTTATGCACAAACGAACGCTCGACACAATGCAAGTAGATCAAGTGGATATAAACCGGGGGGTGATCTGTTGCAGATCTAACCACCAACAAGAGCGAAAAGCGAAGAGACAACGCAGCAAGACACCTTCGACCCCATGTATGGAACCATGCGAGAGGTCCTTTTTATGCGAAGTTAAAGAGACGTCAACAATCAGCGGATCCCCAGGTTCGAGAGCAATCAGGAAATGGTCAAGGATGAACCTCTCGGGAGGACGATCATAAGCGGAGAAGGCCACGTTTGCGGCTGCGGCGCGACAAGCGGCTTCGGACACCGGGCCTGCGTTGATGCGCATGTTAAAGCACGTTGGAGGAGACGCGGAACATCAGGAAAAGAAACGACGAGATGGTTCAAATGTCATGTGTCATTGTCCTCATAACCAAAAACAAAAAAAGGAAGAAGCGCCAAAGCTATCAATACATATAGGGTATGCTGCGAGAGTGGTATATGCTAGCCAACAAATCAGGCACCTCTAGAGAGAAACACCCCTAAATCAGAAAAAAAACTACCAAACCAGTATGCGACCACCATTTTCTTTTTTGTTTAGAGCTTGGCAGGGACAGTGATCTGGGAGTTGCCCTTGCGGATGACGGCAACAGCGTCGTTGATGAACTCGTCAACAATCTGCTTGGCGTTCTTCTTCTCATTGCAGACAGCAGCGCACTGGCCCATGAGGAAGGGCTGGAAGTGGTCGAGGAGGTCATCGACATCGACCTCGTCGCTGCCGTTCTCGGCCTTGTAGGCATCCTTCATGGCCTTGGGGATCTCGGCGGCGCCCGACATGAGCTTGTCAATGTCGGACTCGTAGGGGAGCTTGCCCTTGGAGGTGAGGTCCTTGATCTCCTGAGCGCGCTCGGTCTCCCAGTTCTCAATGTAGGGGTTCTTGCGGACGCGGAGGGGGCGGCCGGTGAAGATGAGGGTGCGGATGGTGTCGGAGAAGCTGGCGGTGCGGACAGCCTCCTTGTGGGCCTCGGAGGCACCGGCCTCCTCGGAGAGGACGAAGCGGGTACCAACCCAGACGGCGGAAGCGCCCATCATGAGGGCGGAGGCGAGAAGGGGACCGCTGTGGATACCACCGGCAGCGACAACGAGGACCTCCTTCTTGGTGAGGGGGGAGATGGCACCCTTGCAGGCCTCAACGACGGCGGGGATGAGGACGGTGGTGGCAATGTCACCGGTGTGGCCACCACCCTCACCACCCTGGGCGCAGATGATGTCGACACCGAGGTCGAGGCACTTCTTGACGTGCTTGGGGTGGCCAATCATGTTCATGTAGACGATGCCGTTGGCGTGGAGCTTGTCGACAACGTGCTTGGGGGGGACACCGACGGCGGAGACGAAGAGCTTGGCGCCGGACTCGATGATGATGTCGATGAGCTCGTTGAGCTTGCCCTTGGTGTAGTCGTAGCTGTTGTTGACCACAGATTAGCTAGAATTCGCCAGGGAGTCTGTTGGGGGAAACCTACTTGGTCTTGCGAGCGTTACCACCGACCTGGGGAAGGAGGAGATCGACACCGAAAGGAGCGTTCTTGTCGTTAAGGTGGGACTTGAGCTCCTCGATCTGGTCGCGAAGCATGTCGGGAGTGTAGTTGATACCACCGAGGACACCGAGACCACCGGCGTTGGTGACGGCAGCAGCCAGCTTGGGGCCGGCGGCGACGTTCATACCAGCCAAGAAGATGGGGTGGTTGATCTTGAAAAGATCGGTGATGGGGGTGCGGATCTGCTCTGTGGAGGGGCATTGTGTTAGTGACTGCCATAAAGGATGCGCCCACGATGCGATCATGGGAATGCGATGCGCTGTGTTGGAAAGGGAGAAGGACAGAGGACACTTACGAGGAGAGGCCATTTTGAAGAATGTGAATATGTGCTAACTACTAAACAACAACAGTGGTATCGCTTGCAAGAACCAAAAGAGATGAGGACGCGAGGAAGAAGACTGGAGCAAAAAAGGACACAACAAAGGGCGGATGGTGATGGTGTTTTGAATGGAATCGGACTCGAAGAATGGTCAGGTGTTCGGGGGATCTTGAATGCCCAGCTGGGGCCAAGGTTGCGAGGACCTTGGAGGCGTCGTTGGCCAGACATGTGCCGAGGTTCCCTGTCGTGGGGGACGCTAGTCCGTTTCCAGGCACCATGACAGCGTCTGGGATCCTTTGCCAGC
Source organism: Sordaria brevicollis (assembly GCA_033439795.1). Lineage (NCBI taxonomy): Eukaryota > Fungi > Ascomycota > Sordariomycetes > Sordariales > Sordariaceae > Sordaria > Sordaria brevicollis. The sequence goes on from JAUTDP010000006.1 coordinate 2,758,722, forward strand.
GGGGCCGTCGTGCGGAGGTGTGCGACCTCCCGGCGCTGTACCGAGGCACCGACTACCGTTTTCCTGTACAGAGAATGGGGGATGCCGATGGTAGCCAGGAAGATTTGGGTTGTGAATTCGTGATGGGATGTTGTTGTTGTAACGATTTAGAACATTTTCGAGAACAGTGACGGATATACAGAGTTTCTGCGGTGTCTACTAATGCCATCTAATACTGCAATAGGCATGCAGACTCGACACTGACGGGCATCAAATGTCAAACACACGAGGCATGCGCGTCGAGTCCACGTTGTGTAGAAGCATCGTCACAAAACAATAAATTGTAGCCCCATCCCCCATCCACAACCAGCACCCATCTGCCACCCCATCTTCCCGCTCCTTCATTGAAAAGGGAACCTGGTCAGGGTCTTCGGAGAAAGTTCGACCCCAGATTTCTCAAACAAGTGTTGTGGAACCATCCCCCAATGCACCATCGTTTAAAAGATGTTGGTGCCGACGACGACCTCGGAGCTGAAAATGCGGCGGACGGCGTGTCTAACCAAAAGGGTTCTCAATTGCGGGCGAACCTCCAAGAAGTTGAGCCGCAAACCTTCCCACGACACAAACCCTAACCCTCTCCCCGCTTGACGCCATCGCCTGCGTCAGTGCACCTGCCTCTGCAATCTTCAGACGAAAAAAGACCCCACCAAAATTATCACAGATTGGAGTCATTCCTCAGCCCTACCACAGCATGAAGCGATTCCCAACCGTCAATCCCTCCACCTGGCCATTGACCTGTCAGCGCAGGCTTCTGACAACAACACCAAGACAATTGCTCTCTGGAAGAGCACAACTAATCACAGCAGCAACGACACCACGGACATTCCCTCCGAAGTCGGACCGAACTTTTCACTCAGCTTCATCTCACTTCTCACCCGCATCGTTGCCCTTCAAAAAATACACATTGCCTCACAAGAGCAAAATGTCAGACTCGGTTGACCTACCGGCTTCCTCCAAGCCCGCCACCGGTCCCACTGTGCGCACGGCTTATATCGCCCTGGGCAGCAACCTCGGTGACAGGATAGGATGGATCGAAAAGGCTTGCAAGGAGATGGACGCCCGCGGTATCAAGGTGAAGCGGACCAGCTGTCTGTGGGAGACGGAGCCCATGTACGTCTTAGACCAGGATAGATTTGTCAATGGAGCATGCGAGGTGTGTCTTGAATATCTCATGTCCTCATCCATCTGTGATATCCATACTGAACCATTTCCCAGGTGGAAACCACCCTAGAACCTCTCGAGCTTCTAGACGCACTTCAAGATATCGAAAACACCCTGGGTCGCAAAAAGATTATCGACAAGGGACCCCGTAACATCGACCTCGATATCTTGCTCTACGAAAACCTCAAGTTCGAACATGAACGTCTCACGATCCCCCACATTGGCATTCCCGAGCGTGAATTCGTTCTTCGTCCGCTAGCAGAGTAAGCCCTTCACTCACCCCTTTTTCCCTCTGCCTTACCAACCGACCCCTCCCTCTTCACTAATCCTCATACTAACACCCATCACAGACTAATCCCCTCCAAACCCCTCGACCACACCCGCCCCTGGACTCTAACCCGCGACCTCCTCTCCGCCCTCCCCCCCTCCTCCACACCCATCACCACCATGACCCCCCTTTCGTCTCACGGCCACCCGCCCATCCAAGCCCTCAACCCCTCCCGCAAAACGCACGTAATGGCCATCCTCAACATGACCCCCGACTCCTTTTCCGACGGCGGCCAGCACGGCTCTTCCACTTTGGAATCCACAATCCAATCCTTCCTCGACGCCGGCGCCACTATGATTGACGTAGGCGGCCAATCCACCGCTCCCCGCACCGTCCAAGTATCCGCCGAGGAAGAAACCGCCCGCGTAATTCCAGCGATCCGGATGATTCGCGAAAAATTCTCCCATCGCGACGTCCTCATCAGCGTCGACACCTACCGCGCGTCCGTTGCCGAAGCGGCCGTGGCAGCGGGGGCAGATATCGTCAACGATGTCAGCGGAGGAAGTATGGATCCCGAGATGCTCCCCACCGTCGCCCGTCTCGGGTCGACAATCTGTCTGATGCACATGCGCGGCACGCCGGCGAATATGTCTTCCCTGAACGAGTACCCGGAAGAGAAGGGCGGGTTGATTGGTGGTATCGCAAGGGAACTGGTGGATAGGGTAGCGGCGGCTGAAGCGGCGGGGATCAGGAGGTGGAGGATCGTGCTTGACCCCGGACTGGGGTTCGCGAAGGTTGGACCGCAGAATGTGGACGTGTTGAGACATTTGGAGGAACTCAGGAGCTGGCCGGGGTTGCAAGGGTTGCCGTGGCTGGTGGGATCGAGTAGGAAGAGCTTTATTGGACAGGTGACGGGGGTGCCGACGCCGAAGGAGAGGATTTGGGGCACGGCGGCGACGGTGGCCGCGGCGGTGCAGGGTGGGGCGGATGTGGTGAGGGTGCATGATGTCAAGGAGATGGCGCAGGTGGTTGCTATGGCTGATGCTATTTGGAGGTATTGAGCGTGTTAGGGGCTGGAAAATGGGTTGGGTTTGTGTATATAATGGTTTTTAACAGCATGATGGGCCGGTTCAACAGCATGGGGCCCTGTATATAGGCTGGGATATCAGTTTGATGCTGGTGAAGTTGCTCATACAGAGGGTATCGAGCAACAAGAGTCATTGAATCGATCAGAAAGTCAAAACTTCAAGCAACACGACCTGAATGCTTAAAGGAAGACTGGCTGGTTTCTATCTGTCCCATATTCTCTTCCCCGTATGTGTTGCGTATCACCTCAAGACCAAGGTCAGTTCCCTGGTTAGAGCTTGCCTCGCTCACAAGTCCTCGCATAACCTATTGAACCTGACAATAAAGTGAGGAACAGAGCGTCACAGGCATCTCTTGGGTCTCTAAGAATAGGGTAGTGCAGTTTCCAATGTGTTGTCTCAAGAACTGGTCGTCAAGCTCTGTAGACCAGGATCCTGTCTCGAGAATGAGCTAGCAATCATAAGCTCCACTTCCCACCAAATCCTTCAACAACAACGATAGGTCCGATGGTGTAGTTGGTTATCACGTCAGTCTAACACACTGAAGGTCCCCAGATCGAGCCTGGGTCGGATCACTTAAGTTATCAATCTTCTTCTTTTGCCGTTTCTGGTGATGAACTCCATTTTTTTCTTCCTACAAATCCCTATTGTTCTTTTGTTGGTCACTTCACGGTTTTCTTTCCTGTGTTTCCAATCCTTATGCAATGCTTATTTATCATTTCGAGTCCCTTCTTTCAGTGTGTGGTTTGACATTGTTCGTTTTTTTGTTTGTCGAGATTGGCATTGGGAAATGTCATTCTCGAGACCGCACACATCTTCCAAAAAACGTCGATATGCTGCATGGACTCCCCCATTAAACCAACCAATATCCGACAACTGCTTGCTGAAAAAGTCAAGCAAAAGATACCTGAAAATACCTCCTGTAAATTTCACTAGCCGTATCACCTTTTTCCGCGGAGGAAAACCATGAACTGGCAGGAATTCATCGAGTGACTTTCCATCATCTCATCGAAGTCCATCTCCAATCTTCAACAACACCAACCTCGAAAAAGCAACGAAAACAAACCCAAAGCCATCTTTCACGCCTCCCTTCCAGAATCCACATCCCCGAAACCAACTCATCAGCCCCCCTCCCCCCAAACACGCCTCCGGACCGACTACAACACGCCTCAACACGCGCTTCGGGACTTCGAAACGCCCGGGGTATCTGCATCGAACCTTCTAACCAGCCACTCCCCTGCTCTTTTCATGTAGGATGCCGGTGCACAACATCAAACTATCAGGGTAGGAAAAGCATGACGGCAGGAGGCATGGCTTTGATCTGAAGCCATGCAGCTCACTTCCATTCTCTTTTTTCAAGTACCTATAGTAATGGTTTAACATGCTGATTGCTTACTACGGGCCTCGGACACGGGATGAGGTGGAAGAAGCATGACTGCGAGGATGGGTAAAGGATCAGCCATTAGGAAAAGAGACCCTTACTCCCAGTCCGGGTCCGAGGAGTGAGAGTGAAGAGAGGCAGAGGGTGGTTAGGGACACTCCTCCCCCTCTTCTTTCTCATTGAGACTTGAGAAATGCTGAGTGTCTACCAAGTAGCTCGGTGTACCATTGCCCCCCCCACACACACACACACCACCATCTTTAAGGCCCATCACCAAGCCAACGCCTCATAGATGCTGTTCGGCGAATTCTTCAGCAGTTGACCACTGAAGCAATCAAGCACTACACCTCCTCGAACCTCTTCGCTTCCAAACTTCTCTTCCATATGTCCGAGTGGATATTATTCCGTAATCCACCACCTACCACCCACAGACAGCAAGCCACGAAGCAGATTCAGAAGCCAGAGGTTTGAGTCAGCCCCAGATCCCCATGACAGACCACGCAGGCTTACCACCATCTTCCCTCGACCGAAGCATTCCTAGACGCCAGCCTTCGGATCTCGAGCCGTGTCTGTTCTCGGATAAGCCCCTTAAGCCCCTCTTCTTTACCTACTCTCGAGATCCTTGTTTGCTTACTGTGTATCTTTCTTCCGTTATGTTGACCTCCTGGTGACCATAGCTACTTCTCATCGATAGAAGTGACTTTGAAGACCTCACAGCCTGGTGACTCTCAATTTCTGCCCTCTCCTCGTTTCCTACATGTCGATGCTTGTTGTCCGCTCCCTGTGTTTTTCTTCCCGTCCTCATCACGTCCTTCGTGTCCTTCGTCCCCTGTGCTCTCGCTTCCCTGCCTCCCCATGCCGTGTCACCAAGACCAACCAGACTAACGACTCTCGGCCAGTCCTTGTCTCATCGACATGTATAGACCCGAGAAAGATGCGGATCCAGTTAGTATAAGTGATACAAGTTTTCCAATCCGCGTCGAGGAAGGCCAGTGACGGGGAGGAATGCCTTGTTGTGACTTGGAAGCGATGGGTTGGTGTGCTGACGTGGAAACAGGATAGATGGTCGGGACACTTCAATGTTTGAATAGTAAACGAATCTGTGGGTTTAGTATTAGCTCGAATTGATAAAGTAGCAGCATCAAAGAAAATCCTGACAGTGAACAAAGGGAACTTACTCGGGAAAGATCGAAGATCAGCGACACGCCGGTGCCACTCGCGTGTCGGTGAGACAAAACAATGGCAGGAAACCACGCGTCCAGTCGATATGTTTCTGCCTGTCACCGATAAGAGCACAAGATCACCAGCGCCTGTTGAACGACGTCAAGACACCTACAACGTTCCCCATGGGGAAAGTCTCACAATGGAACTAACGTCGTGCAAAGGTTGACATCTTATTTGACTTCAAGGATAATTAGGAACAAGAATATTAGGATGACTGACTTTCGACGCAATAAAAACACAACAAAAGTAAATCACTCAAAACGCCTCAAGGGTCAAGCCCTGGCGGTATATCCCTTTTTTGTTACCCGAAGCATACAGAGAGAGGTTCGTGAATGCAAGTGTATGTGGTCCGTCTTTCTTATCAACGCAAACGGACAAAGCCGCCATACTATACTGCCTTCCCAATTCCCTACTCCTTTTCGCCAACAACACCCCAAACCTCCCGAAGAAAAACAAGTAACCAGTGCCTATTCGCCCAGAGCGTCCAATGTAAATCCAGCGCTCAAAGAGGTATCGTGGAGAAACAAAGTTATGTCCAGAGTCTAACAAGCATCCCAACTTTGCACAAAAAAAAAGAAATTTGAGGGAGCCACCATGGCGATTTCGGTCTGTCGTGTCTCATGTCTCGTAGTAAAGCAATAGTGCCCTTGAGCTACCGGTAGATATCCGGTGAAGCCCTTTCAAGTAGTTCAAAGGCTTGATTCCACGGCGAGGGTTTAGAGAAGGGCGGCGAGACCGGCGGCAGCCAGGAGGAGAGCACCAGCGGGCTTGGCAATGCTGCCAGCGCCAGTGGCGATCTCGGACTGGGTGGGCTGAGGAGAGACGACCACGACGGAGGTGCTGTTAGCACCGGTGGGGGCGCCGCCAGTAGGAACAAGGACGACAGAGGAAGAGGAGATCACAGGGATGGTGATGGCGGGGGCAGAGGAGGTGGTGTTGAGAACGATGGCGCTGGTCGTGACGGGAACAACGATGACGGAGCTGGTAGTGGTAGAAACGACGCTGCTGGTGGTGGTGGTCTCGACAGCGCTAGAGGTAGTGGTGGAGCTGGCGACAGAGGAAGTCGAGCTGGTGGAGGTAGAGGTAGCCTCAGCGGTCTGGGAGACAAGGCCGGAGTCAACACCGTAGGCACGGGCGCACTCCTCAAGGCCCATGCCATCGGGGCAGCACCAGGTCTCCTGATCGTTGTCGGCAGCGCAGTAGTAGCCAGCATCGCACGAGCCTGTGTGAAGATCTTGATTAGCATCACGGTTGATCGATCGCATATCAACAAGCCAGGGTAAACTTACTGCCAGAACCATTAGGGCAGCAGATCTGAGCAGCGGCGGGGTTGAAGCAGTGGACAGAGTCGTCCTTGGAGGCGCAAGTCTCGAAACCAGCACCGCAGGCCTCGGCGCAAGTGTTGCCGGTACCGCAGATGGTCTGCTCGGGCTGGTATCCGGGGTTGTCCTGGCGGCGGACGACGCCGAAGAGCTGACGGACGGAGGTCTTGTGAAGCTTAGCGGCCTTGTAGGGCATGCGGAGGGGCTCGGCGACGGCCTGAGCGGCAAGGGCGAGAGCCGCGAGAGCAGTGAAGGACTTGGCAAGCATCTTGACTGATTGTTGTGTTGGTGATATTCGCGATCGAGTAAAAGACGGTCGGGGGAGGTCGATTAGATATTTAGGACGCGTGCGTCGTTAATGGTGTCACGTAGGTGATGCTGAGAAACGAATGTCGTAGAGTAGCGAGACTCTTGTTTGCTTGTAGGGAGCGGCAGGTTGTTCAAGGACAACAAGATGAAGGCGAAATTGAATCAGAGGTTAAGGCGAAAAAGAAGGGGAAAACGAAAAGGAGGGCGACGGGGAGAGGAGGGGAGTGGATGGGGAATCAAATATGAATCCACGCACCGACAAAGAGGAGCCCTGTGCAGGGTGTGCAGGGCCTGGGACCGCCTGGAAAGGGAAGCTAGCGACCGCTCCAACGCTGCAAACCTGGGGGTGCAGTAGGGGAAGGGGCTACTGGGGCCGCCCACTTTGGGGGAAACGAATGGGTCCTCTCGGCCCTCTCTGACTGCAACCTGCTTGTTACCCCGGCAAGCGCCCACAGGTACCCCTACACTGTGAACTTGCGGTCAAGGTACTTGGCCGCTTGACGTGCACAAGCATCCAATCTCCTTAATTTTAAGATTGGGCGCCCAGAAAGGACGGGGTTCCCTGTGCTCTCGGCACTCTCCTTCCTCGCCGCCCAATCGTCGCGTCGCCCACAGAACGGTACCTGCGTCTGGGTGTCTGGGTGTGCGTTGTTCCTGGCAGGAAGCAACCCTTCCCTTTTCCTTCGCGACCAAACAGCAACCAGAGAAGGAGCCCTCGCAGCCGCCCCGCGTCATGGACTTTTTCTTCCTTTTCCCTTTTCTCATGGCCAATTTGCTAACATGTGCTGGACCTCAACTGGGTGTGCATGTCGCTTGCCTGTCAAATCTCATCTTATGGAAGTCTTGGACTGAATGCGCCTTATTTGCGCATGCCGATAAGTTGCTATTTTATCATCACTCATCACCACCTCCTCCCTTGGGACTCTCCTCTCGATTCTTCTGCCCCTGACCCGACCCTTCTTCCACTTGGAAAAGTGATAATGGGTCGCTTCCCATATCAAGAGCAAGCAAGAGCAAATAACCGGGTGGGGGCCAAGAAGGGCCGGCTGTTGTTGCTAGACTTGACCCAGCCAGATCGTCGCATCGCGCAAATGAAGCATCCGGCGGGCGGGACGCTGGGTGCGTCTGGCCTGCGCCTGGCAAATAGCGCCGCGCCGTCTGAAATTTGGACCTCATGCTCCCGGCCATTATCGGTGGTGTTAACCACTTCGGTGATGGTTCTTCACCTTTTCACCTCTTCAACAGCAACTCCATCTCGATTCTTCAATGGTGGCCCGGAATCACTGGCGTTGGCCACGGTGATGAACTGGAGAGGTAAACACCGGATGGGACGGAGAAGGCCCAAATTGACGGTGCGGTCAGTGATTGACAGTGCAGCGCATATCCTCGTCGGCCGCTCCCGCCGTGCTCCATTTGTCAAATGTCAGTGATGAGCGATCATCATCAAGCCAACATCTAAGAATTGTCGCTGCCATTGTTTGCTTTTCTTGTTTCTAAATCGAGGGGTCAAAGGAATTTGTTGCCATGGAAGGAACTTGAACAATCCGGAAAGTACCCGAGAAAGGACTTGCTCTTTCTTTGCAATGTTTCACTCAAAGGGATGGTCTTGCGGCGCATAGAGTGCCTAGCGGTTCTTGGAAATTGCTGCATGTTTTGGGGTCCCGTCTTTTTTCATCTTTCTTTCACTTTCTCAGGGTCGCGACCAACATCGGTGATTCCCAGGCACAGCAATTTGATTGGCTGCTTCTTTCCGCCGTTGTCCACCAAACCGAAAGCCCGTTTCAGCCAAGATCTACTGTGGCCCGTGCTTTCTGCAATTGACCGCTGACAAGGATCTTGCTTTCTTCTTCAACAATGCTGCTTCCTTTTTTCCTTTCTTCCACTTCCCACTCCAGCTCGAGGGACTCACCCCCGAATCGTGGGGTGCAATTTGCTTCCTCACAGAACTTGCTTCCTGAGAATTGCGATGGAGAGTCAGTCATTTGCCCTTGCCATACGTCATCCAGCCACACATGTCCAACGCCACACAATCTTTCAGTCGCCAGTCAGTGCAGTCAGACCGCACTGAGCATTGGACCAACAGCGAACGAGGAACCAGAGCCAACGCTTTTTCCTCGACCAACGTCCAAAACAAGCGCCGGTGGGGATGCCACGCGCTTGTTCAAACATGCCATGCGGAACGAAACCGCGGAATATCAGTAGTGTTGATCCAAGTCATAGAGGGAGTACTACTGCAAACCTAGTATGATCGCACCGGAAGTAGTCGAAGAGAGTGGTGATCAGCACAAGACTCGGGACATGGATATGTACCAGATTGAAGAGGACCGTTCACCCATGGTCGCAAAGCATGGCCGACAAGACCACAAATGCGCTCAACTGAGCCATTTCTGGCCTTGGGACGAGGAGGGCTCAGAAATGCCATCAAGTCAAAAGATTGCCCAGCGATGTGGTTGTGTCGATGTATTGAAAACTCCACCGAGGTCACACCACAAAGCTCTATGGGGGAGCTGCTTGGGTTCGCCCTGGACACTCCTCGATAGCGCAAAACGGCGAGTATTATTATCACCAGCGTTGTTTTTCTTTTTTCTTTTTTTTTTTTTTTCATGGGGGGGGGGGAAGCCGAAGTAGTTTCCCAGCAGCGAAATATTTTTTTTTTCCTCTTACCCCCTCTCGAGACTTCACAACGCCCTTCATGATAACATCCACCCACTCTTTTCCCAGCCCCAGGTTCACAGTCAAGCGACATAGCGTTTGCATTTTCTGCTTCTCAACGACCCTGGATGCACGAAAGTTGTTCATGCAGCTCTCATATTTGTGCTCTGCTATAAAACCTTCATCGGCCATCCTCCTTGGAGACAATCTAAGCGGCCGAAAAGATGTTGGGAAAATGGAAACCAAACGACTGTGAGAAAGGAAACCTGCGAGTGCTGAAACCATATTGAAAGCAGAAACAACCAGCGTCCGGTCAGATGAAGTCCATCACTACCCCAGCCTAACCAACATCCACCACGGTCCCATCGCCCAACATTTCATCCACCGATACTTGGCCGTCCCTTGTTGCTACACAGCCAGTTGAGTCGTGTACACTGCAGGCCACACAACTAACAACTAGCCTTCGCAACAATAACCGCCCAATTCCCCTCCATCTTGACCCTCCCAGCTACATCATTTCCCGTGTTACAGATCTCCACCACCTGCTTAGCCGCATCGGCAATCTGTCTGTAGCTATGGAGTTCGAGTGTGTAGGAGTTCTGCCACCAGCATATTAGTTAGCACTCATTCCACCGATTCACCCCATCCCCTTTTCCCTTCCCTTCTCCCCTATGCAGGCATATCCCCCAACCCCAAGAAACCCAAACCAATTTTCCTTTCAAATCGAAAATGGGGAAAGGGAAGGATAACTCACCATATTACACCACCAAATCGCAGAATTATAACTACAACTAACCCTCCCACAATTCGCATACTGCCCACTTCCACTGTACGGTCCGTTCTTCGGTTTTCCCGGCACGCCATAGAGGTACCTGATCCCCTCTTCGATGCGCTTCTTGGAGCAGTAGGGGTAGCCGCCGGGACATTCCATTTGGAGCCAGCGCTTGGCGAGGATGTCAGTGGCAGGGTTGGGGGAGGTAGGGGTGGTAATGGTGCGGGTGTCAAAGTCAACGTTGGGGAAAGGGTTGGCAGCGCGGTTGTCGAGAGTGGGAGGTATGTTGTCGGAGGGGATGGCGATGGCGTGGACGATGGTGCCGAGCTGGGGAGGGGAGGGTTAGTTGGGTTGAAGGACATGAGGGACTTGGGCTATGGAAGGACGGGACTGAGACTGAGAAGCTATGTGCAACTCACTTGCAGGATCGCAACCACGGCGACCATGAGGAAGGTGGTGAGGCTTTGGAAAGGCATGTTGTCTCTTCGATGTTGCGAGAGCAGTGGTCAGGATTTCTTGCTGAGGATTTGGATTGTCGACTGGATGCAAGAGGTACTCGATCGACCTGGATCTCGATATCCTAATGGTCTGAAAATGAAGTCGGATTCATCTCCCTTTTATACACCTTCACACCCTCTACGAAGTGAATGCCATCAACCTACGAACCTGCCATTCACGGCTGCCGTCAAGAGTGACAATCCGTGAATGTATGTGATCCAAAAGAAGCCCCAGCGATATCACTCCCGCATTGGATCTCCCCTGGCGTTCACTATCTTCCCTTCACATTTCCGGAGTACATTTCACATCGTGAGTGGCTAGAGTGCCAAATCCCAAGACATGTTCACGATGAAGTTTCCGCATTTGAAATCCCATGACAAAGTCCGATGTTGTGAATTTCCTCATTCTCCCACACCTCAAATCCATCACAGGGTGGTGACTATTGACTCCAAAGGTATGTGACGACTATAGTGGCGTCTGGAGCCGTGAACGCCATCCGCCATCCACGCGGCTCGTTGGTGATGAGATTCGACAACCATTATACTTTCCCCGCAACACGGCTTGCGTCTAGATCATAACCCCTCATCGGGTTACCAAAGTCCCGTAGATAGATGTAGATTCAGCACAACGAACGACTCGGATCAGGGATTGATTGGTATTCAAACTCTTATTGATTCGGTTGCCCTTGTCTTGATATTTCAAGGAGCAATTGAGTTCATTGGTATCTAGACTCAATCCGGTGACAGCTTCAGTCTAGGCCCGGTCCATACGCTCGTCTGTCCCAGGTTAAGCCACTTAATCGGTATTTAGTGGTCAGTCACATTGCTGAGAATCTGTTTCATTGACGGCGTGATGAAATGGTTTGCAACCTAGAAAAGGGGTAGTTGCAAATGAGATTTTACACCACGCGGCACGGAAACATTCACAGGGTCGCATCTACTGACGGGCCAGCTTTGGCATCAATCACCTTCACAACGGTGAAAATTGAGACGAGGAAGGCAGGATACTTGACACTGACGAGCACTAAAGATGGGAGCAGTCTAAACCGTACTTGATCGGCTGAGATCCCTCGCACGTGTTTTCAAGACAGTGTTCCTAGTGGCGGTAGGAAGCTTGATGACAATTTACCCCTCGGGACAATGGCAGAAAACGAGGGGCCGTCGAAGACAGTCGGTATTGGTGTTTGATATTGCTGTATCAAATTCTTCATATCCTTACGCTTCAACTCTAGTCTTCGCTGCTTTTGAAGACACCTCTTCACAGAAATACCTTCTCTCATCAACACCATCAACAAACAGCAAACCACCTCCCCCTCCCCTTCCTCACCCCCCTTACATGCTTCTCCAAGTACTTCCCCTTTTCCACCAACACCTCATACCTCTCCCCGTTCAGCCTATACTTTTCCTCCTCAACTCCCAACACCACAGTCTCCACCTTCCCCCAATCCAACTTCCAATCTACTCGATCCCCTCCCTCCCCTCCATCTTCCCCTTCTGCCGTTGCTCCCCCTCGCCCTCCCCTTGCCGGTCCCCCGGGCTGGTCCCCATCCCAATCCCCCTCCGGCCCCCTCGTCACAGCCCACAACCCCTCCCACCACCCACTACACCCTCTCAAATCCAACCACTCCAGCCTATACCACGCCTTACTCAACTTCCTCAGCACAAAAATGGCTTCCGACCAATCGTTATCGAGCGAGTGGCTGTACGGTCCCGTGCCACCGACCTGGATCCTTCTTCCCTGGGGATTAACAACGGACGCGTATTTCGCGTTGGGCGTCAGGGAAGGTTCGGGCCAGTTAGCCAAGGACAGGTGAGTGAGGGTCGGGTGGTGAGATGCGAAAGCGAGGAGGTGCCGCCAGGAGGGTAAGTTCTGGTGGTCCCGGAAGAAGGTGCCTGGGGTGCTGCTGAGGATGGCGGAGGAGGTGGGATCGGGAGGGAGGGCGAGGGAGAGGTGGGTTAGGTTTGGGAGGATGGAGCGGGGGATGTTGGGAATATCGGGCTGGAGTTCGTCCTCTTCGGAGTCTTCAAAGTCTTCCCAGGAGTCCTTTGGTTCGGTGGATTTGGCGGGGATGGCGGGTTTGGGTGGGAAGAGCAGGCTGGTTAGGTCGCGGAGGGAGAGGGAGGGGCCGAGGGAGTGGGAGAGGTCGAGACGGTGAAAGTCTTTGTTGGTGATGCTGGGGTCGGGGTAGTTCTCCTCTAGCAGCTCGTCCTCGTCTTCATCGCCTTCTTGCTTCTGTGGAGGAAGGAGAAGGGCTTTGAGATCTGTCAGGGTGAGGTGGCCGGGATCCCTCCAAATGCTGAGATACACCACCAGTGCTTCTCGGAGATGCGTAGGCAGGCTGTAGAGATAGTAATGACAGTACTCTCGTTGAAAGTCCCAGCTGTGTGCAAAATGCCGGAGAGCCAGGTCGACCAAACTCCTTTTGGCGGGGAGATACAGCCCAGGCAGCATGTGCTGATCCAGTTGCCGGTTTGAGCTCGATTCACGAGGCACTGTGGAAACTATCTCTTCTGTCCGAGGACCGAGCCAGCTCGGCGGAGGTGCCGGACCGGCAGGCAACCTCCTACCGAGGGCATCCACACGGGGTCCACCACCCCGGCCCCGGCCCGGACGCGGCCTAGGCGCCGGTGTCTCGGGTAGCTGTAAAATGTCCCGGATGACCGGTGGCACCGTCGGCCGAACATCTAATGCGCTCTGAGCATTACTATTGTTAACTTTCACGCCGAGCCGGCGCAAGTCAGCGAGCAGCTGGTTGACATTACGACCTTCTGATTCACCTAATGTGAATATGTTAGTATACATCAAGCCATGCTAGATACACCATGTCCACCCTCTTGGCATCCATCACCGGTGTATGATGCAGTCTCTGCCAAGGGCATCGGACGAGGCTCGAGGAGCACCATGGCTTTGCGGGTCATGCACCCGTCCATTCACCGGATTAGACAGACAGACAGGGGGGTGACGAACAAGGAGGGCTGGCTATCAGGGTAGGGCAAAGGGATGATAGGGAATGGAGATGACAGGTGGGTTTGATGGGCTACACAAGAGAGAGAGTGGTGTAGCAGTTCAGTTCAGGTAACGCACCATTTTGGCTGCCGGCGCCCGCAGCGGTGGAGCTCAACGAAGCTGGAGCAGTTGATGGCGGCTTGGAGTATTGTTTGAACTGGGCTCTTTTCTTCGGCATTAGGTAACCTTGCAAGTGGTTTGTTTTTGTGGCCTCCTCAGTCTTGTGCTTCGAAACAACCCCCAGAGAGACGAATCTCTTTGAGGAAGATGTACACGAGGACAGACAGATATGTAGTGGTGAGGCTGTAGTCCTCCCTGCAAATGTGCAGATTCTGATTCACACAACCAACCGGGGCGGCGCAGGAAGAGTCAATCACGAACTGGGCCCTCTTTGGAAACTTTTGCCTGCCGTGAAGTTGTCAAGATTAATATTGCTGTTGGTGATGCTGTTGCCGTCGTGTAACTAGGTGTGCTGGATAAATCTACACGGAGGGGTACCTTGACGTTGAATGTGGTGAGGTATAGAGATCCAAAAAAAAAAAGAATACAAAGAATCGGAGATGTGATGTTGTGAGCAAAGAGTGAGTGTGAGCTCTTCAGTTGAACGGCTTTGAAATGATTCGTTGGATGAGGAGATCTACTTGGCCTGAGATGCAAGGAACACGTGCCTTGATAGCCATCTAGGTGATTTGAGGTACCTCATTGCGCCTATAGGCCTGGTTTAGCGCGCCTATCTTGCCCTGTATTGCTCAGAAGTACCTGCCATCTTTTAGCCATCTATCTATGGGAAGTATTGACCACGGACCACGAAGTGCACTTCTCTAGGTAGGCAGCGAACGCGATGGGGCCCTGCAGAGCGGCTCAGAGGCGGCTACCGTGGCTACCTATCGATCACGTCGGTCGTGGATGTAAATGACTGTATCGTCTGGATGGATGGCAACTTCCACATCATATGCAAGGTATTTTGACTGGATCAGCCTGGGTACGTCATCCATCCAACCACTCAGGAAGTCCGAGACGGGATCTGGGTCGCTGACGATGACTGATAAATGGTGCAGTGGTCAAGGAGTAGATCTAGAAGAGAAAATAGAAGGAACAGTCAGAGAGAGAGGCTCAAAGCTGGGCAGGTGAGGAAAAAGGCACGAACGGGCAGGCAAACACGGAGGGCCAAGACTTCTCGCGCCTGTGGCTCCGATGCTTCTGAGTGGTCAACCGCTGGACTCCGGTGGGAAAACGCCCTGAACGGGTCCGGGCGTCCCCCTAAATGCAGGTCATGCTTTCGCCAGGCATGGGGTGTGCTGAGGCCCGTGCTGGAGGCCGCTCAAAAACCGTTCCAGGCCGAGGGGCGTGCTGTCCCATCCCGCCCGTCTGCTCTCGCGGGCCCTGGCAACAACCACGGCAACATCGTTCGTAAGAGGTAGTCGTAGGGGGTGCATATTTTGACGACTTCCACTTCCCTTCCCTTCTACACTCTCTCTAGCTTTTCTTTGGTGGCGTCACCTCCCTGCCTTCTAGAAGCCACCCTCGCACAAAACAAACCCCGTGGTCGACTAGCTGTGTTTGAAGTGTCTCGTACTCTTACAGCTTGCAGAAAAAGGACCGGAGAACAACCCGGGAACGTGAACGTGACTGGCAAGCTAACCATCTACGGAAAAAGAGGAAGCAAGAGAGATGCATCATTACAGTCCTTTCGACGAGTAATTGGCGCATCCGATGCCTTACCACTACGGAAGAAGACCCTTGATGTCCTCACTAGTAGATTTTGCAGCTATCTTCGGAAATTCTTGTTTACCTTCTTCGCGCAGGTGGTCCTCCCAATCTCCGAATGGGGATTAGGTTGGTTTCCGGAAGCCTTCGATAAGCCTCAAAAGAATGAATGGCATGCCTGGGGTTGATTTCAGGATTGTCTTGCGCCGAATATTTGACCGTGACTATTGCTTCGCATAGATGAGTCTTTCCATGAGAAAAGATGCCCCAAAATATCCCGGGCTTGCCAATCAAGTGAAGAAACCCGACGACGTGTGCCAGCTCAGTCGTCAGCTCGCCGGACCATTCATCCATCTGTCGAGACCGAAGGCCCCCATCCCGGATCCGACACGGCGTTGAATGGACATGATCCCGGGTGTTTTCCTGCACTTGCTGGCTCAAGCAACCTTCTGCATCTTCATATTGGAAGAGAGACCAGGAATGCCATGGCGAAGCACCTATGAGATACCCCGGAATGGTCGCGCCCTGATCGGAGCGTGATCTCGTGTCCGGACCTCGCATGCATCAAGAACGAGGCGCCTATCCCCTCCCATCATCCGCCTGTCGATGCTATTCTTAGTTGCCACCCCATAGTCTTCCCTCTCAAGATAATCGTTTGCGAATCGGATGTGAAAGGCTACCCTGATTCCGCCTTGTCATGATGCCATATTTGGCGAGTCTCGAGGCATCAGGAGGTGTCGCTCCGACAGCATGGTGAGTAAGTCGCCTTGACCAAGATATCTCAGCATGACAGGCATGCGAGCATTCCGTGCAGGTCCCAGCCATCACGAAAGATCTTGTTACCTGATAGGGTTCCACAAACTATGCAATGGGAGGCAAAAACAGCGTGGACTTTGAGGCATGGCTGCGTGTTGATTGCAGTCCTGCTCACTTGTCTTTCTGACGTTATCAATCGCTACTATCGGGAGCTTCTCTCTTCAACATGGTCGTAACTTGAGGAGCCCGAGACTTCCGAGCCAAACTAGGAGACGCTAGATTGCTGCTTCAATTGATGATGGAAAGGTCAGGGTGGTTTTCAAATCTTGTCTCACCTTAGTCCACGGCGGACAATGATGGGCCAACTGATGCCCAGCCCCTGGGTAATCCCAGACAGCCATCCCACCCCCTAGCATTGTCCACACTAGGCTTCTGCCATAATCGGAGACACATCGGCGCCGTGCTACACCCCCGACCAGTTTGGTGAGACTAGGAGTTCCCTGACAGCAGGCCACGGCCGCCCATGAGACAAGCAGATCATCGTCCGATTAATGTGTCAAGCGTAAGTTCGAACTGAAAGCCTGTCACACATTACCACGGGTCAAGTGGGGAATACCATCGAGTAACCATGATCTACCGTCTTGAGCGACATAGCTGGCGGGCCGAGATATGAGGCGTGTAGTGACATGCTTGTGGGACAGGCAAATGCGGGTGCGGTTTCGAGACAAGCAACAGACACGCAGCAGACAGACTCTTGGGGTCTTTATCAGGCCCCATGGAATCAACTCGCGACTCTGCTTGCTTCGGAGTATGCGCCACGTAGGCATCCAGCCGGTCTGAGATCATCATGGGGACGGTATTTCGCTCCTCCAGGAAGCCTGCCTTGCCAAGCTTGTTCTTGTGATAGCCTCCCTATCCACCTTGGGCTAGATCAAAGTGGTCCACCTCGGTCACGGCATGACGCTTGCGGCGGTGCAATCTATGGTTCGTCTCGGCGAGGCATTCGGTGGCAAAAGGATGCGGTCCTGTCTGTCGTGGCATAGTTGAACAGAAACTGAAGCCTAAAGGGACGGATTCGGAAGGGGTCAGCGATCAAATTTGGAAGTCTTTTCAGAAACAAACCTGAATTCGGAGAGGAAGACGATGTTTGAGCAACCTCTGAACAACTCAAATTGGCCCGAAGTGCTATGAGAAGCTTCAAGCACCACAGATGTTCCCTGGCTCGGTAGTTGTAGCGGTCGTGGACTGAGGATACCCGTCTGCAGCGACTTGCGCAAGTTCGGGTATGTGGTGACCACTCCCAGGAGGGTGGTCTCGTACGAAGCTCCCTATTCTTCCCAGTGCTCGGCCAACTTGCGCGAGAGTGGCAGGCCCCGGAACGAGAGTGCAGATAGATCCAGGCTCTATAGGCTTACTGCCGTATCAAGTCAGTCGCTAGGAGAATGTCCGGTGATTGTCGGATTGAAATGAGCATGTCGGAGATGTTGATGTGAATAAACGTACCGAACGTCGGGATGTCTGTCCAGACATTGGAGTCGAGTTGGGGCGGGAAATGGAAGACACTTTCTGCGGAGAGGCGGCATGGTTACACCTACACCCTTCTCTCTTGCTGATTGGAGAATCCATGGCGGTTTTGAGTAGGCAGGCAACCGAAGCTATCATGGTGATTGTGGGTGCAGTGGCCGGATCCCATGTAAGCTCTCAAGCCTTTGTGTTTCCGTACGCCTGCCTGTCCCAACACCTTTGGTACGGAGCAGGAATCTCGGATACCCATAGTATGAGTAACCCGTTGATGACCATTCACAGGGCGTTCCAGCCACCCTCAATGCCAAATTCAAGGATGTTCTTCTGGACTACACCGACCAGATAACCGAGCGGGGATTGCTGACTATCGGCCATGAAGAGCAGTATTAAGACACGGAAAGGACCTTCTGAACCGATGTGCTGCTTGGCTGCCACTGGTAAGATGTGGCACTATAGCCTACGTTAAGCACCCAAAGCAAAACGAGGAACAGATTACAGCTGAGAGGGCGATAGAAGATGTACTTGGAAAACAAAGTATGGGGAACTTACAGCTGGATGGCCTACCTTAAATCGTATCGACGAAAAATTGCCTGGGGAATAATGACGTGCGGATATCTGACCAAACTCGTGGGGCTGATCAGGGAAGGCTGCTCAAGCATCGAACAGCTGGGAAACTGTGATATGTCCACCGGAAGCACACCTTACCATTATGCCTTCAGCTTGGTTGTAAGGTGGTGAAAAGCGACACCGGCGTCTTGAGCCCTCCATGTTAGCCAAGCTTGTCACAGCCTGCTGTAACGAAACTCGGGACTGCCGTTGGGTAGACTCTTGTTCTTCAACCAACCTTGGGGCCCAACCTGTGCCGAAGGACTTGATACCGTCGAAGCGTGGTGTTGTACCAGCCGTCATGACCATGTATCTGCAAGTACCGTTTTGTTGAATGTGTCCGGAAACCTCCGGGAGCCAACCAGGGAGCGGCTTTTGCCCTAGATAGACCAAGCAGCTCATGAGTGTCTATAGTCAAGACACAGACGGGCCTCACTGGTTGCACCTCTCGCACATATGCCGAGCTGCCTGGAATGTCTTGAGGGAGTGACGGTTTGTGCCTAACAGCAGACACTACCTATGCCTGTATGCCCGGTGGAATTTCATGATTCGAGCCCCGTGCATGAGCCATTGCCAGTGGCAGGCTCAACTTTCCGCAGGTGTTGTCCAGCGTGAATGTCGACGAATGTCCTGGGTTCTGATGAAGACGGACTGGTGCGGAGGCAGACATCGACGACCGAAAGGCTCGCTAAGGGCAACAAGCAGGCAGACGACAAGCTCTGGATGATACTCTGGGTCGTCTCGACTCATCGATGAGGAGACAGTAAGAGCTCGGGCGCATTAATGTCTGCATAGAATCGTGTCACATCCTGGTCCAGCTTCACACCCTCTGGAAATGGACTGGTGAACCAACCAATCGTCGCCGGTGAAGCAACCGCCGGGCTGGACAGAGACCTGCGACCGGTGAGAGAAGGCCATGACGGATACCTGGAAAAGCATCAGTGAATTGTCAGTCACTCTGATGACAAAGGCCGCGGCGACAGCTGATTGGATCCGGTCGATATCTCATGCTGGGTAAAGGTCTCGGTAATGAAACAGCATCGACCGCTAACAGACTGTGGCGTGATTTGAGGGTATGTTTGTTAAGGAACTGTGATGGGGTGATGCATACCTCTCTCTTTTCCATTCCCTCCTTTCTTTTCCCCGAGCAGCGATCAGACTGTACAGGTACCTGGCTCGCCTGGCTGCTTCCTGGCGGCTTTTCTGGACCAGTCACGGACTTCGGAAAGACAAGCCAGCCTGTGTGGGCAAGTAACACTGGCACCCCGTACATCACGAGCAGGAGCATGGGGGATGAAGGCGGGTGACACGGATTCGCAATAAACCATTTGTTCCATCGCAAATACCGAGAGAGACAAACGGTGCGACACAGGTTGAGACCAGGAAGTGAATGCCTGCGCTGACCTGGAAGAATAATGAGGGGAAAAAGAAGCGTCTGCTTCGGCAGGATCCGGGCCTGGTGGTGGTGGAGGGGTGATGGGCGAAAGAGATGTGCATATCGATTCGAAAGAAAAGGGAATAGGTAGAGCGAACGGGGCGGGAGTGACGATGCTCTCAAGCCTGGGGCTGTCAGGTTCCAACGATGTGTCGTTACCGTCATGTGCGATTGAACACATAAAGTAGGTAAGGGAGCGGGACAGGTGAGAATGATCTCGTGGGGAGACTGGAATGAGATGGAAAACTGTAGTGCCCTACTGTCAAGTGCTGACAGCAAAACCGCCAAGTCCGGCCGTCGCAATGGCCATGCCCAGATTCTCTGCATCGACGAGACTGCTGTGGATTGCAGTGACCAAATATGAGGTGATGTGACCATATGGAAGGAAGGTTGGTAGAGGTATCATGACGGGAAGGAACCTCGAAATTCAACACAGCACCTGCTACCTCTAGGTTGCTAATTTCCCTCGGAACCGAATCTGGGAATGTGGCCTGCATCTTGTCGCAACAGAGACGGAAAGCGCGTCGCTCACTCAGGTCCCGGAGCAGGCCCCGTGTCCACCACAACCGCTGCCCCTGGGAAGGAACCTCATGGGGTTTCTTCTACCGGCACCCGAATGGTTCGATTATTGTCCTGCGTTCTTTCCCATTTTTCAATCTCCATGTCGGTCGGAGTCGAATGCTGTTTGTAAACCGGAAAGGGAGAGCAGTCGCAGCCAGTGTCCATGCCGGAGGAAGAAGGAGAAAGTTCAGTTCCCCATGATGTCTGCCTGGAGCTGGCACTGTGTCGAGGAGAACTGAGAGGGCAAGGACGAGGACAGACTGAAGGCTTCACTTCCACTTTCCATGTGACTGGATCCAGTCAATCTGGGGGTAGACAGTCGAAACATAAAGTGCCGCGTCAGTGCTAAACACATGAGTTCACTCTGCGACTTCCATTTCAAAGCCCGTTCTCATATTTTGAGACATTGACCGGTTGTCGTTGAGAGTTCTCGAAGTGGGTCTTGAATAGTCACGGTGCGGAAAAGGTGCCAAGCACGCCAAGCGGAAATGGGTCGCGGCAGCAGTATCCAATCAAGACACAGGAATAAGTGGGGACATTGTCAGAAATTCAAATGGGGGGTTCTGTTCTGTCCCCTGTCGCCGCAACTGGAGAGGACCTAACACTGAAGCTTGGCGTTGGCTTTCGATCGCACTTCCCTTGTGCCATTCTTCAACCACTCATTCGACGAGATGAACGGACGCTTCAGTTCTCTCCAAGTTTCTCTCATCAAAGTCTTATCAGTCTCTCCTTTGACTGAACCAATCGTTAAGAGGGGGCTCATCAGGTACATACCTTACCAACGGGCAACTTTTTCCAGTCTTATCTGGATGAGTCTGGAGGTCGCAGGTACCGTACCAAACTTCCACCATAACCGTCATTTCCCGCGTTGATTGACTGACTTTTCTCGACAGATAACCCGCTCTTTTTGCTGACCAGCCATCTCCGAGGAGGATGCTGACTTGCATTGGCCGGCTTCTGGATGGATGAGTGATCTTCGTCGGCATCCTCGTCCATGGCGCCTCACGACCCGTTTGGATTTTCGGATCAACATGCATTGCCGATCAGCTTCCAGAATCTCTCTCTGTCTCTGTTTCTCTATCAGCTCATAATCTCTTCGTTTTCCGCGAGGCAAATGTCGGGGTAGGCATCTGAGCGGGTAATTTTGGCTTCATATACTACGAACAAGGAGCTGGAACCATATCTAATTGACTTTCCAGGTGCTCTGGACGCGCCATAGTCTCGTTGCGGCAGTGGCTGCACGACATGTGTAACCCCCCAGGCCATAACCTCTGTGTATTCAGGTGGTTGATTGGCTTCGACTGTGGTAGCCCTTGAACGAGCCGATTCGGAAGAGAGAGCTGGCACCTCTGTCACCTTCCCATCCAATATGGGCGTGTGTGTTCATGCACCCTACCAGAGGATTGAAGAACCAGGTACTGTCCAGTGAACCGACCACTGAAGGGTGGTGAGACAACCACTACTACTACGGGCAGTCTTGATCGCTTTCTGGGCGAAGAACGATCAAATTCAGGTACGAACGTTTGTAATTCAAACTCGCCCTGACGTTGACGCTGATTTCGTCCCCTTTACCAGAGTTGGCTGCATTGCTACTGAACTTGGCCAGAGCTCTCCAGCCCGAATATTATTCTATGTGGCCTGCGACCTGCACTCCTCTCGCCTAATCTTTCTACCCTCATCACCATTATCTATATCTCCATTACCTTCAACACGACTATTATCAGCAAACTGTCGTCTGAATCCATGTCACCCACGCATGGACCCTGGAGTTGTCAAAAGTCGGGGGAGTGATGTGTCACATGGCACAGATCTCTTTTGCAGCGAAAGAGGTGTGGGAAAACATGGGGTACGCCAGAAACAAGCCCGAGGGCGTTTTTTTGTGTTCCAACCATCCGCCCAGCAGGCTTGCAGACTGCTTAACTGCCATGCTGACATTGTGTAGTACCGCTTCTTCTGTTGCCCTTACTGCCCCTGTCGTCCCTGTTGCCAGCCTTCCTGCCAGCCTGCTCCGCTGGATTCAGGTGCAATGTTTCGTTTTTTCAAGACTGGCGTGTGGAATGGCCCTTGAAACCGGCATGCAGCGCATTCTAGAAGAACATCTGATGCGCTCACAAACTATTTGGCTTTGTGCGCTTCTTGTTTGAGCCGGAACCTGGACGCCTACGCAACATGAGCCGTCTCGTTGAGCGGGCCGAACCGATTGTTGAAGCAGTCATGATACCGGTACTCCGTTGATGGAGGACTGTTCCCACATCGTCCTCATTCTGCCAAGTCTCACCCGTTTCCGTTTGGTCAGTTTCCAACCACTCCATGATATGGACCACGACAATCACCATCCGAGATGTACCATCGCCAGAACAAGAACTCAAAGTCATGCCACTCAGTCTGCTTGCCCCGTATTAACAGGGAAAGCGACTTGCATTTTCAACGACAAGCAATTCTACAAGTACCCCTTCTCGTCACTTCGTGTAAGTCCTCGCCCAATCGCTAGCCAAATCTATCTGGACCCCCCCCCCCCCCCCCCCCCCCCCGGGCAGCAGACGAAACGGCCGAAAGAATATCTCATCTGAAACAATTGGATGAACCTCTTGCCCCCTTCCGCTATGGAGTCATAGGAGCGCTCTACGCCAGCAAGCCTAGCGCCAGCCTCGGGTTTGGTGGCTGGACACATGCATCTGTTCGAAGAAAAGACGGCAACCTGCACAAACGACCTCCTGGCTTCCTATCCACTCACCCCTTTTCTCATGAATCAGCATCACCAGCTTATTCTGACCACGCGGTAGATCAAGCATCGGATCGGCAGCAACAGCAACGCGAATGCCACCGATACGACCAGATCAAGCTTTTGGCGAAGGGAAAAGAACGGCCGAGCGGTATTTTCGTCCGTGCCTCCTAGGTTGATCATCCGTCCCCCCTTTGCCCGTCGTCTGGCTGGACCTTCAGTCATGGGACACCAAGGGTGGTCCCAGCACAGTATGACATGATTGGATCACAATGCTGAAACGGGAAAATCCAAAGAGTGAACCAAAACAAACTTCCCTCAGCCCAGTTGCTGACCTCCTTGCCGCAGAGCATCTCCCTACTGGTTTGATCTTTGGTGTGTGGGGGCGAGGAAGAAGATGGGACACCGAGCACTACCTTGCCGGGCCCCGGGCAGTTTGCAGTTTTCTCGATGGCGTGCATCGCGATCCCGGTAACGGACGTATCGCCCTGGCCACTCCAACGGCTGTGTCTGAAGAGGTGCCCGTCCAAATCTGCCTGCGAGGCTCCACGGTCGGGACCTTGGCCGAGATGTTCTTCAACGCTGAAGAGAGGCATATTTCGACCCCTGTTTCGACGAAGATCTACATGGGCGACCGTATACCTCACGTGTCGGTACAAGGGGCCCCGCTCTATCGAGTAAGACAGACCTGTATGTCCTTGATTTGGCCTTCCTGCAACAGCTTTGTTCGGCCGTTGCCGAACACGTCAAACCTATAGGGCCGAAAGCTGAAGGCGTGCTGCATTTCTGGACTGGCCCTTCAGCTCTGCGCTGGCACGTCCTTACTGCAAAGCGGAATTTTCCTTTCTTTGGCTGACAATGTCTGGTCGGTTATGGGTTGGACCTTGGCCTGACCCTGTTCTCACCTTTCCGCCTCTTCATCGTCGACGCCTGACTTGGAGTGATGCAGGCAGTCAGCCAAAGAACTGCGCAGGCGAACTTACTGCAGCAA
Source organism: Sordaria brevicollis (assembly GCA_033439795.1). Taxonomy (NCBI): domain Eukaryota; kingdom Fungi; phylum Ascomycota; class Sordariomycetes; order Sordariales; family Sordariaceae; genus Sordaria; species Sordaria brevicollis. The sequence continues at coordinate 2,782,741 of JAUTDP010000006.1, forward strand.
TTTACCTCTGATGAAGCAGTACTGGGCTCAAGGACTGGGACATCCGATTAGTGTGGCAGGATTCCGACTCTCAATGGCCCAGAGTCTGTCAACCGTCTGCAATTATCCGTCCCTGGGGGATCATTCCTTGTCAGGCGGGTTTCTCTTCAAATCAACACAAATGTTTGTGGCGCATTGTAGAAGTCCTTGGTGGGAGGATACGTGCATGCCCTGATGCATAGAAGACGAGGATTCCAAAGAAGCCAGCAGAGAAGCGATCCATCATGGCGCGGAACCTTTTGATACCTTGACCACAAGTCTGCGGGTAATCATATTTGGCAAATACGGATCCTTACGGTATTACTACGGATACCACTCAGCTTTTTTTACGGACAACGACGTGGTAAGTAAGATATCAGCCCCTTATGAAGCAACACCTTCACCAGAATCTCGCCCAACTAGCACTTCACACAGATTGTTTGGCATCCTTTGGCTTCCGCTCCTTTATTGCTGAGAAAAAGCGCATTGTATTCATTGTAGACAGCACCTCAACTGATTGGATATCCCCGGTCGACGGTTAAGTTATCGTTAAGACAGGAGGAAGTGTGGGTTTGCGACTTAGGCGGCCCCCTGCTTTGAAGTCTTGCGTAGTGTTTTCGATTCCATCACCGGAGTAGGCCCATGGGGGCACCTTTCTACCCAGACTCACACGTGGACCTCGCGGGACATCATACGCTCTGGCAGTCGCTGCATTGAAATGCCAACCAAAGGTGCGGTCCACCTAATCGCCTCGTCTGAGGAAGGACATCGGGCTCTGTCTTAAGATTAAAAAGACCAGGGACTCTTGACTTCTCTCCGCATCCATGTGTCCCATCGCTGTTGTCTCAAACCCCTGCGCTACCCATCTTGGTCTTGTTTGAACTTAAGAAGGTATAGCTATCCCTTCTGACCATCCCATCCTGCGTCTTTTAGTTTTCCCTTTACTCTCCGAGCTCTTTGGCGTTTTGGGAGCCCTAGCCTGGAGCTACACACATACTACCTGTACCACTCATCGCTGTGCTGGACGTACTTCCGAACGAACTCCCGCGCTCCCTTCGCTCTTTTTGCCATTTCTATACGATCCTCTTCAAGCCACCGCACCCGGGGTCCTATCGAGGGCACTAGAAAGCCACCTACCTGCGATCCTGCACTCGAACGGATTGTACGGCGCCATTGCCTTGGTTCATCTAGTGAAGGCGTGCTGGGAACAGCTGAGTATCGTGGTCGCCATCATTGCATGGAATCATACGGTCGACGGAAGTTTCTAGACGAGTTAGCCAAGTACGGCATCAGCGAACGAGTCTCCAGAGCGCGGCTTTCCTTCCGACTTTTTTATCTCCTCAATACCATCGGCAAACACCTCTTCTTCCGCGCAATACAGTTGCCTGACGGCCAGCCGATACACCAACCTTTCAAAGACACCAGATCTGAGTTCGAGAGACCAGAAAGATTTTGGATAAGGTGAGCTGAACATGACCAGAACCCACGAGCATTGTGTTTTCGCAGTCCGAACCTCGCCTCCCTACTGCCCTTCCCCCGTTTTCTTGCTGTCGGCCGGAACACTGCCTGGAAGGACCGATAAACCCGGGGGAGTGGTTCCCGGCTGCAGCAACCACTTCCTGCACATACTATCACTTTGAGCAATCGGAGCGGACATTGTCACGTAGGACAAGCACTGATCCCGACCAGGCACACACACTTCTTCTCTGACTTGCATGTTAGTGCATCACCCCTTACAGGACGATGTCCGTTATGGTTGGCATCCAAGCCCTCGCAGAGATACCACCAAGAAATGGACAGCTAGGAGCAGAGGTCGGGGAAAAACAAAAAAGACTGCAGTTCTCTCCAATGACGTCGAGGCTCGATGAATTTGGAGGAGAGCCCCAGCCAGAACTTCGGGGGCTTTGGCTACAGATTCAGATTACGTTTCGAGCCAGCTGGTCCACTCGTCACTTCTGTGCCGACGGGCTTACCCTCTTGCTCCCTGCCGCCGTTCTTGTCCTTGCCCACCATGCTTATGTATATATATCTGCATATACAAGCTTACACCTTGTCTGAGTTCATGGAGAATGGCTTGGAACAGACGTGCTAACGAGACCTTTCTACTCTCTCGTCAGGATCAAGCGACGCGAGCTCCAACAACCGTTTCTCGACGTTGTGCAGGGGGTGTAGATTGACCGCTTGGCACGACAGGGGCGCCTATCAAGGTCAGTCAACCAATCACATCCACAACCAAGTTTTGGCAAGCCACATCGGAATGAAGGATACTCCAAGTTGCTGAGTCGAGCACCGAGAGGATTAAAAGACAACAACGAACAATGGGAAACCGGAGGGGGGACGGTGTAAATGGGCGATGGAATCGACTGACGGCCACCGGACCACCCCTTCCAGGACACTCGCAACTTCCGCTCCTTCGTCTTAGGACAGGCTTGGAAGTTCTGACTTCTAATCGGAGCGCGAGAATGGCATCTCTTTTCCACTATCTTTCAGGGCAGCATTGAAACTGTAGCGGAAGAGATTCACTGACACAGCACCCGGAAGGGGACTTCGTATAGGGAACGCACTCAGTAGCGAACACCTTCTCCCACGAGCCTCGTATGAATCCGCCGCTTTCAAAGGTAAATTCGCATTCCTTCCGGTTTCACGTTTCTTTTTCCTTTCCGATTCCTGATACAGCATGGTGTTGTTTTGCGTTGCCGGCCTTTTCGACCAACCCTTGATTCTTGCGGCCACTACGGCCGTATGCAGCACCCTGGACCTGGACCCTTTGGCGATCGAACCTGGCGACATTTATCTGTACGGCACGCGAAATCTTACTCGGCTGTACCGGGACCAGGGTGATGACATCAATATAAGCGCAATCAAGACGAATAAGCCGAGTTTCCACGACAAATACGCGGCTAGTCCATAGGTGACAGACGATGAGTTGTCTTTGATGCTTGTGGACAGTTACGACGAAGAGAGATGAGATGGGGTTTGTTGGATTTTCGAGGTTAGTGAACGACTATTCTGATCCATATCCTGCACAATTTTCATGTCTTTCGGCGTTTCCCGGCTTTGCCTTGAAACGTTTTTTCGACAAGGCTTGCACATCGTCTCCATACTTGGCCGCCAGGGTCGCCAGTGCGTTCCATCCCGACCTTCTAGCTTGTGTTAGTCCGGCCCACCCAGTCGGTTCCGCGGCCTCTCGCTGGCTGTCGGGTGCCCTAGCTCACAGTCTGTGAGTTTCCTATGCTCCAGCATCTCCAGTTTCTGTCTTGGGCAAGCGCTCTCGGACAAAGGGTGGAAGATTTGTACAGGAGACGCCATCAAAGCATCAGTTGAAAGAAAGAAGATGATGCAGCTCTGGACGCGTTTTGTACGACGGCAGGGTTCCATCCCGATCGTTTGAGGGGCAACCCTACGAAGCGAATCCCGCGTTGCTCTTGTTCCGACTGGTCTGGCCGGGCCAAAGACCGCCAACTGCGAGCTCAAACAGTTTGGGACTCGATGTACCTCTGCACGGCAGGCGGTACTTGCTTGTACCACGCTGTGTTCACTTGCAGCAGTCCCAACAACCACCCTCTCCGGCTGTCAGCCTGCCTCTTGTTTTTGACACCCATGCTGTTGTTGCGCGGCTGGGGACACTGTTTGGTACCATGTACCTACCTATGGAAAGCTCTGCTTGCATGCACCCTAGCACGCCAGGACAGGACAGGACGGAATGAGACTGGACGAGGGCATGGCAACAACAGTGCAGCTCAGCGAGCAAACATGATGCTGCCTCCCACTTTGAACCAGACGATTTTGCTTCCCTACTCTATCCCGTTCGCAAGATGCCTCGAATTTCTTCATTTTACTCTCCATTGGCACGTCTCTTTCACCCGCTATGCTATCTCTCTGCCAACCCCCCTGTTTCGTGATCAATACATATCTTCGATGCGACTCCTTTAGGTAGCATCAGAGCTTGGTTACTTTGGTGATCTTTCGCTAATACTTCTCTTGCGGCTTCTTCCAGGCTCTCCAATCAATTCCGGTGCCTCCTATAGCCCGGCAATGGCCATGGTTTAGCAACGGCATCATGCCTTGGGATCAACGCTCCCCCCGTTGCCCGGCGCCGCATTATATCCACTTATCTAGCTGATGGATACATCGTCATGAGCTTCTTCTAGCGATGCTAGTGCCGTCTTTTCGTGTTGCACCGCGCAGGACCAACCTGGATTGTTCATTCAGTCATATCCTATGTCCGAAAACGGCACGCAACTAACTCGGTTTTTGGGTTCTCATTAAATCACGCCTTGCTTGCTTGCTTCACGTTTCTGCTTGCTTACTATGGGACGGAAGACATGGGACAAGAGAGGAATGGAAGCATATGACATGCTCAGGGAATCAGATGAAACCAAAAGTGGCAGCCCGCAAAAAGGAATCTCACTGACGCTGTGTTTTTAGCAGGACTTTGGGCCGTCTGCCGAGCTTGACTACGGTCTCGACATCCCCCCAACCACAGCCGACATGCGGTAAGTGACTACATTACAAGCTTTTCTTACTTTTCGTTCGATTGGTTACCTACGATCGTTCTCTGCTTTCTTTCTTCACGTACCCTTCGTGAGTGGAGGATTAAATTGCACGGCAGTGTCATTCTTTTCCCGACACTGTCTGTCCTCTGCACCATACGGTGGTACTATGACAGTGGGTGGTCTGTCGAGGTAACTTTGGTTCGTTCTCCGTACCTGACCTTTACCTCACCGAAGTATCATTTTCACAGACTGTACAAGGGGGTGGCGGACGGGTTTAAACAGACCGGCGTGGTGTGTTATTGTCCTGCATCCCACCGGCCTCTTATTCCATCATTCTTCAGCACCATAAGCTACCCTTGCCCTCCTCCTACCCTTGCCATCACACTAAAAAGCCACTCCAAAACTGAAGCTCCCGCAACCCAAGTGCGAGTGGAGCGAAGGAACGGGTAGCTAAGCTTCTGTCGGCGTTAAAAGCCATATCGCGGTCCGCACTCCGCACACACTTTCCCATTTCTTAGTCTTTTTCTCCCCGCCTGCCCCGATCTCCCCGTCACGAACGCCGTTACCATCACGGCTATCTCATATTACACGAGCCACCGGTTTTGAGTTACCCTACCTCACCTCACATCAATACCGCCGGCTGCTACCGTTACCCGGTTTCCAATTTTCACTCATCTTTCCCATCTCCCCCGCCACCTTCGGCTTCTTCCCGTCCACGACCGGCGAAGCAGCGTGCAGGCAGCACTGAGAAAAATAGAAACACCACTGCCTTCCTATCACTCTGGCCATCCGTCATCTCGTTAACCACTGCACATCCGATAAACACCATCGTCGTTGTGGCGGGCAAGACAAGACACAGGATCAAAGCAGAGAAAACCATGAGTACTTGTCTTCGGCGCTAGATCTGCCTCATCGCAGCTTACGGCCTATCAGCAAGCCAGTGTACCCAGGTTACTGTTCTGCTCTCGTTCTTCTTGTCGCCCTCCATTCGATCTACATCCACTCTGCGCAAGTTGCCCTGCCGCAAGGCGCTGTGTTCGCGCTTCCGATCCTGTCGGCATCGCTAGCCGTGCAACGCCAAGTGTTGGCAGTACAACCAGAGAGTTGTGGGAGCCACCGTAGCCCCGTCCTACAAGCGCACTTGTGTCTCGCATGGGAAACCTGAACGCTGCATCAAAGTACACAGCGTTCGGGTTGCGAGGAGCGGCGAGCATTGGCAGCCAGATAGACCTGGTGTCCGAAGCCTGAATGCCAGCCAGTCAGCAAGTCGGTCTGAGCAAGCAAAGCAGCGTGAAGCAGGAGCTTGCACCATCGAGGAGCACGGCAGACAGACACCTCAAGTCCGGGGTGGTTGGCTTCTCGGCAATCTAGCCACAGCAAGACGCCCTACAGTCAAAGGTACCTGTTGCTAACCCGTCCGCTTTCCTCACTCATACAGCTATACAGACAATACCGCGTCGTTGTCGACGATCGAGGCGCCGCCTCAGCCTTCCTTCATAAACATTAACCCCCTATCGATCCCTCCACCAACCGGCTACACTGAGGGAGGTGCCCACGGTTATTTTCCTACCGCTCCCACTGTTTATTCTAGCCTGGACGTCAGGCCTCGACTGGGCTCCAAGTATGTGTCACATCTCCCCTCCTCTTTGAGCCTCCATACAAACATCCTCCCTTGAGCACCACCTCAATCTATCGTGCCATGGAACACCATCCTTTTCCCGAGGCTTACACGCCGACTAGTAGCACCTCTGCCTCGGGCATGGCACATGCCCCTCGATCCAACGCATTGCCGCACCCAGGCTCCCAGCTCAGTATTCGAGACAGCTACGCAACCACTACACCAACCTTCAGAAGGCAAGACCATCATATTCCGCGCTCACCATCTTTCGGCGGTTTAACTTCGAGACGTCATCCACTATCGCCCACACCTAGTCCGGCAACGTACAACACACACAGGATGGACGGCACATACGGGTCAAAGACCCAGCCCAACATTCCTCCCCTTACCAGCATCGTCGAATGCGGTGTTCTTTCATATGGCGGGCCTCAAGCAACACCCATCAAGGTGGAGATTTCTGGCATCATCGACAAAGGGTTCTTTCTTGCAGAGGAGCAATGGACTTGCTACAGGCGCAATTACTTTTCCTGCGTGTGTTCTTTTGCCTTGACGCCCAACCTTCCCAACACGGACATCCAATTCGTTCAAACTGGATCACCACAGCCTTATAATGTCTACGGCTTCGCCATGTCCATCTCCGCAGCTGTAGCCGACAGCGATAACCAAACGATCGAGCTGGTCCAACACACGCCAAAGCGAGATAAGGGGCCGGTTGCCAAACCCGAGAAGGTTCGGTTGCTACCGAAGCCAGCTCAACAAGCCCATCACCCTCTGAGCGGACTGTACAGCAACCCCGACGGAAGTCTCTCCTCATCCAGAGCTTACGACCATCAGCCATATGGACAACCACAAAGCCCTCTCCCAACTGAGCACACCTTTGAGCGTATACAGTTCAAGCAGGCCACGGCCAACAACGGCAAGAGGAGAGCCGCTCAACAATACTACCACCTCATCGTTGAGCTATGGGCTGATGTTGGGCCCCAGGCAGGGTCAGACAACTACATCAAGGTAGCTTACAGAAAGTCGGCCAAGATGATTGTCCGCGGCCGGTCTCCGGGCCACTATCAAAATGAGAGGAGAGGAAGCACTAGCAGCGGACCAGGAGGTTCCGGCGCCGGTAGCATCGGTGGCGGCTACTCCTCGGTTTTGGGGCCTGGTGGGGACTACCACCCTGGTAGTTCCATGCTTCCCGGTGGTTTCACACAGTTTGGTGACCCAAGAGGAGGCTACGGAGCACGGCATCACCATGAGCTTACCATGGAGCCAATGATGTCCCACGACGAAGCCAAGTCGATGAACGAACACAAGGGATATCAATACTTCCCCGCGACGATCTACGAGAGTGAGCATGCGGATCCAAGGCATCAGCAGGTTGAACTATTCTCCCACAGTCGCACGGAGGCCGAGAGCAACACTGTTCCCTCCATGTCTACCGGCTACGATCCGACGAAAGTCAAACCGGAAGGGGAGAACGGCCTTCCCAGCATGTTCTATCCACCATCAGCCAGCTCATACTACTCGCAGCCACGCTGCGGGAGGTTTGAGGGCAAAAGCAGCTCTAGTGGCTACTACCCGACCAGCATTCCGCCATCTTCGACAATGAACATGACGTAGGCTCCTAGCAAAGGCGAGCTGGCCCATGGGAGGAAGAGTGCGCGCGCAAACGTGGATCACTACGATGCTAATGAGGATGGATCTTTCATTACTTTTACTGCGCTGATTTCCATCGCGGATTTGGTATGGCATGTCGGTACAGATACTTCGGTCAAAGGGAATGGCTGGAGACTCAGCGAATCTGGGGATACAGGACATTTGGCGAAGGAACACAACACGTACCACACTCTTCCGCGTTGTTGTTTTTCGGTTTTCTTTCTTGTTACCGCCATCTTTTCCCCACCACCCAGCCTTTGTGTAGCGGGCACAACATACATCCTGTTGCGGTGCCTTTCTTCTTCTACTTTCGTTTCTCACTGTGTCTATCTTCTCTTCTTCTCCTCTTTTCCTTGTAAGGATTTTCAAAATTGGGTTCTAAAGACTGGGAAGGATTAAGGAAAATGGGAAAACATGGGCAAGACAGGTTCAAATGGAAAGGAAAGGTTCAGGGAAACAGGGAAACAGGGAACAGGCTTCATATGGCATGAAATATCGCGCGGCATTTGCAAAGGATACCCGGGTCTACTCTTTTTTCCGTTGGTTTTTCTCTTATTTGTTCTCTAGTCTTCCGTTACTTTCACTTTGCTTTAACACTATTGACTTCTTTGAGTTTTGTCATGCTTGCGATTGTCGATGCTTGTGTCCATGTCAGGACAACACCTGGCTAACCCGAGCAGGTTTGGAGAAACTGGGTTGAGGTGAGCACCGGGAAAACGGGTTGGTATCTGTCTGGGTTAGATCCCGGGCGGCAAGAAAAGATGCAGACCTCCTTCAGATCTCTCTGGTGAACAGCACTTCTGAGAGCCTGGTTACCCCCAAGAATAGCCGCTAGCTCCTCCCCTCTCTTTGCTTGTTCAACTGAGACGGGTCGTGTCCAGGGACGGCAACCGGGGGTCGAAGTGCATGTTTGCGGCACACATCGAGGCTGTGAAGGCGGGTTGATATACATCGAACCGGCTCGGCTGGTTGGTGGCATTTCTAGGCAGTCTAGTATTCGCCCTCTTTTACGGCTATGAAGAGATGAGGCTCAGCGTATTCGCCTTGGATGCCTGCTGCTACTGGTAGTCGGCTTAGAGATGCAAATGAGGTGTCTTCAAACTTTGCGGCAGCTGTTTCCCGTGTGTGGAAGAGCGACACTTCAGACACAGGGGGAGACATGGTAATCGATGACTTTCTCGTCTTTCTTCATGTATTCTTACTACTCGCGTTACCTTCAGGCTTCTTTGACAATTACCTACCTTGCTATTTTGAAAACATTCCAATCTGAAACTTGCGCAGTGCCTTTGTCTTGCGTTCGTCTTGAGTTAATGATGATCTAGCCTCACACAAGCCAGGGAGCAAAGAGGGACAGCGGACAGGGGTAACTCTCCTAGCCTTCATTTGCCCCGACGTGAAATGCGATTGCTCTTCTTTTGTCGGTCAGATCTGGTTTAATCAGAACAGAAGACAGCAATTGGAGCCCCAGAAAACTTCAGCAAGTCGAGGAGTCTAGTCGAACCCTCCTGCTTTTTGATCGGATCATGACATCCAATCAACCACAATCAACCGAAGAAGTGTCGGGCAGTTGTAGATCACGATAACTGAGGTGCCCGTACAAGCACAAGGTACCTCTAAGTGCAATCCAATCTCCAAGAGCCACTGTACTGGCAGTCAAGTGTTATTCACGCCTGCCGCAGGACTTCGATCCCGGGAAGGACTAAAGATCGTCATGCGCCAAACAACTCGGAGCTCTTACGTCAGGCTCAGCCGATTCAACAAATTCCCCATCACTCCTTCCCTTCCCACACGAGTGATGGAGTTCGTCATGACACGATGTACCTCTGTTAGTGGCTCGAATCTTGATCATGGCAAAATCGATCGCTCTACTACCCCTCTTAACAGTGATTTGGTGATGGTACCTAAGGTACCTACTTCATTCCCGACTAGGCCAGCCCGGGCAATTGTTAACCTACCAGGTAGCTCTACCTCTAGTCGTAACCTCCTTCTGTTCCATGTCTTCTACCTGCCCTGGTAATCTCAAGCCACCTACCTCCCCGGCCGTCTGAAGTAAACCCCAAAGAACTGCTGCCCAAGACACCCAAACTTGCCCATCGGTCTACCAGCCACCGCTTCTAGGTCCCTTTCACTTACGACAAATGATCCGGTGGCATTGCTTCCTGCCTGCCGCTAGCCAGTGCTTTGCTCCAAGTTCAGGATGGAAGTGGAAGTTTGTGAGCCTGATTGCTCTGCCCTACTGAGCCTGGGTGCTTGTCTAGACGGACATGGCTTTTGGGCTCATCACAAGCACTGGCTGAAGAGGTGGAAATCAGGAACTGATCACTGTTCCCATGGAACCTGAACTTGCTTCTCAATCCCGAACCCGACACTGTGCTTTTTCTCAGTCCATTCATCCAAAGAAACATCCAACAGCTTACAGCACACTGCACTGTGACATTCACCTCCAACGCAAAGCGAGCTCGGCAACCACGCATCTCAACTCGTCACACACGTAACACAGCCCAACGTCCCCGGCCAGCATCCAAAGCCCTGGAGTCCTGTCAGGCAGGCTGTGGCAAGATTTGATCTGATCTACAGATCCAGAGCGGTCTAGCCTGTGACACCTTCCTTCCATATGCCGTCTGGCGTCGGAGTAGAGTTTGCGGATGTGGTAGTACAAAGTCTGACATCGACAAGGGTGGAATAAAGAGGGAAGCGCCGTTCCCGCCGCTGGGTTGATACAACAACACCACGACTGTTGTCTGGTGATGATGAGAGCAGTATCCGCGAACCTCCTGGTCAACTATTACCACACGATGATTGACGGTGACAGTCACAAGAAGAATGAAACGTAGATGATATGACAGACAGGTACGCAGCTCTCACACACAAGCCGAGCTTACCTACCTCTACTCACACATGCGAGCCGTTCCGGCCTGGCACTCACTCTGACACAACCTGACTGACTGAGAGTGACTGCTCACACCTCCTTGGTCCCCAATCTCCACGTCCATCTTCATATTTTTTGCACTCCGCTCTGACTCTGCTACCCTCCGTGCTGGCGCTTTCACACCCCTTTCCTTCTCTCAAGGCAATGACCCGGAACCGCGGAATAAGCCGTGCCGTCCTCCCTTCATCCTCCCCTCCTCCAGTCACAGTGTGTATTTTCACTGGTCCCTGTGAAGCTTTGGGCTTATAGAGTGGTATGATCAATCTTGCCATACGTGAGAAAGAAAAGCATGGGAGATAGAATGACTGCTGGGGGCAAAAGGGGGTATGACACAGATAGCCGACCGGTAGGATTTCAAGCTGTGTAAGGGCGGGAAGGGAAGCATGACATGGAGTCAAAAGGGCTACACAACACCAAGGCTTGAAGCCCGATGGCTTGGGATTGTGGAAAGTGGATGTGGAGTGACTGATAACGACGGGGATTTAGTTGCCGTCTGGGGAAAGCGAAAGGGCTTGTGTAAGTTTTGTGGCGTCGATAGGGTCAAAAGCAACGTACCGAAAGACTCTGATATGCCTGCATTTGGCACTGAGCTTTTACCCTTCATTTCTCTGGATTTCATCATCATATGCTTGCCTTGGGATATAACTCCCGCTCTCCATCTGTTGTCATATTTCTCAGGTCATGGTGAAGTTGCTGTTCACTCCTGACATTACCTCATCATCTCCTGATACCGGGCCGACCCTGGTTGGACCCCTCAATCCTCGGTGTAGAATAGTGTGTAAGCCACCCGCCGGGTCGGGGGTATAACGGGCAAGCGGGGCAAGCTCCAGGTCCAGAGAGGTCCAGTCGCGAGACCGCGGAATATGATATCAACTTCTGATGATGTGCCTGTACACTGCACTGCGCTAGGTAACATTCCCGCCAATACCGACCTGCGGAGCCTGGTCCCTTGGATGGTCGGTCGGAAAATTTCCCATTCAGAGTCACAGCACCAACTACCTTACCTAATTGTACACTAGACTAGTTGCCGTCAATAGTAAGGGGTCAGGTCGGTTATATATACCATGCTGTAAGCGTAGACTACCTCTACCTACGCATAGTACATGACATGCATGAACCGTACCGTAGTGTTAGGGATATGGTAACATGGTAAGTGGGAAAGGAAAGGCAGACTCGGAATAGGAAGGCAATTGGAGCCCCGGCGAAGCTGGAATATGCTGGGCGCTAGAGACCGGTGTAAATGCAAGGCAGAGTGTCAATCTGCGCAATCTGCGTGCCAAGGAAAGTCCTCACAGGATGGTAAAGGAGGAAAGGGTTGGGTGTTGTGAAGATGCGGATGTTGTGTGGGTGGGCGGATGCTACGCTGTCGACACTTTTTGCATGGGAAACGTTAACTGCGAGGTTGGATGTATCTTTTTGAGAGGGTGATGTATATCCATGTACTCGGTATAGTTGGCGTGGTATAAGTATCGGCATGTAGAGGTAGTTTGGGGCTTGGCTCTCATGGACATGGTGGTGAGATACGGGTGTTCGGCAAAGCGAGCACGCCTGTTCGTTTCTTGATAGGGCCGTTAGGCTTCCAAAGTTCGAAGTCTTCCACGGTGTTCAAAATCGCTGAGAGAGCACCAAAAGTCAGCATCAGAGAAAGAAGAAACGAGGTGAGGTCTATGATATGGCGTGCAAAGCGGAGAGCACGGGAGTAACGTCCCACGTATCCACACCCTATAAGAGATAGCGTATAGAGCATGGATGACCGCTGTAAACATTCTTCAAGCGTGCCCATCTTTACCGAAGGTGGTTGAGGTAAGACGGATCATCAACTCGCATTTCCCCGGCGTTGAGCGACCAACCTTGGATCGGTCCCGAGAAGCCGGGAGCCAGGGAGTCGTTGATGCTCCCCACAACGCCATTGGAAACACAGCAGGAGGGAACGTAGTGGTAGGTGATATCGTGGGAATCTTTGTGGTGCGATGTCGCACTGGGCTTGAAGCAGTGAGCATAAGGTCCCAGGGAGAACGCCGAAGGACCTCGGAAGTTGCATATGAAGAGCTCGCTTTCCGTGAAGCCCTCAAAAGCGGCAGTGGGTGTGGGAGAGCAGCAAGTTGTTTGACAAGGGTAATAGATAGGATGGGCATCCGGAGGGTATCGTTTAGTGCTGACAGTTGTTTCGACACTGCCGTGTTGTTCAGCTGCCAGTGTCGCCAGTGTCGCCAACTGTCGTCCCGCCCGTTGGCTGCGGTCTAAATAAGGTTTCGGGGGTAAATTGTCAGGTTGCAAATGGAGATGAGAAGTGATAGAAGATCACAGTGTGTTGGGCCTTGGGACTTGGGGCTGAGCGCCATGCCTTGTTGAGCATTAGTCTAACCATCATGGGGACCAACTGAATCATGTTTGAGACCGGGCCGTGACTTCTGGAACCTCTAGAATCGGAAGCCGGTTGTGATATGGAACGTTGACGTTGGACAGAGGACGGTACTCGATGCCGGATGTCGCACACAGATGGACGGTCTGCACACCAGATGCATTGCAGCGCATCGAGCATTGGAATGTTGACATGCGCGCCAGCGGCGAGGGGCCTGCTACTGCGCATCTGCGCCAGTCATTATCCGTTTTTCTTCTGGAACTTGAAACTCGAGACACTGAGGAAGCCGGGTTGACATCCATCTCCTGCCCATGTTTGCTTCGTTATTCGTGATAATTGTCTTCGTTTTTTGATGATGATGCTGGAATCCTTCTTTGTTCAAGGAGATTGCAAAGGCAAGTAGCCGTAATGAGTGAAGGACGAGGAAACAATGAAGGCATCCCCGACCAAACTCCCAACCAAAAATGCCAACTTCATGATCCCGGTGATTGCTCTGTCCGTGTGATCAACAACAAGGATCCCAGCCCCTGAAGAAAACAAGACGGCAGCTAGACTTCATAGGGAATAGCCTCAGCAGAGTGTCTCTGCTGGCGGGTCTGGAGGATATGTATGCGGGGATAAAGCCTGCACAAGAGCGCCAGTCTCCAATTGCACAATCTCCCCTAACCAACCGTGCCAACGACGACGCCATGTCAACCCAACATGCGACTTCAAGGCTCTTCTCACCTTGACCACTCATAGCCGCTGGTGGCCGAGATGGACAACATCAAAATGTCCAATCTCCAGCTCATCAACCATCAGCGCAACAGCTGGGAGCCCAGGCCTCGGCGGCTGGTCCGATACTCCGCTTCATGCTCACGTTAGGCACAAGTCCGATGTCATCTTCTTCCACCCCTTCAGTGACAGTGGTGAAGTAACCCAGCAGATAGACACTCACGATAGACCTTCATCACCCGTTGTTCGCCAATACATCCCTTCAAATCATCCTCATGGTCTCGGTCTGACGACATCGTCAACCTATCGTACGCCTTCATCACCTCCTTGCCGTCATGACACTTGTGGTTGGATGCCACCCGACGCCGCTTTCGTTCTGAGCCTCTTTGACTTCATCAACCTGAAACCAAAAGCTTCATCTTTACAGGTTTCGGTCCCGATCCAAACATCGGGAACATGGGCATTTCCGATCAACAACATAAGCTGTGCGTACGGTTTAGAAGCCTTGTGAGCCGCCTGCGCCGTTTCTCCCTGCGGCCAAGTTAGATTTGTTACACATAGGAAAACTTCCGGCGACACAAACCATGCGTGTCTCTGAGCCTCACGGATGATGCCGTGTGGTTTGTTGGTTGTGCTCGCTTGGTCTCTTGGGAGTCAAAGCACTCGCAATCACTTTGGTTGGAAAGTGAAAAGGGAAAAAAGTATGGCCCGCCGGATGGCGGTTGTCAAGCTGGATGCAGGAAGAAAAAATGTCAAAAAAAGATATTGAGACTCGGATACCGGGAGTCGAACCCGGGGCTGTTGAGAGAGCAGTCACTCCTAAGAAGTGAGAGTCAACGATGTTACCGCTACACCATACCCGATTGAACTGGTATGGTCCGATGTTTGATGGAGAAGTGGCGCCGCAGTACTGATTATGAGTGGAGATAAATTTCTGGTGGAGTCTACGGCAGTTCTGCTGCCCCTCCCTTCGTCATGTTGTGATGGCATCGCGACTGACTACACATCGATGGGCGACTTGCTACGATGTGAATCCAAGTGTACTTCGAGTTCTATGTGAGATGTTGGACGAAACAAACGGGCCAAACAACATGGTGATCCAATCGACTTAGTGCTCTGAAAGGCCTCCTGCAGGACGGTCAAACGGCAGCACCTGCCACGGGCCTCCTACATGTCGCCTTTTACGGTCGCCTTTCACGGTCGCCCTTCACTGTCGGCCTTCGCGGTCGCTCCCTCCACATCACTACTGATAAAGCAGCATCTAAGGATTCCCATTTATATTCTCTCTGCATTTCAACTACTCCTGATTTACCATCGTCCAAACTCCAAAAAGCACCTTCATAGATATCGTATCCTGCTCGGTTTGCATGCACGTTAGTATCAGCACCCCATCCACTTGCCCAACAAGGCATCCAACGTCCCCTCGCTAGAACTTCCGTCGCTGATGCTAACGACGAAGATAGTTGATAGACATCCACGAACGCTCTCCGACTCCAGACCACAAATCACAGCATGGCTACGACTTTCCATCCTTTCCCTCTCCTTCCCTGGGAGCTGCGCGCTCTGATTTGGGAACACACGGTTGAGCCTCGCACAGTCAACGTCCATGCCAAAAAGTATCGTCTTGATGACAATAAATCGGAAGACCCGGCGGAGGGCCCAGTATACGTACGGCTAGTGTCAGCCACGCCTGTGCCGGCAGTCCTACACGCATGCCATGAGGCTCGGGACATGGGACTATACCAGAAGGGCCTTTCTGAGGTTGAGGTGGTTCCAGAGGGCGGCGAGAGCCGCTACCTCTGGGTCAACTTCGATATCGACACGATCGACTTTGGCGAAGATGATCTCTTCAACTACCAGTTAGCAGCCGATTCTGTCAAGCGACTCAGATGCAAAAGGCCAAGGACCCGTGGGCCCGATGTCACGGCGCTCAACAACTTCCAGAATCTGATCGAGGCCCACATAGACTGCGTCAACGAAGACGGCCTGGATGAGTGGTATTCGATCTTTGAACCCTGGAACATTAGCTGCGATCGTAGAAATATCCACCTGATCCAATCGGAGAACAACAATTGCACAATAACATTCCAGGCACTGGAGGAGGAGATTGAGCGCCGACAGCAACTCGAACTGGAGGAATTCCTGGCAGAGCATGGGGATGCGGAACCAGTTTCTGTAAGCGAGATGTTCGCCGGACTTGATCTCAGCGCAATGATGCCTATGCTCCAGCAGATTGGCGAGAGTCTGCAGAACATGGAAGACGACGACAATCATTGAGTGAGCGTAACTGAATGACATGGGCTCTAGTATGGAACTCTTGGGTCTTGCAGACGGTGGATGAGAAGATTAAGGAGCTATAGCTCATACCAACTGGTATGGATCGAGGCGAAAAAAAGAACTTTATACTAGAAAGCCTAGGAGTCACAAGTAGCTGAGATTTTGTGCTCGTACGTTGCCGTGGCTACCATGCAACACATCTTTCTATCCATTCTGTCCATCTGTGAAGGTGATCTTGCCAGCACCTCTCAGCATCTGGGATCCTGTTTTCGACCGCATCTGCCATTGTTTCCTTGCATATGACAACACTTCTTCCATCTCATGAATTCAACCTATTTACTTTGCCTTCTCATTGTTGTCATCTTGTGCTTGCGTCGTTTGTGTGAGGGCTGGGTGAGGCTTTCGTTGATAGCTTGGATAGCAGGCAGGTGTTTGTAACTTAAAACCACTTACCCTCGAATTATGGGATGAAAGTCTTGATCATTTGCACCCAGTGGTTGCCCCCAAGATTGTACTGGTATTATACATGAGATCACAGTTTGGCTGAATAAGGACAACCAAACACTATAACTTTCATCCCATCTTGATGTTGGCATTCTCCCATATCCGTTCCTTCATCTTCATCGAGTTTATGGATCCTATTGTGCTTCCTTGACAAGGACCGCGACGACGAACAACTGATATTTCCATGCGTACATGTATATAAGTCGTCATTGAAAGCTTTCTTTCTCTCTTTCTGTTCTTTCACCACGCACTAACATCCGATCTTGCCTTCTCTTCTTACGACTACACGTATATTGACGGTCTCGAAAAAGCCGAACTTTACCTTCAAGCAGGAGGCTTTTTGATCTTGACAAAACGCACTTCCGGTGGCGTCGTCTTTCTTGTTCTGCTCCTGCGCATCCCTCACCTCACAACCCGTATGTGTCTGGAAATCCTCAGCTTGGCTTCAGAATGGGCGAATATGACGCTCCTCGTGGATTTCCAACACTAACTCACTTCTACACGCATAGTCTATCACATCGCCATACTTCTGGTTCAGTTCAGCTTCCAGCAAGTTATTGTCTTCCTTCTTCCGATGCTTGATAGTTCAAATTATTAACGAAATGTTTTTCACTTAGCAACCAACATACTCTCAAGCCAAAAACAAGAAGAGGCACCTTGACGACAATGGCAACCTCCTTCCATCTTTTCCCCTTCCTCCCTTGGGAACTGCGTGCGAGGGTCTGGGAACTTTCCGCCGAGCCTCGAACCGTCCAAGTCACTACGGTGGAGTATTACCTCCCCCTGACGGCAACCAACCTCGACAACACGAGGTACAAGCGGGTGTCCTCACCCACGCCCATCCCGGCCGTAGTACAAACGTGCCGCGAGTCACGCAACCTCGGCGTATACCGCAAGTGCTTTTCCGAGGTTGAGCGCGTCCCGGAGCGCTTCCTCGAGGTTGTTGAAGGGGAGGGTTACGTCTGGGTCAACGGAGTGAGGCGTTACGTTTGGGTCAACCTCGAGCTTGACACTATCGACATCGGCGGGCAGAGCCCAGCCATACTGAAGCCAGTTGCCAGCACCATCAAGCAGCTAAAGTCTGAGCGCGCTGTGATGGTTGTTGAGGACGTCGAGCCGTTGAGGGATTTCAGCAGTTTGAAAGAACTCCAGATCGGTTGCTGGAGCGAGTGCTCATTTCTTCACTGCGCTTGCATGCTCATGTTGTTTTACAACGGCTACGTGGACGCAAAGCATATCACGCTGACCGACGAGAGCAACGGCCACACTACGAGCTTGTTCGACTGGAATCGGCAACTCGAAGAACGCTTCGAGCCGTACCGGGAGGACTTTGCGGCCGACCTTGAAGCTAGTGGCTGGCAAGTTGATGGCGTTTTTGAGGGAGTGGACAGGCGTACTCGTCTTCACGTCTTGTGGGCTATTGATCAGCACATGCAGGTTCATGATTGCCAGTGGTGAAGTGGGAAGGACTTCAAGCGAAGGAATGACCGAAGTAGGATTGACCACACAGGGGCGAAGGAACTGGCAATTCCATACTTTAAGGTGGTAACAGGACTACGAGAGACGTCAGTTAGTAGTTACTACTGGATGAAGAAACTCGTTAAGATTTCAGGCATCATTCTACTTATCTCAAAGCATATATTTGCCAGTTCACAGAGACCTAAAGATAATTCATGACTTTCGGTGCCGCAGACAGTCGACGTCTCGAGCTTTGATATCTTGCCATTGAAGTTAGCTTTCTTTTTCTGCCGTGTTTACATTGAGAACAGCTTTGACTTACTCTTGATTCCGTCCTCTTCGCATTTGACTCTGTTTAATCTTGGTACTGGAATGAGCGGTCCATACGAGTTCTACCAAGGAAAAAGGTCCCGAGAGCTGCAAGACGCATGCAGATATGGTACCAAAAGAAGCAGTGTCTATGACAATATGCACCTATCTCCATGGTATGCAACGGTTCGCCCACTCTCCCGTTTCTCGTGTCCAGACACCAGCTTTTCCTATTTGATGCTTCCGCTTCCCACGATTCAATCTCTCCATCGTCACATCCTCCGTCACTCGCTCTTGCACCATCAATTCTACCTCTTAAGGTTTTATGGGCTGAGACCCAGGTCTTCGAGTCGTTACCGCTCGCATCTTCACACCACTCTGCCCTCGTTCTCTCCAACGGTGATCCCCCAGGTTGACCGGCTTGTTGCCTTCCGTTTTCAGTGCCCTTGTATGGTTGATTACCAGCATCGTCACTCGACCTTCGACGTCGAACCCAAACCTTCTACAACTTCCCAGGTTGGCTGGCAATTGAGGCCCTCCTTTCCTCACTCCTTCTGCGGTTGGGTTTCCGCTTTTGTTCTTCCCGTCTACCATTAGTACCCTCAATGATTTGATCGACATGGTTTCGTGTTCACGGCTGAGCGCTGACTCTCCTTTGCGACTTGTTGGACCGAGCGCTAACAACAAGAAACTTTCTAGACGCAGGAGTTACTGGTAAGGAAACCTGAACAACCAGCGAAATACCTCCACAATGTCAACCTCCATCGCACCTTTCACCCATTTCGGCGCCTCCCAGCCGAGCTTCACCTTCTAATCTGCAAACATTCGCGCGAATTCGGGCGTGTGGTTGAAGTCCAGATGGATGATTTGCTTCCCCCGTGTCTTCTGTCTCGAACGCCTACCCCGGCCATCCTTCAGACTTGCCGGGAGGCACGATACTCGAACATCTATCAGAAAACCTTTTGGGGTTTCCTACACCCGACAGAGCACGAGCGGAGCTACGTATGGGTCAACTGGGACTGTGATGTTATCAAGGGTACAGTCCACGCCAACCTCCCAACTATTTCTCCCTAGGAACTTCCAATACCCCTCTTTCACCCGAAGAACCCTTTTCAGTGTTCTTTTTCACCCTTTGTATCGATCTTTTCCTCTTTGCTCTTTTCCCTCTCCGGCCACTTTGGAGTTGTTGAACGAGTTGCAAGTTTGGACAGCACGGCGTTTACCACCGAAACCTCCCACCTAGCTATTGAACATGAAGTTCGCAATCGACTGAATCGAGCCTCGCGAGGTTGACGTCCGTGTGGTTTCCCGGCAAGTTGAGGAAGCAAAAAAGAACAATGGAACCAACAGGCTTAATCTGTTTGGCAGTCAGCATATTCATAAGATGCGTTTTCAGGTTGAAATGGACGCGAGAGAGGGAACTCCGGGGCGATTCGAATTCTGGATGGTAGCTGTACGTACAGAACTATGGAGTGGATACCTACGATGTCAATTCTTGCTCTTAAACTCCATATTCGGTGCATGCATTCAAATCATGACAATTGCCATTCACTGGTATTGCCATTCACCATTGCAGGTAGGTACCGGTGCCGTCTAATTGCCATGGCCCCACTACGCTGTCCCCTCCTGCCATTCTTCTAAGCGTCCAGCGCGACGCGCCGTCTGATCTTTTCCCTGTTCCTTTTTTTCCTCTCATGTTCTTGCGTACTTTTTCGATTCCCATCACCTGTCGTCAAGCTTGTTTCACGCACTCACCCAAAGAACCGCGTGCCAGCTCCAGAGCACCAACCCGGTCTTGTGTCCTCAACCCTCCCCTCTATCGATACAGAACAAAGCCAACTTCCTGCATCCATTTCTCGGGGAAGGCGGCCTTCAGAGCCAAGCAGCACCTGCTTCACAGACAACATTGTTCTTGCGCAGGACCACAAAGCGGCAATCTACATCGACACTGAGACGGAAGTCCTGGGCTCTTGGTCCTTGTATCGCACAAGGCGACTGTATTTCTACCTTTTGAAGGGTCTTGCAGCAACTCCCACGTTGTAAGTTCATCTGGTACTTTCCCATTTCCCTTCTTCTGGGTTTACGTCCGTTGCAGCTGTCGATTTTGGTGCTGACGACCCCATGCTTTGATTTCCAGTGTACCTTCAAAGCATAGAAAACGCAGCTACGACCTGCCTTCCAGTCGCAAAAACAGGATGTCTACCACCGGAACTTTCCATCCATTCCCTCGCCTCCCGTGGGAGCTCCGTGCCATGATATGGAAGTTCGCGGTCGTGTCTCGCGAGGTTGACGTCCGCGTGGTTACCCGGCGAATCCAAGGCAAACTCCGTATACAGCTGCTTTCGGGAACTCCACCGCCGGCGATAGTTCAAGTCTGCAAGGAATCCCGCGACCTCGGAGTGTACCAAAAGGCCTTCGCGGAAATCCCAGTGAACACATTTGACTTCCAGCGCAAATATGTGTGGATTAACTGGGAGTATGACACCATTCGGGTGATGATGACGAATCTGGGCCATTTCAGATACGAAAGCATCCAAAATTCGATTCAGCGGCTCAGCATCGACAGAGACAGGCTCTATTCGGGAGAGATCGATGACCTGCAGGGATTCAAAAACCTCAAACAGCTTTATATCAGTACACACGACAGCTGGAACTTTCGATGGGTCTTTCGGGAGAACCCCCTTTCTTGCGGCCAGAAAAATATCCTCATTGACGACGCCGAGGACTACATTACGCTCAACAGCTTCGAATGGGATAAGCAATTTGACGAGAGACTGGAATATAGCACGGCCGCTGGAATGGTCCTTGTTGGAGATGACTTTGTAGGTGTTGACCTCTGGTAACCGTGTCTGGATGGTGAGAGGTATCTGAACGCCATCCGGCCTGGCTATGATAAAGAACGACGAAGAACGATGGAACCAACAGGTTCAAAATTTTGAGCGGTCAGCATGTTCAAAGGATGCGTTCCAAGTATAAAAGGACGCAAGGAAAAAAAGACAGGCGAAATTTGACCTCGATCTGAATGTCCGGGGAATGTTTGTATCAAGAGTACTATGGACACAACTCGCATACAATTGACACTACGTTCTCTTATTTACAGAGCTTATTTGGTGATAAAGTGATATATTTGTGTGAAAAAAAGGTTTGAGTGAATGCGCAAAAGCGGTGAAATGCGAGGGTAGATGCAAAAAGCACATGCAATGCCATAACCTCCTCTCGCGGCACTCCTAATCTGAATCTGGGCCGTCAACTTTGAGTCCCACAGAACTCAGGCCCCTCCAAATAAATATTTTGGTACAATGATGCTCCTCACTCGCCAGAACCTGCATGTCAGACGGTGATCATTGAATGGGCTCTCCATCAACTGTTTCTCTCGCCTTCTTCCTGTTGCCCGCAAGCATGGCATGGTGAATAGGTCCAATTTCCAGTGAATCCCAAGACCCGTCACAGCTCATTTCACAGTTGTTCGCCAAATGGGAGCACGTGGCCGCAATTCACTTACCATCACAGTAGGTATTAATATCTGAACAGACGTCGCTGACCGTCATCAAGAAGACTGACAAATTTGTCCACCCATCTAACGATCAAATCCTCCTTCCTCTTACCAGACTCCACGAGGTATGTGTCAGCTCTCTGGAAGCAAATAACGAACGAGACTGGCTGCGTTCTGCAATGTTTCTATTACACGTTGCTTACCGTTTCTCTGTCTCCTTGGCAGGCAGAAGCTAACATCTCATTCTTTACGCAGTTACCCCCTCGACGCAAAGCCTACAAACAGCATACGCCATGGCCACCACCTTCCATAGGTTTCTGGATCTTCCCTGGGAGATCCAAGATCAGATATGGAAGCTCGGTGGTGTCGAACCTCGGACTGTCAAGATCCGTAGAGTTCGCGTGGAAACCAAAGATTCCAAGTCCGCCCAAGGAAAGAGCAACGGCATCAAAGGGCCCTTGTTTGAGCTCGTCACGACCACGCCGCTTCCGCCAGCCGTAGTCGCAACCTACCAAGGAACTAACTACCAATCCCAAGCCTACCATCGAGTCTTTTCCGAGCTGGACACCATCAGATCCGGTGATGAGCGCCGGTTCGTCTGGCTGAACCTGGACATTGACACGGTCGACGTCGGCTTCTCCAAGGGACACCACCTGTGGGACTATGGCCCCGTTGCGCATGATATCCTGCGCCTCAAATTTGAGACGGCACGCTTCGGGAAGACTGATGGCTACGCCCTCAAGAACTCGTTCGTCAACTTGCAGGAGCTGCACATCACCTTCTCGGGCAAGGAGCCGCTGATTCCAGGAGACAGGATGTGGCAGCTGGCACGTGTTTTGCCGCGCTCTATCAAGAAGGTCGTGGTGCACAATACTGCCGAGGGCGCAAGCGAGTCCACGTTCCAGTTGGATGCACTTCCGGTGTCCAACGGTTGGAGAACCCCCGGAGTTGAAGTTAAAAGCTTCCCGGGGTATCTACCCGGCGACAGGTTTTTGAAGGTGACGGTTATTGACTCGAACGGCGGGGACGGAAAAGGAACCATCGTGGGATGGTTCAATCTTGATCGTCTGGAGTTTACTTAAAACAGTTACTGGGCCCAGATTCTCCCCTATGCGGGTTTCTTTTGGGCCTAGATGTTGGGAAACAGTCCTGACAAAGTGGAAGGGGGATCATGAACCGGATTGTTGGAGGAATTGGTTGTATGGTACCGCAGGGATCAAATGGGGACATGGAGGAATAATAGAAGGACAGCTAAGGGAGAGTCAACCACATAATGCACGGTACTCAAAGGGGCAAGAAAGCTTTACGCTGTTGAACTTCACTTGGAAACTGGGCGTGAAACTTCAAAGTGAGACGAAGAAGACGATAGCCATGGTAAATCGAAGTGCTACACGGAACATCGATTTGAGTCTCTCAAGGACATCTACCTGCCGGAGCAAAGGGGGCATCGTGTAGCTTGCGACCTGATGTTAAGCACGTAGAGTGAATGCAGTCGATTTTGCTTGGGTGCCGTTCACCCAACTTCAGCTAGTAGCAGCGACCGTGAGTGGCGAGGACTTGTCCTGCATTCACTGGTATGTTCCTTCCTTGTCCAAGGATCCTTCACCTTTCTCGTACCAGAGCAATTCACCCCACTCCTGCCCAAGACCTCAAGCCTTGTGCCCTTTCCCATGTCAACCGCCTTTCAGCCTGGACTCCGTGCACATGCCCGTCTTCCAGCACTCCAAGGACCCCTCCTTCCACACGTCTGAATTTCTCACCTTCCCATCCTTCGTCCCCTCGGCCATCCCATTCCAAGAAGCGAGGCATCGATCGATCTTGCGGGGCTTGACCCTGGAAGTACAGCAGAAGGCGCAACGCATTACTCTTACTGCCCGCGCGGTTCTAATCCTGCCGTCATTTGTCAACCACTGCCCGCCTACGGTTGGAAGGCAGCACTTGCCTGTTCGAGGAAGCCACCCAGGGGCATACTACGTCGTTGGCGACTTCCTCTGGTCACTTTCATCTCTCGCTGGGTCTCAAAGTCACAGCAGGTACGTTATTGCGAGTCAACGAGCTCATCGCCGATGATTCCTTCCAAGCTGACGATGATGTTTCAACCAGACCCCCGCTCCCGGACAAACAGAACCTCGCCAACCAAAACGACAAGCGCCGAGCAAGCAAGATGGCTGCAACCAGCTTTCCTCTGTTCATGTACCTGCCGTTCGAGCTCCGGGCTCGGATCTGGGAGCTCACCGCGGAGCCGCGGACAATCACGGCTACCGAATCGCATACCCTGCAATATCCAATTCCGCCAATCGTTCAGACATGTCGCGAAGCTCGCCAGCTAGGAGTTTACCGCAAGTTTTATCCCAAGTTTCATCACATTCGGGTCATAAACCAGCGGTATTTGTGGGTGAACAAGGACCTCGACATAGTCGACCTCTTGAGCGGCGTATCTGATATGACTTGGCTTCAACCCTATGCGCATATCATCACACGACTTAAGATTAAGGAGCCCCGTGAGCCTTTACCTCTCGAGGTTCTTGCCCTTGGTCGATGTCCCAATCTAAAGGAGCTTCATATTGTCGTTGACGGACCAAGACCGGCATCTGACTGGCACTGCATCTTCACTGTATTTCCTCTCGCTTGCGGCATGGAGAACATCTTCATGGTCGATCCTATGCTCGGCACGGTCGCTCTTAAACGCGAATACAGAAGCTCTGAAGAGGATTTGGAAACAAGCGCACAGGTCCTTGAATGTCAATTGTTTTTCACTCGCTGTGGTACCGAATGGGGCCCCCGTTGCCCTCGCCCTCGGTACCATAGACCCCATGAGAGACGGCCACTTCCGGCTCCCTAAACCTCAGAGGATTCAGTATACTTCTAAGAAGAAGAGGAGGACTTAATACCGGGGAAAGGGAAGGAAAAAGCCATTAGAGAACATCGTGGGGGCAAGGGTTCGACGAAACACAAGAGAAGGCATGTAGATGAGAGATACGATCTCTCGCCATCGCTCTGTAGATACCTAATACATAATTGCGTCCAATACAAGGATATCAAATCCATATATACGAGTTATTTGTCGCTCAATGACCATTTTGCGTAGTTGAACTCCTCCTATGCCAGTCAACGTACACAAGAACATGGAAATTTCACCAGATTTATGATGGCGGAGATATTCTCGTGTCGAGGGTGACCTCCGTTTTCAAAGCTTCCGGGACAGCTTGATACAGCCCCGGCTATCGGCACCCGGAGATAAACTTGGTAGGTCCGGTGATTGGCTGTCCGGAACAGAATGCGGAGTAGACTAACACTGTTATCAGTAATAGAAGCCGTCCCAAGCTCTTTATCATCACCCCCCGCAATCGGCAGTCGTGATATCGTGGTCGTGATCGACCTATAAGAGCCACGATGGCCCGAGAACTGTCGGCTCACCGTCTCCCTCTCAGATATCATACTTATTTCTTTGCAGCTTCTCACTCAGTTATTCACCATGACTCTCGAATACCCCATCCCTTGGGAGGCCCGCGCCGCAAAGAAGCGGGAAGACACTCTCGCAAAGATTCCGGCAGAATGGCGACTAAGTGCTGCGGATCTCGAGTTTGCGGCCCAGCAGCGTGATCTTACAGGACCTTTCGTCGAACGCTTCTTGGAGCCCGAGGTGATCGACATCGTCAAAACGGATAGTGTCCCTCTTGTCAATGACATCAGGGCCGGCAAACGCTCGGCGGTGGAGGTCACGAAGGCGTTCTGCAAGACGGCTGCTGTTGCTCATCAGATTGTCTGTATCTCCCTGATTTCCCGTCGGTGAAAGGCACATTAGCTGACAGCAATGCAAGAACAACTGTCTCCTCGAAATCTTTTTCGACGCCGCCATCAAGCGTGCTGAAGAACTCGACGAGTACCTCCGAGTAAACGGCGAGCCCGTCGGCCCCCTTCACGGCCTACCCATCAGCCTAAAAGACCAATTCCACGTCAAAGGCGTCGACACCACCATGGGCTACGTCGGCTGGATCGGCGGCAACATGGGCATCACCGACCCTAGCAAAACCCACCAAGTCGAAAGCCAAATCACCAAAGAGCTACTATCCTGCGGCGCCGTGCTGTTCTGCAAGACCAGCGTCCCGCAAACTCTTTTGATCGGTGACACCTACAACAACATCATCGGCCGCACGCTCAACCCGCACAACCACCACCTCTCCTGCGGCGGGTCATCAGGCGGCGAAGCGGCGCTCATGGCTCTGCGCGGGAGCACGCTGGGCGTTGGGACCGACATTGGCGGGTCGGTACGCATCCCGGCTGCCTTCTGCGGTATCTTCTCGCTGAAGCCGACTCCGGAACGAGTTTCTTATCGCGATGCGGCGAATACGAATCCTGGACAGAACACGTACCGCTCGACGGTGGGGTTCATGAGCACTTCGCTTGAGGGGTGTGAGCTGGCGCTCAAGTCGGTGTTGTCCACGAGGCCGTGGGTGCAGGATCCGGCTGTTGTGCCGATTCCTTACCGGCAGGAGGTTCTTGATGATGTACTTTCTCGTGCCGAGGCAAGTGGTAAAGTGAAGACTGGTAAGCCGCTAAAGTTGGGTATCCTCTGGCGAGACGGCGCCGTTGAACCACACCCGCCTATTCGAAGGGGCATGGCGATGGTGGCTGAGGCGGTAAAGAAGGCGGGGCATAAGTTGGTGGATTGGAACCCGCCGGATCATGCGGTTGCTCAGAAGATTCACGTAAGTTCTTCCCTGATTCCCTTGCAAAGCTGTCCCTAACCGCGTGTTGTTAGTACTCCTTCCTCCTAGCCGACGGCGCGCGCGACGTCCACGACAACCTCCTTCTCTCGGGGGAACCTCTGATCGCGGACTTGCAAGCGTACTTTAACCTCAAAGACCCCATTCCCCTGCTGGAATACCAAGACTTGACCGTCCGAGGACTGGCTAACGAGCAGGCCTACTCAGACTACTGGAACTCTCTGACGGCAGAGGATGGACAAGAAGTCGACGCCGTCATCATGCCCGTTGCTCCCCACGGAGCCGTGATTCCGGGGAGGTATTACCACCTCGGTTACACCGAAGTGGTTAACTTGCTGAATTATAGCGCGGCGGTGATCCCCGTGACGAAGGCTGACAAGGGGCTGGATGGGGTTGATGGGACGTATAAGCCTGTGAATGAGGTTGATAGGGCGAATTGGGAGTCTTGTGAGTTTCCGCCTATCGCTGGAAGATTTGCCATGTCATGGGACAAGAGCTAACGACGAGTGATGTCTAGATGACCCGGAGATCTATCACGGTGCGCCGGTGGGTGTGCAGATTGTGGCGAGGAAGTTTGAGGAGGAGAAGGTATTGGCTATTGCGAAGCTGGTTCATGCCGCGCTTTTGGATGTCCAGTCTGCTTGATGGATGTTGAAGGCGCGTTGTATCGTTGCTGAGGCCATAGGGCTGGACAGCCCGGTCTGGGGAAGAGGCACCGCGGATGACGGCTCATCGGTTGGATTTGCGGATGCTGAGTTCAATTACTCATGACGTGTGGTAGTCGATTTGACCTCCTAGCTCAGTAATTTTGGTCCGGAAACTAGCCGCGTTTTGGATCCCAAGCCTGCCGCGTCAGGTAAACGTGATTCAGATGATCAAGAGGCATGTCGTGTTGGGTGTTCGGTGTGGTGCGAAAGCGGAAGGCGTTTGAGGACCGGGCCTGAAAACAAAGCGCTCACCCGATGTTGTTAGTGAGAGACTTCCACGAGAGACTTTGCATTTCCCTCAATCAAGTCCAACCTAGCGTTTTAGAGCGCATCTCTCAGGATGAAGAACCGTAGAAAACAAGACACAAAGTTTTCCTTATGCCTATTAACAACCGTAACGTACTCCCCGTCGTAATGTGGTCCTTCGATCTTTGGGAGAATACCAAGGTCAAGAACCGTGCTAACAGCCAGCCAGCGGATGGCAGAACGGACGCGCTATGAGTGCACGGGCCACAATGCCGACCGATACCACCCGCTTTTTGTTCGCTTCTTTCCTTTTTCTCTTTCCCACCACATCACATTCCTTTTCCTTGCACATACATTTCATTGTTCGTAAGTTTTTGAGCCTTGCGTGTGTTTTTCATCCAAACCTTCCAGTGTCACAATTCGTGCCATATTGGCCAGTGAGACTGAAACCGCCGCGAACGGACGACGCCGATCGCGGACGGGAAAATCGCCGGCGACGACGGGATGGACGGATGGGCTCAGGCGGCCGAACCGGTCCGCAAGAATAACGGCGATGACGATATTGAACTGGCCCACTACGATTCAGCCGAACCTCAGGATAGCATCCCGAATGCTGAGCCCTCACGGCACGCCAATCCGACCAACGCCGGCACCACCGACCCTCCTGGCGACAATGACCCTCCCTTAACTCCTCCAGCTCCCATCCCAATAGGAATCTCCCGCTCCCTAACCCTCCGCCTCTACACCTCGCACTTCCTCTCCACCTGGAACTCGCGCCTTTTCGAAGCCGGCGTCGTCTACTTCCTCGCCTCCATCTTCCCCGACAACCTCCTGCCCGTCTCCATCTACGCACTCTCGCGCAACATCGCCGCCATCATCTTCGCCGTTCCCGTCGGCCACTGGATCGACACCGCTCATCGGTTGACCGTCGTGCGCGCCTCCATCGTGGGTCAGCGACTAGCTGTTGCCGCCTCTTGCGGTCTCTTTTGGGCGCTACTGGAGTTGCGGCTGGGATGGCAGCAGTCCAAGTTGGTTGACGGGATTTTCGGGGTCAGCGTATTGCTGGCGTGCGTGGAGAAGCTGGCGGCAAGCGTGAACTTAATTGCGGTGGAGAGGGATTGGGTGGTGGTGATCACGCAGGGAAACGAGGAGGCGAGGAGGAAGATGAATGCGAGGATGCGGAGGATCGATTTGTTTTGCAAGTTGCTGGGACCGCTGACGGTGGCGTTGATTGCGGCGGCGTCGGTGAAGGCGGCGGTGTATGCGACGCTGGGGATGAATCTGGCGTCGGTCGTGACGGAGTATCTTTGCATCGAGACGGTGTTTCGGAGGGTGCCGGGGCTGGGACGTCCTGCTCCGGAGGATCTGGCTGTTCAGTCCTTGGAGCCGTGTTCGGCAACTGGCTCTGAGGGGCGAAGAGGTGCTGCTGCTGGCGGTGGTACCCTTATCCAGCTTTGGACTTGGCTTCGGGGCGTATCATGGCGCAAGCTGCTCATGATCCCCTCTTTGCGTCTCTACTTTGGCCATCCAGCCGTTCTTCCCTCGTTTGCGCTTTCGCTCCTGTACCTCACTGTCCTCTCTTTCTCAGGTCAGATGCTGACCTACCTACTCGCCTCCAACCTCAACCTATGGCAAGTGGGCATCATCCGCGGCATCTCGACAATGTTCGAACTTAGTGCCACATGGATCGCTCCCCGTCTGATGAAGCGCATTGGCGTCCTCCGCACTGGCTTGTGGTCAGTTAGTTGGCAGATGACCTGGCTTGCCGGCGGCGTCTCCTGCTTCTTCTACTACTACGGGAAGGGCTATGAGGCGACTAGACGTAGTCTTATGTCCGCTGTTGGTCTGGTCGTTGCCGTGGCTTTCAGTCGTATCGGCCTATGGGGCTTTGACCTTTCGGTACAGAACATTGTTCAAGATGTAAGACGCCCTCATCTTTTTTCGCTTTCCATCCTCAGTACATCCAAGCTATGCGTTGCTACTAACAACTGCCTCCATAAACAGGAAGTCCAAGACGACCGCAGAGGCATCTTCTCCTCAGTCGAAGCCTCGTTCCAAAACATATTCGAAATGCTGGCATGGGCACTCACCATCATCTGGCCCAACCCGAACTCGTTCCAGTGGCCTATCGTTATCAGCGTCGCGGCAGTCTACGTGGCTGGCGGACTCTTCGCCCATTTCTTGCGTCGTCGTAGAGGCCATCTCTTGCACCCACCGGCGTGCCTCAAAAGCAAGGCGCGTCGACGGAACATCTCAAGAAGATCTTTTGGGATCGGTTGGGGTCGGCGTTCGAGACGCAGTAACAGTGACAGCATTATTCTATGACATGTTGGCGAGTTTATCAAGTATACAGTTCTTCCTTATTCACGGAGTTGTTCATTTCTATGAATCACATGGCGCAAGAACAACACAAGGCTGCGACCGCAACCGTCACAATATTGTTTTCTATCCTTTCAGCTCAAGTGACACAACTTCAAACTTCGGTTACATCCCCGCCTTCCAGAACCAATTGTTGACAGCCTTCTGACTTTTTGGCTGCCACATCTATATGCAGGATGGTGGAAGCCTTGTGGTTCGAACCGTCATTCTTCGCCGCATTTCCGTCTTAGTCGGAGCCTTATTACGGTTTGTCACGGTTCAACTTGAAGACCGGCTTTGGGAATACGTCCTCGACCAGAATCATAATCACCATAGTTGATGAAGCCTGATGTCTATAAGATGTCCAAGATCCGCTTTATGAGTTCATTCCTCGTGCTTCCTCTCCCACAGCCAGTCCTGGTCCATTACTTCCCCATTATTGCCTTCCTCACTCACGAAACAACCCAACACCTTCATTCTTCCACGTCAATTCCTCACAATGCCAAACTCAATCTACTGCAACGCCGAAGGCTGCGAGAACGATAAGGTCAGAACACCTCAAGTACAGTATCAATACTGTTCTTACCGTTAGTTGCCACCATCTCTCAACTCATCTACCTACCAGTCGTCAACATGAACAGAGCCGGCTTCTAATGGGGCTATGACATGGATAGACAAATGCGCCTACTCCACGTGCGGTCATCGGAATGTGTGGGGTACGTGGTATTGCGGTGCACGTATGTCTTTATTTCCTCTCGTTGCATATGGTTGTGTGATGTGGTGATGTTTCGACGTTGACAACAGGAAATAGACCAAGACCAGAAGTGATGGATTCTTGAGAGATGGTAGGCAAGTGTTAAGGGAGAGAGGACTAGAGATATTGGGTATCACGCCGTGCCGGTAGTCTAGGTCTAGTAGCTTCGATATGAAGCACTTGTTTCTTTTTGATCTTGTAGATTAAACCGATTGACCCATCGATTTACTCGGCTCGCCTTTTCACACAATGATGCTACATATGTACCCTCAAACTTGTAGTGTGCGTCCCGTATTAGGCGTAGGTCCGGGGTCTGTCTCCTTTCCATTTTCCAATCAGGCATGGGTTCCTGACCGGTCAACAAACAAGCCAACGATAGAGATGGCATGTGTAGATTGCCCCTACATGTGTTTTAAGCTAGAGCCTAAGCACCGAGTTGGTTCGCTCGTCTAGAGTAGATCTATTGCACACTGCTGCAAGCCACGCTTGAAACGTGGTACATAACCTCACCAATGTTGGAACAGGCTGGGCGAGCAGCAAAGGAGGCTTGGTTGTATGCGTGCATAGCTTTCTCAACGTCTCATACCCTCAGGGGTGCAGAGGTTGAAAATAACGACAACAAACAACAACAATCGCTTTTTCTCATAGATCCCTCTAACCGGGAAATTGAACCACTTTTGCCAAGACAAAATTGCGCTCTTCCCATTGGTTTATTCGACTTACAGCGACATGTTGGTCAAGGCAGAAACCAATTCTTGGCAAAGCCTGCACCAAAGTTTAGGTGACTCTAAAGTAGACACCCACGTGACGAGGTAGATTCGGCTTTGGCAAAAAACGGTTCAATTTTTCCGTCAAAGGGATACAGGATTTACGCGCCTCGGCCAGCCATTCGCGTACGTCACTCGTTTTCGAACTACCTCCATCCAATTATCCATTCCCTAAACACATGCATGCAGCCACTAGTGCCAAACCCATCCCCCATTTTACAACCGACGTGGCTAGCCATTTCCCGCACATCACTCTATTTTCGAACTCCATCCTCCATGCTCCAAAACACATATCTACGACCTCACCCTCCCTTCCGTTGTCACCATCATGGTCCGCACTCGAGCTCAGACAAGCCAACCCTTAACAAGCCAGCAACCCCAGGGCATCCGCAAAAGCACACCTCGAAAGCGCGGTCGCCGGCGAGAGAAGACACTCGAGCCCAGCCCTGACCCAGACCCAGACCCGACAGGACAGGAACACACGCCTCAAGAGCAAGCTGGATCAGATCAAGTCGAGTCAACGCGTGGCTCACTAAACCAAGAGGTATGACGCGCCTGTCCTCCTTGTGATCTGTCAGCTAATATGCTTTAGAATCGAGAAGTGTCCGTCGAATGCAAAGACCGGAAGTCGTTGCCTGCCGGTACAGATCCACTCGAGCACACTTCAGACGAACACCATCGAAAACGCCGACGAACATCTCTTGAACAGCAAGACCCTCCTCACCACTCTCTCCGTTCCGCAGGCAATTCTCCGCCCCTCTCCACGGCGTCCGCTCATCATCTCGAACCCCCAGCTTTGCCAGCATCGCCGGCTCCCGTCCAGGTACCCGAAGAGGCTGCGAGTAGCAACACAAAGGATCAGCGATATATCATCGATTACTGGAGGAGGGAAGGTTCTTGGCCCAAGACATATTTCAAACAGGACGACTACACCAGAAAACATTTCGAAAAGGAGCCGGAAGAAGATCGCTGGCTCAAGGAAATGGATCCAGCCACAAGGCTTCTTTTTGATCGTTACGATCCAGCCGCAAGGCTTCTTTTCGTGAAGAGGAAGGTCCCGGCAATTCTCAACCGCAAGCGATCGAGATCTAACAGTTCCACGTCAACCTCTATGCCGCCACCTTCTATCACCATGACCCCTAGCGATCAGAGACCAAGAGAAGAGAAAAGTGCCCCATACCGGGGTGCCCAATACCCGTCCGTACTCAGGGTCATGGGTTCATATATGGAGAAGTCACCGTTAGGTATCTCGGACAAGAGTAGGAGCCTTTGCAAGACCCTTCTCAATACTCAACAACCGGCACCCAAAAACTCGCTCTTTGACGACGATATCTTCGAGAAGGTCTGCGATAAGCTTTTGAACAGGAACGAGGCCAGGGTCGTTCTAGATCTCCTTCGGCTGATCGTTCCTTCAGCGGAGCAACACGCCCTTCGTGCCAGACACCTCGAACACCTTGACCTTGTCGAAAGTGTGAATGAGGGCTGGAACAATTCATGCCCTCTCACCGGTATCATTCGCCCTCAACCCGATTACTCTGCCGGCTTCGGACGGGAGGCATTTACCAAGGAACAGATGGACAAACTAGGGCCATTTATCGGTGACTCTCTCCCCGGAGATCAATCCTTTTTCATGGCCACGTACTATATGTACTTCCCGTTCCTAACCTGTGAGGCGAAGTGCGGCAGTGCGGCACTCGAAATCGCAGACCGACAGAACGCCCACAGCATGACACTCGCGGTGCGAGCCATCGTCGAACTCTTCCGTCTTGTAAAGCGCGAAGATGAGGTTAACCGGCAAATTCTCGCATTCTCTATCTCCTATAACCAGAATTTTGTATGCATCTACGGCCACTACCCGGTAATAAATGGTAAGGATACCAAGTATTACCGCCATCCAATTCATGAATTTAGTTTTACATCGCTCGAGGGAAAGGAGAAGTGGACAGCGTACCGATTCGTCAAGAACGTGTACGATATATGGGCGCCCGATCACTTCAAGAACATCTGCTCCGCCATTGACCAGTTGCTGGCGCCGGATATCAGTGATTCATCGCTTTCTGAGGCAACTGGACTTTCGCAGAACTTGGGGAATCTGATGCAGTTAGAGCAGCTGCCTACGGCCGCCCCAACCCACGGTTCTCAGAGCCTTGACATGCCAATCCCGGTTGGCAATGTTTAGTACAGGGACGCCAACAAAGGCCAGGGGCACACGCCTTTTCGGAAGCCACAGAGGAAAGAAACCAGTACAATCTCGAACACCGACCAGCAAGGTCAGCAAGGCCAACCGGCCCTAGTTGGTGAGCCAAGATGACTGGTTCGTATCATAGCGTGCTGGGAAAAACAAGGATATCCGACAATTCAAGATGAGTGCGAAAGAATATGTACAGAAAGGTAAAAAGATGGGAAAGGGGAAAGAAAAACGAAGACAAAAAAAGACATACAACACCAGGGATTCGCTGATCGTCACCGACCCAACTACTAGTCTGGCCCTCACTGGCTTATCTATGGGAGAGCGGACGGGATCCCGAGTTTTCCAGTGGGTATGGTCGTATGTGCTTATTCACACTGATGCATCGACCTATATTCCTCTTTAGTGATTTGTGACCTGGCATTGTTGCAAGCAGCTGTTGTGAGATGAAGCGAAAGTATCTTGTAAGGTTCTCGCTCTGGAGCTTTTGGTCTTAGCGAATGCCCGCCCTAGCAGCAAGTCACATCGAGATCCCATTAAAAAATTGATGAGCACAGCACGATATCTCAAGAAGATGACATTAAGATCAACACTTGTTAACACTCTTGATAGGCCGCCCTAGAGGCACCCCATCACCGGGCATCCAGGCCTTTCGTGTCGAAAATCACAGTTTCCCCATACGAAACTAGCAATGGTCCCATCCCCCACATTCCATCATCCGATGTTTGTTTGCGGCTCAAAGACCGTTGGGACGTTCGGAATCGCGGCGGATGTGACCATGTGTGGGGCGCCCGATATGAGTATCGTTCGAGATATCGTTTGAGGTTTTGAGATTTGTGGTGAGGGGAAGCCTGCGCGCGCGGAAAGGGGGGCTCGGCGGAAATGGAACGGGCCGACGAACTTTTAGGGGAACCTGATGATGTTTTTGACCCGAAGAGTGTGTTGAGAAGTTCGTCAAGGCAAGGTTCGGAATCTGAGGTGTCAAAACCGTACTACCCGTGGACAAACTGTTTGAGATGTCGGATGTCGTCGAGCTGGTGGTGTTCAACTTGGAGATTTCGACGAGGCCCCACTCGTAGGGCGTAGCGCGTGTACAATTGTGGAATGCTTGTGTCAAGGATAAAATAACCACTTTTAACCTTTTTCTTTGACAGGCAATATTTTGCCGATTCCGTTCGACCTTGGAAGCTCCGGTTAAAACGGTTATTATCAGATTTTGGGGTCGACCAGGAACTAAAACACAAGGTCTCGTAACAGTTTTCCTAGGTGCAAAGATACGTGCAGCGTGTTTCGTAACGTAACTGAATTTAATGTTCTTTATTTCTTGACATTTATCACATGTGTCGAGACATCAACCATCACCGATCTCAACCACCGCCAGCAACAACCACAGACATCACATCCCCAAACAACAGCCAACCAACCCCTGCATCCACCAGCTGCGCAAACACGTGTAATTCAACGACACATTTCAAAAACATACGAACCACTCAACTCAGTTGAACGCATATGCTAGCGACCGCAACGTCGGTTCAATCTTTCGTTCGTCCGTTCGTCGTTCGTCCATCTGCCCTACCCGTGGCATCAAGGAAACAACGACAGGTCTTTGAGACCGTTAACCACAAATGGCCGCCTGCATCGAACAACCGAGACAACTCTGCTCCAGTACAACCTCACGGGGAAGCGTGCTTGCATGACCGGTCTGCGACTTCATTTGTCCATAATTTGGCTTGCTAGGAAGCAAGGTACCGTACACAGGTAGCGATCACTTCTTCACATATGAAAATAAGGAGGAGTATTCATCGCTGTATTTCTCAAGATGTATCACTCATTCCTCGGCCATAATTCCCTCCTTGAGCCTCAGCATATTCTGGAGATGAACCGAAGCTCGGCTACCGCCACCGGTCAAGGAAAGTAAAACCACAATTTAGGCAGGTCCTGAGTACCCTTCCCCTTGTCCATGTACGCAAGTTTGAGATACACAGGATATTCTATAACACCATCGGATCACGGTTAATAACGAATTTCCCGGTCCCGACCTCTAATCTTCGGCCTGGTTACAGTGGCAGTTCCTAATCCTGGTGCTAGCAACCCACAAGTCCCGGTCTCTTATAGCCCCGTCCCCCGTCCCCCGGGCCGCGGCTCGAAGCTCAACTCATCTCGGAGAGTGGTGGACCTGGGGTCTCCAGAATCAGGAAGGTCTAGAAGCTGGGGTATAAGTTGGGGAAAAGTACAGGGGTTGTAGAGAGATTGATACGTGGAGGTTGAAACTCCACGGAGTGTCGTCCGGGGATATGATACGGGCTACGAGGTTTATGTTGAAAAAACATGTGATGGCCAATTTGATGCGAATTAACCCATGTGAAGATACCGCTTGAAAGATCGGAAGAGGATGTCCTGACTGGACGCGGAGATTGGACCCTGCCAAGCACGCCATTACAGGTACGCACAATTTGAAGTTTGAAGAAGGGAAGATGGTACGCACTGTGATCTGGACCCTGAAGGCGGTTTGAAGTTCGTAGGAAGCTTAG
Source organism: Sordaria brevicollis (assembly GCA_033439795.1). Taxonomy (NCBI): domain Eukaryota; kingdom Fungi; phylum Ascomycota; class Sordariomycetes; order Sordariales; family Sordariaceae; genus Sordaria; species Sordaria brevicollis. The sequence goes on from JAUTDP010000006.1 coordinate 2,818,847, forward strand.
ATGCTGATACCTATAGAATAGCAGTGATGAACGTTGAGCTCTCTGTCAATATGGACAAAATGGCAATATTTGAGAGGCCTCGACGAACACCAACCTACCAAGCTACCTATCTCCCTTTTTGTGAAAAGGGGAAATGTTACGCCGCATGAACCGCCGCATCAAGACATATCTCAAGCGTTGTACGCCCTTGGGCATCCATACTTGAAAACTCATCTCGCACAAACTTTGATCAAGGTTCTTACTCTTCACACCATCCTTCTAACTCCCGTCCAGCCGAGCACAACCTGATGCTATAGTCCTGGGGATCTTTCCACATCCACGTCGGCCGGCCCCTGACTACCTATCTCGTATACCCTCTCGCTGTAGCTACCGCACCCAGCTACTTCATTAGGTGATGAAATCGAGATTCCATATCCAAGAGCGTAACACAGCATAGGCTCAAGTTCGTCCGTCCCGGTTGAGCCGCTAAGCCGCCGAGCCGCGCCGCTGTGTCACCGTCCTTTGACCGTTCGGTTCCGTGGTTTAAATGCTATCATCCCCTCGTCGGGTAACTGAGAATTTCTATCGTCCACAGGATTGAGCGGAACGGTACATATACGGGCCGGACAAGGGGGCTTGTTATGAACAGATGGCGTCCATGTTTCCTGGATTTTTGCGGCCAAGACAGGAGCAGGCACTCCGGACTATGGACGCACAGCATACCTACTAATCCATAAACCGTTCCTGAGATGCTGATGTAGTGTAGTGTAGGCATCGTGTCTTTCCGCACATTACCTATCTATCCATATCAGACGGCTGTTAAACAACGTGAAGGGTGGATGCGGCAGAGAGAAGCCCGCCGCATCGAGCGACATACAGATCGGATCGGCCCTGCAACCTTGTCTTGCTTTGCGTTGCAACTTGGAGAGTGTCAAAGAGTCAAGCCGCCAAGTAAGAAGGAGTTCGAGGTTCGAGATGTGACTGACGCAACACAACACCGCACTGCGAGTCTTCGACTTGTTTACTCGCTTGTCGTTGGCGAGTTTGAAGTTCTTCCCTGTTTTTCCTCACAGACCTTTTGCCGTCGTCATTGACTTCTTTGGCGAATTCTTGCGCGCACGCTCTTTGAACAGATGAGGGCCGAATGTCAGGCCGACTGAGCGTCCGTCCGTTCGTACTTTTCCCCGGATCAGGGCTCGCTACCTCTCTACGACCGTCCAGGGAAGGATATATCTCTTTCACCGGTGATTGACCGGAATGGCAAGCTTCTCGTCGTCCACAAGTGATGTCTGCATGCTTCGTCCGGACCTTGGAACGAGGGCATTTATATCGATGTAATACCGGTGGTGATTGCCCCCTTGTTCATTGACGTGCCGTGTACAGAAGCCATCATAATGTTCGAGAGAGATTTGGTTCCTGTCAACATGGGGATCGTCCCTACGATGCCGTGCAGTTAGACCTTGAGTGTACAGTACAGCACCTTAACTCCGTAGTTGTAAAGTAAGAAAGAGAAATAAACCGAAAATAACACGGAACAGAGAGCCTTCCTTTATTACAACAGTCCTCACCGTCGCAATTGAGTTCGTTGTCGATGCACCACCACCAACCGCATCAGTAGCACCCAAGCAGCAAGCAGGAGTTTGCCCAGCGCCAGTTTCTTGGCCGAGTCGTTGGCTTCAGTTTGCAGTTGCATCCGCATCCAGTTGTTGCATCGCCCCTGATGAACAACCTCCAGTGCTTTGTCAAGTCCAGCACAGCAGTCACTGGACACTGACACTGGCTGGAAAAATGATGGAAAAAGATACATAGGCGGGCCTATCAGCGTGACATTTGCGCAGTGGTGTTGGCGATCCGGCTGGTTTTCTGCCCTGGAGTTGAGGTTGCTTTTCGAACCCGATCTGGTCTGGTGTTGGTTACATAGCTGGTTGCTTGGCCTCGCTGTCTCGCGCTCTCGCGCTCTGTTTCAGAAGACGACGTCTCACGGACAACGTCTTCCAGCTCTTTGCACCAGTTGCAGACTCGCAATCGGTGGCAGTGAAATCTGAGGTACAGTAGCGGGCGCGGCGGTGCGATTGGTGATCCAGGGGCAACGTGCAATTGGCATTAGCAATTGGGGATGAGATTTTCTTTCCCGCTACGTAGGGCATCACGTAAACACGTGTCCGTTGTGCGACAACTTGTCTTTGTGGCTTTTATCCTTGTGAAGGTGTTTGGCCTGTTGACGAACGGAATGTTCCGGATCGTACACGCACCAAAATCTTTGGTGGTTTGGCGTCCGCCAGTCCGCCGCCCAGTGCCGCCGTGCCGTAGCGTTTGATTGGAGCGTCTGTACGATTCTGTGCCTGAAACTTTGGTTGTAAGGTATCAGTAATGTGTATCGTAACAAACGCTTTGAAATCATTATTACGAAAAGCGGGCCCAACGAACTCTTTTTGCTTTAGGGTTTTCGCCTCCTCCTTATTCCTGGCAGGTGATGTAACAAACCCCCAAGCCTAGTAGGCCTAGTATTATCTCGCTCGCAACCCTCACCACCCCTCCATCCCACACTAAAAACATCCTACACGCCCACAATTAACCCGCCGCCTACTATAGAATAGCAGCAATATAGGGGTATTAAGAATGAGGGTGCAGAGTGTGTATTGTGTAGAATCTGTTCTGTGACTAGGAAAATCCCGCACACAAAAATCAGGGTTTTGCCCAGTAATTTAGATTATATAAGAAAAGCGGTGGTAAGAAACCCACCCTTATATTTGACATACCCCCCTAATTATATTAGCGTATATTAGAAAGCTAATTAAAGGCGCCTAGATAAAGCTATTCCTAAATTCTATACCTTTAAAGTTAATAAATCCCTAAATAATCGCCTTTAAAAGTATCGCCTATTAACCGTATTATATTTAGAAGGTTTGCGGTATTAATTTTTAATAATTAGCCGGGCGCTATAATTTAATAGTTAGAGCGTTGGGGTCTTATATTAAATAATTGTACGGTATTTTTAAATTATATTTAATAATATACTCCCCGGATTATTTTTAATAGCTATCCTTAAAAATCGCGGGTTCGAATCTTATTAGCGCTAAATTTTTTACCTTTTTTCCTTCTTATAAATATTATATAGGATCCTTTTATTTTATAAAGGTTATTTTAATAGAGTAGTATAAATCGATAATTATTTATAATAATATTATCCTTCTTTTTTATTTCTTTAAAGTACTTTATCCCTGCCGGAATTAGATTATTAATATATTCGTATTAATTGGTTTTAATACCTTCTCCTTCTTTTTCTTTAAATTCGAAATATTTATAAGATTTATTTAGCGAATAAATTCCTTATATTTTTTTGCGGTTAATATTTTCGTTAACCCATTAACGATTATTTCGGTTATAGGTACGTAATATACGTTAAATATGCCGCGTTATTATCCCTTTTAGAATTAATAATTATAAATATCGATATATTTAAGTTTAGTTTGAAATTTAACGTTTTTTTTAATAATTAAGCGGATTATTTAAATATTATTATATTTTAATAAAATATTCTCATCGTTAATTCCCAAATTAAGAATTAGTAAATCGAATAAACGTTTTACTTATAAACTTTTACGAGCCTTTTATAATAGGGATAATAATTTAGCTTCGGTAATAAAGGTAATAATAATATCCTATTTATTAATTCGCTAATTAACGGTTTTATTTAATAATTATATAGCGAATCTTTATAAATTTTATCGATTTAGAATATTATTAATATAGGAGGCGTTAATTGAAATTAAGAATAAATTACTACCCTTTAATTAGAGTATATAATCTTTGGTACCTTTAAAATAGGCGAATAATTGGTTAGCGGTAATATAATAAATACTATTAAAATTAATAAAGAAATAGGATAACTTAAAGTTAATAAAAGCGCCATTGGGTTTAATAATAATTAGCGCGTATATAATTTCGTTAATTACTTTTTAATATATTTTAACGGATTTGAGGTTAGTAATACCCTTAAAGGGGAGGAGTTCTTTAATACTTATAGGAGTTTAAAGAAACGATTAGGATTATTAAAATTTCTTTATAATCTTTTTAATATATTCGCGTTAAGATAATTAAATTAACCGCTTTATTCGGTCTCGAATAATTTTAATATTTAGAAATTATTGGATATTATTACCGCCCGTTAATTAGTAGTAACTTTTTAGAACGTTAATAATTTTAATAATATTATATTTATTTTTATTTCAATAAATAAGAATAATATTATTAACGTAAAAGAAAATTATTATACTTTAGTAAGTAAATATATAGGGTTTTATAAAGATAGGGATTAAATTAGCGGTAATAAAAATTTTAATAAATTCGCATTATTATAATAAGGGGGAACGCCGAAAATTATAAAGGGTACGTAATAATTTAATAATTTTACTTTATCGGGTATATTTTAATAATATTCGTATATAAATAAATTTATTAAGAAAGGCGTTAACGAAGGCGTTAATAGTATTGTATTATTTAAATTCGAAGTTAAAGTAACCCGTAATAATTATTATAATATAGAAGGTGCGAATCGTTAAAGTAGCCGCGTAAATATCTTATAAATTTTAAGGTTATTAATCTCCTTTTATAATAAAGTATATTTTATTTTTAAAGTAATAACCCGCTATATTAAATTTATAAATATATATTTATATAAAATCGAGGGGGATAATTCTTTAATACTCTTCTTAATTTACCTACTTTTATAATCCCTTTATATTATAATTTTAAAGATACTCCCTTTTAATTTAACGAAATATCTTTTAAAAAGGATAAAAATAAAAATTTCGGTAGCTTTTAAATAGAAGGGGGAACTTTCAACGGTATAAAGTATTTAATATATTTAATATATTATACTTTTTAATATTATCGATAATAAATTTCAAATTTATATAAAAATCGTTATTATCGATTTCTAACCTAAATTTCTTTAATTAATTTAAACTAATATAATCGATAATACGACTATTATATATATTAATTTAATAGAGATTAAACGCGTTTAAGAAGGATATTACCTAATATAAATACTAATCCGTTCGGGGGAAATAGGTAGGAGGTTGTACTGAAAGGACGCGGTTTAAATTCCTAATAAAAAATGAAGCTAAATTATTAAGGGGAGTCAATAAATTATAATTAATTAATTCATTTATTTTATTTATTATTGTATCCTATTAATTATCCGGTCGTTTTAATATTTAAGGACGTGGTATTTCTTCTTCTTATTTATATATATACCCGGCGGGCTCGGTAGGGATTGTAAGGGTTTTTAATTTTACGGGTATAGGTTCGATAATTAGATTAAAATTATTTAGTTTATTGTCGGTATAATTCTTTAAAATTAGGAAGGGTATAATAAAATCGTCTTCTAATTAATAGAGATTATTTAATTGTGCGGCTAGCTCTTTTAAAGAAATTTTGAACGAATTTTGGAATTTCTCGATATTATTTATAAAAACCTTATTTTTATTAAAGATTACGTTTTTAATTATTATAATCGAATTAATATAAGGATTTTAAATTTAGTAAATATTTAACGATTAATAACCGATTAAATAACTAATTTAAATACGTCTTTTAAACTTCCTCATTTTGTTATAATTGCGTAGGATTTTTATTATAAGCGTAAAAGCTTTATAATTATAAATTTTCAAATATATTAAAGTAGGGATTACCTTTTATTAACCGCCGTCGCGGTTTATTATATAGGCTTTAAAATATTCCTTTGGAATTTTCTAATTAAAATTATATTTAGGAGTTTTATTAAGAAAGTAAGTTATAACCGCTATAATCTTTTTTTAGAATTCTTTTAGAAGGTTTGTAGATTTTTTTATAATTTTAGTTTTTTCGTTAAATATACCCCCCGAACGTTTAACGCCGCCGTTTTATATTTAAATATATAGCGTAGAAAGTTCGACTTTAATACTTTATTATAATAAAAAAGTAATAACCCTAAATTTAATTATTATAATTTTATTATTATATTCGATTATTTATACTTAAATTTAGTATTAGGTCTTTAAACTAATAATAAAGGAAAATAGGGCTACGATAATAGAATCGGTAATTTTTTTAGTAAAGTAATATACTTAAAAGTAATTAGATTAGCGGTTAATTACTATTATTAATATAGAAATTTAATTAAATCCGGCCTTTATTAGAGTATATTCGAAAAAATCGGTAGTTACCTTTTATCCTAATCCTTTAAACGCGACGTAGGTAGCCTTCCCAATTTAACGTTTTAATTTAATTACCGTATATATATTATAATATATTAAATCTAAACCCTTAAGGTATATATTATACTCCTTATTAATTAGTTAAATAAGGGTTTCGGATTTAGGGTAGCTAAATTTAAAATACTAATATAAAGTATCTCCCTCTTAAAATTTCTTAACGGTCTTACTCTAAAGAATTCGAACGTTAAAAGAGGATTAGTTAACGCTATTTTTAAAATTAAAAGGGATATATTCAAAAATAAATTATTAAAAATAATTAAAAATAGAATAATAATAGGAAAGATCGGGGGCGCGAATATAAAAGTTAATAATATCCTAGGAGTAATCGAATTCTATAAATTTTCGAAGAAATACGAGATTATAAATTATATTTAGAATTAGCGTTACGTCGTCTAAATAAAATTTAAAGAAATTACTTTTATTATCGTTAATTAGGATATAAACGGTCCTATATCTTTTAATTATTAATAAACTATTATTAATTTAAATGTAATTTCCTTTATTTATAGGGGTAAAGTTTTTAAAACGGTTAATTTCGTTAAAAATATAGATTATTGTATTTAAATTAAAAATAATTAAATTTTTTAGTAAGTATACGGGAATTTCCTATCGAAATTTTAATATTAAGAAATTAAATTAATAATTAATTTTATTAATCCTTCGACTTTCAAATTAAAATCCGCTATTAAGGGTATTAGTCGTAGATTTTATTAACCTTTTAATAAGAGTCTATTACGTTGGTACGGTTTTAGTATTTAATTTATAGAACCTTTACGTAAATTAAGTACTCCTTTAATAATTTTCGTTAATTATACCCTAAATACGTTAATTAGGAATTTAATTAGAATTAAGCGCTAAAGAGGGGATTATATATTAATATTTATTATAAGAGTAATTAGGTCTTTCGTAAATTTCGTAAATTCGCTTTTAACGCTTATTATTTTAATTATTAATACTTTAATTACGTTTTTTACCGGTATTATTAAAGGCGTCCTTTATAATTCGACCGTTAAATATAGGGGTAGGAAACGTATTGCCTTTTAAGATTTAATTATACGATTTTTTAAGGTAATAATTGTAAATCCGTTCTTTAAAATTGTAGGTTAAATTAAAATAAATAAAATTATTGTTTAAGAGCCTTTTATCCGTAATTTTAAAGGACGTGGCTTAATTTTTAAAAGGGGAATTATTAAATTTATTTATTACGTTAAAAAAATCGGTCTTTTATATTTTAGGGTTAATATATTTATCGACCTTAAAGTATTTATTAATGGTTATAATATATTCCTATTCTTATAATTAATTAATTTAATTATAAGGATAAATTATAATATTAATTTTATTGCGGTAATTAATATAAATATCGTCGTAGGCTTATTCTTCGTTAAATTAAACGTTAAATTTTACTATATTATATTAAGCGGATAGGGAAGTAGTTCTTTTAAAGTAAGTTAATTAAAAATATTAATTAATATTATTTTTTATTTAAATACGAAAAGTAATAATCTTTTCTTTATAAATTTCTTAAATTTTTATATTATAATAATAATCGGTTATAGCTTCCTAATAATTATAGTAATTACGCTCAATTAAAAAATTATAATAATATACTACGTATAAGATTAGAATTAGGGCTAAAGTAATAAAAAAAGTTAAGGCCCTAATAGCCGGCTAAATAACGGTGGTATTAATAAGCGTAAGTGCGGTCGCCTTTTATTAGGAAGGAGGCGGTATTGAAATACGGTTATATATTTTCGAAGAGGGTCCGTTAGCCGTTTAATTTTCCTTAATAGATTGAAAAATCTCTTGTTAAAATTGGGAATCGTTAGTGTTAAAGTTACTAATCGAATTAGTAATAACGGCCGCGGCGTAGATTAAGGGATTTATAAAATTTTTAACGGTAGGCTCTATAGGGATAATAAGCTACGGCTTCCTATTATTGGGATTAATATACTTTTATAATTTTAATTCGAATGCTTTCGATTAAAATCCTTTATCCTATATAATCTAATCGTTAATAAACTTAAGGATGGCGTCGCCCGCTTTTTTAAAATCGGTAATCGAGGATATTATTATAATTATTATTATTAATTAAATATCGCTATTACTACTGTATTCTGCCGGGTTACTGCAATCGGGGGGTAGTAAATAAGACTTTTAATTATAGAATAGCAGTAATATAGGGGTATTGAGAATAAGGGTGTAGAGTGTATATTGTATAGAATCTATTCTGTGATTAGGAAAATCCTGTATACAAAAATCAGGGTTTTGCCCAGTAATCTAGATTATATAAGAAAGGCGGTGGCAGGAAACCCACCCCTGTATTTGACACCTACGCAAAACCTTCTTCGAAGATAACAATTCAAACAGCGAAAAAGAACCCCCGACGAAACTCCCCAGACCCCCGTTCGGACCGCGCTTGCCCCAGAGCACCCCGGCGAGTCCCCAGCTCTCTTTCGAGTTTTGCCAAAATTCCCAAGTGGGAGAGAGAAGTGGAAATGCAGTGCGGAATTAAACGCCAAGAAAACCCCACGGACCCCGGTCGCGCCCAGAATTTTTTTTTCTTTCCTCTCCTTTCAGCGGAGAATTTGCGGAGCCTCCTTCAACCTGCCATCGGTAGATGATGCCGAGGTATGCGAATGGGGAGTGGATGTGGGGAGGGAACTTTCAGTTGCAGAGGTCCAAATTGATTAAGCAATTTCCGATAACAACAATCAGACATACACAGACACGGACAAGTACGTAGACGACGGATTTTGCTCGGCCAAAAGAAAAAGAAGGAGATCCGGCATAAGGCCGAGGAAGACACCGCACCGATCAATTGGCTTGCTTGCTTGTTGGTCGGTCTCCGATTCTGGATCGATTGATCATCCCAGCAAGAAAACGAATCACACCGACCGAAGAAAGAGAAAAATTTTGAGAATTGTTGCGATCGCTTGATTGCAAAAACAAGTGAGATGGTGTCGGCGCATCAAATCGAGATTTCGCCGCAAACCTGGTCCCTCCCCGTTTCCATTCTCCCCCGTGGGGGCTCAAACAGAACCAACCACCAACCCCAACTGCATATACGGGGAAGCTCTCACACGTAGAGAGAAAATTGTGGAAAGGATACGCTCTCACAAGGTCACAAGGAGGCCATCAAGGTGCCCGACACGGAGTTTCTCTCGAGCTGTCATCTGGGCTTTTCTCCATAATATTTCTCCATCGCATGAGCACTTGCTGGACGTTCATGTCAGGGGAAGCCTGCTGCTGCTCCAGCATCGGCGGGTGAATGCAGAGAATGGGGGTCCGCCGCCACCTCGGCGAGGGGCCGAGGGAAACTTGGAGGTGGAGCGCTGTCTGGAGAATCTGGAGACAGCTGAAGATGAAGAGATGCCATCGAAACTGGGGAACGGTAAGACCAGCGTAGCGTTCATTCAGGGGTGCATGTTACGATACCAAGTGATACCAGTGATACGGAGTGTGACCGGCAGGGGCAATCGCGACTCCGTTCGGTGTTTGTGTGGGTGTGAATGCTCGATTGTGCGGCTCAGCTGTGATCAGGATCCAGGACAGCACTCACCAGTCGGCTTGGGAGTCCTGAATCTCCCGATCGCGACCAAAGACCTTCTTACTGTCGAACTGTGATACGTCCGCCGTGGTGTTGAAGGCATCGTCTGCATCTTCATCACCTGCATCATCGGCTTCGTGATAACTGCCCTCATCTTCCTTCTCCTCTTGCTCCTCATCCTCTTGCTCGCTTTCAGGTTCTGGAACAAGAAGGATGTCTTCGCTTCCCTGCCACTGCGAGGGCGGAGGCGGGACGGCTTCATCGTCCTCCTCCTGCCAACCGTAATCCTCATCGTCGCTGTCGGCTATCTCCAAGGTGGTGTCACCCAACTTTCGCTTCGAGCTCGGTGTAGATAAGTGGTTTGGTACCGGTTCGCTAAAGTCGTATTCGACAGTGATCAAGCCGCTCTGATATATGACATGTTAATAACTGAGCAAACATGAAACTGGGAGGGGTGATCCAGGCCTACCTCTTCGATGTCAAAGGCGCAGATAGTGTCAACAGGTGCTTCGCTAGCCTTTCCGTTAAGCTTTTGCACTCCAACGAGACGCAGGCCCTGCACCCCTGCGTCACTGAAGGCAAGGTTGCGGTACAACACCAGCCTGGTCGAGATCCCTTGCTCCCACACGCCGGCGTTTATCGCCGGCACAAGAGTAGCTCCACGCTCTGCCTGCATCATCTTTGTTGCGCATTGAGTGAGCACAACGATGGCTATGTCTCTGGTGGCGGCAAGTTTCTGGAGTGCCCCGATGATGTACTGAAGTACTTGCAGCCTCCGAGCGGAAAGAGATGGAACTTGGCGATTGTCAGCTCTTTGCCATGTTTTGTTGGCCAAGGGAACGTACCTTTGTTCCCCTTACTGTCCACCATCTTCTTCTGTTCCGGTGTCCTTGGGAAGGCATGGTTTACCAGCGCTGATAACGAGTCGACCACTATGAGGGATGTGTTTTGTGGTATGCAGCTCGATGTTGGTCGACATAGCAGAGCAATCAAGTGCGGTAGACTAGGGCACGTGTAGTGCGTGAGGGCATTGAGGCGCTCGTCGACTGTTGCATCTACCTCTTCCTCTTCCTTGTCCTTCCTTACTTTGGAACCGAGGACAGAGCGCAGGCGTTCAATTGGGACTCGGTGAAATCCATCTGTATCGGGAAACGAAGGCAAATGGTCAGCAAGTTCATAGGATAGCCGAACAGGGACTGCATAAACGGACCTACCTACCCAAACAACACCTTTGCCGTCACTCAGGCAACTAGCTGCGAGTTGTATGCTGCATGCTATCAGTCAGAACGGAAAGCCGCCTAGTTTCCGTCGATGCGAACGGTCAACTCACCCAAAGGCAGTCTTTCCAACGCCGGGAGGCCCCCATATCTCCGTAACCTGGCCCTTCTGTACACCTCCAGAAGCTATATCGATGTCAAGACTAGGTTTCAGAGCGGCATCGAGGGCTTCGAGCCCGGTTGGGATGAAAGGCGAGTTGTCTCCATCGTTCAGGTCATCCAAGGCATCGGCAGCGGAAACGGTAGGCATGCGATCTTCACGGCAATACGTCAGCGATATGATATGGAAATTCACGTGAACGGACACTGAGGAATCTCACGTGTTGAAGGGAGATCATCGAAGCTGGCAACATCATGGCCATGTCTTTCGTGGTAGTCCATCTTGGGTTCTTCGCTCCTCGAAGAGTTCTGGACCAGGGCGGCGACGGCCCCGTCTACCCCAGAATATCGGAAGCGGAGAATAAGCGGCGCCCCGATGTTCTCCGGAATCCGGGGTTGCGGTCACTGCCAGGTCTCGGCGTCGGCTGTTGCTACGGTAGTGGACGTCCGTCTAGCCCGTAAGGCGGCTAAAGGGCACTTAGTGTAGATCCGGGGGAGGGCCTCGATGATCGTCGTGTTCCGGCCGGAGCGCGGGGTGAAGGTTCGCGATTTCGCGGGGTACGTAGCTTGCTGGTTTGGCTGGCCACCTCGGGTTTTGCTGGGCTTGGTCGACGTCAGTTGTTAGGAAATTGTCGCGACGTTGGAGATGCCAAGTCCAAGATGGTTTGGAGAAGCCGGTTGCACATCCCGCGGGGAAAGGCTGAAAGGAACGGTACGTACCGTTACGGTAATATCGGATTAGGATGGCGGTTGATGGGAAAGTGACAAAGACGCATTCAGAGCCAGCCACGTGCATGTGCAAGGCAGGGCAGGGCAGGCAGGTTCCAGGCAGGAGGTCCGGCTGCTTTGACAGCAAAGATGGGAATTTTTGATTATCTAATCGATACGTATGTATTGTTACAAACACACCTTCCATTCGTTCCATACAACCGACCGTGATGCATCGAAATATTTCCAAGTTTTCTTTTCGGTCCGTTGGGTCGTCGTCGAACCACAGAACAATCACAACCATCTTCAGCTGATAATCCCACGATCAGTCGCAAGTATGACGTCCTCATACCTCGAGCAACCGGCTGGTCTAACGAAGCCTATCGTCCATCACGATAAGCCCACGATAATTATAGAGACGGCCCATATGGTTCAACGCGGCAGCCCAGCACGTTCTCAAACGATGTTAGAGATGCTCGACATCGGCACTTCCTTGGTGGGAAGTGATTCACACGCTGGATGATTTCATCCGCATGTGAGCAACTGAGATCTCAGACAACCTAGGACACGAGCTTACGACGAGCCAAGGCCCAAGAAATGCAAGTCACATCTTGGTTTGTGGAAGATCTCGATTTTGTCTGAAATTTCCATGTCGAACAGACAGCACGGAATAACGAATTTGATGCCATTTTACACCATGATTGCCCGTGGCCCTGAAATCTTGAAAACTCGGCATCCCACTCACATGTCCGACCTACGTCTCTCATTTTCCGGAGTCTTCCCTTCTGGCTGTACTGCTTGGCTTGTGCTTCCGTTATGTCAATCCAGTCATTATCTTACGTCCCTTCTTCTGTGTCACGTTTGATGATTACCAATTATCTGACCATGAGGCTTTCGAAAATTGTCCATGCCAACCCGGACTCGCCTAATACCCCCTTATACCTTGGAGACGAAGAAAAGAACGTAAGGAGAGAACATTCTAGCGAGCCCCTTTTCGCCCCTCGCAAGTGGAAAGCCCCAGAGAATGAAGTTTCTCGCTTCTCACCAAGCGAGGCAAGGGCAAGAAAGTTTGCTCCTCGCCCATGTGTACAGTAACCTCCCCTGTTAATGCAACTAATTCCGGCACTATGAGGAAAGGTCCAAATCTTTTGCATTAAGTGGTGTTTTGCATTAAGGGGTGCCGCACTTACATACAAAACTGGGAATTGCGGCACCAGAAAACCTTTGCATTAACAGGGGACGTTTGTATGTGTTTGCATAAAGGGGTGCTTGCATTAACAGGGGAGGTTACTGTAGTGTAGTGTCTTTGGTGGTGAAAATGACGACGGCGAGAACGGATGATGTTTTCCCGTTCCCCGGATTGACCCGGTATCCCACCTCCTAACCCTCTCCAAAGATAACCCTGGAGAGAGTGTTGAGGCTCGTCCCTTGCTCATGCTTGTGGGGTTGAGATCAGCATTATCCCTAATAGGGAAATTAAGGAGAAGTAGACTATGCTTGTAGAGGCATAGTTGGCATATTTCTCTCCCCGTGGGGTCCGGGGAAGCCGCTCGCCCGTTCTTCTTTTCGTTCGATCTTCCCCGGATACCGACACGAGAGGCTCCCTCGGTACGGAGGAACGGTAACGGACGGTGAACACTTGAACCTTGTCTTTTATTACGGTGTATCTTTTTTTTTTCTTTTTTTTTTTTCTTTCTTTCCCTGACTTCATCCTTCCACCCTTCCTTGCTGTCTGTCAGTGTCTAGCGTCATGCAAACTTGAGTGGCACATGCCAATGCCTGGTACAAAAACTCTGTAATTTGGAGTACGACTCAGTACCGCCCGGGTGGTCAGGCCGAATCCCGAGGGACTTTGAGGAGAAAAGGGGATGGAGGACTGTGCGAAAGGCTGAGAAGATGAGGCTCATTGTCTGGACCCTACCGTATCTTGCAGTCTGGTCCCTGACCCCTGACAGGGACACTGTCAAAGAAAGGATGAAAGATCTCCACATGGGAATCTGGTGTTGATGAAGAAAGGGGCATGTGACATGGGGAAATAATTGTCCTAGGTTCATGAGTCGTCGTCGAAATGCTCAATGTCCTTGGGTCAGTTGTTGGTTTGTACGGAAGCCTGTGCCAAGCGTCACCTAAACGAGGCTCTAATACAATCTATCGAATGCCATTGAGCGTAGATCAGTGTTCTGGTCTTTGAGTTTAGAGCTGAGAAGTATGTATGCCCGTTAACCCTACGAGTCTTGAGTGTTGACTGATATCACATGTATCATGAGCACGGGCATTTAGTCGTTGTGCAGCAAATGTATGGATTTCCAACCATTTCAGAGACATGACAGATGATTTCCTCCAGAAAAGTCAGTCTTATACCTTGCCTGGCGACACGTTGAGCAACATGAGTAGCGAACAGACCAGCCGACCTGGTAGTAAAAGTCGTGGACGAAGGAATGAAACTTGCAAGCTTTCAGCAATGCTTCTTCCATAACATCTCACCAGATGAAATTTTGGCTTTTTGCCATCTGGTTGGTTCGACTCGCTGAGTGATGAGCTCACGACTTTGCTGCAACTTCGGAGCGTCCTCCCTTTGGATGTTCCTGACAAAAGACGCTCGTCGGAAAAAGCACCCGGGCCCCGGATCTGAGACCCCTGTCTAGACCCAAAATGGGTGCCCCAAAAGCAGCTGCAGTTCTAGTTCTGACTTTTTGTGTCCTTCGAGCGTCGGGGCTCTTTGTCTTTCGTCCGGCTCAGTTCGCATCCGCTGCAAGCTTGACGTTGAAAGGCATTCTTGTTGATGAACTGTTGCCGTTTCCCGTTCACATTGCGCTTCCACGTGTCGAATCAATCGATAAACACGGCATTGGTCCAGCGCGTTGATGCCTCGGGTGTGTTCAAAGGAGTTGAAAGCGCGAAGGTACAGTAGTGAATGTAACTCTTGGCGATGCTTCCTTGGCGCAAAGAAATGTGGAAATTTGCCCAGGGATGGGAAGCCGGGGTTTGACATCACCGACATCACCGGCGGCGATTACCGTTCGGAGAAAAGGGACGGAATTCCACCTGTCTTCCTTTTCTGGCCTAGGGGGCACATCCCCCAAATTTCAGCACCACACCGACCCCCAATCCAGCATCATCACAAGTTCTCAATTGAGATGTGAGAGCTCTCTTTTCATGTGATCGGAGGGGCAGGCATCATCATATTTCCCCCAAAACTTCCCACTCGCTCGTTAATTTGTTTCGAAATCTGTCCATCATCAGCTTCCACGCGGCACCATAGGGGATGATAGAAAAGGGTCAATTCCTTGCTCCTTACTTATTCACCCGGATCATCGTCGTAATCTCCTGCGTCTCCGTTCGCTGGGTCCAAAAAAGATGATCACCTCACCTTGGCCTCGCCTGGGTATCTCCTGAATGGAACGGAACGTATCCAATCTGTTGCGTGCACGGGCACGATGCATCGCGGGCAAACAAATGACCCAGATCTGAGATGCCAACCACTCGACGGCATTGGCCATCGACTTTTGGTGTTTGGAAATGTGTCAAATCTGCTCAAACTCGCCATGGTTGGCCAAGGCTTTGCTCGGTGCGACTCGGCGCTTTCTGTCTTTGATATCAACAAATTGGGGGACGACAAGGGGAGCAGCAGGAATGCACGACTGAAGCTAAAAAGCTTGTCGTGGAGATGTGCCCGGGACGGTGGAGACGATAACTGGAGATAGGCTTTGGCAGCCAATGCTCCAGACACGTGTACCGTCCTTGTAAGATCTGGGTAATGTATCAGTATGGGTGTACATACCGTACCATACGACAATACATCCACGTAACTTACAGAATATTTCGACACCGCAGTCCATCCTATGAGGAGCGCCGGCCACCGTATTGCGCCATGCCAGTAAAACACACGGCCAAATTCCGGCATGCTATTGGGGGCATTACGACCGCCTGTAACAGGTGGCCTCAGCGCTCTCTTTCAGGGCTTCCTTCGTGCCTTCCACAAACAGCTTGCGCCTGAACTGAAGTTTGATCGTGAACGGTCTAGGAAACAGCAACTGCGGATCCGTCGGGTAAATGCGTATCGCACCGCACGACCGACCGACCGTGTCGTCGCTTCCTTCCTCCTGAAGCCCTACGGCAAACAGCTGTTATCCCGGCGAAGCGAACCATCGAGAACCACAATGCTTCTTTTTGCAAAATGTGGCAATCGCGAAGGAGACTCATCCATGACGACTGACCGACATGAAAATTCTTGAAGAAGAGTTTTTTTCTTGTTGCAAAAGCTTGTTGCTGGCCGGGCTGCCTTCTACCCGAGATGCTCCTTCCTTGCATTTTTCTCTTTCTCTTTCTCTCTTTTTTCTTGTTTCTTTCGCCGCTGCCGCGGAGCTTCGGGGAAACTCCAAGGTATTTATTCGGCCTTTCTGTGGAGGCTCTTGGCAAAGTCTTTCACGATACCGCCCCATGCCCTCTACGGTCAACCCCAGACTCTCGGTCTGGAGTCGGTCAAACAGGCCAATGACTCGCGCTAGCGGTATCTTCCTTTCACCTTCCACCTTTCTCAGCTGTGGGCGGAAAATGCCTCTCCGCAAATTCACCGTGAACATTCCGGGGAAAAGCAGTCGTTCCTGTCGCTCACCTTTTGCGACGGGACGGCTACCCTTGCCGTGCCCGACCGATACGGTACCGACGGAAAGAAAAACTTCATCGCAAATAGCCAACAGGGACCAACAGCCTACCGGCAACACGGCTGTCCGAGACGGTGAGGACTGTGAGAGATGCGAATGATGTGATGAGTGAAGAGAATGTCTTGAAAAATTCGGTGAGGTGAGCGTTGGCTCTCTCCCCATGATTCAGAAGCCGAGCATCCCGCTTTCCCCAGAACCTGGAGTACTAACAACATTTACGGGGATCCGGAGACCCCGTATTTTGAGCACGAACGGATTTGACGGAGCCTCATGGGCAAAGCTCGCCACGACGACGACGACGACGACGACGACGACACAACACTCGTGTTCTGGACCATTGTTTTCATGAGAGTTCGAGTCAATCTCAAATTCTCCTGCCCATCAGAAAGATAATCATGACTACCAGTACCCATATGACATTAGTCTTCGACTCTTGCATGTGCTGACACCTAAGCTCACGAGAAAAGCTTCCTAATCAGGCTAGCGTTATCTCAGCGACGGAGTAAAGTGTTCCATGTGCCTGAACCCCGTGGGGACTTGGTGGATATGTACAACACTCTAAAACCTTGACACTTCACAGTTGTTGCTCGTGTCATTGCGTCAACAGCACCTCGAACTGAGACACAACTACGACAACAACCTGAACCCGTGAACGGGTTTTCCAAGAGGCAGACACAGAAACTGGTTCCGATCCGAATCGCTGATGGTGTCGGCTGTCGGATATTGTGGTGGGTGGCAGTCAGTCAGCGATGGATGATGGCGTGCCAAATGGAAATGATAACGCTTGAACAAGTCGAGAGTGTGCGACCGAAACCCCCACGTCGTCGCTTTGTTACAGCGACAAGGCGTGGAATGGCGCCATCATCCAAAGCGGTGGAAGTCGAAGAAAACGGGGGACTTTTGGCAGCCGAGCAACAACAGGAACCCCAAGAGTCGGTACCGTAACACTTGATCGTAGGCGAGGACCCCGTTCTGTCCGTTCTCCCGACCTCCGACGACCATCTGAGGCAGACCCCGGCCGACCCTGTGAAGCACCTCGCCGTCGACAAGACAATAGCGTTTTGGGACAACCACTCTGTCTCGACTTGGCCTCTTAACCCCGGCCTGATGCTCGTCAGAGTCTCACCGAGGGAGACGAAGCCAATCTCGCTCTTTCACCTCTTTTGGGACACTCCGGAAGGTGAAGTGGCGCGCTTATCACAAGACTTTGGGGAATTTGAGAAACTTACCCCAGGTTTTCGGCTGAGATAAGGCTCTGGACCCGCGCCCGTCTGGGCATTTTTCTCCAGCTTTTTTTTTTCTTCCCCTCATCGTACCTGCCCGGTAACGTATTACAGGGAGTGGCCATTTGGTCGACCAAAGAAGAAACAAAGGAAAATCTTTTTTTAATCACAACACTCACCTCTCACGACGTGTCTACGAGTCAAAGAGAGTGTCGAGGAAAGACAAGACCACAAGAAAAAAAGCATATGCTCACCGTCCGGCAGACCGTCTGACTCTGGAGGACGTTGGGATGTCTCGAAAACCACAAGGGGACAGAGGCCAAATGTACATACCTTGATGAGCACCAACCCCAAGGCTGCGGCTAACGAAAGCGGCTGGCCTCCCCACAATCTGGGGCCCTCCACGCTTTGGACGTTTTAAGACTTGGGGCATGGAGGTCTTATCTCTGTTGGCGCCACCCCTTGGGGCGCGCCTGTCTGGGGACCACGTCCCACGTCTTTCCCTGTTTGCTCTTCTTCTCTTTTTGCCTGTCTTGTGGGCGAGGGGTCTTTTTCTTTCTGCCGAGAGCATGATTTCACTTTTCTGTCAAGTCGGTCGTTCTGTGGAGCGTCCTCCACCCCCAAAACATGGGGAACTGATGAACGGAGATGAGTCTGGCACCATTATGGTTTTGTGCTAGGCGGTCTTCCATCCGAGGGAGCTCACAAAGCTCACAAAGCAGATCCATCATGACCGAAACGTACACCAGCCCCCACATGCAAAAAGCCTCAACTCCTTCCTCGTATGGATAAAGCGCCAAACTTTAAACTCAGCTTCATGTACCGGGCGGCTTTGACGTGATTAGACTCGGCCGGGGCCCTTGAGATCTGCCGTGCCTGCGGCGGATGAGGGGATACGGGATACGGGATACGGCCAGAAACTGGCGAGAATAGTGGTCCTCATGACGCGATTTTGTCTCTGTATCTGACGGTATTCCAAGACAAGGCAGCAGCCTCAGACAAGCAACATACAAAAACACAAGGCAAGGTCGTCCACCTTTCGTCAACGGCTACCGCCCAACACGTGTATGGTTCTCTCGAGAAAAAGAGGCTTTCTAGTCATGACCGGAAGAGGAAGTCCTCAAGCATCTGTCTCCAAAAAGTGCAACAGCTGTTTTGGCCCGCATCCTGTCGTGCTCCCCTCAGAATGTTGGCGGGGAGTGACGAGCAGGTCGGGATTGTGATGTGTCGACTTGTAATTTTTGACAATTTTGGTCGCCCAACCCGAGGCGTGAGACCACACAGGAGTTTTCTTTGAAGTGGAAGCACAACCGGAAGCTAAAAAGCAGACGAGAAGCTGAATATTGACAGCTAAGTGGGACTGGACGACGCCCAAATCCCGTTCGATAATGAAATCTCATCTCACGGCAATGTGAAAAGCTCAGCCACCGTCCTCACCGCCCCCAAGCCCTCTTCTGATCGGCCTGATTCGTAACGTTCCCCTCCCACCAGCCAGCTTACACAAAATGTCTTTTTTGGCATGATACCGGCTTTGCGCCAGGAGTGAAGCCTCGACGTATGCCGGCCTCGAGCTCGTTCACTTTATAATTTTATGCAACGTTAGAAAACCTTCATGTAGCCATTCGGTTTGTCTTGCGCCTTCCAGTTTCAGGCAGAGTCAAGAGGTTCCAAGCCATGCCCAGCCAGCCAACGTGTCTTGCTGGCGTTGATCTATGGACAAAGGGGCCAAATACAAGCGGCACAAACCTCTTACTTGGGGGTGGGCAGGCGGGAACCTTTTGCCCACCCCTCTTCATTAAAGAGGGGGGGAAAAAATTCCGGGACAGCGAAAAACCTTGGGACAACCAGAACACCTAATAAAACGCTAAGAAATCTGTTAGTGCAGCTGAACAACGATAATTTCAGCCATGAAACTATTTTCAAAAAATCCAAGAAAAATCTCGAAGTGTCTTTTAGATATTGGAAAGATAATTTCTTATTCTTAAAATTCAATTCCAAAGGGTAAGGAAATAATAGCTCAAAAGGTAATTGTTGGAACCAAAATCAGAAGAGGGCATGCGCAAAACGGATCGCCAATTCCATAGTTGTTCAACGCCTTTCTTTTAGTTTTCTTCTTCCCAACCTTACCAAAATCGATATAACTTTGAAAATGGCTTTCGGAACTCCTTTCCAATCTTAGGGATTTTTCTTAGATTTTTTAAAAATAGTTTCGTGGTTGAAATCATCGTTGTTCAGCTGCACTAACAGATTTCTTAGCGTTTTATTAGGTGTTCTGGTTGTCCCAAGGTTTTTCGCTGTCCCGGAATTTTTTTCCCCCCTCTTTAGTAAGAGGGGGTGGACAAAAGGTTCCCGCCTGCCCACCCCCAAGTACACTCGGGGTTGGCGCCAAGATGGAGCAACCAAAGTCTCCCAAAGTCCTGATGAGCGGCTGTTGCGCGTGTCACACTAGGGAGAAACTATTTTGCAAACTGCCCTTCTCAAGAGCCCTTTTTCTCACCAACACAACACAGACCTTATCAATCATGGGGTCGGTGTCTGGTGTTGTTTCTTGCTCGGATTTCCACTTCACCCCACCATTTTCTCCATACCCGTCCAGAGATTCCCCCGCGGGTCCCCCGGATCTGTTTATCAGCCGACCCTGCCATATCCACGTACAAGCCCCCTTTCCGACCGACTGAGACGAAGACAGGCGCAGAGCATGATACAAAAAGAGGAAAAGTGATTGACAGCGAGCGCGTGGAAGAATGTTTGGCTGCGAGCCCGGCTGCACGCCATTCCCCGAGACTCTTGCTCCGTGGTGTTGTGTGTACCTGTACGGTCGGTACTTGTCTAGGCGTAATATCGTGTAGTTTCCCAAGAACAACCTTTCAAAGTGAACCCACAACGTCAACCCACGTACCCCAGCGCTACCCTGCCGCGCCTTCCTGGCACACCGGCCAAATTTGCAGCAAGCACCCCCGTGGAGGTTTGGAGGGGCGGGCTGCAGGATGAGCGAGCAGGGTTACAAGGTACCTACATAAAGTTACTCCAGCGCGGCACTCATTGATCCGTATCGTATTGTACAAATGAGATGGTAGATGTTCCTGTACAAGCTCTCTTAAAGCACTCTCGAATGCCTAGACTTGACGTAGCAACATATATCAAGGAAGAGACATGTTTATAGATAGGTATTTTGAACTTTTGGTCCAGTATATGAGGATTGCATGAGGTCCAGTTTAGCACAGGGCAGGACATTACCCAAAGGGGTTAGCAAGAATACGCGCCGGGGTTTGTTACGTAACTTACAATCTCTTCTGTTTCTGAAATATTACCCCGTACGGGTACCGATTTAACCAGCTCAGATCCCCTCCTCCACTGGGCGGCACCTGCACCTTTCCAGGTTCCCCTTCTTCCCCCTGGCATCCCTCCAGCCCAGTCGTCAGTCACTCCTCTGCTGGCCTGTTTCTGGCCGCGAATCTGTGTGCTGCCCGTCCTCCAGGTGTTCCTGCCTCGCTGAGTCGTCGCTACGTCCACCCGCCCACTCCACACCCTCACTGGCCGGTCCTGTCCACACATGCCCGCCTGTTGCCCCATGTCAGTCCGGCTGTCAGACCGCCCATCCCCCATTTAAACCAGTGCGGCTCCCCCAAATAATCTCTTCCCGCCGTTTTTCGTCACTACTTCCCCATACCACTCAACGTTCCCCAACAATCGCCCACCATCGCACGTTTTCAACCTGCGCCCGCACCACAGACGGCACTCGACCTTATCAAGAAGACAAGACAACACATCACGACATTCGAACCAACAACAATACCAACAAACAACCACCACCACGCCAACATTCCGATCTACGATCCGTTGACAACGACGACGTCGCCAAAATTTTACTTCCGGATTTCGGAGTCTTCGGCGCAGCAAACAACTCACCAGCGAAAAACAAGCGAGGAGGATCAAGAGGGATTTTCGTCAAGAACCTTTGGCGAACTTTTTTCTTCACCTCTACATCAGCACTTCCAAGCAAGCGAGCACAATAGCTCAATTGGAAGGCCACAGACACCACATCTCCAGGACGTTAATTGGGACAATCAGGTCCCAAGAGGAGGCGGATCACATGCAACGCGTACAGTCAGCAGTAGATTTTTCCAATCTGCTGAATCCATCGGAATCAACGGCCGAGAAGAGAGATCACAGCGGTTCCCCCAGACAGCAAGCCGCTCAACCACAACAACAACAGCAATCCCAGCAACAACAGCAGCCCGAAGCAGACATGGCCACCGTCGGTTTGTTGCGCCCCAACGGGCCCCTGCCTGGTGCCCAACCTACTGAGCCCGCCAACGAGCTCCCGCGACCCTACAAGTGCCCTCTGTGCGACAAGGCCTTCCACCGCCTGGAGCATCAGACGAGACACATTCGCACACACACTGGAGAGAAGCCACACGCGTGCCAGTTCCCCGGCTGCAGCAAGAAGTTCTCGCGTTCGGACGAGCTGACTCGGCACTCGAGGATACACAGCAATCCCAACTCGCGGAGGGGGAACAAGGGCCAGCAGCAACAGCAGCAGCATCCCTTGGTCCACAGCCACGGCCTGCAGCCTGACATGATGCCTCCTCCCGGCCCCAAGGCCATCCGCTCTGCTCCCCCCACTGCCATGTCCTCTCCCAATGTTTCCCCTCCTCATCACTCCTACAGTCCTTTCAACTTTGCTCCTTCGGGGCTTAACCCCTACAGCCATTCCCGCAGCTCTGCCGGCAGCCAAAGTGGCCCTGATATCTCACTTCTCGCGAGGGCCGCTGGACAAGTCGAGCGGGAGGGTGCTGGTCACCATCACTTCCAGCCCCGCTTCCAGTTCTACGGCAACACTCTGCACGCCGCTGCGGCTTCCAGGAACCAGCTTCCTGGCCTCCAGGCCTACCACATGTCCAGGTCGCACTCCCACGAGGACCACGACGATCACTATGGACAGTCCTACAGGCATGCCAAGAGATCGAGGCCTAACTCGCCCAACTCAACAGCGCCTTCTTCCCCAACCTTCTCTCACGACTCGCTCTCGCCTACTCCCGATCACACACCGCTTGCTACTCCTGCTCACTCTCCTCGTCTCCGCCCTCATCCTGGCCTTGAGCTGCCTCCTTTCAGGAATCTCTCCCTGGGCCAGCAGCACACGACGCCTGCGCTGGCTCCTCTTGAGCCCGCTCTTGATGGGCAGTTCTCGCTTACTCAGACTCCTCCTCCCGCTGCGCCCAGGAGTAGCGGCATGTCTCTGACCGACATCATCAGCCGACCTGACGGCACTCAAAGGAAACTTCCTGTGCCCAAGGTCGCTGTCCAGGATCTTCTTGGACCGGCTGATGGGTTCAACCCGAGTGTCAGGAGTTCTTCCTCTACCAGCCTTTCTGGAACGGAGATGATGGACAGGTTGTAAAGCTACAGCAGCGGAGCAACATTGGGTTTTGGAACTTGTTCGATTACGACGAATGACAATCACTAGCGGGAACTAGCGGGACGATATAGAAGGGATATAAAGTTTGGCGTTCAACGGGTCGATTCCTCTCATCACATTTTGGGTTGCCACTGGTTCTTGGCTAGGAGCTAGCGGCGGAGTATGGCATGCATAGAGAGCCTTTGATCATTTTTTTTCTTGCTTGATACACTCGTCTAATAATTGTCGGCCAAAAAGGGATGGATCATTTGGTTGGGCTCTTGCTAGCGGGGCGAAATGGGCATTGGAAACCGGACATGTCGGCACAGCGAAATTTTTCTTATATTTGGTTATGGATTTTGGGCAACATTATAGAACCGGGGAGGCATACATTTGCTTTTGGGATCGGGAAACTTCTCCTTTCTACATATTGTGTTTTCATACTCATTGGCGTGTTTTTCTTGTTGCGACGGGATAGAATTGGCTTTTTATCACATCACATCTCCCACCTCTGGCCATGGCAGACTAGCTGTCCGGAATTCAAAACGAGAGACACCTCTCTTCATTTTGGCATCACAAACAGTTCAACATTTGCGTGCATAGAAGTGAACGAAGTCGGAGTGTAATTTTCAGTACGCCTGGTAAACAGCAGGGTAGGGTGATCAAAAGCAAACAACAGCAATACACTAGCTTGCTTCGGGGTATTGCACCCGTGTTTACTCGAACAACAGTTTTCTTTTTCCACTTTGTCCTCGCATCAACATGGGTTGATGTTTGATCGATTTTGCTTTCAGCAATGACTGACCCCCTTTCGCCTTCGAAGCGGTGTGTATCAAATCATTGTACGATTATCGAACACAGTAAAATCTTTTGCTCGAGTGTGTGCGTAACCGGAGCATCAGTGTTTCCCGAACTGTGTCTCAATTTTTCACTCGGGTGGCACACGATTTTCAGTCCGGGGTAACGAAATAGTTCGAGGCGGGCTGACCTGGCGGGCTGGCGGGTGAGTTGAACGGATTCAGCTTTTCTTTCCTGTCCCGGCACACCTTCTTCCCCTCCATCTCCTGTCTCCTGTTAGAGGAAAAATGAGGGGTACGAAGAGCAAGTGTAGGGTAAGTCAAGTCGATCATCCAACTCAACCCTATCCGAAACCTTTCTACGTACCCATACCCCGTACTTTTACCCCAACTTTTCCCTTGCTGATCACCCACCACCACAGCACACCATCCCGCACACCAATACTTTTCAATAGTACGTAGCCAGCCATCTGACACTAAACTGTACGGCATTGACGAGAAACCATGGGACCATGGGACTTTAGTAGGTAGCTGATGAGGCCCCCCCACGCTAGTGAAGCTCAGGTGAGAAAGTCGCACCCAGCCAGGATTTATAGGCTGACGCTAATACTTGTGTGCTTAGGTGCTATGGGCCATGGATTGTTCACCTGTGAGGTGTGAAGTGAGGAAGTGAGGAAGGGTTGGGTGTACAGTATATAGAGGGTGGGAGATAACGTTGGCGGCACGACTTCTTGCTTGGGTGTTCTTCCATGGTTTATCATCAACATCATCACGCAGGAGATCAAAAAGTGAATAGTGTATTTTGGTAGCCGCGCGCCTTATCAAGTGAGTGTATGCGATCAGTGGTTGCCGGGAGAGTGGGTGAGTGAGTGAGTGATCACCCGGAGACTGTTTCCGACGGAAATGTTGATACCAGATACAGAGCGGATGCACCCCATACATATTCTACATAGGTACATGAACATATATGTAAGCCAACATGAGGCACGAGTAGCCCAGGTGACCCGACCAGCATTCTCTCCGCGTTCAGCTGCGCGCGGGTTGTTTCTAGCTATTATCAATAGTCCAGCTTGGGCATATCTAGGCACAGGCAGACGAGAGCAAGCGAGAGCAAGGTGGTGGGAAGGTGTACCCGAACCTCAGAAATAAGTTTGCTAACAGATATTGCGCCATCGCTTGTTTCGCTTTCGTAGATGGAATGTTGTTTCGCTAGTGGTTGACACTTTTTTTCTCGTCAAGAAATTCCAAGTATAGAGCTCGGCGGTTTGTTCCTCCGTTCGAGACTTTTGGGACAGTCTAGGTTTGGTGAGGAGAAGTCCTGCGCGAAGTGAACCTCTTGGCTTTCGCTTAGTCTGTCTTTTTCGCTTAGTGTTGCTGTTTGAGCGGGTTAGTTAGCGAGGATTAAGAGGGGCATTACGTTTCAACTTTCTTAGAAGATTTTCTTCTGGGTTACTCCAAATTTGGTGTTGTATTCTGAGGTATGTAACGCCGTTACAGCAGAAAGATGGTAAACCAGGAGAGAGACTAGACTAAACCTGACCAAGTAGGTGGGATTCATGTCAGTGCTGGAAATATTCACAGACCGAAAAACGCAAGCACTGCGCACCAAAATCTCCACGCCTCTCTTGGGTTTGAAAGCTGACGACGACGACGAGGCCGGAAAGGACGCCAATGACCACGGCAGATTCAATAGGCCAAGGAGATTTGCGCCTTGCTTTGGTGATAATCGGTTATCCCCGTGGGGAACTTTGGTGTAAGATGTGGCCCAGTGAGTGGGAGGGCGAGGCGCAGCTTCTGTTTTGCGCGGCAGCAAGCACCTATAGTATACGTAAAGCTGTGGTTCGTAGTCCTCCTTGGTCGTCGTCCTTGGGTATCCCTTGGCATGACAATCCTCCAACAGTTAAAAGTGGTGACATTGCCAAGTAAGGAGGTATGTAATACGGGGGTCCCGATGGAGACCACCATCTGTTCGTCTATGCCTTCCCGTCAGCACTTGCTGATAAACATGATGGTGTCTTCATTCTTGAAACAGGCACCCGACCGATTCCGGAGTGAATCTTTTGATCCTCACTGGTCTTGTCTTCTTTTCCAGGCGGCTGTGCAAAAAGGGACCGGAGCAAACCGGAGGTCTGTCATTGTGTGTTACTCATCAGTTTGTAACGGAGAACAAGTATGGGTGTGTAATTGTGTATCACGTCAGCTTTTCCTCGACATTCCGGTCCTGTTTTTTTTCTTTCTTTTGTGGCTGGGCTGGATGGTTCTCTTTTCTTAGCCACTCGCTCGTCCACTGAAACTGCCTTCCCCTTATTTGATCAGCGATGATCGAGGGGTACCCAATCCCCGAGTCTATCTGTTCTTGGCTCCTCAGATTGCGGGGTGAGAAAGAGGGATGAAAGTCTGGGGCACAGCCTGGGGTAAAATGGGTGGATGATAAGCAATGAGATGTGATGTTGACAACGCCGTTGCGCATAGCGTAATTTGAGGATAGTCGAGGAGAATAGGTTAGTTAAGTTGGTTGGCCAGCGTCAAGCGGGCCATCTTGTGATATCATCTTGGAACGAGAGGAGGTTGATGCTGGGTGATTCGTCGCGATGATGAACATTCAAAAGTAAGTGTAAAGGAGGGCATTCAACGTTCAAAACAGTCAGGGGTCTTTAGGCCAATCTTGGGCCATGTTTGTGCATCATCCCCTCGCTGTATTAAACAAGCTCTCGGCATGCGCCGCATCGCACAACAAAGTCGCATCAGCAGATCTCGAAAGGGGGACATACGATCCTCTCTCTCTGTGTGTGTCGTGTTCACCGCAACTCGTCTGTAAAATTGAGGCAGCCTGAAAAGTGCTGTTTGGGTAATCGTTGGGTAACGGCCTCAGAATAGTAATCAGCAGAAACAGCGGATGTAACGAATGGAATCGACGAGTGTCTGCCAAGGAATGGACTGTTATGAAATACGATGGGTCGGGTGGTGCAGTGGCAGTGACGCCGGTGATGCAATCGATCTTCCCCCGGGCCCACCATAGCATCTGGCCCAGATGAGGTCGATCACGAAGTGGAAGTGGCAGAAGAGGTTGAAAGATTCCTGTTTTAGTTTTACCGAACCAAAACCGACCTGTATCGTATCAAGGTTTGACAGAGGTCGACCAGGGAAAAGGATGAAACGTAACTTTGTAGAGAAGCTTGCTTGATTAGAATAACGGTTTGTTTGTTACGAGGAAATGGGCAATTTCGACCTACGAAACATGAAGATATGCTGCTTCTCTCAATGCTCGACCATGGCAGGCCGTAATATTCGGAGCAAAGGGAGAATACTTGGCGCGGATCGAGGACATGCTGTTCCTGGCACCGGCACAGTGGGCTGAAATTCAAGAGAAGTTATTTCGGGATGACTTGTGAGTCAGTTTCATTGTTACGATACAGCGAGCTTGAGATTAATTTGCTTGCATCCCTCCACCAGCCCTCTGATGATGCCCTGAAATGGTTCCTGCCTTCTGTGAACCTCTTGGGACAGCGATGCCCCACACTGCGGAGACAGGACGCCAACCCCCACGCCCCACGGGGTATCTCAGTTTAGCGCACATTCCCCTAGGCTGGGGAAGGTGTAACCCCACAATCAACCACAATCAGAGAGCTCACCCGAGTCGTGACTTCTCTTTTCTCTACATACACGACGCCTCTTTCCGTCGGGGCCAAACCAAATGTCAATGCACTACCATGGAAGGAACAATCTGCGCCGCAAACTGGATTGTCGAATGTCAACGAGTGAAGACGATTGAGGCAAACTTTAGTAGCGGAATGGACTGAACTGGCGAACGGACGTTGGACCACGGATGCGCACCCGTCTTTCCACCACATCCTTTCGAGCTTTGGTGGTTCACTTCGAGATCAACCGGCGGGCATCTACAAGACAGGAAGGTATCTTCTCCTAGGAACTTCTTCCGTTGCTTCTTTTTGCAATGAGTGTTACGGTTGCAACCCTTCCACCATGTCTTTGCGTTTCTTCCATCCGAGCTCCCAGCAGTTGGGTCAGTAGTCAGTACTCTCCCAGTACGACAAAAAAGGCGGAACGAACTTGAAAGCTCTCTAGTCTCTACCTCAACAGCAAACTCAAGCTAACACAAAATCCAGCAGTATCGGAATCACCATGGACGAGGCATCCTCTACGCGCCGCAGGAGCACGCGTCCAGAAGGCCGACCGCCCAAACACTCTCTCGATAAAGCATTGTCAGCAAGATAACGCAGTCGAATATGATCGAGAGGCTCCGTCAACCGTTAGCGCCCTTGTATCTCCTGTTTTGTGGGAAGCCGGACGTGTTGTGTCTGCTTCCCCGCTGTTGTCTTGCGGCACACAAGGATCCTAGCCTGTCGACTGGTCTCGACGTTTCCATATAGAGGAGGTGATCAACCACCCTCGTCCACCATCACCAATATGCCGCCAATTCATCTTGGTTAAAAGCTCCGGCAAAGGGGGCGATATGAAGAGGCTTGCATCTACTATGGGGAAACGCCACTTTCAGGGGCTTTAACAGGTTACCGACGGCACTGAAGGACCAACGGACACCTCAACCACACGAACAATCAAGCAATCCACGGGTGCCTGAGCTGGGGGTCTCGCTTACTCTTCGGCTATCTTTCCCTGATCCACACTACGCAACAAACACCTTGCTCGCTTAAAGGGCGTTCCATCAGTGCGCCTTCAGTGCCGAAACAGGCCTTCTCGGAACGTCCTGCACGCCACCACCGACCACGACTTTGTTATCGATCGATCGAGGGTCGCAAACAAGGAGGGTAGAAGGAGACGTTCTTCCTGACCTCCGCCGCGTGGATCTTCGACGAAGCCGGACAACAGACACTCAGACGGTTGGGCAGCGAGTGCCTCTGCATCTTCGCAGAGATTGAAACACGACTCGCGCCGCCAGACGTGAGATGTCGACCCAAAAGCTCTTCTCTATGCGATAAGAAGTGCCAACACCTGATATACGTCAGCCCTAAAAAGGGGCTCCGCGAGATGACCGGGAAGCCCAGAACACCTTGTCTTACAGCGTTATCGTGGCTTATCGCCATCGGGTGCAGGCACAATCTCACATCCGATCCTCCCAACATCATGTTGTCTTCGATCCGGTCACCATCCGATCAACAAATGGGTTCTGGACGGTTGACACCGTGTCATGGCGCAGACATGGAGAAATTGTTCCGACGATAACGTGATTTTGACCAAAAGGTATGCAGACAGCTTTCACGGGGCTGTTTGTTTGTTATCCACTATGTACCTGATCGCCCGGGTGTACGGCTAAATCTCACCAGCGTGAACGGCCAGGCAAGGCACAAGTGGACGGTCATCAAATTGACTTGCTTGCACCCCTTGCCTTCACCTATCGTCCCGCTTTCACAAGATTTCTTCCACTCTGCCGCCTGCCTTTTCTTATCGACAATGACGTCAGGACACAGTCGCCTATTTACCGACCTCCAAACACAACGATGGCACTGTTGAGGCTCAATCTATATCAGTGACTTTTTATTGCTGTGGTGTTATGCTGTGCACGGTCCGGGACAAGGCGATATCATCTACACCGATGCTGGGCATCTCGGCTGTCACGCCAAGGCCTTTTCATTGCCAACCATTGCTAACCATTTTATTCTCTTATCACGAAACAGCCAAATTCGTCGAGCTGCGCAAAGGAACTGGGGGTTGAAGTGCGGTTCATATGTCATACATAACACGCCGAGGAGGATACGAGGCCGGAATGTGCACCGCTGCCGCTAAGCCTTAAAGCCAGGTCAGGAGAGAGGCCGATGTCAAAGCCCACCTACACAACACGTTTCGTCCACCTCTTCCCCGCCATCGGTTACATAGGCGAGGCGTATCTCGCACCCCTTTGGGATTATCCGCCCACACCGAGAGACCACTCGGTGAGCGGCTCTTTCTTCGGCGGGTCAACCCGCCCCTCCTCACTTCCTAGTCCTTGTTCATCCGTCCTTTGCAACCCTCATGGTTGTATCGCCGAGTTTACCTCGCATACCCTATACGAACCCTTGCTTTGAGTTGAAGCGTGTGGGGAAGTCTAGAACCATGGTTGACACAAAGGAGAGAAGCTTCCGTAGCATGGAACTTCGGCCCGAGTGGCAGTCGGTCCTGTTCATGTACGAGACTCTTTTCGCACTTCGCGTACCTACTTGGCATTTGTTGCCACTACCACCTTCCCGGACATAACGGCTGCGATCTGCCGTCTAGGCGCAAGCGCGCTTGATTCTTTGCGACGTCGGGGAAATTTTGCTGGCCTGGCCTGGGCTCCTTGACACCCGTGAAGCTCGGAGATAGTACATCGTTGCATTTCACCTCATCGACGTTACAGATATGCACCGGATCGTACAGTTATCCTGATGTGTGGCACGATCTCCGGTTAGAACATGTCAGATACGCATACTAGCCCCAAGGTCTGAGGTGATACGTAGTCGTAGATTCTTCTTAGTGGATGAATAGTAGAGCGGATTTTCGCTGGATGAATTGACATTCTCCTCTGCTACTCAGTTGGGGCAACTTGCTGGCCGTGCCATTCCTCTATCGAGTGACGTTAAAGAGCCTGTCGAAGGAGTCTTGCAATATCTACGCGGTCTACAATGTCCGCAAGATGCATCCTTTTGGGGGGATCGCCCGTGGAATCCTTCAACGTCAGTTTCATGGAGCCGAGACAACGTTCCCCGCCGACAATCTGCAGCTCGCCCTATACGGAATGGAAATTCCTGGTTACGTCGGTATTTCCACGGCGTGAACGTCGGGGTATGTAGCCTCATGGGCACAATCTCCGCCTACAACCCCCGACCATATCAAACAATGGCCACACCGGGGGAAACTCCAGAGTTGGGAGGATTTTGGGAATTTCACGAGAGGAACGCATCTCACATTCCAACTGACAGGGCTTTCGGGATGTACTGATACTTTGTCCAATACATCAAGATGGAATTCCATTTCAAATTTGATACGATGGATAATTACGTCTTTTTCGCTTTTTTCATTAGCCCATCCCAAGCATCGTAATACTTTCACGTTCTCTCCATCGCCCGACATCAGGTTCCATCCGTTTTTTTTTCGTCTCTACGATGGTTGGTATCTCATCTTTCCCCCGAGATTCTACCGAGATACCCTGCCATTTAACCCATTTACCTGCCTAAGCCAGAAACATGCTGTCATGGGACTGATGAGTGTGGCTGATCGATTGGCACGTGTTAGTCGTGCCGCCCTGTTAGTCACCATTGACTGGCGGGCAGCACACCCAACGTACCAACTAATTACTTCACCGTATCGGCAAATATCAAGAACTCGTACACGATATTCGCTTCAAAGGGGATAACTAATCGGGTCTACCTCGTATACGCCTCCGTTCCTCTGTCTCTACTTCGTAGAACCTTGAATGAAATTTGCTGAAGCTAGCATTTACATCCTTCACCATACAACCCCTTTCAACCTTTGACCTAAGCTTTCACCCAAACCCCATCATGGACCACAAACCCGAACCAAAGCGGCCCAAAACCGAGGACTCCTCAGCCGTGGCCAAACCCACCACAATCACAGATCCCAACAACGTAATCTACACCGACTCAAACGGCGTCAAATACCAGATCTGGCCTCCGCCGCCCGGCGTGCGCCTCCGGTCCGCCCAAGTCAACTGCATGACTTACACCGACGACAAGGGCGTCGAGCGAGAGATATACCTCCCGCAGGGCACCGCGCACACGGCCTGGGATCATCTGGAGAATGAAAGATGGGAGGAGCTGGAGAAGTTTGAGGAGTATGGTGAGTTTTACTTCTAGTAATTTCCCCGAGTGGGTGAAGAGAATAAAAGGCGGGTGCTGACGTATCGGGGTGTGTGTGTGGAAAGCGGGGCAGGGGTATACGGAGGAGGATTTTAAGCGTTGGGAAGAGCGTAGTTGCAAACCGATTGAGAAAGAGGAAGAGAAGTAGGGTGTTGGGGAGGAAGGGAGGGAAGGAGGTTGTTATAGGAGAGGTAGAGGGTTGTTTACCGAGTTGATGGTTTGGCTTTGTTTTGCTTAGTGCTGGTTACTCGAGCTGGGAAATGGTAATGATAATGATGAAGTAAAGCAAGATCTTTGTAAGTATAGGGCATTTCAGTATTACGCAATATTAGTAGATGGCGAGCAACCGGAAAAACAGCGATGTTGTTCCCCTAATATACAATTCCGGTGGCTTGCTATGTAGATCGATCTGGCAAGATAGGGAAGCTCTTCCTTTCTGTATTCGACGTAAAAGGTCCGAACCAAGGGTAGTTATAAGCCATTCCTTTGCTACTGACAAGCACATACGACCATACCCACTGGAAAACTCGGGATCCCGTCCGCTCTCCCATAGATAAGCCAGTGAGGGCCAGACTAGTAGTTGGGTCGGTGACGACCAGCGAATCCCTGGTGTTGTATGTCTTTCTTCTTTTTCTTTTCTTCTTCCTTTTTTAATGTCTTTCTGAATCCTCTCCTATCGTGCTCGTTTTGGTTGTCGAAACTTTTTGCGCTCAATTATCTATGAATGATGCGATGGAACGGCTGTAGGAAGGACATGGCGTCGAACGTTGTGAAATCGAACATTCGTCAACTCTTACGTTTCTTTCTTTTATCTAGTCTTTACGAGTAAGCTTTGTACCTAGCCAACAATATGATTTGGAAGAGACCTTGTGCATTCTCTATGATAACTCGACTCTTCCATTGTTGCGTGAGATGTGTCCCGTTACGACAGGACAGTGTACAAATCCCATAAAAAGCTATTGATCTCAACCACCCCATATCCTTAATCCACTATGTTTACAAGCATTGGTGGCGTCTTTAACTACAGTCTGCGATCCTACTCCAGCATGCCCGGTTCTTTTTGGTTTGCACGGCCTTGCGCCCGATTGCGAGCCGTTCGCCCATACATAGATCTTGGCATCTAGCCTCATAGCCTTACTGTACTCTTCATTGTCAAATGGCAACGGTTTTCTTGCGCTGTAACATGCCCTCTGGAATCGCCGCCCAATTGTTGCTTGACGATACTGCCCTTAGATAACGGTTAGTCGGCGCTGGAAGATGATAAAAGCAACGTAACCCCCGATTCAAAGCCCTTCCCTGACTTGTGGTTTGGGTTGCGGTTGATACTATCGATGATATTCTTCGCCCCCAAGGAGGCCGAAACTACCGAATGGTGGTAGTTGGGCCCACTAGCCGTATAGAAAGCCTTTCTACTTGTTCGGCTGGAAAGCCTGGAATGCGGCTGAGCGGCGGAGTGCACACGGAGTCGCAGTCGACCTTTGATCGGCTAAAGCATCGATGCATCGATGCAACGACACAACTCGACGACAGCCTCAAAAAGCCTATCAAGGCTTTTCACCCTTCTATGTCGAGAGCTAGCGTCGTCGATATATATGCAGAGGTCCTGCCTTTGACCATCTAGCGTGCTGCAGTTGGCGATGAAGACACTATGGACTATGGCACAGAACAAATGAATTGGATGTATACTATGATCCTTCCAAAGGAAGACGGGTCGGAAGGGGAATGTGGAAAGCGAGACAGCTTGAGTTGAGAATTGTGATGCCGAAGGCTGTCGGGGTCGACGTGCGAATAACTTCACACTGGGCTAAGGACCCAGGCAGCGGGCATGGATATGGATGGCGAACGAAGTTGAGGATTTGGGTATAAAAGGCCGGTGATGTCCTGTCTTCAAAAGCAGATCATATTGGCAGCAACAGCAACAGCCATACCAGCAAAAGCATCAAGGACAACCAACGCCTTTGTTTTCCGCCCTTCTCAAGTTGGTGAGATCATCCAAGCTCCATCGATGGGAGTATCAGATCATGATACTGAAGTGAAAGCTGACAGAAGAGCAGAACACTTGTTCGTAAACCATTATCAACATGCTCTCCAAGCAGTACCTCACCTTCGGCGCCTTCCTGGCTACCATCGTCTCGGCGTCACCGATCTCCGTTCCAGCCCCGGAGCAAGGGCTCGTCGCGATCCAGCAGACTGAATTCCTCAACGGCACTCTCACCTGGTAGGTTGTCTCCATTTCACGTCCCGTGGTGTCACCACTCCAGTCCTACGCCACCTCCACGAGACGGACTTCACTAACCTTCCCTGCGTGGCTAGGTACGGTGAGGACCCAGCCTTCACCAGACGCTCTGTGAATGCTGCGTCCAGCAAGCCGCTTGAGAAACGCTGCGGTAGCACCCTGCCCCAATGCAGCACCGTTCACCAGTCCTACACTTCTGTGTGCAGAACGCTGATCGACAACCTGCCCGACGTCGGAATCCCCAACAGCCCGCGATCGACCTGCTATAACGTCGGCGGCGTGACGTGCTGCATAAGCTGGGGTAAAGTGATCGACAATGCACGCTTCCCAGCGTTGCGGTACGCCGCGAACAAAGTTATGGATGTGTGCGTCGAGAGAAGGTCGAACGGGGAGGTGTTGGTTTCGGGACAGACGAAGGACACCTTGGTTGGAGGTACCTGTCTTTATCAGTGCTTGAGCAACAGGGCCACCAACTGTGATTCTAGTTGAGTGGGTGGTTGTCATCTTGGAGGCCATCTGGGGATCCTGAACAGGACCAACTGTCTTCTGACCTGACCTAGCTGGTGTATCGGACAAGCTGTAGTATGAGTTACCTCAAGTTGTTCAAACATTGTGTTAGCTATCATGCAAGTACCAATAAAGATGAAGAAAAGATGATGTTGTCATCAGATTCGGTGGGTTTTCCCAAAACACTGCACAAAAAAAAAGCGTCAGACCGTCGCCCTAGCCGTGAAAGGCGAATAACCAGATACGCAGATACGGCACGAATGTCCGGATATCTCATGCGAGGGGCAAAAAAAAAAATACCAAGCCATAGAAAGAAAGATCAAAAAGAGAATCTCGAACCATCTCATCGCCGATTTTGGACGAGCTGGGAATCGAACCCAGGACCTTTCGCATACAGGTGAGTATGCTAAGCGAACGCTCTACCAACTGAGCCACACGCCCTGAAAGTGGAGATGAAGATGATCGAGAATTGGACGAGCTGGGAATCGAACCCAGGACCTTTCGCATGCTCGGAAACATGCTAAGCGAACGCTCTACCAACTGAGCCACACGCCCTTGATCTTGTTGTTGAATCGTCGTTCGAAATGTAGACTTTTCAATCGCAGCGCTTGACGTTTGTGGTATCCATTGCGGGGGATGATGCTCAGGTCTGAACTGTGATGCGATTAGGCCGAGGCGTAACACCGAGGCCGGCAATTTGGGTGGGTTTGTGTTGTAGTAGAGGCTCTGGATGACGGTCGAAGTGCAAATTGAGCATGGATGCATGGTCGGTATCAGTACGTTTGGTGAGTAACCAGTCGACCGTATCCTGTTGTGATGCCGCTTCGGCAGTGATGGCGTCGAAGGTCGATGACATTCCACGCGGTGAAATTGTCAAACGGTCGAATGCGAATCCCTCGCATACCTGAGACCATGCTTAGGGCTTGTTGGTGATTTACCGAGTGGAATGAGCTTGTATGTGTTATTGGCGGAAGAGATACCAGTCGGTAATAGTCGTGTGGTTGAGACACAAGGACCCCCTTTACCACAGTGGGCGACTGTCCTTGAGGGGTGCCCTGGTCAAACACTAAGCGACTGGTGTCTGCGATGTTGACGGGTCAGCTTGAATCCTCAAATGTAGCTATTCACTCGCCTGAAGGCCTTCAGATATCCACGAGGGAAAGGAGTGAATTGTAAGTTGGTGAGATGGTGTTGGGAGCTGTGTCGGTGGGAGACCGGAGGGGAAGGGAGTACACTGCGGGGCAGAGCGCTGTTGCCTGTGCTGCGTCATTGCACCAGCGTGGGCTTGTTTGGCCAGCATGTCCGAGTAATTCGCAGGATGAAGAGACGAAAGTGAAGAGTAAATCATGAAAGGCCAGTTATTCGGCCGTCAGCCACATGAAGCTGAGCAGGAAACAAACGGACCAAAAATGGAAGAAAGAGAGGTGAAGAACGGGAAGATAAAGTTGGGGTTGAATGGACGATGCAGTTGGCGAGTGAGGTGACGGAATCGGTCGAGGTTCAAGGTGTCGCCCAATGGGAAGGCGGTTGGCAGGACATTGTGGTCTGTGCACCACAAGGTCATGAAGACAGCGAGCACGGAAAGCACTGACCATGACAAGGGGTGGGGCTCAAACGCGGGACACGATTGGTCAATGTGGCCTACAGCACTTTGAGCATTCACGTCTGTTCAAGCTCAAGGTCCGCGCGCTCTTACATTTGGATTCACTTGAATTGATGCTGCGAATTTCCATTTCAACTTCTCAAAACCCGTTCAATTAATTTGACTTCCTCCATCACCCAATTTCATCAACCATCATTACAACGCAAACTTGGGACATCGAACATCATCACGCAGATGCCCCGGGCTCATTCAAACCCAATCCACGCATCCTGTACTTCCATCATTTGAGAGTGGCCTCGTCCTTGCTTAGGCCTGGTCTCATTCTTTCACCGTCCGACATACGGACACATCTCGCCAGCGAAGTATTTCGAGATCTACAACTTCACTCTTCTCAGAAGGATACGACAGACATGAGTGCCTCACCCCAAGCCTGTCAAGATCTTGCTAGATCTGTTCTTGGTAAGTCACTCTCCACCTTCAAAGTTGCTACTTCGTCTTGCATCAGCCGCCATATATACCCTAATCTTATTTTTGTTTTACGAAAAACCTCCTTTTTTTGATCTATGGTCCTTCATTTCTAACAGTCACTCACAGAGAACATCCCAGAGATGAACGGTGCCGCCAATGGCACATCCGACGATGTGAACGGCATCGACAATGATGCGAAAGTAGACGAGACGCAGAATGGCAACGACGAGAAAGCTGTTTCAGAACACGACATTGCGGCAGCCAACCACAGCGAATCACTGAAACAGGAAGCACCTCGCTCGCCAGCCGAATCCATTGACGAGCCTTCATTTTCATGGCTGTAAGTCGAACCGAAGCTGCCCGTACACGAAGCCGACACTAATACATATCATGGTGATAGTCGATCACATCCCCTTTTCGTCATCCTCATGGTCGGCACCGATAGCGAGCCTTTCGGTATTCAGAAGGACTTTCTCTGTGCCAAGTCTGCCTTCTACAGGCGTTACTTCAGAGACAAGGCGGCGAACAGCGAGTCGGTCGAGGATGTAGTCGAGCTCCGCGATACCACGGCCGAGGTCTTTGGTTATGCCCAGCACTTCATGTACACAGGACAGGTTTATCCCGATACACCTCCTGACTACGAGGTTCTCATTGGCGTTTGGAAGCTTGGACACAGCTTGGGCATCGACGGTCTCTGCGATGCCACAATCGATGCCATGATCGAATACCGTCGCCTCACAAACTCAATCCCCGCCACCGCCCTGCTCGTCCAAGTGTGGAACGACACCCCTGAGGGATCCACCATCCGGAAACTCTTGCTCAACTGGGCTGCCGAATATATGCGGGCCTCTGAAGATCGTGCAGAGTTTGCCAAGGCGCTGCCCCAGGGTGTTCTGAGTGAGTTGGTGGTGGCCATGAGTTCGCTGGATGCTACCCCGGCTCCGGCAGCCACCCCCACCCCTCCCGTCTCTCAGGAAGGCATCAACCCTGCGCTTCAAGGCTGGCATGATGCCGTCGCCCATAGTGACGGCGAGCAGGTGCGTCCCGCCAAGAAGGCCAGGTACTCTGACGCAGGTACCAATGGTTCCAAAGCCACGCCTACCGGCCGCAAGGGAGCAGGTCGGCCCAGCACTGCTGGCCCCAAGACCGCTCAGAAAAGAAAGTATACCGTACTCAATGGTGATGTCGAGCTTACCACGTCGAAGAAACTGGCGTTCTGCGATGACCTTCTTACTAGGATGCTCAGCGGACCAGGTAAGTCTTTTTTTTTTCTCAAATCATTTCTGTCTCTTGATGGCGTTACCACATTTACTGACCTTGCTTTGCTCACAAGGCTTTTGGACTCGCCTTGTTGGCCCCTTTCGCGATCCCGTTAACCCCGAATCCGACGGTGTGCCCGACTACTTCGAGAAGGTGCCAAAGCCCATGGACCTGCAAACCATGAGGGGCAAGATGGACCGCCACGAATATGCCGACGAGAACGAGTTCCTGGCCGACATGAACCAGATCTTCAACAACTGCTACACATACTGGACTAAGAAGAGCCCCATGTGGCAGGCGTGCGAGAGGCTCCAAAAGACTTTCGAGGAGAAGTACTCGCAAATGTCCAAGTGGATCGCGAAGATGGAGGGCCAGGAGGGATCCAACTAGTTTCTGTGGTCTGGATCGCCTCCTTCACTAACAGCCCAACGTTCCAGCTTATTGTGGGTGTAGTTGAAGTTGTTGGGAAGGAGGCTCGGCATGATCTCTCAGCTCAATGCCACACTATGAGTACGAGTGCGACCATTTCCTCGGCCGAATCAATCTCGATTTGACCAAGACTCGGCTCACGGTAGCGACAACTAACAAATGTCGGAAGAACCGGTTGGCTGGAGGGTTACGGTTACTCATCAAAAGAAGGAGAGAAAAGAGAAAAGAGAAAAGGAAAAACGTGGTGTTCGCGAAGCGAAAGCGGAAAAAGGAAACTTTGATTGGTTTTCTGGTGTAGCATTATTTGGTGTTCTCCTTTGGTCATCATTACCCCGCGGCGTTTCGGTTTGTTTATGACGGACGGGCGGCGGCGCTTGGGTCATCTTTTTGTTGTCCGGCAGCATGCCAGGGTGGGTGAAAAAGGGAAGGATTATTGTATTTGAACATCACTATTATACCCGTCTCAGGATACGGGTGAGCTGGACTTGTCAAAGGAAGACTTGGAAGGCGAGGGAATATTAGGGATTGAGGGTTATTTAGGAGCTCTCTCGTTAGGAGGGGAGAAAATCAGCGGCATGGCTCTTGTAGTAGTTATATTGCGAAATGACTACGGTCTCTTGTCCGTAGCAGCAATCAAGAAGTAAAATGTACAGTCCTCACATTTACGGGATGTTATTACAATTCGTTTGGTATATCGAGAGGTGCTGAAACCGAACACCTAATTCGTCTCTTATGAAACAGCACACGCCATCACCGAAACCAAACGCACTAACAGACCTATAACCAAGCATCCTAACCCATACCTGCAAGAATCTCTCAAGCAGTCTTGATATAGTACTCATACAATCATGCTGAATACCCTCAGTTCCACTTAACACCCAAAAACTTGAACTCCCCTTTCCCTCCCTTCTTAGCAGCCGTCCTCTCCGCCTCCTTATTCTCCAAATAAATCCTCTTATGGCCCCTGATATCCACGTAAAACGTCTGGTACTCATGCTCCCAGGCTCCCGGTTGCTTGGTGAGATGAAGTCCGACGACACCGGAACCTCTCGGTCCTTCAACCTGTTTTTTTAGACAATACAGTCAGCCTGACCTTTAATAGAAAGATGAGGAGTGAATAAGAAACACATACGTGAAAATGCATCTTCAAATGCTCCACCCCCTTACTATCCTTCTCGACCGTGGCAGCCAGAGGTCTTGCCCGGCGCCACTTGTTACCCGTCTCTTCGCCGTGAGCGGCAATTTTTTTCGGGTCGCCGGGCGACAAGAGGGCGACGATGCGCGGGTCGGCGCGGATGCGGTCGACGGCCCGGTTGAAGTAGGCGGTCTTGGACTCGGGCGAGAGCACGTCGGTGAAGAGGAGGTAGGCGATTCCTCCCTGTTTTTAGTTTTGCGTTAGTGTTATATAATAGAGTGAGAGTGTAGGGTGAATGGTAAAGACGTACGGTCATGACAACACCGAGAATGACCAGCCCGAAGTTGAACGTCTGCTGAACAGCGCGCCCGGCTTTTTCACCGGCTGAGAGCTGAGTCCAGGGGACATGCCCGTCGTCGTTGAAGGGTGTCACGGATCTTCTTTTGGAGGAAGAAGTTTCCTGCTGGGCGGTGGCATATTGTCGGCGTGATGAGACGATGATGGCGCTAGTAGCTGTCATCGGAGCTCTAGCTCTTGTGATAGTTGTTGCTTGACGGATTCCTGCCGCAGCGGGGCTCCTTCCCATTAGAAGCCTCACGCCGGCAGCCGAAGTTGTGAGCATTTTCATCATGGAGGTTTCAGACTCAAGGCGGCTTCCATATTTCATCGGCAATGTTTCAGCCGTTGTAGAATGTTGATGAGAGCTTCAAGTGATGATGATGATGATGATGATGAGCTGTGGTTGGATGAAGCTTTACCAAGCTAACCTTCCCCGTGCCGTGACCCCGTTTGCCGGCACGGCATCTTTCCCGGCAGAGGTCCGTCCGGCGAAAGGTGGAGTCTCCGCATTTTTACGCTAGACTCAGAAGGGTAAAACGCCAAGATGCCACATGGAAGTGAGCAAGCGTCTGGGCGCGAACACAAGGAAATGTGGCCCCTGCCCTGGACTGACCCCAGTCACAAGAAGGCCCCAGTGGACGTTCCAGTTGCCAGGCAGCCCGGCTCTCTCCGCTGGGGCTCCCGTCTCCTGAATGCAGTGAACTGCGGCGCAAGTGCAGGTGGTGCGGGCGAATGACAACACTCCCCTCAGATAATTGACAACTTGTAACAAGCCGGAAACCTTCGATCGCTGCCCTGTTCAACTTCTGCCCCTTTTTTTTTTCTAACGGCAGCACTGTTTCGACCCTGACAACCTACCTTAACCGAGCAAAGGGGTCACAAGTCAACAATCGACGAACAGACGAACCCAAGAACTAGTGACACATCACAACACCAACAACCACCCTTGCCAAGGGACAGACATCAATACTCCGAACGATCACCGGATTCCCTCCTAAACCGACAAGATGAGCGGGCTCGCGACAAAGCAGCAGTCGCTCAAGATCTTTGAGAAGCTCAAGTCGAAGCCAGCCAACAAGGTATGTTGCGCCCACGCAAGGAACAATCCCAGGCAACCATCACCATCCAGAAAGCTAACCGTTGGTGGGAATCAGATCTGCTTCGACTGCGGCCAAAAGAACCCAACATGGACCTCGGTCCCCTTTGGCATCTACCTCTGCCTCGACTGTTCCGCCAACCACCGTAACCTCGGCGTCCACATTTCCTTTGTGCGGTCTACTAACCTCGACCGTATGTGTATACCTACTCTCGATCTCTACTACCCTACGACGCGAACCCCTCGAACCCGCTAACACGAACCTCGTGCTTGTACAGAATGGCAATGGGACCAGCTACGGATCATGAAGGTGGGCGGTAACGAGTCGGCGACCAAGTTCTTCCAGCAAAACGGTGGTTCCGCTGCCTTGAACAGCAAGGACCCCAAGACCAAGTACCAATCCGCCGCCGCGACCAAGTATAAGGAGGAGCTGAAGAAGAGGGCTGCCAGGGATGCTCGCGAGTATGCAATACCCTCTCTCCCCCTACCCCTCAGTTAC
This sequence comes from Sordaria brevicollis, assembly GCA_033439795.1. Taxonomy (NCBI): domain Eukaryota; kingdom Fungi; phylum Ascomycota; class Sordariomycetes; order Sordariales; family Sordariaceae; genus Sordaria; species Sordaria brevicollis. The sequence goes on from JAUTDP010000006.1 coordinate 2,860,188, forward strand.
ACAATCGGTTTAATTGCATGTTACATGAACAGAATTGCTAACGCACTGTCTGTTTCCAACTCAGGTACCCCGAAGAAGTAGTCATCGCCGACGGCGACGACGTCACAGGCAGCAACACCCCGGCCGGCGAACCCGACGACGACTTCTTTTCCTCGTGGGACAAGCCCGCCATCAAGAAGCCCACGCCGCCCATTTCTCGCACCTCTACGCCGCCCATCATCGGCCGCACCGCTTCCCCCTTACTTGGCAATGGCAAGGACATCCAGCGCACCGCCTCCCCTCTTTCCAAGACTGATTCCGATGCTCCCACTCCCGCTCCCGCCGCCAGCCGCATCACCACCTCCGCGGCCCTAAGGAAAACAACCCCCGGCAGCAGCGCCACTGCCGGCCCACGCAAGGCCGGTGGCATCCTGAGTGCCAAGAAGCCCGCGGCCAAGCTGGGCGTCAAGAAGATCTCGGCGGACCTGATCGATTTCGATGAGGCGGAGAAGAAGGCCAAGGAGGAGGCGGAGCGCATCGCGAAGCTGGGTTACGATCCCGAGGCGGAGGAGGAGAAGACGGCAAAGAAGGCCGAGACCAAGGCCAGTAATATCATTACCCCTGCCGCGGCACCGGTCAGCTCTTCCAGTTCGAGGTCGGCGGCGCCGGAGAAGTCGGCTGCCGAGGTGGAAAGGCTGGGTATGGGCGTCAGGAAGCTCGGGTTCGGAATGGTGGGCAAGCCAGGTGGTGGTGCTGGTGCTGCGGCGGGAGGCAGTGCGGCGGCGGTGAAGAAGAACGCGGGTGGGTTTGGCAGCGTTGGGCCTATCAAGGCTAGTGATGGTATGTTCTTTTTATTTTCATCCCTCTGTTTCTCTTTGGAAAGAAATGCTAACAACAGAAAAAACAGCCGACGAAGAGCAATACGCGCGCAACAAGTTCGCCAACCAAAAGGCGATTTCCTCGGACGAGTTCTTCAACAAGGGCAACTACGACCCCTCGGTCAAGGCCGAGACCAAGGCCCGCCTGCAAGGCTTCGAGGGCGCCCAGGCCATCTCTTCCAACGCCTACTTTGGCCGTCCCGAGGAGGACGCGTCCGTCGAGGACTACGGCGATCTCGAGTCCGCTGCCAAGGACTTCATTCGCAAGTTCGGCATTACGGCTAGTGATGATCTGGAGAACCTCACGCAGATGGTGGGCGAGGGCGCGGGGAGGTTGCAGGGTGCTATCAGGGCTTATCTTGGGAGCTGAGCGGTTGATGTGGTAGTATGACCGAGGGTAGGAGAGGGAGATGGGAGATGGAATGGTTACTATGAGAGCAAGCGGGATGTGTGAAGAGGCCTAACACGCTTGCTTTTTTCGGGATAGGTGGATATTTAGTGGAATGGTAAAAATCAGTATATTTGGTAGTGTAATAGTGAATGAATTAGAGTACTTTGATGAAGTTGTAAGTTGGTTATTGACTATCAGGGCATCTATTGGATAGAGGACGGGTATCAGGTGAGAATGAGGACGGGAGATGGGAGATGGGAGACAATGAACGAGGACGGGGTGGTTACAATACAATCCCAGGAATGCGGTAAGTCAATCTTGAGGATATCTGAGCAACGAGAAATAGTATTGAACATTAGCAATCCCCCGGATCTCCCGTCCCCATAAGGTCGTGAAGGTTTAGTGACGACGGGACGGACAATACGACATTATGAACTGACTCGCGCACTATTTTCAGTCTTATAAAGCCCCCCACCCAACAAGAATCTTCAACAACAAGAAGCTGGTCCGATGGTGTAGTTGGTTATCACGTCAGTCTAACACACTGAAGGTCCCCAGATCGAGCCTGGGTCGGATCATGAAGCAATTCTTCTTTTTGCGGATTTCGCCTTTTCGCTTTTCTTTTTCTTTTGTGTATTTTTCTACGGTCTTGTTGTTTGGTGGTTTTTCATGTGCTGGCTGACAATATGCGTGTTTCCTTTTTCTTGGTTATGTGTATACTCGGTTTTTCGAGACTTTCTTGAACACTGTTAAGGAGTTCTTCTGTGCTTTTACGGGGTGAAGAGCCCTTTGCGAATGTGATGCTTGGTTTAAGTGGGATGTTGGTTTTCTGGAGGTGTTGGTGATGTTTGTTGGGACGGTGCGTTAGATGAGGGGATATGATTATATGAGGGGAATGGCCCCCGCCACAGGGGTCTGTTGTGGCAATGCAGGCCTGATCACGTCAACGTGGTCGATTGGCAGATCGCAAGGCTGTCGCAACCATTTCGAAGGACATCAGTGAAGACCCCAACCCAAAAGAATCGCGAAGCATTGAGGACGACATGGAGGCTGTGAGTAGGCTGTCGTTAAAGTGGCCCAGGATGATCGACACACCATGTGCGGCAACGAACACCTCAGCGATTAGCCCAACGGAAAGCCACGACACACCCGACGCGAGCGGTCGGTGATGCATGATGTATTGGCGTTTTTCTTGTCCTCTTAGGAGGGAGCCAGCAGGTCCACCTATCGCATCTCCTGGTGACGGACCAAAGCTTGAGCAAGATCAGTTGTCTAATACCTCAAGACAGCAGACTTTGGCTCGCCATTTCGGTTTATATCGTTTACGCAGCTGCTCTCAAGCCGATATTTTCACGCATCTTTCAGCTCAAATCTCATCCAAGTCGTTTCCAAAGCACACAGCAACAAAAGCGTCATCATCGCGACAACTCGTTTCGCTTTCTCAGTTGCACATCCCTGAGACAATGCCGCCCTTGAATCGTTTACTTAATCGCTTCCGTAGGGCTGTCACACGGAGACAACATGAAGTGCCTGGCGCTCCGGGGTCGGAACTCGATGACGACACGCGGTCGGTTTTCCAGGAGGTCCTACCATCGGGACTACTTGTGGTGGACCAGACGCGGGAACCTATAAGAACATGCCAACTTCTCACTGTATCAGTTCTACGTGTGGATTCGGGAGAAGGCGACCACTCTAGAAGGTCCGTCCCATATTCGCGTGTGTCTTTACATCAACTGGTTAACCTGCCGTTGGGAGATACGCTTTCCAACCTACTAGGTCTTGAGACACAAGACAATAGCGCGCTACAAGATACAGCCACTTCTGTTCCAGCGCATGTGTCCAACGAAGACGAGGGCCACTCTGGTATTGTTTATGAGCCGCTCGAATACGAAGATTCATTGCGATTTCTTCGCATCGAACCCAGCCTCAACACTGAGGACCCTATAAGCGGCACAATATTGCACAGTCGACTCAGGGATAGTGAGCCTATATCGCACTCTCCTACGAATGGGGGCCTGAAGACAACATCCACGACCCTACCATACTGATCAATGGCACTCACCGCCTGAGCATTCGCAAAAACTTGTACGAAGCTTTGAAAGAATTTAGAGCATCTGCCGAGTTTTCCGGCAAGCTCCTCTGGGTCGACGCCATATGTATCAACCAACAAAAGGCACACGGAGAAAAACCGCATCAGATACGTTTGATGGGAAAGATATTTGGCCACGCAGCGACGGTGATTGCATGGTTGGGAACTTCTGCAGAAGATAGCGACAAGGCGATAAACGCTCTCAAAGCGTGTAGTCAATATGGCTATTTGCCAAAGGATCGGTGCTTCATCAGAAGCGTCTTGCAACCCCCAAAGCCCGACCAGCCCTTGTATACCTATCCTCCGTGGGTTACCATGAAGGCAATCACTGCCCTATGCAATCGGTCGTACTGGCGAAGAGTATGGATCATGCAAGAAATCCAGCAGTCGCAGTCTTTGCTGGTGAAATGCGGCTCACAATCCATTACCGGCACGGAACTTGAGCGAGCTTTCGAAGCATTGCAGAGTTTTGAGTGTATTCCTCACTTGAGGTACGAGGAACGCTCAATGAAACGATACTATCGAGGCCTTACAAAATTTCTCTGCCTTATGGCAGCCAGCGTCCCGTTGCAACACCTTCGAGCTCGCAAAGAAGTGCACATGAGCTTAGGCCAGCTCCTTCAAATCTGCGTTGAGGGCGGATTTCAATCCACAGAACGACGTGACTACATATTCGCACTACTCGGCATGTCGAATGATGTCACAGAGGGGGCTATAAGGGTAGACTACAAGAAACCGCTGTGGCTGCTACGGAACGAAGCGCTCCCTGTTATCGAACGGAGTTATCGCTCAATCAAGGGAGAAAACGTCAAATCATGGGATTCCTTCCTCCAAGAGTTCGACCTACTCTTGGGTGGTTCAAAGTATGACCGTCGGTATCATGAAGGTAAAGAAAGGGAGACTGTGATCTGGTTTCTTCAGCAAGCGTTAGCATTGTCAGATAGCTTATACAAGTACAGAATGGTATCTGTAGGCAGGTGGAATCCCTCCATGAGAGAGTATGAATGTGTCATTCGATTAGAAGGTTCGAAATTTGATGCGTTCGTAGACATTATCAGAGAATCTGGACTGGAGGGTAGCCCGGATCTTCGAAAAGAGTGGTGGGGGGAGTTGACAATTGATAACAACTAGACGTGGCTAAACAGCGCAAGACAAAATTGGTCGATATGCACAACTAAAAGCCCAGAGGAAAGTAGATACCGAAAAATGAATGGAGGAAAATTGAATAAATACAACTTAACCACCAGCATAGGTATTAAAACTGAACCTTTAACCCAAAAACGACACTGGAAGGCGATCGAACACTGCAGGAAGTTATCGACCCACTCATAACCCGCACAAACTTTCTAACAAGTTATATTGTCTCCTCGGTGGTCTGAGAAACGCTCCATGCTCTTATTTAATTAACCACCCGGCACGGGCAAGACCCTAGCTTCCTCCACAACTAAGCTCTTGTAAAATACGAAATTCCGGTGTCATTATTTTGGTTGTTGTAATGGAGTCATTAAGTACGAGAGTACCTTGATGACTTTTCAGTACATCGCGTATGACACTGCTGTCATGTTGCACCTCCTTCAGGGAAAAAGGAAAGGCATCGTAGAAACTTTCAAGCACCAGAGCTAATTGCTTTTCTAGAGACCTCCTATTTCGTTAAACTTCGACCAGAACCGTTATAATCCTCAACGTCACCTACAACTATCCAAATTTGTCCTCCTGTAACCTATACCATCTTACCGCCTCTGCCTCTAATGACCTTGCGGCGGAGATATCTCAATCCCCACTCCTCCTTTCTCGGATATACGCCCAAATAGCCCCTTTCCTCCTCCGGTACATAATCCCAATCGGTATACATTTCGTACAGGTTTCGCCACTCAAAGCCCTCTGGTACCATCCTCTTCGCCTCGTCCATTGCCGCCACGCGCAAGAAGATGCTTTGTACACCACCGCGGCGGTCGAAGAAGTCATTGGGCTGCCTAGGGTTGGCCCCGGGATGGAGGGACGCTCTGGGTTGCCGTGCAACTCGGTGGCAAAGCCAGAGTGGTATCGGATGCCCCGTATCAGACACTACTGAGTGACTTTGGAGGCTAGATCGTGGGGAACCTCTTGACCGTTGAACGCAGCTTTATTTTTAGCGAGGTCGTCGGCTGAGAAATCTATCATTTCCATCGGGGAAGCGAGAGAACCGGTTAAGAAGGTGTTACGGCCAGGTGGTGTAGGGTTGAAGGAGAACAAAGATGAATGTCATGTCAGGAAGCAAAACGAATCGAGTCTCTGATATAGAAGTCCGATTCAGCTCAGCCAGCCAACTGATAGGATGAGATTTGGCCCACGGTTTCGCTAGACAAGACGCAGAGTTGCGGACTCATATCTCCAAATCCAAAGGTCAGTCGTCTATCTTCTTTCCCTGTTACAGGAAATATCCAAGCAACAAAGTCATGAAAGAGACTGAAAGAGACTTGACCAGGCTTTATACATTGGCGGATCAGCCTGGTCTGGGCTACCTCTACATGGTCATCTAAGACACATTGGAGTGTAGAGTCGTACCCAACGCTACTACAAGGGTCACATACACTAAGTAAGACTCATCGGGATTAGTTAAAGGCAAATATCGGTCTACCCAAAGGGGTAAAGTACAGAAACCCGTCCTTAGCACTCTCGACTGTCCCTTTTCCCCCTCCTCTTACATTGCAAACCGTCTTCACACCGCTCAAAGTCATCCTTAGCTCCTCAACATAAGAACTTTTCAAACCGCCACGGAGAGTTCCTTTTCTGCAACTCACATTTCCGATCCAGCAGCAGATTCCCGCAATCCCGCCCGCTCGTTCTCAACAACACCATGACAACTCCAACTTTCCATTCATTCCCCCATCTCCCCTGGGAACTCCGAGCTCGAATCTGGGAACTTACCGTCGAACCTCGAACAGTCGAGGTCAACATCGAATACCAACGCAGCGACACAGAGATTACCGATGACATGAGAACCAGATTCAACTTGGCCCCTGATACGCCTACGTGGATTTACGTCCTCCGCCTGCGGTCATCCACACCAGTGCCAACTCCTCTCCAAACCTGCCGAGAAGCGCGGATGCACCTTACGGAAAACGTGGATAGAGGAGGTAACTTTGGGTTCTACAGGAAGGCCTTCCATCAATTGCCAGCTGCAAAATATTGCGGAAAAGAGGTCCAGCTACAGCCTGGCCTCCGGTTGGAACTCGGCCTTGACGCAGAGCCGCGCTACGTCTGGGTGAATTGGGAGATTGATATGATCTCTATCGGCCAGAGCATGTTTACGCTTTGCGAGCCGTATTACCGGGATATTAAGCGGCTCAAGATTGCGCGCGAACGCGACGAGTACTTTGTCCGTTCGGAATCAAGGGATCTTCAGAACTTTGCCAATGTCTGAGAGGTCCATATGGTCTGTCTGGACGGTTTAGATTACTGGAACGGTGCGGAGGAGTACATCTTCCCTTTGAGTTGCAGTATGGAAAATGTCCTGCTCATTGATGAGAAAACTGGCAACAGGGATACGCTCGCCGAGAATAATGCCAGGTGGGATGAGTTACAAGCCGTGAGCTATAGACAAAACGGAGCACGTATCCACCTTGACACAGGTGTTCCTTTTGTACCATGGCTTCCACCAGGCTGGTTTGAGGGGCAGGAGGAGTGGGATGATTACTATGGCGATTGGTGAGGCTGTCGAGCTTCCGCATCCTGCGCCCAGGCGGTTTATAATGAGGTAGTTGGGCTGACAGCTAAACTTGGATTCAAACGGCTCTTCTTCATTTCTACTGCCACCAGGTACTTCCTACCCCACTCCTCGTCCTTGGGCTGGGCGTCACAGACCAACATTCTGCTCCCATCACCCCCCGCTTCCGCCTGCCCTTCCTCGGCCGGGGCCTCAACCAGAACAAGTTCATTTTCGTCCGCTTTAACTTCAGCGGTGATTTCCTCAACACCAGCACGACCGTCCTCCTGATCCCCGTTTGCGTTAGGATTCTCCAGCTCGTCAAGCGGAAGCCCGGAGTCCACTTCTGCCGCCTCCAGCTTAACCACGGTCTCTGGGAGCATCTCGTAGTGCTCTTTAGTTTTCCAACACCCCCACCAGATATTCACCAAGTCCAGGAACAACACAGCGACGGCGATTATGCTGAGCGGAAAGACTCCGCGAAACTGCTTCGAGAGAAGCCAATATGCGCTGGTCTTCTCTCCGAAGAACTTGACATCTTGGATGATGTTGGCCTCTTTGGCCGCGATTAAGGATACACGAGTTGATAGCTCGTGTATTACCTCTAGGATGTTGTCCATAGGCGAGGTAAATGAGGCCTGGCACGGGTAATTGGTCCAGGAGCCAGGGGATACCGCCTTCAGACTCTTTCCCAGGGCCTTCATTGCCCGGTAGTCGAGCTCCATGTCAGCGTCGGGGTCGCCCAACCTCCACCATTCCCCAGTGAACTTGGCCGCCAGCTCGGTTTCGAAGATGCCACGGACCGCCTTGGAACACATTTGGCGTTTGTCTTTGGCAATCGGTTGGGTGAACTCTTGGAGAGCCGGCCGATATGACCTAGTGTCAGGGAGAAATGACCGGATGTCGGAGAGAAATGACCGAGTGTCGGATGATTTTGTCTGGAGGGATGATCGTACAGAACTTCCGGAGTGAAGTGAACTTGTGTAGTCCCTTCAAAGTTGTTAGTGACATTCGTCCGCTGAAGAACGTGTGCCCAGAGAAAGGCTTCGGTGCCAAGACCGATGGTGAAGGTCATTGAGCCTATGACAGAGCGTATCAACGATTAGCAGTCCGAACGCAACAGACAAAAAAAACCTGAAGAACTAGACGAGAGACACTATGCAGACTTACTGAGAGCTGTTAAGATATGCTTGAGCCGGACGAAGGACATGAGAGCGGAGAGAATACCAGTCGTGCAGCCATACTCGGAGGAGGACTCGGTCATCTATTAAGGAGGTCAGTCTTTATCAAGAACAAAATGATAGAAAAGACTTTACACTTACTGGGACTCTATCTTGCCGGCGACGGAAGAAGTTGGAGGCGCCGCCTTGTCTGTAACCAACATCCATAAACGGCCCGAGGAAACCGGCGATGATCATGTGCGCTCCAGCTGGCTCGGTGATTACCCACCAGCCGGGCCAATCGTCGACACGGCGGTTGACCGCCGAGAAGTGCACGAAAAGGTGCAACCCGATGTCTAAGAATTGCAATGGTTAGTTGCCCGCTCTTACCGTCTTATTCCCATTCATTGTAGAGGAAAAACTTACCGACCAGGCAGACGAGAATAGGGAAAACCCCATACAGCCAGGGGATAAGTTGGCTGTACGAGGGCAGCCACAAAGGTGCCCGAAGGCGAGGAACGCTTTTCGTGAACGGCATGGTTACACGGAAGGAAAAAAAAGAGGAGAGAGCCAACAAACAACAAAAATCAAGGGGGTGGTGGTCAGTGGGAGGTGCAATTTGGTTAAGATCTCTTAGCTGAAGAGAGGAAAGGAAGCAAAGAAATCCACCAGAGGAGATGGGAAAAGCAGTCTTTTGTATCCATGGATGTCCAGCCTGATCAGCCAACACACCATTCTCAAGTCTGCACCTACCTGCCTTCTCGTGTACGGAGGAAAGATGACGATGGCGCCACTTTGCGTACTGAAAGAAGGAAGAGATTGACGTCAAACAGAAGGAGGTGTTGGAAGGTGACTGCAAGACTGGCGGGAGACTGGAAGACCAGATTGAAACCACCTTTTGTCGAGTCACGAGAGACTTTCATCATTCGAAAGGTGCCTTGGAATTTTTTTCGGAAGGCATATTCAAGGCACTTTAGTGGCGAGCGTGGAAAGGGAGGTGCACAAGAATGATAAGGTAGTTCCGTCTCTCATTTTATCTCAGCGCTCAGACCACCTTGAGCTCCCGTGCACGGACGTTTTACAGCCAATACACGTTTTTTTTTATTTTATCGATAATTTAATTTTTTATTTCTGATCTGGGTAATATTGTGCACTCCGCTCAAGGAGGTCTGAGTTTACTACGCTTCTGGAATCGTATACACAGTCGCCAAACCACCCAGCCATTAACACTCAATACTATAACTTCATTACAATACGTCGTATTACGAAAGTTTCTGGATTATTTTGATCGCGTAGACTAAAGCTTTCTAACCGTACCGGTTTTACCGCCGTTAATATGGAGGATAACTCCTAAAATAACGACGCACAATCCTTCCCCGCGTTAGCCACGTATCTTCACCCCTCCCAAGGACAACTTTTACAACCCGGCTATTATCGAACCTTATTAGCAATCCGTCCCTCTTTAATAATTGGCCCGTCAACGATCTCGGTATTAACGGCTAACCCTTATACTAGTAAAAACCTCCCGGATTATATCCAAAATCAATATATAAATATATTTAAAGAGGAGCGCCAAATATAAATAAATCCCGTTAACGTATATAATTCCGATAAAGAAGATATTAATAATAATAATTACGATATTATAGAGGAGGTAATAAGTCTCTTTGCGCATTTTAAGAGAAAGGAGCTTAAGCGCGTTAATAAAGAAGTAGAATAAGGTAAAATCGTACGTCGAAAGAAGTATAATGTTACGGCAAAAAGGAAGAGCTTGTAATAAAACAATAATAATCCTTAATTAATAGAAAATCGTAAGATGAAGAAAAAAGGAAAATTAATCGTACAAGAATAGAAGCGTAGGCGGAAAGATATAGGCCCTACGTTCTATAGAGTGAATAGGTTGTGCAGCGTTCGTTGGCATAAATAAGTGACTTGTAATAGTAAATCCTTGGTTTACCTAATTCCTTGAGTAATTTAATAATATGTAATAAGTTAAGTGACCAGCGGGTGAGCCGTATTATTATATTACCCCCCCCTTTGAAAAAACTCGCCTCGAATCTTTCGAAAACGTAATTACTTCCTCCTCTTTAACCTTTTATTACCTATTTAGATTAGTAAATTATCCTCCTTATATTTTAGTACTTCCTCCTTTCGTATCGTTATTATAATTTAATCCTATAATTTTTAAGGGGGTTCGGCCGCTTCCAGACGTTCTTTATAGTATTTTTTTAATTTGGTTATTACGTTCTTAAAATTGCTAATAGGATATTACTCCGGGTTTAAATCTTAACCGGTCTACTTTATTTAGTAAAATAATTTACCTTAATTTACCTTTAAAGTTATAATTTCTTCTATTTTATATTCTTCGTCTTTAAATATAATTTCCCCTAATAGGTTTTTTAATACTTATCCTAGTAATAGGTTATTTAAAAATTTCTTTAATTTATTCAATAGGAATTAATTGGATATTTTCTATAAAGAAAGTAATTATATTAGGAAAGCGTTATTCTTTTTATTTATAATAGGAAAATATTATTTTATTAATAGAAAATCCAATTTATTATTCGGACGGTTAATCGATTAGCTTTTTTTAACGATAAAAATTCAATTTCTTATATCGAAGTTTAATTCGTAACGTTTTTTATTTATTCAAACGGCTTATTTCTATTATACGAATTCGATATATTTCCTTACGTAGTTTATATATTGCTAGATTTTCTTAGCAGTATCCCTAATATTTTATCGATTTAAGCGTTCTATTGAAGGTATATTTTCGAAATTCGTTTTTACTTTCTAATTTAAAAAAATAGGTATTAGGAAGCCGAATAGAATTTTATAGGGTTGAAGGCCCGTATTATTTTAGGGTAAATTATTTTAAATATAATTTAACGCTAGGATTATTTCCGATTAATTATTTTAATTATAGTTAATATATAAATAAAGTTTTTAATCGATTTATTTATAGAAATTTTCGACCTATTCCGATATTTGTAAATATTTAATAGAAATTAATAATTAGTTAATACCGATTAAAGAGGCTAATTCTTATAAAAAATCCAATTAGAATTATAATCCTTTATTATTAATAAATTCTTTAAACGGGTTGAAAATATAGAAGGGACCTTTATAATATAGTTTATAAATTTCCTTTCCCGTAATAATCGATTTATAAGGGAATAATTATATAATTTTAGATAAGGGGTCGATTATATTTATTAAATTATTATATTTATATTTATTTAATAATATCTTTTTAAAGTTTATTATTAAACGGTTCTAAATTTTTTTGGGGGCTTCGATATTTTAAAATATTTTTAATATTTTACTTTATAGGTATTTAGAAGTATAATAAACCGTATAGTTCGCTATATATCGATTAATATCTTTAATTAAATTGGGCTATTAATATTAAATTATTATTAATTTACGTATTTTATTCCTTTTAGGGTAGGCCGTCGCTAGGGTATTATAATAATTTTAAATCGTTCTAATTTTTAAGGTGCTTTTTAAAATTACGAAACGGCTATAGAATAATAGTAATTACTTTTATAATATTATAAAATTTAATTCTCCCCGTTAAGCCTTTTTATAATATTCCTCTAAAGAGATATCCGTTTTATTAACTTCTAATATTTAATAAACGAATTTATAACCGGTTATTATCTTAGGAATATTTACGGTATTTAGGGTATAAATATAAATTGTATCCTCCCCCTCCCCCGCGGGTTTAAAGAAGCGTATTATATATTATAATTCCTTTTGCTTTTTTTAATCATTAATATTTTTTAACTTTTTTAATAGAATATTAATTATTACGTTATTTTTATTAGGTTAGTAGATAATTAGGAAATTATATTATAATAATAATTATACCTATATTATTTATTTCGTATTTAATAGGCATTTAATATTAAAATATTTTAACGCTTTATAGTTTATAATAATTATAAAAGGCTCAGTCCGCTAAAATTTAATAAATTCCGAGCGTTAATATATTAATACTCTTATTATAATTAGTATTTCCTTATTATATATTAGGTAATTATATTCTATTCTTTATATTATTTTTAAAAAATAAGCGATAGGGTATTATTTATCTTCGTATTTTTAAAATAAAACGTTAATTAATACCTTATTTAATATATTCGTTTTTAACTTTATTTCCTTTTCGAAATCGAAATAGGTGAATATTAGTACGTCGATTAAATATTATTTTAAAATATTAAATACTATTTAATATTTTTTTATTTGATTGAATATTTCCCTTTTTTTTATTAATATTATTAATAATTTCGAAATCTTTTTATATTCTTTTATAAATTTGTAGTAGAAATTATAGAAATTTAAAAACAATTATACACCTTTAACCGTTAATAATTCTTTCTATTCTTTAATTATTTAAATCTTCGCTAAATTTACCGAAATTCTATTAATACCGATAATAAACCCTAAAAATTTCGTTTTAATAACGTAAAATTCGTATTTATTTAAATTAATTTATAATTTAATTTAGCAGAACTTTTTTAATACTTTTTTAATATAAATTTCGTATTCTTCTTTATTATTAGAATAAATTAGAGTATTATCGATATAGGTATTATAAAAATCGTTTAAATATTTTATTAAAATATCGTTAATATATTTTTAAAACGTTAATAGTTTATTAATTAATTTAAAAGGTAATACTTTATATTTATAAGCCCTATACCGAGTATAGAAGGTCGTAAACTCTTTATTATTTAAATATATATAGATATAATAAAAGGCTTATTAGATATCGATTTTAGTAAGGATTTTCGCTTTGGCTATTCGAATTAACGTTTCTTCGATAAAAGGTAATAGGTAATAGTCTTTTTGGATAATTTTATTCAATTTCTAATAATCTACGTAGAAGCGGAGTTTTTTATTAATTTTAAATATAAAAAGAATAGGGGTAATTTATAGCGCGGAATTATTTTTAATAAAATTTTTATTTAAATTCTCTATAATATATAATTAATATACTTTTAATTCGTTTATATTTATTTTATATAATAAGCTATAATTTAAATTTTTAGGGTTAGTTTTTTTTTATAATTGGATATAGTAATTATTATTCCTTAGTTTTAATAATATATTTAACCGTCGTTTATTAAAAATATCTTCGTAATTATAGTAATAAGTAGGAATCCGTTGTAGAATTTATTCCCGTTCTTTTAGATTTAGGCCGTTAAAGTATTCTTAGTCCTTACATTCTTCAATAAAATAATCGATTTTATATAAATTTATTATACTTAAATACTTTTTCTTTATTATTTATATAAAGGTTATAGAATTAATAATAATTATATTAAATATTCGCTTTTTATATTACGCGGCCCCCCTTTTTTATTTAAAGTAATTTTAATCGTTTTTCTTTATATTATTATTAAAATCCTCTCCCTATAATTATTCTTTAAAATATTTTAAATCCTCTTTGAAATTTCTTTTATTCCTTTAATATTTTTATTAATATTTTCTTTAATTTTATTAATAATAAAAAAAATTCATTTTATAAAACTTATTTTATAAAGTTTTATATTTTCTTAATAGGGTCGGTTATTTTTTTATCGGTTATAATTCTTTAAAGAATATTAATTATTGGGCGCGTTATTTATTTAATCGAAAGTAAAGGTTATAGAGTATTTTCGAACTCTCGAATTTAGCGATATATTACGGCTCTATTATATTTTTATTTATCCTTTCTTTTTATAAATTATTTTTTGCGAATAACGTCCTCCTAATATTTTAAATCGATAAATTAACTTTCTTTATTTTTAATATAAATATTCTTTATTTAATCGGGGTTTATAAATTAATTATTATTAAATAATAACCTCTTTTGTAAATAATTAATTGTAACGTTATAGTATTCGAATTAAATGCGGCCGATTATTATATTATAGTAGATATTTATAACAATTAGTTATTTATTACGGATAATACGATTTTGGATAATAACGTTTATTTTTAGGGTAGTTATAATTTTTTTACTATCGTTCCTTATAAAAAGTCCCCCGATATTAATTAGGTCGAAATTATTTTTAACTTCGAATTTAAAAAATTATTATAAACGGTCGGCGGTTATTTAATTAATTAAAATATACGTTGCGGTTCCCGAATTTATAATAGCTTCTTTAATAGTAATTATAATTTTATTATTATTTATTAAAGCGGATATAATAAAAGGGTTTCCTTTTAAATAATTATATAGGAAATCCTTTTTTATACCGTTAGGTATTTTTCTTTACTTTTACTATATAAATTTCTTTAAATAGGAATTTATTTTATTTAGGGTATTTAATTTTTTAATTTTTCTTTCTCTCTACCCTTATTTTCCTTTCTATTTTTAATATTATAACGAATATATATAGATTAAAGGCGGGTACGGTAATTAGTTATAGCCGGGTGGTTACCCGAATTGGGCTTTTTAGGGTAATTTTTAGTATAATATTTTTATTCTTTATAAATAAAATATATTCCTTTACGGAATATATCGTCGATCTCTTCCTTAATTAAATTTTTATTATTACTAGTATTAGAATTACCTCTAATCGATAAGGAGCCTCTTCCTTTATTAAAATTATTACATTTATTATTATTTCCGCGATTATAATTATTAAAAAAAGAAGATAATATAATAATTTATTTAATTATTTTTTATATATAAGTAATTTATTTAATAATTTTAATATATCCGTCGAAGTCGATTGTATTTAAAGTAGCGTTTAGGGCTATATTAATTTAGAGGTTTATAGATAAATAGTAGTAAAAAATTTCTTTCTAATTCGATTAAGGGATTTAATATTCGTTAGCGAAATAAATAAATTTATTCTTAAAAAGATAAAAATTATCTTAATATATATAAAATTTCTTAAATTCTTCGATTATTTAATAAATAATATTAAGATTATCGTATTAGCGCTTAAAATATTTTATTAAAGCCCTTAAAGAACGAATTTAATTCGGGTAAGTATTATATAAATACGGCTAGAAATCTTTAATAATATATCCGGCTAAACGATTTTCAATATAAATTTACTTAGTTTTATCGTTAACGAAATAATTAGAATTAACTTTTAATTTATTAAATATAATATAATACTAAATTTCGAAGGTAATAGTATTTTTATTCTTATTAGTATAAAAGATAAAAGGGTTTGAAATTTTTAAAGACTTTCCGTTGGTTATAATAATAGATACGCTATTTAAGGTTGCGTTACAATACGTCGAATTGCGAATAATATTAGCGATAATTTAATTTAGGGTTTAAATTTCCTTATCTTTAATTATAATAATAATTATTAAATCCTTTATTATTTTTTTATTTAGATTTATAAGTTTTTCGTTTTATTATTAATTATTATTATTATTATTAAATTCGGAATTAAAAATATTAAAATCGGGGGTAATTCTTTAAATTACAAAAATATAGTATTTAATATAATTGGCTTTACGAATAGTAACGTCGATACTGTTAGGGTAATACTAAATATTTTTATTATCGTTTTTAATAGTAATTTGAAAACGAATTTTCTTCTTCGGTTTTTCAAATTTATAATATATACCCTTAAAATATTAAATTTAATCGTTAAAATTTATTATAATTTTATTAAAATAATAAACGATAATATAAAATTCTTCTATTTATTTTTTATAAATTAGTATAATAATAATACGAGCTTTTATTTCCTTAAATATAATATTAGGATTCTTTTTTACTTTAGCGATAAAATTTTCGATATTTATTAAATCTTTATATTTATCGGGTTAATAATTTTTATATTAGAATAAAAAGTCGAAAGGGAAATAAGGACCCTTTTTACTAAAGGTATAACGAATAGTAATATCTTTAATTTTATTTTCTAAATCTTTTTTAATATATTCCTTCGTATTAGGAAAGTATTAGGCTTCAATTTCGGGAATTACGTAGGTATTATAATATTCGAAGGTAGCGGCTTTATAGTTATTATTATCGGCTTTTTCGGAAGCGCCCTAAATTTCTTAGGTAATAGAGACGCGATAATTATTAATGGATTTGCAATTTAAACGGGTTTTCGCGATAGGGGTTTCTTTCTAATTTAATTTAGTTAATTCGAAATTAATTTTATTAGCGGCTTACGCTTTTAATTTGGCCGCTTCCTCTTAATCGCGCGCCATCGTTCGTTCGGTATTTTAATTATTTCGTATAGGTTATAGTCGTATAATTATTCGGGTATTTAAATAGGGTGCGGGGGATTATCGTATCGTACGCAATTAATCGTAATCTCTTTTTAAGGTAGGATATTTTATATCGTCCCTAATAAATATTAGTTTAATTTTACGATTGTTACGGTAAAAAGGAAGAGTTTATAATAAAATAATAATAATCCTTAATTAATAGAAAATTATAAGATAAAGAAAAAAGGAAAACTAATTGTATAAGAATAGAAGCGTAGGCGGAAAGATATAGGCCCTACGTTCTATAGAGTGAATAGGTTGTGTAGCGTTCGCTAGCATGAATAAGTGACCTGCAATAGTAAGTCCTTGGTTCACTTAGTTCCTTGAGCAACCTAGTGATATATAATAAGTTAGGTGACCAGCGGGTGAGCCGTGCCGTTATATATAATATTAAGATCTTCCTTTATTAATAGATAAAAAATGCCCGTAAAACTACCGACTTTATTACCATTATAGAGTATAGGAAGATGACGGAGTGCTTCGCTAGCTATAGTCTTACCGTTACTATTAGTAGTATACAAGCTGGTTCAAGTTATTATAGTTTGGCATTGCGTAACGAGATACGCTTTTTTCTCCAAAAAAATTCTTTTAATTAATTCGACATTAGAAAAATTTATCAGGGTAATAAAGAAGCTAGTATTATAGATTTAAATACGTCGTTTTAATTGGAGACGTTTTTTAAGTAAATATGGCTATCCTTCAAATTAATAGTACCGAATCTAGTAGTATTACTTTTATAATTTATATTAATTCGTATAAGTATTTAATTATTACCTTTACTCTATATAATTAAATTCTAATAAATATAATAATATATACCTCTCAATACGATTTATATAATTTCTACCCCTACGGCCGAGTAATAAGGTCGTATTATCCTTATTATATTTATTTTAATATTAGGTTACGCCGAACGAATTAGTACATTTTTGCCTCGTATTTTAGGTCTTTATTTATTTACGACTGGTATATTAAAACGAATACTATAAACGTTATTTAGTATGGGGGTTGTTTCTTCGTATATAATATTTAACCGTTTATTTAATAATATAGCCGATTAAGTAAAAAAGAATATTAAACGAATAATATATAACCCGAACGGTATAATTGTTTATAATAATTTTAATTATAAAAATACCGTTCGTAAATTAATTAGAGGGAAGTAAGATTAAATAATTAATTTAATTATAGTTTTTTTAATTTATTATTTAGAATTACGCGGCCCTCTACTCTAATTTTCCTTAAACCGTAATTAGAAATTTACGCAAAAGATAGCGGTTATTTATTTATTATTTCGGCGTAAAAGCGTTAATAATACTATCCGTTAGCTTATAGATTTTGCTTTCAAATTTGTATTTTTTCGTAAAGAAAAGTATAAGCTACCCGTTTTTCTTACTATAAAGTAGGTAAAGTATAAAGACTCTCCGTCTTTTTAAATCGGCGCTATATACGAGGATGAGGGAAAATTCGAAGGTATTTACTATATTTATAAAGACTTTTAGAATAACCGTCTCGAATTTAATAAATTAGCCCTTATTTAATAGTTAATATTCGTTTATAGTAATTAAAAAACGACGTCGTTTATTAAATATATTTAATATTACGAGTTTAAAGCCAATAAATAATAGGAGTAAAGGAAATAGATAGTCCCTATTCCTATATTCTTTTATATAGAGATTAATTATTTTAAGATATTATTCCGTTATTTTTAGGACGCCGGCGATAAGCCTTTTTCGACTACTACGATCTTTTCCGACGTTTATTTCTTCCAACGTTTTAAGAATATTAAGAAAAAGAGGATTAAATATTATTAAACTATATTATTAATAATATATAACTTTATAGTAAGAATCCTTACTTTTATTATCGGCGAATTAATTTAATATTAAAGTTTTAAAAAGCTTTCTATTAATGGCATTAAAAATAAAATGTATAAAGTTTTTTAGGAAATTAATAATTATTTAAAATACGAATATAATTTACTAAAAATATTAAACCGCATTTAAGATATAGTATTTTCTATATAGGGATAGACTAGAGAATATTTAAATATTGAAAATAATAAGGTCGATATCGATATCGATATTAATATTAATATTAATATTAATATCGACGGACCTATATTAAACGGACCCACTTTAACCTTAGGGGTAAAAATCGATATCGAATTTAGGAATTATTATAAATTAATATAAATAGTATTAATCCTTTTTTCGTTATACGAGGCTATTAGGGCTAGCGATTACGGTTTTCTTCGCGACTTTATTCCTATTTTACTTATTATTTTCTATAGTAGTAAATTATTAAATTATAGATTAGAAATATTATATTTCGCCTAACTCCTTTATAAGAATATATTTAATAAAAGATTTAAAAATATTATATTAAAAGGTAATTTAATTTATTATATTATTATTAATAGTAAATATAAACCGATCGATTTTATATTCGAATATTAAAACCACATTTATATAATTAATATTAAGAATAATAAGAATTCGATATATAACCTCGAGGTTATATTAAACCGCTTTACTCTTAATTTTAATATTTTTATAATAATTTGAAAAAATATAGAGCGGTTATAAAGAAGGATAACTAAAGGTATTTATATTACCGGCGATCCGTTTACGGATATTATATCGTATATATTAAAATTATATAACGATAATATAACGAAGCGGAAGACGACGCCAGCCTTATATCCTAATATCTTTAATACGCCTAATATCTATTTAATAGGATAATAAGCCCTAATAGAGAAATTAGTAGAATAGAATAAGGTTATTCCAATTCCTATAAATATTATTAACTAATAGTATATACCGGGCATAATTTATTTTATTACCTAAAACGGTATTATTAATTACGATAATAAAAGAATACGTTTATATAGCGAAGGTATTAATAAATTATATAATTTTAATATTAAAAGTAATATTAAGGATATATATAATAAAAGTATAGATATTAACGATTAAATTATATCTTTATAAATAGATTTATCGGAATAAGCCTAAAGATTATCGGAGGTTTATATTAATCTAAATAATAATTTCGGAGTTTTTCGGAGTTTTTCGGAGGAAGTGTAAAAACAGTTGGAAATTTATATAGAATTAATATTATATATATATATATAAGAGATTTTAATTTCTATTTCTTATAAATTGGTAATTTAGTAACGGGAATACCGCTTTATTTCTTTTTACCCTTCCTTTTCCCCTTTAATAATATTACCTATATTATTAGTAAATCGGCTAGAATAATTTGTATGTTATTGAATTTATACAATGCAATTATTTAGATACCGAATTATATTAAAAGGTCGTTAAAAAGAAATTGTAGCCTCTCTTCCTTATTATTATTATTACAATGGGGAATTATTGGTAGCGAATTAGTGAATTCGTTAAATAAATAATCGGTATTTTCGAAATTTTAAAATTATTATCGTAATATTAATAGACTTATTTTAGCCTTATTATCCTTTTATTCTATTTATTTTACCTACTCTATTTATTCCCTTAGTATTATTACCTCCGGTATTATTAAAGATTTTTTAATTTTTAATTAAAAGGCTTTTAATTAAGGAATATCGGCGGTAGTAATAGTAATACGAATAAGAGTATTAGTTAAAAGGGAAGTAGGGCGAGAAGCGTAATTATTAGTACGTAATCGAAGTTAATGGGGCTATAGGGCGGGCCTTCCTTTTTCCTAATTATTATAAATATTAACGATTATTATTTTGCAAAATTTAATAAAATTATTATTATATTCTTTTTTATATTCCCAATTTCGTATATTAAATATTTTCTCCTCTAAAGTATTAAAATTATCGATTAGAAATATTTTATTTCGTTATATTATATTATCGGTAAATAGACGAATAATAGTATTTTAGAATTTATCTAGTATTAATATTTGCGGCGTAATTATAAAAGTAGGTATTTTTATAGGAATAAAGTTTTATATTTTATTTTTATACTATTTTTTAATGTATAAAAGTATTATATTGGCTAAAGTTCTAGCCGATGGCTTATTAAATATTTTATTTCTATCCGCGCTTTATAATAGTATTAATAAAATTTTACCTAACGTTAGCGTATAATTAGAGCCGTTATAATATTTACCCTTAGGGATAGGGCGTTTATATTTAAGGTTATCGTTAAGAGGTTTTTAAAGATAATCGAATATAGCCTTTTAAAAATATAGAGCGTTGAATTATTTTATAAAAAGTAGGTCTTTCTTTTTATATTTTTTTCGAAATTTTTTATTAATTTCAAATTATTTAACTTTATAAATAAATTTATAAAGAAAATACTATTTTATCCTTTTATCCGTTAATAGTTTATTAAAATTTACCGGTATTTTTTTATTATTATTACTTAGATTTTTATTATTAACCGTTATAACGATTTCTATTAGCTTACTAAGTACGGTTGGAGTATATAATTAGCGGAATCGTTATAATTATCGGTTTTTTACTATTGAGCGTTGAAGCTATATATTTATTAATTTTAAATAATTAAATGCCTAATATAGCGTAAAGAAATATATTTATCCTTATTTGCCTTTAAAATTATTACGTATTATTTTTCTAAAGCGTTATTAAATATTTAAAATATTAGGGGTAAAAGGTATACTAAATTATACGATGCGTTTAATATTTAAGAGGTCTATATTTATATTTAATAATACTATTACTAAATATATACGATAATTTATTAATTCCGAAGTAAAGTCCTTATAAATAATATTTTTATTTATTGGGCGGATTAAAGTATTATATAAACGTATAACTTTCCGATTAAATTCTTTATTAAAATTATATTATTTATAGAGGTAAGTAATAAGAATATATCGGGCTTTGGTTAATTTATTTCGGTTATTAATATAAACGATAATTTTAAGTATATTTTAACGAAACGATAATATTACGCTATTAATAAAGAAGTATAAATAGCGGAAATCCTATAAATAATTGCGGAGGAGTAGTTGGATAATAATAGAAATTTCCGGTCTATTTACCGACGTCCGAATAATCTTTATATTATTATTAAAATTTAGCTTCTTAATAATAAAATTTTAATAGATTTTAATTAATATAATTATATATTTAAATTACGGTATTTACTTTAGGATAAGCGGTCGTAAAGTATATAAATATTAGAATTCCTTTCGAAAGTCCCGCTATTCTAATATATAATATAATTCATCGATCGCGAAAAGACTAATCTTTAGGTAAAAGTCCGGCGATTTTAATATATTCTTAAAAGTAGGACTAATAGCGAATTCTAGGCTTAATAAAATATAAATATATTCTTTAGCTTCGATTTATTACTATACCCTTTTATTTTAAGCAATGATTTTAATTAATTATAATATTATAATTTATAAAATTAAACCGGAGAGGTTAATATTTATATTCGAAGAATTATATCCTTATTTATTTAAATAAGTTATAAATTAAGGACCTTAATAATAATATTATTATATTAATTTTCGTTTAATTTCGTAAAGGGAATAATTTATATCGTAATTTTATTGCGCAATATTGAGAAAGTGTATAGGACGATATTTTTTCTATAACCCGTTATTGCGACCAAAATTATATTAAATTATTTAATAATTAAGCGTACGATTAATTAAATTTATTTATTACGAGGCTATTTACCGCCGATAATATCTTTTATTACCGTTAATACGTATTAAATATTAATGGGGTTATCGTCGTCGTTTATAATAAAATTAGTGAGGTTAATAATTAAACGAGGGGAAGAAAAACGCGTTGCGGAAGGAAAAAAAATATAATAGGTAAATAGCTATAGGGTAAAGATTATACTTATAAATTTTTATAAAATTGGGACGAAAAGTGAAGGCACAATATATAGATAGATAATATATTATATTCGGGGAATATTTAATTTTTTTTATATTTAAAATTATATTTTAATATATAATAGTCGTATTAAAAAATTAATTATATTATTAAAACCGCTTTATCGAGAGTAATATTTGTATATATCTTGTATTATTAGAATATTTTGTTATGTATGTGGTGTTGCGCAGTATATTGTCGTATGTAGATGGGTTTGTATAGTAGTTGGGAATATTTGATATTTTATTCTATTTGGTAAATTCAGACCTCTTTTTTAGGCGTTTTCAATCAAATATAGTAATTATATTAAAATAAAAGAATGTACGGACCCGACATGGTAAATATCGAAATTTTTAGAATGTGGAGTGGTCCGTGCAGCAAAAAACATGAACATGGCAATTACGATCTATGGAACGTCCTAGCCTAAAAAAGAAGAACGGTCTGAGTACTGAGATAACTCTCATTATGAAACAAAGTCAGTTGCGATACCAATTACTAGACCTACTCAGGAACAACCGCTATGTATATACAGATTGAAGAAACTGCACACGCAGAGTGTAGACAGGTGCCATCTCTTGGCAGGTGTAGTACCTACTGGGTGATGTCATATGGAAGGTGCAGCGTCTGGTTCAAGCTTAGCTGGGAGAGTCGGACAGTTTCTCAGGGAGCACCAGCTCCGGCAAAGTTGAATGCGAAGGGGACTACTTCAAAGCGCGGCGGCGCCGGGGAGGGAGTGGATTCTTCTTAAGGTTTCCGAGGGTGGGGTCTTTGAGCGCTGCGATGCAGAAGTCTCTGATTTCAGGAAAGGTCTTCTCTGTTTGATCGAATTAACCACGTTAATTAGTCATTGAGAGGGTTGTCGAAGAGTTTAAGAAGACACGAAGACACAAAACACGTACCCATTGTCCGCTCCCATCCGCACGGATCCAACAAAACATGGCCGATCTCAAGTGCCATGCTCATGATGGCCGACCCTTCTCCATCGCCGCCGCGACACAAGCAGTGGTAGTCAAAGAAGGTTCCATCGGGAATGGTGTACACGCATTGTGAATACTTTAGGGTATGGATGTTGTGCTCGATTCCGGTCAGCATTCTCGGCGTATGCTCTATGGCTTTTTGGGCACACCATGAGAGATGGTACTTGGAAAAGTCCTGGAAGGAAACGGGGCCGGCGATGGCCCTGATGACGTGGGAAAGTTTCATGATGTTCATGTAGTTGTGAAAGTAGCTCTGATGGATGGTATGAAGGAAGGATGGGCGGGTGATGGAAATTGGGAACAAAAAAGGAAGAGAGAGGGAAGAGATCCATGTATGAGTGAGTGAGAACCTTGATGGCCATCATCTTATCGATAACGCTGATAAGACAACAAGAAGCCCAAACAACTTCCAACCCTGCAGCGACTGGCATACCGCATCGCACTTCTTTCCCACATCTATGCACTTGAGGTTCGCATGCTTTGGCTCCCGCTCTTGGAAAGTTTGGGATATATCTACAAATAAATAATGTCAAGCGTACCAAGATTATCCAGCTCATGCGCAAACAAGCATTGGATGGTATACTTGATTGGCCGATTTTATTACTCACTCAACTTGTATATAATGTTGGCTCAATCTGTCGAGATGTGGGTTTTGTACATTAAGTGATCCAGGTCATTCCACTTTGGAGGTTTGGAAAAAGAATGGCGCATGTGTTTGGCAAAAATCAGTAGTGCAAACTCCATGCAAATGCCATTATTAGATTACTTGGTGAATAACGGCAAGGTTGTTGGGTTTCATATCGGTTCGATATTTTCCATTATCTCCAACTATGTTCACTATCCATTATTCCAAAGGAGTGTGTGGTATATCTGCAAACAACAAGGGTATCAATCAATCAATCTCCTCTTCTCCCATTTCCTTCTCTTCCGCCTCCAGCCACATTCTTTCCAAGTTATGTACCATTATGTAAATGAGTGTCGTGAATTCATGAGAAATGTCCAAGCCAACCAATCCAGTTCCATCCCCCATTCCCATTTTGTCCCATCAATCATTAGATTTCCTGCGGCCCCAAACGCTGCACATTCCCGATCATGACCACGGCCGCATCAACATCCGCTCGTACATACATCCGAACGTGCAAGGGAATACACATATACATGTCCCACGTCCCACGTCCCACCACCATCCCGCTTGTAAGGCGTTTTTGGTTGTCGAGGTGAGGTGTAACGCAGCAAAGAAGCGTAGTACTTCTAGAACAAAACACTCCGGGGAACACAAAACACAGGCATCCGCCAACACCGCATCATGTCCCTCCGTTAGTCGATTAAACACTAAAACGTCCACCGCTTGTTCATCATACTGGAATGTCCAAAGCCAGCACACCCACCCCGCCGCTCATACCCCAAATGGAAAAACATTAAAAGGCTCAAACAGGGAATCAAAGCGGTGGAACTTCCCTGTCCGTTGTTCATAACAATTACAAGAAAAGGATGGCTGCCAAGATGGTAGCCAACAAAGCCGCTACCGATGGTGACTGAGCGACGTTGCCCGCTGCGGTGATAGGGGCTGAGGGGCTCGGCACTGAGCCGGTCGACGTGATGAAGCCCGTGCTGGGGACACTAACAGTGCCGTTACCGGGTGCAGTGATCGATGGTCCGACGCTCGAAATTGAGGGTAGCGACGAGGCTGACGGGGAAGACGATGAAACCGACACCTGTCCAGTGGAAGTGGCAGTGGCGGAAGATACCCCAATTGCAGACGACCTCGTGGTGGACGATGATGACGGCTCGGCTGAGCTGGACGGTACAGAGGATGAGGACACGGCCGAAGTCAACGACTCGAGTGATGAGGATGACACAGCCGAAGATGATGCGGTCGAGACTGTCGACAAAGTCTCCGAAACCGCCGTGCTTGAAGCTGAAGACGAGGAGGTTAGGACTTCCGAAGAAGACGAAACAGCCGGCACGGCAGAAGACGTAGGAACCACGGGCTCAGAAGAAGAGACAGGTGGCTGGGACGAAGCCTCAGTCGACGACACGACTACTGGCTCAGAAGAAATAACTACCGTCGTGGAAGAAGAAGGAGGGGGTGGTGAAGAAGAGGAGGAAGTGATAGCCGGCTCTGACGAGGTAGAGGGCAAGACCGGCTCAGAAGACGAACTTGGCTCACTTGACGAAGGTTGAGCAGAAGAGCTCGAAGACGTCGGAGGAACGTCAGATGTAGTCGTGGTGGAAGGCTCTGGGGCTGGCTGAGAGGATGAGGAAGAGATGGGTACGGGCTCGGTGCTCGAGTTTGGTGCTTGTTGCGAAGTTGTCGAGATCGTGGGTGTGGCAGACTCGACCGGCTGAGGGGGTACGCTGGATGGGGCAGGAGAGGGATTCTGTGCATCGCAATAGTTGATGAACTGTGCCCATATGGGTTCAAGATATTCCTTGGCGTTTCTCTTCTCCAGACTTTCAGGTTTGTCCTCTATACACTTTGTGCATTGTTTGTAATATTCATTGAACGGGGAGTCTTCCAAACAAAGATCAGGGGTTTTACCGATCTGTTGGGCTTCAAGGTAGGCATCTGCGCATTCGTCGTAACAGAGCGCGGGATGACCATCAGGAACTGCCCGCTTGGACAAAAGTCGGCGTTTATACCCGTATCCCGCAGAAGACGAGCTAATGGACGTTGGGCTCGGCGGAGGCCAGGTTAGA
Organism: Sordaria brevicollis; assembly: GCA_033439795.1. Lineage (NCBI taxonomy): Eukaryota > Fungi > Ascomycota > Sordariomycetes > Sordariales > Sordariaceae > Sordaria > Sordaria brevicollis. The sequence goes on from JAUTDP010000006.1 coordinate 2,886,160, forward strand.
TCGGTTTGGACATCCCAGTTACCGGTGGTAATGGTCGAAGTGACACCATCAACCTCGACGATTACAAGCTCTTGCTCAAATATATCATCGCTCAAACCGAAGGCGTTGGGGTTGAGATAGAAGTATCCCGGGGTCGGAGGGTAATAGGCAGTGTCGTTCTCTGGCCAGGTTACTTTAGGACGCAATGGAGCTGGCTCACACCAGTCCGGGTGGCACACAAAGTCATCCGCCGGCACATCAGCCCACAAGTTGCAATTGTCTGTAGGCTTCTTGCAAACGAATCCAGGCTTGCAACCCCATGTAAGATCAGAGCTCCGATTATACTGTTGTCGAAGGGTGGGCGTTGTGATACTTGTAGCGGCACAAGTCGTGATCGACCTCGTGACGGTGGTGGCAATAGTGATCGTCGAGGGTGGCTTGGTAATTATCTGTGTAATGGTTTGAGGAGGTACCGAGTACGTTGTCGTGCTCGTTACCGTAGAAGCGGGCAGCGTGGTCGTGATCGTTGTTCCATCAAGGGTCAAAGTTGTGGTCACAGGGGGTACGACTGACGTGAGGGTGGTCAAGACTGTTGTTCCCGGGAGGGTCAGAGTAGAGACTGTGTGCTCCGTTTGAGTGATCGTATGGTCTAACGTCTGCGTGACAATTGTTGGAGGGAGCGTGATGGTGATGGGAGTGCCTGAAACGGTTGTCGTGATGGGAGGCGGAACGACAGTCGCGGTCGTAGTGAAAAACTCCGTTGCAGTCGTGCGATCAGTGATAGTCTGAACGGATGTGAAGGAGCTGACAACAACTGATGTGACTACGGCCGTTTGGGTTGTGTAGAAAGTAGTGCTATCGGTGACGGTTACCGGGTAAGAGGTAACTGTAGTGAATGTTGTTGTTTCAGTCGTACCACTGACAACAGTGCTAAGCACAACGTCCGTTTGCGTTGTCGTTGTCGGAACCAACGTGGTATAGATGTCCGTGATTGTGTGATAGTCAGTTGTCCATATCGTCTCGGTGCCCGTCACGGTAACTGGGTAGGAACTAATTTCAGTAGTAGTCGTAGTGCAAATCACCTCCACATACTCCGTTGTTGGCTTCTCGACGATCTAAGTGAATGTCAGTTAGCATGATTCAAGCTACTCAAAATGAATGGGGCAAAGCTTACATGCGTGCTCGTGTAGGTCGCCGTGATGGTGGACCAGAGAGTTGTGCTATCAATCACAGTATACGGGACAGAGATAGCCGTTGTGTGGATGACAGTTTCCACGTTTGTTGTCGGGACATAAACGGTCGTTGGGACTGTGGTCGGGACTGGGATCTCGACCGTTGTTTTAACGACCGAGGTCTCGGTGGTTGTCTTCCATGTGGTCGTCGTGCTGACAACACAATACGAGGAATGGTCCTCCCCATTGCAAATGCTAACTGTTGTAGTGACGGGGTAACTCTGCAATCCCGTTAGTCACACGAGTCTGATGAAATCACGATCATAAATCAACTTACTGTTGTGTAGACTGAGGTTGCGGTAATTGTCTCGTAGTCAGTGGCGGTCTCCGTGTATCCAGATGTGACGATGGCCGTGTTAGTGAGTGTCCTGGTGTCAGAAACGGTGGTGGTGACCTGAACGCATATATCAGCATGTGAAGTGGGCGGGAAAGGAAAGAGAAAGAGAGCAAGACAGGCGTTTCTGTTGTAAGGCAGGCAAGATTTCTCGGCAGTTTGGAGTAACCCATAGCTTCAGACAGAAAGTCTGAAGATATCTGGTGCAACTTGTTTATCGCCGCGCCGATCATGACTTACCAATTCTGTTACTGTCACTGTACAGGTAGAGGCAGGCTGAGGGACGCTAGTCTGCTGTTAGATTCATAACTTCTTCCATTCAAAGATTGAGGTCGGCCTACTAGGAAGTTGTAGTGATCCTACCAAGTGTTAGCCATGAACAGAACATCTCGTTAATTGATCTTTCACTTACACAATTGGCTCGACGCACTTGCGGCAATCGTGCCAATACTTCTTGCAGAAACCTTTGCCGTGATCATGGCCATAGTCCCCACCACCGCCATGATAAGCAGTAAAGCTATCTTCGGGCGCAGAAGACTCAACTGGAGCAGCACTTGAGACCTCGGTGGTGTTGGACCTTGGATAAATCGGCCTTTCAGCAGCGGAGACGAGCTGGGTTAGGGCCAACGCTCCGAGCGTGCCCAAAACCCTCGTAACAAGCATTCTGCCTGAAGGAGACCGTCAAGCTGAGCTGGAGAAGATTCAACAAGCCAACGAATGGGGTTGGGTCTCCGGAAGGGAAAAACGAGTGTGAAGCTTTCGCAACGAGTGAAGCTTGCGCCGGAAGACTTGACGGAAAAACAGGAACGACGGAAGATGGGGTGCGGCAGCGGCACTGGCCGATGATATAAGGCTGGTGGGAACTGATATGCCCTGGCAAGTTGGGGAAGCAGGCGACCCTTTGGGTAAGCCCAAAAGAGATGAACCAATGGCGTAAAAGGGCACTATTCGGCAAGCATTACCCTCGTCTGCACAGCAATCCTATCCTATCCCGACCCATGAATTTGGTGTGATGTGGTGCGGTGTGGCTCCAACGGTGCGGACAGGAGGGAAAGCTAGCCCGGCTTACTTTGGGTTCCTATATGTTATTTTTACCCCGTTGGACCAAGTGCCTCCGCTTGGACGACTGAGTCAGGCGTCAAGGGACTTGTCGATGTCTAATCGAAGAAGGGGAAAAAAAAGTGATAGACCAAAGGAGCTGCTAAGCTCAAAGGTACCAAGGGCTTACGCAAAAGGCCCCATTGTGGAGGAGTGAGCGGACAGGTAAAGTGAGAGTGAAATTCTCGACAGCTCCGAGTTTGGTGCTCCCCTGCTCCACTGTGTCCCCCATGCTTCCCTACGGCGTACTCGCGGGGATGCATGGCCACATCCCACAGGCACAATCACCCATTGAACATCATCGCCCGAGAGGCGGGAATCCAATAGCAAATAGGCCTAGACTAGACCGGCCGGCCCTTTCCAATGCAACTGTGCTCGGCATCAAGGGACTAGGCTCTTGCCGAGTTGGACCTTGGACAGATATGTAGGTAAAAAGAAGATTTCAGGGAATAATACGACGCATTCTGACGGAAAAGCCTGCTCTGGCGATCACTGATCTGGCCCAGGGAAAGATCTCGTAAGAATCCATTGATGATTTGACAACGAAGCAGAATGAAGCAGGTGAGGGACCCAATGATGAATGCCTTGACGATAATCATGTCTGGTTACATCCAAGGTGGGCTAGCTGACCTGACTGTGAGCACTGGAATTGTTTGTCAGCGCCGAGGTGAATTGAAGGCTGGTAAAAAGGGAGAAATAAGCCACGAGCTTCGGCTACCTATGATGACAGAGGCAGAAAGGACAAGAAAAAAAACGATAAAGATTGGAGCTTGTGTGAGTGTGCAAGACGGCAGGCTGGGGCACTGAGGATGTGTTCGGGGGGGTGAGTGAGCTGCCCGACCAGCATGTCCGAGTCCGGGGCAACGATTTTCAAGCCAAGCAAACTCAACGTTACTAGGGGCGCCAGGGACGGGCGGAAGGCCCGCCGAGGGGAGCAGTTGACCAGGGGGTTTGCTAACGACAAAAGGTAAGGCGAATCTCTCAACGAGACATCAAGCAGGAACGCGCAATTTGCGGCTACACAACTAGTTCCGGCAACGGCAGGTGGTTTTGAGTTCACCCGATGCTCCATGGGGTATTTACCGTAGTGCACAGATGTCTCCGGGCCGGTAGCACGGTACTCTATTCTGAATCAGGACGGGTGATGTCTCTGAGGTGTAAGAACCATATCAGTGAGCACAGAATGTGAGAACGTGGGAGACTGCAACCATACCAAGAGCCAAAGGCCGCAATGGTGGCCGAAACCCCTCTTTTGTCTTTTCCCTCACCGGGCCCGTATTGCTGACTGCTGTGAGGCCATCTGGCAATGTTGACTGGTTCTTGGTTGAACAGGCTGGCCACCCAGAAGACATCTGTACTGCAGACAGGTCCAAACCACGGCGTCCGGCTTGAGCCACACTGCATGGCGGGAGGGTGAGATGGTGGGCTGGTTCAAGCAGGCCGTCCCGGAGAAAGGTACCATTGAGTGGCATTATAAGGTGATAATATCGGACGGAACGATATTGTCATTACTGCAAATGTCTCGTATGGGAAACTGAGAGCCTCATCAAAGACTCGCGGAGATACGATCACAGCGGGCCTGAGAGCAAGTACCCCGGACACAGTCTTGCGTCAAGAGTGCGGCCGAAGATACAGGCAAGTTCCATGGTCATCTTCAACCTGGGCCCTCCATATCTCGATTGTCGGCAGAGCCTTGCCTGGACAGTCCAGACCCGGCACTGGTGATACTGAAGGGCGCCACAAGCGCATAGGCTGAAGGATGAAGGGTAAGAGGCTGCTGTCTTGATATGCAAGTAACTTGCTCCCAAAAGGTTCGCTGTCGCTTCTTTGAGTATCAAGACACCGGGACATTACCCCGTGAGGTGTTGAAATGCCTGTTGAACACGTGCTGAAAAGCAGGTCCGTTGCTGGAGTCTGTACAGTCATGTCAGGTACCAGAAAACCGCGATGAGGAGCGGGATCGAGGCCAGGGCCCCAGGTACGCCGACATTCCGAGCCAGTGCGACAAGCGTCCGGGCCGGCGACGAGGGCAAGCGGAGAGAACGCAAAGGCACACGGCGGGATCTTTGTTAGCACCGTAACCCCAGCAGCGCATACGGGAGATTGCTTGAGGTGAATCTTGAAAAGATGCTGGTCAAGATGCTGGTCGGGATATTACCACATTGTAGTGGTGTAGCAAGCAAACTGGAGGACGAGCTAAGTCGCCCAGCCAAGGGAGAGAACCTCAAAAGAGGCGGTGGTGGCACAGTTTGTGGGTGGTGAAAAATGTCAGTCAATTGATGACAGCGACCGGCGGAGGATGGAGCTGAGGAGAGGCGAAGAACAGGCAAGGAATGGATGGTGATGGGTCGGAGAGCCTCGCAAGTGAGCAAGGCGGCCGGCCGGGCTGTCAGGAAAGACGGAATTTTGGAAAAAAAGTTGAAGACAGTGGTGGTGACAACGAGCGGGAAAGCAGACCGGGGACGGAAAGAACAGATCCCCTGCAGGCACTGAACATGGCGACAGTTTATTGGCTGGATGAGAACATTATGGAGCCATTATAATCCCCGCTTTTCCTTCCCCGGACTAGCCTTAAGATGGAGCTGACAAGGGTCTGTGGGTGAGCGCGAAGATGCACCAAAAAAAACGACACCCAATCTGGCAATAGCTTCCAACGCGACTTCCAACCCTACCGCATCCTCTCATTCGATTTGGTTTTATCCCTCCCCCACTTTTCCCCTAACAACATCTCCCGCAGCGTTGCATTTTGACCCATAAAACTGGCGGCGGAGCTCTCGGTGGAAGACTCAATTGGATGAAAAGTCTGGGGATAAAACCAAATCGAATGAGAGGATGCGGTACTATTAACTCCCAAGTCCCAACCACGCCGACCTCGTCCCCGCTTCTTGCGCAATTCGATCCTGCCCTAAAAGCAGCCATCACCCATCACGACATCACCAAATTTACAGGTCCCCCGGCAAGATGGGAATCGCAGTCACGGGCTTTAGAAAACTCTTGCCTTCCGCAACTGCCTTCAGACCATTCTCGACCTGTCGTGTCTTCGTCTGCTCTTGGCAGGGGACCTGCAGGCTTGGGGAGCCCTCCCTGGAGATGAAGAACATGTTTGACGGGCGACGATGGATGGAATTGAGGCTCCAATCTCCGCCACTACGCACAAAGGAAATCTTCATTCTGGTGGACCTCATGATGGGAAAAGGCGGGATGGAGGGAGAGAAGGCTGCGAGGTGTGACTGCCTCGCTACCTTAGAGGGTGATCTCTTCGCATTTTTTTACTGACTGCAGTCAGAAACTAGTACTTTCGGTAAGCAGGCTGCACAAACCAGTGCTGACCAGCGTTAAGAGTAGTCTGCTAAGAATCTACTTGGTCAGTAAACCCTACCCAATTAGAATCGTAATCTTTTATATTATTGTAAATCTAGACTATTTAAGATTGGCTAGAGCTTTAGCGGGGGCTTTATAAATAGCCTCGAATGCTCTAATCTTTTACGATATTAAATAGGCGCTTCTACGCTATGTTTAAATAGTTTTTAATATCGCTACCCCCTTATTACGTTCGCTCTATAGATTTTTTCGAGGGTAGTTTCCGAGGTCGAATTTAAATAGATTGAGTATACGGTTATAAATAAAAAGGTAACGGATTTATTATATTTATAAAAAAAGTATAATAATTACTATTTATTTAATATAGATTCTTCCTAATTATATACGTAATCGATTCTATAATCGATTTAATAATTAACTTAATATATTATAAATTCCTAATTCTCCTAACCTTTTTTAGCTTTATAAATTGGTTTTTCCTAAATTAGTCCTTCCTAAGTAATAGTATTATAAATAATACCCTTATTTACTTAAGGAATTAATAAGAGGAAGAATAATAAAATTGGTATTTATAAGACCTATTAATTTATATAAATAAAGCGTTACCTTTTTAAAATCTTTATAATTATTATTACTAATAATAATATTAATTAGAATAATTTTAAGGAATTAATATATTACTTTATTATCGATAACCTTACTAACGTTAATTTTACTATGATTATTAAATAGGTACGTAATAAATATAGCGCGTTAAAAATTAAGTATCGGCTATAGTTATTTGTATAAAATCTTTTTAAATTCGGTCGTAATTACGATTCGGGTTTAATTATTATATTTAATAGTATTTAGGACCGTTTAATTTAGGTAAATATATTATTAATATATTTTTTAATAGAAATTTATTTATAATTAAATAATAAGAATATTTTAAAGTTAATACTTTTTGGTATAATTATCTTCTTAACTTCGAATTAATGGAATGCGTTTTTTAAAATAATTGCGGCGCGATTGGCGCCTCCGTCGTAATGCTTTTTTAAATCGACCTACTATTATTTAGAAATGAAGAAATCGAAGCGGAAATAAATAACGACGAGGATAAGGGGAATAATAATTATAATAATAAAAGTTTGCTTATTTTTACTTATATTCGTATTTTTAAGAGAATTATTGGTAGAAGGGTCGATTTTAAGAAGAAGAAGAAGGTTTCGTATATTAAAACGCTTTTTTAAGGATTTGAAGCTTTTACGTATTCTTTAGAGACCGAATTTAATTCGAAATAATTTACGCGTGCGATAGAGATTTTTAATATTAATTAGTATAATAAAGTTGGTAGTAATATTATTAAAGTAGCGTAGGTTAAATAGGAGGATTTTGAGCGTAAAGTTGAAAGATTTTATTTATTAAAGTTAGAAGTAAAATAAAAATATTTTAATAAAATTGAGGAGGAGTTAGAGGGGGATTAATAATTATTTTATAAATGCGTTGAGATTTAATAGGTTTATTTTTATATTTATTATATTTGCCCTTTATTTCCCTTGTTAAAGTGTATTAGCGCGCGGGACCTCCCATTTTCCTTATATTCATTTTTTTTCGCTATTTTTACTATAATATAATAAAACTTTATATTTATTTAATTTTAATATAAAAAAAATATTATAATAGTTTTAATTTATTATATTTATTGCTTTTTTTGTATTAGAATTAATAAAAGTTTCGAAATAGGGGTAATAGTATTAAGAGGGGAGGATTTATAATATAGGTTTCTAATAGGTATTAATATTTTAGTATAATGTAAATTAGTAAATATCCCTTATATTAATAAACTTTTCGATTTTGAATAAGTATTCGAATCTTCGATTATTTTCAGATTTTTTTATATAAATCGATATAATTATATATTTTATATAGATAACTAAAGATATAGCCTTTTTACGTTTTTTTTTCGATTTTTATTAAAAATCTTAGATTAGTTATATTTAGGATTTTTTTATCTATTTAATTATTAAATACCCCGTATAACCCTCTCCAACCTATTTTTTAGTATATAATATATTTTCCCCTCTTCTTTCGATTACCCTTTCCCTCCTTTTCTTTATATTATTAACTCTATTCTATTCCCCCTTTTCTTTTAAAACCTTATAATAATCCTTCTATATTACTTTTGCGATTCTATCGTAATAATGCGCTATCGTATTATTAACCCCGCCGGTTAACTCCTTACGAATAAAATTATTATTACTATCGGCCACCCTCCTATTTTTATAGACATCGATAAATTTATTATTATTAATATTAATATTATTATATTCGATTATAAAATTGAAAATATTAATAGTGGCTAAGAGTACTTAGATGGTTATTTCCTTAGGGTAGTATAGTCGAATAATATAATAACGGAAGGTTAATTTAAATTTACTAATTACCCTCTCGATTATAACCCTTATTTAATTATACTTTAAATTATATAATTCTTTATAATTTACCGGTTATAACCCCGCCCTCGCTAACTTTTAAAGATAATATCGAATATTATAATAAAGGATTAATAATTAATAGGAATAGTTATAATTTATATCGGCTAAATAAAAGCAATTTAGGGGGATAATAAATCCTTTTGTAAGTATATAATTAAATACCTTTGTATCGGCGGTAAAACCCTTATATCCGGGTAATAAATATATAATACGACTGTTAAAATTATAAATTATTATTACGTTTATTAATAAATTACTTTTATAATTCCTTTATAGCGCTTATTCGTTATACTTAATAGTAATAGGAAAATATAATTTATCGATAGCGCTTAATACGTTTTCGAAAAAGGGATATATTTTAAGGTTTTATTCGATAATAAATAGTATTTATAATTATAGTAATCGTACTTTCGATTGGGTAAAACGAAAGTATTTTCGAAGAACGTTATAGAATACCCTAATAACGGTTTAATAAATTAATGCTATTATTAAATTTATAATAAAGGAAATAATTAATTAATAAATTATAAAGGTTTTTCTACTAAAAATATACGAAGTTATTCGACGAGTTAAGCCTTGCGTTACTATTATTAAGAATATTAATATTTATTCGTTGGTATTTAATTTCTTCCTCGGTATAATACTACTATTATATTATAATTATATATATAATTTAAGGAACGTTCTTATATATATTCGAATAAAGGATTGTAATCGACCGCTATACCCTATTAATAACTCTTTAGTAATAAAAACCCTTTTTAATAAATCGAAATTAATAGGGATACGAGGCCTAGATCGCATTGTAAATAATATTACGACTAACGAAACGATTATTACCCTTACCCTACGTATATATTAGAGGATAGCGTTCGATTTGGTAATACGGCGTAATATAATTATAGTATTAAGAGTATTATTACGGTTAGATTCTATAGAAGGTATATTATATTAGTATATATATTAAGAAGGGCGCTGAAATATATTAGGTACAAAGGGTGGTAAATGTTATAGTGGCGTACTAAGTTCGAAATTTTTAAAATTTTTTAGAAAAAAGTACCCTTCTTCGAATTAACGGCGGTTAGTAGTATATACGAGCTCTAATTGGCTATTCCACCTATTGTGGGTCTATTATACTAACCGACTGACCGCAGTCAGAATCTGGTACAAATGTTCGGAGAGGCCAACGGATTACAATTCTGACTGCTGTCAGCAGCTGACTGCAGTCAGAAAAAAAATGCGAAGAGATCACCCTCTTACTTTCCCACTGAATCTTCCGCAATCTCTCCGTCCTGCAACCCGTGTCAGCTTACGCCGAGAAGGTACGGTCATGCTTTCCTCCACAACCGCAAGATAACACCAGGAAAATGCAGGCAGGCAGGTACCGATCACCACCAGTGTCCAGTTTGCGGTCAATTGTGCGTGGTGAGTGGTAGATGCCTGTTGCGGGAAGGTGTCGTCGTATTTTGCTGCGCACTCCTGCAGATGGAAATTGGCAGCAACGAACTCCCACCATCAAGGTTCCTTCCTAGACTTCCTCCCTCTGGGACTGGCCTCGCGCCGCGGGCCAACATGCATTGTAACATGCATTGTGTGCCCGGAGCGACCCCTCCAGATCCAACTGAAGTGGAAAGGCAAGAAGAGGCCAGGGCATCTCAATCAAGCTGCCATTTTCATCACCGTATTCACGCTTCCCGGTCTCGTTTCTCGGAGCGATGCATCAACCAAACCGGTGCAACCTCCATCATGGAATCTCGATGGCGGCTGATGGTCAAGTTCACCTCGTTTCGGCACTCACTCTTTGCTCTCTCAATTGACACCCCGCGACAGTGCTGGTGCTGCCAGGCCCAGCCCAATCTTCCAAACCAACCTGAACACCATCATGAGACGATGGATGGTGATGGCGACAGAGAGGCGATGCACGCTATGCAGAGAACACTGCCAATAGTTCACTTTGTCCTCGCCCGTCTGTCCAACCGATGGAAGCAAACCGTGCGGCCACTCCCGCCATCTTGTCTTATGGTTCTGGAATCCGGATCGCCTCGACCGTGTTGCCGGGCCATTGTGTTTGTTTGCTCTCTCAGCAGGTACGCCACTACGTAAGTGAGCCTGTTCTAGGGATTGCCTCCCTGCCGGTGCTATCACCTATTCCGTCCGGTCCACGACAGGACACGACAGGACTCGACGTTGCGCCAAGTGGGAATACGGTCACTTGTCACGGCCACCAACGCTCGTTGTGCATCTCATGTTGGACAGATCGCCATTCTTGCCCCAATCCCGCCCGGACAGTGTGCAGTGGGCACGACAAAGAGCAACTCCAACAAAATCAGACTGTTGCAATGTTATGGCGTTCGTTGGCTGCTTCAGTTCTCAAAGATTGGATGGGATGAAGGAGACAACTGAACGAACAGAAAACCACTCCCTCCCTCCACACCCACCACCATGACAATGAAAATGCTTGGCAGTGCCTTAGCGGATCCTCTGTCATCACTAGGGTTACCTCTAGCTGCTCCTAGGGCTACCATGGTGCCTGATGCTGATGCCTACCATTTCGAGCCATCATGGCCTGCATCGCAAAAGGCGACCACGTCGGTGATATATTCTTCAGGGTCTCAGATATACCCATTGTCTTCGCAGTGCGCAAGTTCGGGTATCTTGACCTGATCCACCCCAACAACCCTGCCCTCTCGTTGATGGCCGGTAACAAGGCTGAGACTATCCTGAAAGGGTCTCGAAAGAAGACGGGAACCACACACCCACCCCTTTGCTGGTGAGAAGAAGGCATGGGTGGCTTGCTGGTTGGGGTGGGACCAACTGTTGGAACCTTGACTTACATCCCTCAAGACTTTTGCCTGGGTCTGTCTTACAGACCTTCCAAGACCAGCACTCGCTCGTCGGCCCCCTACCAATAAGAGGCTTCGTAGTCCACAAGGCGGGCCAGGGTGCTAGAGTTCGTGCAGAACTCAGCACCACCCAACCTTCACCTCGCCACAACTGTTCTCGAGGTCGCTGACTGACAGGTTGTGAGGTGCATCAGGACCGAGAGCGGTGGGCAATATCGACTATTACTTACTGCTTTAGAGATATCGCCATCCCTCCCGTTGTCGACAAGACCCTTGACACTTCGACGTGCTCCTGGAGTTGTTCCTCGCCTTAGCCGCCCTCACGAGACCGTTGCGACATATTTCCATCCCTCTGGATACACCACACTCATCGCTTGGTAGCTTATCTCAATCAGCTACAGCTCGTGGCTGCTCTTCGGTTTTGCCACAGATTCTGGAAAACACAATTGGTCGCCGTTGTGCGGGGTTTGGGATCTAGGTTCGTGTAAGCTCACTTCATATCTTCTATTTTGCGGTTTTTGATATTGGGCACGTCTAGTCCCTCACATTGACAATCGGCCTTTCTAGCACTTTCCTCTCCCGCCTCATACTCCGTAAAAACTGCGCGATGGCATTGGGCCGGTTTTCACTTCTTTAACTTGACCTCTAGATTGCTTCTACGTCCACCTGCAATAAAGCTTTGTCGAGTTACCGTAGGGCGTCGGGCATTTATGGCTTCTTAGTGGCATTCGTCAACAGCCTCATCGGATATTGGTGCCTTGGAACAAGCCCACCGGCGTTTTTTCTCGACGTCTCCTATCATCGTTATCTCACTACTCAAAGTCATCACTGGGTATCGAAGCATCATGGGCCTCAACTTCCTGGCCGTATTGGCCATCGTCCCTTACTTCTTTTCTGTTCAAGCTCAGTCATTCTGGGAAGAGGGTCAAGTCAATACCACGCTCTGCTACTGGCAACAACCAAGAGGTTAGTGTTGTGGATGGTCACTAGTGGAAGACATCACTAATAGAAATGTAGCTGCTATCATCAGAGACACCATTTACATAGATGGAGGGAGAACGTGGTGGATTCCTGGTATGGCCGATGGATCTCTTAAGGGTCTCGTACCTGATGGTAAGTTGGTCACCAACCTTTTAGTACTGAGATGTTTGTGCTAAGTGTCCACAGATAACTTGTATGGTCGTATCTTCACCCTCAATCTCAGTACTCCATTCGAAACAAACGAGAATGTCACGGCAAAATTCAAGATCATGAATAAAGCCCCAGCCGGAAGTCTAGCCAACAACAACGACCCAAACTACATTGATGGGGCTTTACTGGCAAATGACGCCCAATGGTTTGCCTATGGTGGCCTCCTCCGTAAAACCGCCGCGTTTAACACTGGCCCGGACAAAGATGTCGTCTCTGGCTATAGGCAGTATCAGTACGGTCCAGAAAAGCCAGGGTTCGGCCCAGGTCTTTTCAAAGCCAGCCTCGAGACTGATAACACGAATGTCACTCGGTACATCGCTTTTGGAGGTGCAGCAAGTGCGCCATCTGAAAACCTGGCTTGGTACTTTTCCGGAGTTCAAGCCCCGTCGAAAGGCCCCGTGTTCACGGCATCGTCCAATCTCACAACATCCCCAACTCGGATAGTCGACTCCTTGATTACGTTGGACATGAAGGACCAACTAAACGCAAAGTGGAAGAACAGCACGCTTCCCTCTGATATATCTGGTCGGGCAAACCCTGAGTTAGTCTGGGTTCCTGTTGGTGCCAAGGGCATCCTCCTCGTCCTCGGAGGTGTCATCTTTCCAGATTTTACCAGCACTGTCAAATCTGGAGTATCTGACAACGAGACAGAGAGTGTGAGTTTTGCGCCCTATCTCATTATTTGGACCGGCTCTAACAAGGTTACAGAAAGCAACAAGCCCGAGATTCATGACTACGATTGATGTGTATGATGTCGCAAACGATCGTTGGTACAGCCAGCCGACGACAGGCGACAACCCTGGACAACTTACTCGCGGCTGTGCTGTCGTAGCACCTGCTGGAGACCAATCAAGCTTCAACATATATTATTACGGCGGCTACAAAGGGCTGAAAACCACAGATCCTTTCAACGACGATGTTTGGGTGCTCTCCGTACCTTCGTTTACCTGGACAAAGATTACATCGAGTACCTCGAACGGTCGGGCTGGACATAAGTGTTTCATGCCTTATCCAGATCAGATGTTGGTCATCGGTGGCTATACAACTACCCCCGAAGTTGGGACCCCAACCTGCATCAATGAGCTTGTTCGAGTGTTCAACCTTACGAGCGGAACCTGGCTGTCAGCATACGACCCTGCGAAGTACTCAGCCTACGGTGTCCCTGAGGCCGTTCAAAAGAGAATCGGTGGTTCTGCTATAGGCGGCGCAACTGCAAACGCACCGAGCGAAGGCTGGGCTTCAGCCGACCTTGGGAAAGTCTTCGAGATCAAATACCCCACGAAAATTGCGACATGGTATCCGTACGCTCCTGAAGCAGCTACAAATAACACCAATCCGACATCTCCTGGGAATGATGATGGCGAGGAGAAGAAATCAGGGGGTGTACCATCCTGGCTCCCTCCCGTGCTCGGTGTCGTCCTTGGCCTGATGCTCCTGACTATAATCGCTGTTCTGGTTCTTCTCTGGAGACGCCGCAGGTTATTGAGAGCCGGTACTAGTGTAGCCGAGACTGAAGATACCAATGGCTACCGAATCATGTCGTGGATGCGCGGCCAGCAACACGCTACAGAAAAGGCTCCTACCGTCACGACCTCTGACGAGATTAGCACTATTCCTCAAAGTCCCAGTCCTATGCAAGATATGGAAAGCACAGGATCACCCATGCCGCCGCCCTCGATTGCCGAAGCTATGGACACACAGATTACACCACCGCCCGCTCCAGTTGAGTTGATGGGTAAGCTCATTTTCTTGTCGTGATAAACTACAACCAGCTAACCCTTGTTAACACAGATACCTCTCCTCGAGCCGAACTTCACGACACTGGTTTGAGCCACATTGACGTCCTGAACCGCCATTCGAGTGTTGGCCGAGCCAACACAGCCGGAAACGGTTCCCTCAACAACCCATCGTATTACACGGGAGGAACACACCAGCTGGATCACGCGAGCAACTACACCCGCTCGTCCACAGGTGTTGCCTCCTCTTTGCCGCCGCACATGCAAGGCCTAGATGGTGCCCCATCCAACTTCCGTCCCGACTCAGAGCTGATGGGCAGCGTTCCACCCGGAACCCCGTCCACCAACAGAGACATGCCCTCACCCTTGGTCTCGCCAACCACCACCGCAACCACCCGTGGTTTTGCCCTCTCGGACGTCTCTAATGTCAGCGAGCGTGATAAGGCACACCTCCGACAGATCAGCGACGCAACCGTGAGCTCCATAACCTCGGGACAGACGCACAACAACGCCGGACAATACACGCCCAATCTCGCCAGCAGCCACCGCTTCAGCAACGGCCCTGCCCCCACCTCGGTTCCAGAGGAACATGATGTCGGGCAGCAGGCTCCCGATCACATCCCTATCCCCCAGTCCGCAACGTCTGCTATGGGCGGTACGTTGCCTCTGGGGTCGCCGCAGCCGGTTTCGCCGCCTACGGCTGGGTTAGCGGAGGGAAGTGACGATTACATGAGTGTTAGGCCGCAGCCACCGCCGACGGCGGGTCTGGGACCGGGCGCTGGGGCGACAAGTAGTCCGAGACGAAGCTTGTTTACGGAGAGTAAGGAGGATATGAATGGGACTGGTCCGGGAAGTGAGGGGAGGTAGATTGGGAGCAAACATGTGAAACGACGTGGAGTGAAGGGATCGATTGGACAAGCTTTTTGTGCCTGTGCAGCGCTCGTCGGTTTCTTTTGTTGGGCGTCTGGTGCTTTCGAGTTGTTTTCTGGTCTCATTATCTCGATGCCCCTGTCAATCATGGCATTGGGATTCGAAACTGAGTTGATAGATTCTGGGAATAATGAACGAGATGTGATTTGCTTGACATACTGATGCCTACATTTGGCGACCCGAATTTGTAGTAACTTTCCGTGTCGTCTTTTGTATTTGCAACTCGGCCGGGCTTGGTTTCCATGCTCGTAATGCCCAAGCATGGAAAAACAGGCAAGAGCGGTCGCGAATACCTCTACAATGTGTGGTACCTGGAAGGCCGCTATCTGAATCCACTGTAACGATGAGACATGGCGCTAAAATTCTGGCCTAAGCCGCCAAAGCACCTGCATTAGAGGAACCATAGAAGCCAAGCCCACCTCACTGCAGGTGTGACAGGTACTGCGGGACGCACCGACGGTCTGGATGCTCGGACCCGGAGCTGCCAAACTAACGACCCGGTGTCATCTTTGCCGGATGATATTACCTACCAAAAAGATACACAGAAACGAATATGAATTCATTCGGTGACACTTCTATGCGTCTGAAATCGTCATGGAATCCAAAAAGTGGGAATTGAGAACTGGAAGGGTGCGCAAAACTTCGAGTGTCTTAGGTGCATCTGCCAAGGCCGGGCCGGCAGAGTTCCGGGCGGAGGACGGGAGACATGGACCTCCCAAAGTCCCGAACACCCGCAGTTTCGGAAGTTCCGCAGTCCGGAACTTTGAAAACCTGGGTGGTATGCTTCGTGCTTGTTTCGTGCTTGCTCCGGTCGTCGAGCGAGCAGCGTCTGATTTGAATCCGAACCCGATAGATGCCTTGGGTAGCCCCCCAATGTGATTTTGGATCCGATCGAAGCATTCGATCGGTAGGTAGGTGGTACTAGGGCAAGTCGAACCTTCAAACTTGTCATCTCCCATCACCGACTCTGCATGTACATGTGCATGTGCACACGTGTTTCCTGTAACTCTTGCAACTCCTGCTTGTTGAGAACAGGAAAGCGCTCACCACGCCATTGGCCATTCAGTGTGCATGGTATGTTCCCGCGCTCTAAAAGCAAAAAAAAGTAAGTGAACGGTGGTCGATGATTCCCGTCGTTTCATACTCGCCGCAACAAACATGTTAGAGGTGGTTCTTGGAACACCGTTAGAAGGTTGTTATCGTATACATGAGGAAAAACGTGGTATACACGTGCTTTCAAGCCTCATTTATAGCGGTAAACGTAATTAACCTGCCATTTTCAAATATCGAAGGTCTCGCGAAGAAGAATTACACGTGGGGTGTGATTCGAAGCTGACATGTTACTACCTTTGGAACAACGGCTGGAGATGCTAGCAAACGCCAGTATTGCATGCCGCAGAAAACATTCGCGTGCCATCCACGTGTGTTAGTCCAACCGTTCGAGCACAACTAACAAGGTGTATAACGATTTCGATATGTGAAAATGATACCATGACCATGGTGGTGGGATGGGCAAAAAGCACCGGTAGCCAGCTGTGCGTGGGTGTGCATCTGTAAATGGTGGTATCGGTTTTACATGACAGTGGTATCGAACGGAGGATCGCGCGTTTTGTGGGCTGAAGAAGTGAAAGGCGGCTAGGGTTAGCTGCGTTCGTGAAGCACGAAGCACGTACACTAGTGTTCATAACGAGATATACACATGTTGAGACGGGTTGTGTGTGTGTGTGTACCTGGTACGGTTCTAACGAGGCCAACTTGTGTTGTGTTGAAAGGTGTTGTTGAAGTGGAGAGGAACACGGGAAACATTCCATTGGGTTGAGTGAGATATCACAGAAATCAGTGAAGGAAATCGGTACATACAAGAAAAATATGGTTCACTGGTTGTGTGTGTGTGTGTGGGACGGAAGAATTGAGGTTGCGATGGAGGGAAAGTTCAAAAGTCACAACACCATGGAAAACATCACGACATCATCCAGCAAGGGTGCCAGATAACATGGGAAATTTGAGCATGCAAACCTACCACTTTTAGATAACAGCTGATGTTTTTGAGTCTTAGACTAAAGAGAGACTCCTTTTGGGAGGGTTGTGCTGAGGTTTTCTCTCGGTAAGTTGGAATGTCTTCGTGGTGAATGAATCTCATGTCATGGCCTCGAATGTTGTTCGTCCAAACGGGTTGTGTGAATTCTTGTCCTGTTTCTCTACTAACATTTCTTGATGTAGTTGCTGCAAAACTCTGTACAGCAAGTTGACAAATTGTTAGTGGGCCATCTAGGTCCAAACCTTTGCCGCACGGGCTTCTTCCCCTTTCGACCCGAGCTGCTGCCACAACAATGACTTTCATGGACCAGGGCACGTACGACTTGGCTCACAAATCATCCATGTTCTCACATTGCGCCTACATGGACTTTTGTACTTTTGACACCATTTCAGCTTGCATAAACCCACAGCGCTCGCCATATTCGCTGCTGCGATAGAACTGTGGGCAAGAGGTTGGCTGAACACACTTGAGAGTGGCGAGGCTGTCAAGGTTTCGTCTCAGGAAACGGTCTACAAGAAGGTTCTTACGCCATGTCACCTTTTCCTCCATTAACCAACAGTCTCCATCCTATTTTTAAAGTCCTCCTCTAAGGAACGCTGCTTTGCCTGACATACATGCCCGAGGGCCAGCCCGCTTGAGTACCAGTACGTTTGTCCCTTGTACCCCTTTCTTGTTTGACACTTCGTCCTTTAACATCGATCTCAGGGTCTCGTTTGCTGCTGCATAGAAACTCGAACCGTTTCCATCTCGTGAACAATCATCGGTTCGGACCACACAACCACCCGCTTACCTCGACACCCGCTCATCTCGACACCCGCTCACCTCGACCATCCTTTCGAACCAGACGGCCGGCCACCCCATATCGGCCACACTGGCGACCATAGGTACTCCCACAAGTTGGGCGTCTCCGGAATACCCACAGGCGCCGTCGTTACAAGACCGCCTGCCCGACAACACTTCCACAACTTGGGTGTTCCAAACAACCAACTCGATCCCTGACTCCTCCCTCCTCATACCTGTCGCTTTTTGGGATTACTTTTCCCAAACCCACCCGCCGTGATGTCTTCCGTTCCCCCCAACGAGAACAACCAGACTACGGTATCTCTCTCTGCCCCAGAGGAGGATAAGGACTCCCCGCGCTCGTTTTGCCCCACCCCTCCTGCCGAGGGAAGAGTGTCGGACGGTCCGACCATGATGCCTCCGCCTGCCACTACACATGGGGAGGATGTGGGAAGCCCAGGCAGGGGTTTGGACGAGCACAGGCCTGACGTCTATTCTGTCCTCGACAACATGCCGACCCCGGCACCTTCTTTTAACATGGACGAGGATGCGGAGCTTCTAAGTTGGGTTCCCCACAGAGAAGAGTATGGTGACTCTCCTCCTCACCCCGAAGAGAATAGCCAGGCATTATTACCTCCTGTCTCGGCTGTTGAAGGGGATGTGCAAAGCTCGGGCACAACCGCTTCCTCGTATGTTTCTGAAGAGGAGGCGTTGGATGATCCCGATCTGAGGATGGACGGATCTTTGGCTCATGGCTCTCCGGTCGATTGGTCTCGACTACCTCAGGTTGATTTGTCTACCTACTATGTCCATTCGGTAGATAAACCTGTCATCCCTCCGGTTCCTAAATGTGAACCTCTATACAGGTATGGAGGATCGGACCTTGACCTCTCCATTCCCGAACGTTGCCGAGAAGCCTTCGAAACAGATTTCCCGAACGTAGATTTTGTCTCTCTAACGACCGACTCCGAGAAAGAACTGTGTGGGCTTTGGGCTTTCCAAAACAGCCTTCTCGCACTGCAACAGAGTAACCCCGCGGTTCCGGTGCCCACGTATGCCGACCTCTGGAAGTCCAGGACTGAGTACGCCCTGGCGGAGTTGCAAAAGTCTGTGGAGGGAATATCTCCAGAAACGCTTGGCGAGAAATACGCCCCGGGGAAAATGCTTGTCAGTTTCTTCGACGCGGACGAGTTGTGGCTCATCGTGAAAGGGTGGGCAGTCATTCATAACGGGCTGGATAGGGAAGTCTGGGGAGGAATACAGATGGGGTTTGCTACTCCCACGACGAAACACAGCCCCTTACCTTTGAGCCTCCATTTTGAGAGGAAGATTTTCGAATCCCCGGAAAATGGTGAGCCAGACCTGCCCATCCTGCGGGTTTGGGTCCTCCACAACGGGTATGCTCACTGGGAAGGGATAGACCGAGTTTCGGCAGAGACCGCGAACTTGGCTTTAGCTAGTGCGCAAACGATCGAGTTTCCAGGTGCGAATGCGGTTACGCAACCCGAACACCTCAATTGGCAGTCCTCACTGTCTTACGACAACGCTGCTGTACGGGTACCGCAGCAACCTTTCACTTTCGGAAACCTTGGTCACCAAAGCTGGCCGCCCCCACCTCCCCCTCCGATCCACGACTCACCGACCACGACCTTCGCGCCTGCTCGCTATCCTTCGCAGCCGATCGAGCCACCACATGATGGTGGTTTTCCGACCCTGAACATCTCCTTCCAGCCTGACCTTCAGGCTGCTTCCTCCTATATTCTACCTAACTTCGAGGAAGAGGAAGATGAAGACTGGGTTAGCTCCCTGCCTCAACTCCAGGCGTCTCCTCTCATAACCACCAACCTTGTTCGCGAGCCGGATGCCAGTGGTGTAAAATTGGGACCCTGCTACGGAGCAGACTTGCACCGACAACGGCAACGACAACGACAACCTCCACCACCACTGAAGAGACGATTCACGGAACAGCTCTTGCTGCAAGAGGATGATGCGGATCCAGACGAAGAAGACAAAGACCTGGAGCTACCGCCACCCTGCAAGAGACGATGCACGGAACGACTCTCGGTACGAGGGGGTGATACTGGTGCAAATGGAAAAGAGGGCGGGGATGATGCGGATCCAGACCAAGGGGCGGAAACTGCTGCTGCCAGCGAGACCTCCAGCTGCCAGCGAGAGCCATAAATGCCCTGGCTCCCGCCAATATCCGTTTAGACCAGCTGGTTGGGTTCGTTCGAGTTCGAGTTCAAGTTCGGACCGAAGGCGAAGCGTCCGAAGGTATCTCCCTAGTGGAATTCGTTTTCCCGGTTTTGTCTCCACCGGTTGAGCTTGCTTGGTGTATGTTGGAAATTGTGGTCGTTCGGTTTTCTTTGTCTGGTTTGGTCGAGGGGATTAGAAACTTCTTCTGGGACATGGAGTTATGGAGGCTCTGGGATTATCATCAGCTCCGGGTCAAAAAAAGTTCCTTTGATACTCTTAATTCAGTCGTGCGAGCGGGAAAAGGTTGTTTGGTTGGATGTTATATGGAGGAGTTAGTATGGTTAACGGGTCATGACTTATGAGTGATGAACTTACGATTTCTAAAAAGGTAAGGGTTATGAAAGCGTTGAGAAAGATACCCAGAGGCGAGATATGCATTTTAGAAGTTGACGAGGCGCAATCAAATCCTTTTGAGGTTCGAGAGAAGGCCAAATTGCTCAAGACTGTACTGTGCCTGGCGGTCTTGTTTATTGACATACCGTATATTCTAGGGCGATTCGTTTTCACCGTTCCAGGGTTAACTGGGGGAGTTTCTGCATTATGTGCCTGAGGAACGGGTTATGACAGAGAAGCCGAGCAAACCCTGAAAACGAATCGCCCTAGAATATACGGTAGAGATTAGCTTCAACATCACCAATTCCAGAACACTCTTTCATGTTTCAAGCTGTAGATAAGAACGGATTGTAACTCGTCCTTGGATTCAGGCAATGATGTGGCATGAGAGACACCAAATTGTGATAGACAGACTTTTGTCTTGGAATTCGTTCCGCAAGGTGATAACCGAATGATGGGAACGAACTCGGCCATGCCTTCCTTCGCATTTGACTGTACTTTCCCTCAGTCTCGTGATAAGTGGTGTCACATCATTAGATGGCAGTTGCAACCACCGCTTCGCACCTTCACTCACCTGTTCCGTACCTGCTCAAACAGAGACACGCGAGACTCTCCGCGGCCCCGATCTCGCTTGAAGAACTCCGATCGGAGATGACAAGAGGCCGCGGACACTGACACGAAAAGAAAAGTAACGGGGAAGGAGGAAATGCGGTCGAGATAAAATGGAGGGTAACAGCGACGGTTTGGTGGTCTGCAGAATTTTATCCAAGCCCGTGGATGGATTAATCGGTTGGGTTCCGAGTTACCTTTGTTGTATGGATCTCGTGATCGCTTTCAGTTGTTGACCATCCTGCTGAGATATGACATTTTAGTTTTTGTTTTTCATCTAGTACAGCAACTCTAATATTGAAAGTGCTTTCGATGCTATTGAGTCAATGTGAGCTATGTAGTTAACAAACCTGATTTATCCTCCAATGGGGTTGTCTCTGCCCGTTCCTAGGCTGAAGCTTTTTGAGTCCTGCAACATCCATGATTAGGTTCACCAAGGTTTTTTGAGATGAGTGACGTTCCATCTTCATCAGTAGTCCTTACCGGGTTTTCCCCATGTGTTCCAAAGGTGTTTTCTTCCTCCTTTTGGTACTTGGAAGTTTTTACACGTGCTTTGTATGCGTTTGGCCCATGCTCATCTTCGACGTTGAGCTACTTCCCTTCCCTGCTACCTTGCCTCAAATTCCAGTCCATAGGGCTTTCATATGGGGAACCTCTTCCGGGTACCAGGTATATGACTGTACTACCGACCGCTTCCTAGGAGCTGGCTGCCCGGGATCAGGACGGGTTCTCGTTCCAATGACATGGAAACATGTTATACCGTACCGTGAGCATTGAGTTTTGTTTCATGTAGATTGCAGAGCCTCTTCCTCGAAATAATGATGGAATGCAAATCTCATCCGGGCACCGGGGACGGCTTGAGCCGGTACAGTTCCCATTCGCTGGTTCTGTATTGTTCATTCCTTAAGTTTGACAACGTTGACGACGACGGCGCCGACGACGACAACGAAAATTGCGAAATCCGGATGCTGTGCGTCAGGGTATAGGAACGGAGATGCCTAGGCATACAACGGTAGCACCGACCGGTATTAGCATCGTGATTTAGGTATGTGACATTTGTTGCAGGCTCCGTCCGAATGGACACCCGCTCGGGGAGAAATGTAACCTCGCCCACCTTCCGGGCTCCGGACAGTCCGTATGGTTCGCCGATGCACAGTCCGGGATGCATGGCAGTCTTGCCGGCTTCAACCTCCGATGGCTTCTACTTTCCGTAATGAGTTGCACATGTTCAGAGTCTTGGCATCTTCTGAACTCATGATACTCAATCCAATATTCTAGAAGTTAGTTGTTCCACTGGACGGCTGAATGAGTTTCCTTCCGACTTTCGACATGGAAAAGCGCCATACGTAGTGCGCTTGCGCTAGGCGCGGCTACCTCTAACCAAGGTCACCCGATTCAGGATTTTCGGATCCCATGGCTTACTCCCCCTTTTTGTCTTCACCCTTCGCCCTGATCGTCTCGATTTCCGATTGACCTTTTTTTCAGCTTGAGCGATCATTCAGCTTCTGCATCCTGTGAAGATCTCCCAGAGATTCCCAGAGATTTGGAAACCGTCATCCTGACGAGTTCAATGTTGTTCGGAAGAAGACGCCGCTCACTGACTGGGCTTGCTGGGAGCCTGGGAAAAAGACGTCGTGCCAATTAAACCCTGCATGCGACTAATTTAAATTGGCTGCCCTAACTGCAAGCCTTTTTGATCCTTTTGGGGGCCTTTTCCCCTGCCAAACTTTGATGTTTCCAATCTTTCTAGAATCTCGCTAGAATTTCTTGATTCCCTGCATCTTGTTGTTCTCCTGCAGGTGGGATTTGTTTTGTCCAGGATGTTTGATGGGTTTTGATGTTGAACTGGAGATGTTCAAATAAGATGAGCAGCGGACGGATAGGCGCTCCTCCCCGGCGAGAGTATGTACACCTAGCTCGTGGCACCTAGCACCGGAAACGAGCGAGATGGAAAGACACATGGGAAGAGCGTGGGAAGCATGGGTTGGTTGTTAAGGTCGTGTTTTTGACGAAAACGTGTTGTGGTGTCGGAAAAGGAAATGGAAATGGGAAGGGAAAGCTTGCGGAATTATAGATTTGGTGTTTCACCACCCTGTTCGTTGGCGTTCTGATTTGAGATTCTGCTTGCCAGAAAACTTTCGACAGATTTGATGCCCTCAAAAAGTCAACAGGGGTTGCCACGAAGGAGGGAAAACATGGAAAGCATGGAATGAAAAGAAGAATTATGGTAACGACAAGACAACAAGGGAAGGGGGTCTGGTCCATGGCCTGGCTGCGTTGCCGAACCGTGAACTGGGCTCTGGGCTGTCCTCTGTCCCGGTGTCCCCACGGTGTGGGCATCACGAACCGCCCGTTCCCGCGTTCTTGAACCTTGTGGGGTCCCCAATCCCGTGCAGCCGCTTGCTCTCCTCAGGAGAGCCCGGACTCCCGGGATGATGGTGATGGTGTTTTGTGGAGTGCTAATTTTTTGTTGTTTTCGTCGTCGTCCGACAACGGCGGCGATCTTGTCGAGAACTCGGGGTGTCCCTGGCGGTTGCTTTTATCATTTTTGCGAGCGATGAGCGTGACCTGGTGAGCTTCTATCGAGGCCAGAACCTTAACATCTCGGTGCTAACAACCATCAACACATGCTCGGACATCACGGGCGGCCACGAAGCACCAACACATCATGGTCGACTCGGGCTGCATGAAACCACCTGGCGAATGCTGCGAACCCCGCCATGCACCGCTAACGCAGGTGCAATGCAGCACAAATGTCCGTGGTGTGGGGGTTTCCGTGTGTGGTGTGAATGGTGGAGGCCAGGCCCTGAGGGCTGAGGCCAGTGATGTTTAAGAATTGGGCGGTGCTACGTCCGTACAAGGTCTGGACTCCGGTTACAGTTGCGCCTTTGGAAGCCATTGAAGGTGAAGCCCTTTTTTGGGGTTGCAAAAGACGTTTTGTCTTGTGCCACTCTGCTTCAGAGCCGTTCCGAGAAAGAAGGGCGGTGGAAGATGAGGGCGCAGGAAAGGGTGTTTATGTTTCAGAGATCATCTCTGGGTGATCGCGATGTCATTCCCGGGACAAATCCAGTGGGAGACGGCCACTTATTAAAGGTGGATCCATTGGTGGAGCGAGCCAGCAAGGTGCCATTTCTTGGCAGGGGTGGTCATAGCTTTTGATGCTTGTGACTATCCTGATAGTAGCACGGCGTGTTACAGAACGAACTTCCGTCGTTCCATGAGCGAGATGCATCTTGCTTCGAGAGCAGGAAACACAGTACGGGGAGTCTGGTAAAAGTACAGTTTCCAATTAGTTCGACTTTCGAGGGCAACTGTTCGTGATGTCGTGTGAGATGCTGTGGTTAGCTCACAAGCTCTAGAACCTGCTTAGATTCCACAACCTCCAGGCTTCCGTGACCGTCATCAGGAACCGAGCCGTCATAACCAACAGCCATGTTGGCTTTCTGATCTGGCAACATGCAAGTTGGTCGTGAGGCTCTCCCGTCCATGTGGATAAAGGGTTTTGTGGTTCGTGGTAGGGACGTGCCGTGCCTAGAAGCTGACCTGCATGCTGTGCCGTCGTCGAGAGTACCGCGAGATGGAAGCCCTTGGCGATGCCATCACCTACAACTTTACAAGAGATATTGATGGGTTAAATATGTCCGGCTGTGCCCCTTCTTACAGTCGGTATATAGTCGTTGGCTGAGGTAAGAAAGGGATAGTGGGGATTGTGCCGTTCGTCTTTGGCGAAGAGCTGTGCATATGCGCATCATGTTCTCGTTGGGATTCATGATCAGAGGTTGGTGATCTTCCCACGCAGGTCCAGATCCCTTGGGCCAGGAGGCCAGGTGAGTAGGTAAGGCTCTCAAGGCTGAGCCGCCGCGCTGGTTACGGTATGCTGCTGTTGCCATGTGGGCTTGTGTCTATGTCATATCTTTCGAAACACGGAGAGTGGATGCCTTCAAGTTTGCGGCAAGGAAAAAGGAAAGGAGCATTTCGAGATGGCGAGAGTGAGACGAAAGTGACGGTCCCAGGAACGTGGATGAAGACAATCGGGAACCGCGAGCTGAAGCGGTCGGTTATTGACGAGTGCATGACCGTAGCGTCGTAGGGGTAATTTGCAATGGCCCATCGAGAACTGGGGCCCGTGGGACGACTAAGACGGAAATGTCTAGACGGGGAGATGGTGTCGACGCCCAAGCATGACCCGAATAATTACGTGCCCTGCTATCGTCGAGCTTCACAACGGGCATTGGTCCGCTGCTGAAATACCGATAATCGTCGCGCAAAAAGTCATCACACAACTAAAGATGTGAAGGAGAGCTTGTATCTCGATGTGATCTGGGTATTCGACGTGACACTTGAATAATTGCCCGTGATTCCCCTTCGTCCTCCCAGAGCAGCTGTCAAAATGATAGAGAGTTGAAGTGGTCAAGGCCAGCCGATAAAGACCCCGGCCTTGTTCCACTTGTAACTTCCTCTTCTGTCTGTGATATACAGTGTGGATTATCAGCAGCCTTGTACCCTCCCGGTTTGGCGCTGCGTTGGAACATTTTGTTTCTCGGCCAATCAATCAGGCCACAGCCCTGCCTGCCCCAGGGTCAAGCACGGACCATAAGCACCCATCTCCTTTTCGGGGGCAGGTGCGCCCGTGCATCGCCGGGTCTTGGCTACCCCTTGAAGGCCATTTCCCTTGCGACTTGTCGTCCAAGACAGTGTGAGGAGAGAGTCAAGAGAGGTCTTTTCTGTGCAGTGCAGTGAGTGCTGCAGCTCTCCATTTCGCGGCGAGCAAACCCACTTCTTTGAGCAGGCAATATTCCGTAGCTCACGCCATTTCCATTCTGGCTTTTCCATTCTTTCCTTCTTCGCGACTCTGTCCGTCAGTCTCTCCAACCTCGACCCTTTTTTTCTTTTTTTCCCACAAGACACTTTTCGTCGCCTTGTCTCTCTCCCCCGAGCCAAGCACTCAAAGTCTCCTTTTCTCTCCCACTCTATCATCAGAGTTTTCTTGATTGATACCCGACCCTCCTTTTACTTTTAAGAAGAAAAAAGAAGACGTACAGTGTCACCACAAAGTCGACCCGACTTCCACACTTCCCTCCTTCTCCCTACCTCTACCTACCGCACACACACAATCTACAATTCTACTAGCGCCCCTACCTAGTAGCTTTGTAGTCTCCCTCCCCTAAAACAGATAGGGAATCCCTGGACAAGCACTGATCAGTGGCTCGTTTCCTCGTCGTTCCTGCTTGCCGATCTCCACAACCGCTGCTGCACTCTTGCCGCACTGCACTCCCAGGTCTTGCGCGCCCGCCGCTCAATTCACCGCAACCATCACACCCTAGAGGTACCACTTCATTCCCACCACTTACCGTCCGGCTGCAACCACCTTCTGGGTCCAAGGGCACACTTGACTTCTCTCACACCTCCAACTTTCATTCCGCCTTCTGCTCGCTCGCTTCTCCCGTCCCGTCGTCAAGACTGCGCGTTTCCTCCCCGAACAACACGCTTTCTCGCAAAGGAACCTCGCTTCCTCCTTCTCAACCATCACCGCCATCCCATCCCTCGACCTTTAATTCCACCCGTCTTCGCATTCCAGGATCCCCCCTGAGGGCCTTATCCATCAACCCAGTGACGTTCTCTGCACCCGTTGCCGAGCGACCTGAATCACCTAATCATTTGAGGAGGCCATTCCATCTTGCCCCTCGTGTCGACGTCTCGACTTTTCTCAACCTTTTTACTTTTTTACATCTTCTTTAATCAATAGCCAAAATGGCCAACAAGGTAAGTTGCTCTCCATCCGACATTCAATTCGTACCCCCTTACTCAAACGCGCTTTTGCACACAATCGCCTGCGGCATTTGGCTGACATTGCTCCTTTCCCCTTTCCGCAGTTCACAAGAGAATACAAGCTGGTGGTTGTCGGCGGCGGTGGCGTCGGTAAATCGTGCCTTACCATCCAGCTAATTCAAGGTCACTTCCTTGACGAATATGATCCTACAATTGAGGGTGCGTTCCACTGAACATTATCAGGCTGCTTCGAAAGCTACGACCCAACTCTCGATGGTCTTGGCCCCCCCTTCATTCGAGGCGGTTCTCGGCCTAGCGAACATTCAACTAACTTTGAGCTCAACACAGATTCGTACCGCAAGCAATGCACCATCGACAATGAGGTCGCCCTTCTCGATATCCTAGATACCGCCGGCCAAGAAGAGTATTCTGCCATGCGGGAGCAGTACATGCGCACCGGTGAAGGCTTCCTGCTCGTTTTCGCAATCAACTCGAGGGAAAGTTTCGAGGAAATCAGGATCTACCAGCAACAGATTCTAAGGGTCAAGGACAGGGACTCGTTCCCCATGATCATCGTCGGCAACAAGTACGATTTGAGGGGAGAGCGCGTTGTTTCGGAGCAGGGTACGTTTTGACTTTGTCATTCACGAAAGGAGTAGGACAAGGTGCTAACAACATTTCACGACAGAGGGTCAAGCTCTCGCCGCCGAGTTC
The DNA here is from genome assembly GCA_033439795.1 of Sordaria brevicollis. Classification (NCBI taxonomy): domain Eukaryota; kingdom Fungi; phylum Ascomycota; class Sordariomycetes; order Sordariales; family Sordariaceae; genus Sordaria; species Sordaria brevicollis. Next base: position 2,913,800 of record JAUTDP010000006.1, read on the forward strand.
GGTACCAAGTACATCGAGACTTCCGCCAAGACACAACACAACGTCGAGACCGCTTTCTACGATCTCGTCCGCGAAATCCGGAAGGAGGACAAGAAGCTCGGCGAGAAGGTCGGTGGCACTTCTTTCGCCAACAACAACGGTGCGGTTAAGCAGATGGACGTTGGCGACGAGGATGTCCAAGCAGGCTGCTGCTCCAAGTGCATAATGATGTGAATGATCGAAACCAACAGGGGAAGAGCAAGCGGGGAATTAAAAGAATTGGGACACGTTTGCAACGAAGAGATGGACGATCACACATACACACACGCGCACGCACACAAAATCCGGACTTTATAGACGACATGGATGTGCAAACAACCGAAACACAAAAACCATATCGGACGGCCACCACGCCTATGCCGTGGCTTACGTACCGGGGACCAGTCAGACTCAGGACAACGGGACCAGCGGAAGGAACATCAGCGAATGCATTTAGGTCAGAAAGGGGGTTTAGGGAACCGGGACCGGGCACACACACTCTTTGCATTTTGTGGGCATTTGTCGCAGTCGGCATTTGTTCGGATAATCTGAACGACTTGAAAAAGTTGCTCTCAGTTACGAACCGGCCGATGGGTCTAATAATACGCCGCCGCTGCTACATTTGCCTCCTTGGCGTTTCGTGAGGCTTGGTCGGTTTCTCCATCAGCGTCTGGAAGAGGTCGCCGAGGGAAGACGGAGGAAGGCTGGTTTTAGGTCTGGGTAGGTCGGCGAAGGGGGTTTAGGCTGGTTGGTTGGTTTTTCTTTTGGTTATAGCTCTGGTCCTGTTCTGGTCTGGTCTTGTCCTGGGGGTTTTGTTGGCACCTTTTCTGATCTGTGTTTTCACGATCCACTGGATTTTGTGTGGTCAAATACTTCTTTTACTACCTTTTTTCAACCTTTACACACACATTTTGGGGATTCCTATTGTCTCCCTAGTACTAACTACTTGCTATGGATGTCATGTCATGGTGGGGGGAAATTCGGATCGATACTGGTTTTTCTGTAAACTTGCCGAGACAAAAAACCGCTTTATTTGTAATTCATTCTTGCTAAACTTATTCTCTCTCCTGCTGTTTCCTGCTTGTCACTGGGTTGTTGCCTCTGTATCTCATGTCTCGAACCATGCATCGGTAGAGTGGTCGGTGGTGGTCGTTGGATAGGTAATGATGACTGTTGGTTAGCTGTCAGCCTGCTGAATTATCGTCGGATTCAAATATCGTAAGTTTAGATGTCTGACGTCGTGATGATGCGTCTGGGGTTTCTGTCAAAGTGAATACGCATACATGAGCCGAGGATAGTCTACAACCTCTTCCAAGTTGTCACCAAAACTCAGCGTTCTCCAAAGCTGAGATCTATATAGATCCATGGACTCGTACTGCTAAGAAGACCTGAGTCTTCTAACAGACAAACTTAAGACTCTGCCTCTTTCTGCGAAACTCCTTAAGCACAAGGCTATGGTTTGGGTGTGTACTCTCCTTGATCTTGGAACGCAGATAGATAGGTACAAAGTAGCTGGGTACTGGGTACTGGGTAGTGTGTGGACTTCCTACTAAAACTTCATGGTCGATCTCCTCTTGGTCAAGCATGGTAGATAAGCTTTATAGTAAGTAGAGGCTTTTCAGAAAAGTTCGAAGTCCGGGATTCCTCCCACCTTTATTAATGTGCCTCTTTTGCCTTCTTTTTTGGTCACACGATTGTACCGGTAGAATTGGTTTGTGTCAACTGCCTGCCTCTGCGAAGGATGTTACAAAGGGTAATGGACTCGAATGGCAAGCGGATGGAAGTCTATTTCGCTTCGCTGACGGTTCAAGTACTTATTGTATACCAGTTATTTGATTTGGTGAAGTCTATACATATCCGCGCTCTCTACCTATTTGTTCCTTTTACTATCTCTACCAAGCTATTGCTGTCTCGTTTGATGGATGTTTCGGTACGCCTTTTATGTCGCCTCTGTAGGCCAAAATATCGTTACTCATTTGTTGCCATCCGAATCCAGGCGCCCGAATGGCACACTGTATACACTCATTCGTTACCATCCAAGTCCCCTTCAGTACCGAGACATCTGTCCCGTTATGTTTCCCTCGTGTGATGAGCTCCGGCAAGTCACAACCCAGACAATAGCTCGGCCTAAGATGGCAAGTTGAATAGCGGGTCGAAACAGGATTACCTCTCCATGGGCTTCCCGGGACCTTGGGACTCATGGTCGAGGTCGGAAGCAGTCTCTTCCACCTCTGTCGCCGTGGTATCCGCCACCGTGGTTGCGGAAGACCAAAGACTGTAGTCCGTGGGTTCGTCGAGAGGAGAAACTAATGAATTGCCAGGCCCTTGGAAAGAAGGTGTAGGATTGGATTCGGGTGACAATATCCCATGAGTGTATTGGAGAGCTTTACTAGCTATAGAAGCCAGATTGTCCCGCAGAGCTTCATGGGCTATAGAAGCCAAATTGCGTAACGGAGAAACGGGTGGCGCGTCGCCGAATGTAAGCGTATGACCGCCACCGGGGGTTGCTCGAGGGGACGACACCGCTTGAATTTCAGGATTCGGGCTCCCGTCCATTGGATGGCAATCGCGGAGAGGACGCTCGTTATGGCCGACGTCGGGTAGATTGCTACATGTAGGGTCTCTCTGTATATGAGCACCGGCTTTTGGCGCGACCGTCGGATTGCGCACGGGTCGCGGCGGGACAGGGAAAAAGGGACACTGCATGGAGGGCGGGGACAAGGGGGAATAAAGCGGCGGCGTAAGAGACCTGGGAACCGCTAGGGTTGCGGGAAGGGTTTTCTAATGGGTCCCGGAACCTGTGGTAGTCACATCCGCTGTCTCGGAGGCGGGAGCATCGGCGACTTGTACGGGTGGTTCAGTGGGTACTTGGGCGTCAACGTCGTCTTCTCCTTCGGTGGTTACGATCCGGCCATTCACGTAGTGGCAAACTTCGGGGGCAATGGAGTCGAGGAAGTCTTTGTCTCTGTAAGCCGGCATGGTTAGCTGATCGGATCATTTGGGCTGAGATTGAAGTCATGTGCGGGACAAGCGATGAAACTTACTTCCCAACCAGGGTAACTGTGTTGTGTTTCTCTCCCCATCTAGGGTAGCTTCCAACCTTGACGCCCTTAGGCTCAACTCTTCCTGCCAGCTCAGTGAGATACGCGGCAATGGCGCTCTCAGGGAGTGGCGTGGAGATGGTAACTCGGGCAATACCCTTGCCCTCGGGGTCAACCAGGCGCGGCTGGATATAGGGCTTGAGGCCGTCGAGGAGCTTCTCGACTGTAGTGGTTCATGTTAGCTTCCATCCTCCGTCCAACAAACGGTCTCAAGGGAAAGAATCCATACACAACCTGGGCACACCCGGCAAGATGTGCACATTTCCATTTACCACCGCAACTGGCACCCAAAGTTCCTTGCAAGGAAACAAGAACTGCTTCGCCGAGTCTCTGTTGACGTCTGTCGGTAGCTCCACCATACGGAGCTTTGCGGTAAGAACAGGTGAGGGTTTGTCCCAGTTGAAGGGTGGCTCGCCCTTACGCGGGACAGAGATCTTCTTCATGAGAGCAAAGGCTTCTTCGTTCAGCTTGAGAGGGAGACCAAATGCCTTGGCTATCGATTGGTAGGTGATGTCGTCGTGTGTGGGCCCGATGCCTCCGCTGTTCAACGTGGTCAATGAGGGGTCCTGGACACTCGAAGAAAGGTCGATGATGGTGGTACCTGGTGACGACAAAATCGTAGCGATCACTCATACGGCGTACGGCCTCGATGATTTCATCTTCATCGTCGGCAATGACTTCGATCCTCTTGAGGTTCTGGGTTGGGGCGTCTACGGTGAGCGTGTGGTTCCATGAACGTTGTGTAACTGAGAACAGGGACTTACAATTCCCAAGTTGAAGCACCACTTTGCCATGTAGTTGGAATTGGTCTATAGTACCCAGGTCAGCGTTGACTTTTCACTGTGTGGTATTTGTGCTTTCAACTTACATCTTTGGTCTACAGCACAACAACCAAATAACTGTTAGTCTCACGCTTGGTCATGTCTACTGGTACTCGCTGAACGTGCCTTTCCGCCCAAGACTTCATCACCAATAATCAAACACGCTGCCGTGTGAATAGTCCGCGCATTGCGCTCATCCGCTGTGGTTGTCGACCCCATAATGGTGTTGAATATTTCTGTTGAAGTTCGGCGAGGAGTTGATGTCGACGGGCTGACAAATGACGTTATCGCTGGCCGTAACAAGTGCCGAGCAACCTGGGACAAGCGAGAGAACATGAAGGTTGTGGGATGTCTGGAGGAGAATGTCTTATAAGACAAGATATTTGAGGTCGGAATAAATGAAGGGAAGATGAAGAAACAGGAAGGTTCAAGACTGAGAACGGGATGTGGTTTCGGCTTGTCTTGCCGATGCGTGGTTGCGGCAGTGGTGCCTGCCCATCGGCGTCCACGGTCCCCCCAGGCAGCGTCTTCCCCGCTCCGAGTTTAGCGGGTTGAGCTGTTAAGCTTCCGCGGGCCAATGGCCGGGAAAGCCCCGCTGTTAGGGAGCAATCGATAACAGAGCTTACTGCTGGAGCTGTGGACTTGGCAGTGATGCCATGCGGGGCCGAGTTGTGTCCCTGGACGAGGGCGGTGTCTCGGTCTTCTCCCACGACAACTTCAACGGGGCATCTTTCACAAAGTTCAACTTCTTTGCTATCACAAGTTCCACTATATCGACTAGTTGCCTCCCAATCGCTCTCCCTTGCGCCGTCCGAATCCTACGTATCCAACCAACCTAGAACAGCTCTTCACAATGGTGCGCTGCCGCTCTCCCATCGCAACATCCGACCTCTCCATACATATCAGCTCCTATCCTCAGCTCCCACGCTGTCCACCCGAAACCCATCGAGATCCCCAAGAACCACAGCTAACACCGACAAACCCAGGCTTCCGAAGCAAGACTCTACACCTTCTCCCAAGAAACCAAAGACCACCTGCGCAAGTTCCGCCTCGGCACCTCGCGCTCCAACGACCCCCAGGCCGTCATCTGTATGTATGTTCCCGTGTTGTCTGTCCTCCCCTACCTGGGAAGGAAACTAGCTGACAACAAGGACCCGTGAACAGACATGATCGATAAGACCACAAAAGAAATCAGACAAGACGACGACAAAGTAGTGTACAAGACGCTCGAAGAAATCGGCGATGACTTGCCCGACCACAGCCCCAGATTCGTGCTGTTGAGTTATCCTCTTACGCTCGTACGTTGACGATTCCACCACCCCTCCACAACCGATGTCTCCATCAACTACGGACATACATACACCTCGGCTTCGAGAAGCGGTTGGCATAGTATCGAAGAGACATGAGCTGACCATACCATCCGCAGCCCTCCGGCCGACTATCCGTCCCATACGTGATGCTCTACTACATGCCCTCAACATGCAACAGCGCGATGCGCATGTTGTACGCCGGCGCCAAGGAGCTGATGCGCAACACCAGCGAGGTGACCAAGATCATCGATATCGAGTCACCAGAGGAGTTGGAGGAGATTCCCGGCAAGCTTGGGGCTGCTTAAGCTGTTCGAGGCTGCAGGGGGAGGGCAGTTCGATGAGGTAGTCACAATAGGAAAGCGGAGGAAGGCCGGCGACATCATTGGGCTATGCAAAATACAGCCCTGGAACCGGAGCAGAGTATAGGGAGCACAGGGAGGCCATTGTGAAGGAAGGCAAAGTCAGTTAGATGCCGGATCATCTTATGATCATGATCTTCTCATTATATAAACGCCATGATATCCCAACCATCCTCAAGCCAGAAACAAATCCCTGAACTCCGTATCCATGCTATCGTCGCTTCCCTCCATCAAGCATCTTGCTCCTCCGGCATCACCACCTCTGGATCCAACCCCATCTCCTTCGCCAACCCCTTAACAACCCCCTTCAAAGCCCTACACGCCGGACTATCAGGGAAGCTATCAAAAAAGCTCTCCCCATAATCACACGCCATCCCAATCCTCGGATCCAGCGGCACGCTTCCCAAAAACGCAATCCCCATCTCCTCCGCCAGTTTCCTCCCCCCACCCGTCGTCGCCTTGAAAATCTCGCTCTCGTGCGTACACTTGGGACACACAAACCCGCTCATGTTCTCCACCAGTCCCAGCACCTTAATCCCCGCCTTGCGACAAAAATCAATCTCCTTCCTCACATCCAGCAAGCTCACCTCCTGCGGAGTCGTGACCATAACCGCCCCATCAATCCCGCTTTCTTTCAGGTACGTATTGACACTCAAATGCTCATCGCTCGTGCCAGGCGGCGTGTCAACAAGCAAAAAATCCAAATCCCCCCACTCCACGTCCTTGAGGAATTGCTTAATCAATCCATTCTTTTTCGGTCCGCGCCAGATGATGGCGTCGTCTCTGTTGGGAAGCATGAACTGAATCGACATAACCGCCAGGTTATCCATCGCCCACGCCGGACTCCACCCCGCACTGCTAATATGAATCGTCTCCCCCTCCACACCCAACATCTTGGGGATCGAAGGGCCGCAGATGTCCGTGTCCATTACCCCCACCGTTTGGTCTGCGTTTGTCGCAAAGGCGTGCGCCAAAAGGCTGGTGAAGGTGGATTTGCCGACGCCGCCCTTTCCGGAGAGGATGAGGATTTTGTGTTTGATACCCGACAGGCGGGCGGTGATGAGCGGGATGTCCGGGTCGGGACCCTTGGGGGCGGTGGCGCAGATGGCTTGGTTCGGGCAGCCGGCGCAGGAGTCGGCGGTGCCGGCTTGTTGGGATTCGGGGCCGGGACAGTGTTCGGGTTCGGGAGCGACGAGGGTGGGTTTTTGTTTGAGGGGGTTGGCGAGGACGTCGGCGACGGAGTCGGGCTCGGGGTCGAGGGAGGGGGCCATTTTTGGGTGGTGTGGTTTGGGTGGTCGCGAGATGTGTTGATTCTATTGTTTGTAGACTGGCGGCAGGTTTTTATTCGAGGTAAGGACTTGTGGTTTCTTCTGTGCTGGTGATTTTGAAGGGTTTGGGTAGGTTGTGTTGTTTCGTGTCGGTTGTTGATATGGAAATGATTCAATGGCCTGCTTAGAAATCGGGCTTCCTAGAATCGGCCCTCGTCAACGCCATTTGCCTCCACTTCGGTCGACTTTGTCGGCGGGGCTTATCTTATCGGCAGCGGAGGTACGTACCGAATTCTGCGGGAAAGGCGGGGCCGCTAACACGGGAGATCCACCCGGGATCTTGCCTCCACCGATCGCGGAACAGGACTGTCCTTGTTGAAGCTTTTTGAAGTTTTTGTGGAGGGCATGTGATATTGGGTTTCCCAAGTGAGGGAAGAATGAGGAGGTTCACCGCTCAACCGACCGAGCTCGACTGTGATGAGTCTACGGTCCCGATGTGAAGAAAAGTTGAAGACCTCCTCTCGTTAGCGTCACAACCCGGCCGGATGACAGGTCGCGTGCCGATTCTCTTTCGTCCGATATTTGCATATGAGACGGAAGGTTGACCTAGACCGACAACCTATAAAATGGTGCTCATCCCGCTATCTGTTCCTAGGGCTCTGTATACCCTCAGTCGTTTCCGTATCCCATCTGATAGCTTTTGATCATCGTGTTCTCTCCTCATTTCAACTGTCCAAAGATGTCGACATCTTAGGGCTGATGAGCCTTGCTCCGGACAGCCAGGACATCCCGACTTCCTCGAGTGGATTTGCGGTTCGGGCCTGGAACTGTTCCCCGCCGGTACCTGGCCAGAGCTGGCCGTCTTTGGCAAGGCTTTCGTTATCCACTGGTGAAGCGGCGTTCTTGTGTCCTCTCAACAGATCGGATATCAGATGCGCTCATCGTCTGATTGGATAGCTGTCAAGATCTGAAGTGGTATCGAGGACCACTACACCATCATGAAGACCCAAAAGCCGGCAACCAACAATTGGTGATGGGTCGTTCATCCAGTTGGCCCCAAGTGATGTGTGATTGTACCGTGACCTTCAGAAGTAGATAGTCGGATTTGTCTAGTTTGGTGCCGAGGCATAGCTCGTTCTTCTACTCATGCGTTACGGTAACTTTTCTGTGCCAAGTATCACGACAAGAGATCAGAGCCTTGCTAGAGCCAACGAGGAAAAGAGAAGAACGAAAAGCACCAGGACCAAGGCACCAAGCTGCAGGACGTCAAATTCCGGCGGAGATGGACCCTGCAGCACGGCGGTCACCTTCCAAATTCTTTCTCAACGGACGGCGCGTGGTGGTTGGGAATGTTCCCGAGCTAGTGATGAAGTGATAAAATAATTCGGGGCGGGTCACCGGTCCATTGGAACCACGATTCGTCGGTCCAGTGTATCGGCGCCTCCGCACCCCCCTCCGCTCCTGACCTCCGCACATGGGCCGCTGATGCAGGTCGCAGCACGAAAAGTCTCCATGGACCGTCGGATTTGTGCCCACTCGCTTCCAGCCCAACCGGCATCGTCGAATGAGAAGCTCGAGCCCAATGGTCGCTATGGGGCGGCCTATCCTATGGAGGAGCAAATGGGGAGCCATGGTGGCCCGGCTGCACAAAAAGATAATAATCCCGAGCGCGGCTTGATTTTCGGCTTGTTGTTATGTTGTGCGTCTGTCGTGTGTGTGTGATTTCTCACATCTTCCTGTTCCCGTTCGTCTCTCTTGAGTCTTGCTGCCAGAGGAGGTCTGTCTGCCTGTCTGTCAGTTAATTGTCTGTTGATGCCATACCATATGGTGTCGCCCACGTACTCTCGAGCGTGGTAACATTGCAGCGCGATACAGCAGCAGGTAATATACGAGTAATCGACTACTCTTGCGACAATCAGTTCAGCCTTGCGAAAGCGAGGCCCGCGGGGTTAGAGAGAAGAAATGATGCCGTCGTCGAAACCACTTACGAGTCGGAAATCCCTTCGGGGATTGAGCATGTTCACCAAGGACGGGAATTTCAGTAATCCAACCACACCGACAACTCCGGGCGCACCAGAGACACTGCTAGGAACACCAGGGACAGCGACACCGGGAACACCAACAAACAGGCGCAGCACTCCAACTCGTAACGATCGTAACGGGCGTGACCGTACCGAACGTGACACGGGACGAAACGGGGCCTCCCGACGGCCAGGCACGCCTTCCGCTTCCAGCTCGGGGCTCTTCAAAGTGATGGAAGGGACGAGCGCCGCCGATGTGGGGTCGGTACCCGGACCCGCCAACAGCAGAGATGCGGTCCGAACAACAGAAAGAACCACCGACACGGTACGACGCGCTTCTTCAGCAAGAACGACCCAGCGAACCAGAGAACCTTCTCAATTGGGTGCCCAAATTTCACGGCCTCCCTCTCGCATGCCCTCCATCCCAGGGCCCTCTCGACAGCCCAACCAGCCCGTGACACCATCCCTCCTCAACCCGACTGTTTACACCCCTCCCACCAGAGAACAACGAGCTGCTGCAGCCGCGTCGCGAGGGGGCCGCAATACCTCGACATCTTCTGCACCTGGTAGCAGTCAACAACACCACCTTACCTCCTCCGTCAGCTTCCCTGCACAGGGACAACCATCTCGCCCAATGCACCGAAGCAGACCCTCGGCGCCCGAAAATGGCCAACGGACGAATGCCTGGGAAGATTCAACGATAGCCTCCAGTTCCATGTTTGGAGACCGGGAGAGCAGGGATGGAAGGGCGGAAAATAACCACGAGCGCCAGATAAATGGAGGAGCACAGCAACACCCCCAGCTCGTGCGGGGCCGTCACTACAGCGACACGGCATTCCCTCGCTCAAACACCCAGCAGGCACAACATCCAGCTATCACCCAACAACCCAAGTCTGCACGACCAACACTCGACCACGATGAGAACCTACCGTTTGTTATTGGCGAAGGTGGTATCCTTACTGTTATCGAGGCGCCGCGAAACCGAAACGATCCCGATGCTGTCGCCCTGAACAAGACTATCGAAGCAATCACGAAGGAGCGAGAGCCAACCATCAAGATTGAGGACGACTATGAAGGTGATCGCGCAGCATTCAACTCGACGCCCACCAAACAACTTAGTGCTTTTCAACGCGCACGACTTCCCCACCGCGACCCGAGGAAAGGTGGATCAGTAAGAGGTGGTAACGGCGGATACACATCAGACATACAATCACCAGGGAGGTCTTCGGATACCAATGCGGCGGACCTGGAGAAGAGCCGGATCGAGCAACGTCTACGCCGTGAGCGTGAACATGAGCGTCTGCGGGAGCAAGAAAGGGAGAAGGAGCGGATCCGTAAGGAGGCTGAACGGCGCGAACGTGAACGCAAACGCCAGCAAGAGATGCAACATCAGCGCAGCACTGTCTTTGACGATATGACCCCGGTTGAGTCTGAAGCACCGCCTATGCCCACGCCGAATTTTAACAACACACAAGCTGCTGTGGTTCCTAGCACCAGCAGTGCCTACGAGCCTGACGTCTCTTCACCAGGAAACGTCACACCCAAAGCGTCCGGCTCCCGTCATCTTCACCCGACACAGATACCAAAGCAACAGCCTCTTCCTCCACAGCTGAAAGATGCTTCAATCGCTTTGGCACGAACCACCAGCCGGCGCGCAAAGGAGAAGGAAATCGTCAAACCAAAGCAACCACCAAAGCCCGCCTCCACCTCTCCACTGCCAATCCTAGAGCAAGCCAAAAAGCGCCGTCTTTCGAGTCTTGACTATGACGATGCCCAACTCTACAAGATGCCCTACACCACGTTGCTTACCCAGTCCTTCGACGAAGACCCGCAAGAAGAGGCTCTGAAGCAACAAGCCCAAGCGACCACCAAGCTAGATGACCGTCCCCCAGAAAACGCAACCCTCGAGGACAAGCTTCAGCACTACAAGACCAAGCCAACCGCTCAGCAAACCGAGTTCTTTACGCACATGAAGATTGCCGAATGGGATGAAGCTGGTGACTGGTTCCTGGATCAGTTCACTTCTGTGATGAAGAAGATCAAGGACGCGAGGAAAGCAAAGAGGAAGATGGTGGAGGAGTTTGAGGTGGAGATTGCTGAACGTGAGGGAGCGGTTAGGGGCAAGATTGAGAAGATTGGACGGACTCTGGAAAATCTGAAGGAGGAGGGACGGACGATGATGCAGGGGAAGGAGATGGATTTGGAGGATTAGTCGTCCCAGTTGTCGATTGCAGCCCAGATGGTTTAATGGGGTTGAGTGATGGACTGATGGGATTTTCTTCGCGGTTGATACTTTGGCATGGCGTTCTGGCACGGGCAAGGAAGGGTGCGAGGATTGAATGGGATGGGATGGGAAGGATCAGGAACATAAATACCCCTTGTTGTAGGACGTGTGATGTTCGCTGCTGGGCTGTCTCTGGGTGTTGCTTCTTTGATCTAATATCTTATTGCCAACGTCGATTGATCAAGATATCTATTATCTTTCTGCTCTAGACTTGTCTTATTGATATCACATAATCTTGCTAGACACCAATGCTTTGGCATTCTTAAAAGAAACCATGCCCTCTTGTCCAAGAAAACGACGTGCTATTCATACTACATGCTAGTAAACCAAAAGAGCCTAGGTACTCCCGCTCACAGTACGCCAAACGTCGAACCTCGCCTCAGGGTATCAACCAACATCTGCCACCACCACCTCTTCCCTCCCTCAGATAACAACATGCTCAACAACCCCCCTATCCCTCCCCACCACCAACCTCAACTGCCTCCCCCTCTTTCTTTCATCCCCCCGGAAAACCCCCTCCCTAACCCCCTCCTCATAAAGCTCATAAGCAGGGAAATACCCATCCACAAACTTCTTCACCATCTCCGCACTCATCCCCGTCCCCCTTTCCTTTCGGAGTTGCTCCTCCTGCTCAAGTCGCCAATCATACACCCACTCCAACTCCTTTGCGTCGATGTGGATAAACGCGTCGAACTCGTTCCAGACTGGTTCGTAGTGTTTTAGTTTTTCGTTGATGAACAAGAGGTGGTCGAGTTTGTGATGCGCCAGCGTTTTGTGGTGGGTGTAATCGAGGTATTTGGCTTCGATGACGGAGGCGGGAAGGGGGCGGAACCCGGTAAGCCAGCCTTCGAGGAGGAGGACTTGGATGTTGAGGTGGGAAGGTTTGGAAAGGGCAGGGTTGTTTATGGGTGGCCAGGTTGAGGGCGGGGTGCGGTCGCCGAGACCGTGGTGGGAGGATTTGTCGTAGAGGGGGAGGTGGGTGGGGGAGTGGGTGAGGAGGGCATGGAGGAAGGAGGTGAGGAGGGGGAGGTCGTGTGTTCCTGTAGAGTTGGAGGGTTAGCATGGGGGATGAGAGAGGGGGAAGGGGATGGTGGAAGGTTGAGGGCAAAGGGGAAAAAAACGGAGGATGAAGAGGGAGAAGAATAAAGGTAAGGATGAAGAGGAGCGAGGATGTGAGAAAAAGGATGAAAGGCTGAAGGAGAGGAAAAAGACGACGAGGCTGTTTACAAGGTCCGTTGCAAGGAGAACCCTGGATCCACATCCTCTTGGGGTAAAAAGTAAACAAACCCCAGCCATCAAGGTCCAGCCTCTTCTCTTCTCCTTCCCCATCACCAAAACAAACTCAAGAATAAACTCACCAGGCTCCCCCCTAAACTGCACCAAAGCATTATCACTATTCTCCTCCGCCAACCTCAGCTGGTCCTCATGCGTCAAATAAAAATCGTCAATCGACACCACCAACGTGTTCAGTCCTTCCCTCTCCTGCAGCGTTTCCGCTAGGGCTTTCACCAGCGTTGTTTTTCCAACTCCTTGAACGCCGTTGAGGCCGATTATGAATGGCCGTGGGTTCGGCTGGTTGGGAGGAAGGGAACTGCGGTATTCGGCGATTTTGGACAGGATAAAGGGGATGCAGAGGGGGGATTTGTCGTCTATGATGCGGGATTGGAGGGGGGGTGTTGGGTCGGGAGCGGTGGGGAGGGTTGAGGAGACGGAGTCGAGGGTGTCCATGGTTTCGACTGTTCGGTCGTATGGTCGCGAGTGTTATTGAGGTAGAGATTAAGATCTAGAGCAGACGTTGTGATGATTGTTTTTGGTGGTGATGTTGCGAGAGAGGGTCGATGAGGCTCGAGTCGCGGCAACCGGCGAATGACGACATTGGCGCGGTTGAAAGGGTTTGTGGGGTAAACGTGGGAGACAGTGCAAAACTGTGGGGTAAGCCGAGCGAATGGGGTCTCCGTTTTCTCCGCGTTCCTCTCGGCGATTCCAATTCCGCGCTGTTGGTTCTCGATCCGGAGATTGGGATGAAAGAGGCGCCGACATTCGATCCTTGGACTTCATCTCGAACGAGGCATCACAATGAATGAGGGTGGGAATATGGGCTGTCGGAAGTCCATCGTGAGAGTTGGAGAAGACGCGCCGGCTTGGGGGTCAGCTTTTGGGGAACTGATTGGGTCCACTTGGGGAAGATGATGAGCTAAAAGAAAGAGCAAAATGGTCTCTCCAAAAGAAATTATCTTGGTTCTTCTCACAAGCGTTCTCGCCGTTGAAGATGAAGTCTGGAGTTGTTCCCCTGATATCAATGTCGGGGGCAACCATCAACATGCATTCATGTGACGCCCAGGCCGGGATCCCTCGCCGAACGCACATGCCTGAAACCAATCAACTCCGCATTGCCTGAAGGTCCGTCTGGGGTTGAAGCGTACAGTAGCCGTCAACTGAGATTCCGAGAAGGACATTGATGGAAGAACGTTTCGAAGCCATCGAGTCTCGAACTTTGAGGCCCGGCTCTGTTCCTACAGCCAAGTCACGCCGTCCCGTCTAGCTGCCATGCATCCTTCAACGTCAGAATGGCACTCGGAAAACCATAGGCACCTATTTAGCCGCTGTTCAATCTTCTAAAGTTTTGGTTGAATTCCATCTTCCGTCTCAGTCTCAAAACGATTTCACTTCAACGACATTCATATTTCCCCAATTGTGTAGACCGGCGATCTTGTAAAAGTTGTGAGACACGACGCGACATCCGAAAGGGTACTTCCCTTACTTTCCCCCGACTCTAACAAAAAAAGTTGCATGTGATCTTTGAGACGTGGAAGAAACGAATGGGGAAGAACAAGTGACAAGGGCCCGCGGAATTGAATGGCATGGAGAACACCCCGCTCTCGGCAAAACCACACTGTGGGGCCGTTTAACCACTCCAATTGGCCAGAAGCACCACGCCGGTGGACATGCCGTTCTGCCTCGGCTTACAGAGCGCCCGGCAGCACCTCGCTCCAGCAGAAGCCTGGGCTTGTCCACTTGCCCACTTGCCCACTTGCCGACGTCAAGGTCGAGTGACCACCAGCATCCAGTTATTATTAAGTGCCGGCATCAGCCAGCGCATCTCTTCTACATCGCCGAAGCATTCCATCCTCCCTTTCCTCCTTCCTCCATCCCATCACCAACTCCTTCATCTCTTTTGCTCCATACTCGATATACCCCAGAGCTATTGTTTCTTTGTTTGTTGTCATTGTTTGTTTCTAGCACCATCATCATCTTTACACATTCATCACAATGGCTGAGCAATTGAGGTTCGACGGCCAGGTCGTTGTCGTCACTGGCGCCGGTGGTGGTCTTGGTAAGGCCTACTGCTTGTTCTTTGGTGCTCGCGGTGCCTCTGTCGTCGTCAACGATCTCGGTGGTTCCTTCAAGGGCGAGGGCACCTCCACCAAGGTAAGCATATCTCCCCTAGGCCCAATGCGCCATCGCCACCGTCACTAACAGTCCACGTCAACAGGCCGCCGATGTGGTTGTCAACGAAATCAAGGCCGCTGGCGGCAAGGCCGTCGCCAACTACGACAGCGTCGAGAACGGCGAAAAGATCATCGAGACCGCCATCAAGGAGTTCGGCCGCATCGATATCCTCATCAACAACGCCGGCATCCTCCGCGACATCTCCTTCAAGAACATGAAGGATGAGGACTGGGACCTCATCTTCAAGGTCCACGTCAAGGGCTCCTACAAGACCGCCCGCGCCGCCTGGCCCTACTTCCGCAAGCAAAAGTTCGGTCGCGTCATCAACACCGCCTCCGCCGCCGGTCTCTTCGGCAACTTTGGCCAGGCCAACTACTCGGCCGCCAAGCTCGCCATGGTCGGCTTCACCGAGACCCTCGCCAAGGAGGGCATCAAGTACAACATTCTCTCCAACGTCATTGCTCCCATCGCTGCCAGCCGCATGACCGAGACCATTATGCCCCCTGATCTTCTTGCCCTCATGAAGCCTGAGTGGGTCGTCCCTCTCGTTGCCGTCCTTGTCCACAAGAACAACACCAGCGAGACCGGCTCCATCTTCGAGGTTGGCGGTGGCCACGTTGCCAAGCTCCGCTGGGAGCGCTCCTCCGGTCTTCTCCTCAAGGCCGATGAGAGCTACACCCCTGGCGCCATCATCAAGAAGTGGGATCAGGTCACCGACTTCTCCAACCCCCAGTACCCCACTGGCCCCAACGACTTCCTCACCCTCCTCGAGGAGTCTCTCAAGCTCGGCCCCAACGACTCCGGTGAGAAGATTGACTTCACCGGCCGTGTTGCCCTCGTCACTGGTGGCGGTGCTGGTATCGGCCGCGCCTACTGCTTGGCTTTCGCCCGCGCTGGTGCTTCCGTCGTTGTCAACGATCTCGTCAACCCTGATGATGTCGTCAACGAGATCAAGAAGATGGGTGGCAAGGCTGTTGGCGCCAAGTTCTCCGCCGAGGACGGTGATGCCGTTGTCAAGGCTGCCATTGATGCCTTTGGCCGCATCGATATCGTTGTGAACAACGCTGGTATCCTCCGTGACAAGGCCTTCAACAACATGGACGACTCCCTCTGGGACCCCGTCATGAACGTCCACGCCCGCGGTACCTACAAGGTCACCAAGGCTGCTTGGCCCTACTTCCTCAAGCAGAAGTATGGCCGTGTCCTCAACACCACCTCCACTTCTGGTATCTATGGCAACTTTGGCCAGGCCAACTACGCCGCTGCCGTAAGTTCTGATGCACCCTGATTGTAGATGGCTTCCGCTAACATCCACAGAAATGCGCCATTCTTGGCTTCTCCCGCGCCATTGCCCTCGAGGGTGCCAAGTACAACATTTATGTCAACACCATCGCTCCCAACGCTGGTACTGCCATGACCAAGACCATCCTTCCCGAGGAGCTCGTCCAGGCCTTCAAGCCCGACTACATTGCTCCCCTTGTTCTTGCCCTCTGCTCCGACAAGGTCCCCAAGAACCCCACTGGCGGTCTCTACGAGGTCGGCTCCGGTTGGTGCGGTCAGACCAGGTGGCAGCGCACCTTCGGCCACGGCTTCCCCGTCGACGTTCCTCTTACCCCCGAGGAGGTCGTCAAGCACTGGAACGATATTATCACCTTCGACTCCCGCTCCGACCACCCCGAGAAGGCTTCTGACAGCATCGAGAAGATCATGGCGAACATGGGGAACCGTGCTGGCGAGGGCAAGGTATGATTTCCCTCCTCCTTCCTGATGCCACGAAAAGAATATCATGTAATTTTCCTTTTTCATGTAAAATAGCCATATATACCTAGTGTAGAATATCTTGAATGACTGTTAACGACTCATTTTCTTGTCATGTAGTCTGGCGCTGCCGAGAACGAGCACCTTGCTGCCATCAAGAAGTTCACCGGCGTCGAAGGTAAGGGCACCGAGTACACCTTCACCGAGCGTGACGTCTGCCTCTACAACCTCGGCATCGGCGCCAAGCGCACCGACATCAAGTACATCTTCGAGGGCAACGAGGACTTTGAGGTCGTCCCCACCTTCGGTGTCATCCCTCCCTTCAACACCGAGATGCCCTTCTCCTTCGACGACATCGTCCCCAACTTCTCCCCCATGATGCTCCTCCACGGTGAGCAGTACCTCGAGGTCAAGAAGTACCCCATCCCCACCTCCGGCCGCCTCATCTCCAAGGGCAAGCTCCTCGAGGTCGTCGACAAGGGCTCCGCCGCCATCGCCAAGCAGGGTATCACCACCTACAACGCCGAGACCGGCGAGGAGCTCTTCTACAACGAAATGACCGTCTTCCTCCGCGGCTGCGGCGGTTTCGGCGGCCAGAAGAAGCCCACCGACCGCGGCGCCTCCACTGCCGCTAACAAGCCCCCCGCTCGCTCCCCCGACGCCGTCGTCGAGGTGCAGACCACCGAGGAGCAGGCCGCCCTCTACCGTCTCAGCGGCGACTACAACCCCCTCCACGTCGACCCTGCCTTTGCCAAGATGGGCGGCTTCAAGGTGCCCATCCTCCACGGTCTTTGCTCGTTCGGTATTGCCGGCAAGGCTGTGTATGAGAAGTTTGGCAAGTTCAAGAACATCAAGGTCCGCTTTGCGGGTACTGTGAACCCGGGCCAGACCCTCGTGACGGAGATGTGGAAGGAGGGTAACAAGGTTGTGTTCCAGACGAAGGTGAAGGAGACGGGTAAGTTGGCTATTGGGGGTGCGGCGGCTGAGCTTGCTTAGATGAAGAAGTAGGGATGAGTGTGTAGTGTAAGGGTATGTTATGGAAAAGTAATGGTGGGTTTAGGAATGGATTTGGGATTTTGGTTTGGAATAAGCGATTCTTTTTGAGAGGTTATGAATACCAGTTTCTTGTATATCAGTTGTTGTTGTTGTGTGTTAAATCGAAATGTGATCGGAATGCGATGTGGCAACATGATACTCTTATGGTCAACTCCTGCAACTCCAGACAGTGACACTCAACGATGTACGATTCTTGTCACACTGGCCACCAGCTGTTTGGGGTCCAAACGGTCTTTAACTTGCTACCAAATGTCGATTCTCGACAAACTTATCTACCTCGCGAAACAAGACATAAAACTTGTCCCCCTGGGATACCATAGTGTGCCCCTTGACACCTGGGTAAGCAATAGCCAGAGCTTGGACACGTCCTACACTAGTGCGTATAGTCTTGCGATCAGGTCACGGATCTTCTCTCTTCTTTTTTCACCTTCTTTCTATGGACAACAAACTCATACCAATTTCAAATTCCCCTTTCCGCACAACCTCGCTGGTCTTGGTGAGCCGGTCTTGGTGAGCTGGTCTTGGCGAGCTGGTCTAGGTGAGCTGGTTCTTGGTGAATATTTATTACCCACCTCGCTATCCACCTCGTAGTCAGCTGGAAAGAGGGCTGAGAGGGCTGAGACATTAGGAAGTTAGGAAGTTGGGAAGTTGGGAAAGGCCGAATGGGGTAGTTGGTCGGGAACATTGCGCCCTCCGACTGAGGCGAGAACAGCGAAGGCTTGAACTCGCTGTACGTCCTCGATTCATCGGTGAGGTTGGTCTATGGTCAACGGCGATGAGAAGGGGACGCAGGAGAGTAAACTTGCTATATCTCTTTGATCTATGCTTGAGATCGGTGGTTAAGTATAGGTAGCTGGGGTGTGCCTCCGGTCCCTAGGGAAGGGGATGAAAGGTGATGGGGGGTAAGAGGAGAGAAGATAAAAGAAGCTGTACTCCCTTAACCCATCTGGGCCATCCCTGAGGATGGTCAGCGGCAGTCGGAAGGAGACGCAAGGCATGAACTTGTTATACCGCCTTGATCCATCCTCGATATACCTGAACAGCAGTAGTATACAAGGGGTGGATTGGACTCCTCCCCTCCGTTAACCTAAGGGCCAGGAGGAGCCTGAGAACTGGGAAGAAGAGTGCCATGTCAATCCTCCCGTCCCCAACCAGACCAAGACCAAGCAGTCTTAACCCAAGAGCAGAGCAGACCTCCCATTTCTTGCTCAAGAAGAACACCAATTCAACGGGAACTTCGCTTCCAGTCCGAAACCAAGCGATGCACGTTCTCCTGGACAGCCATGAAGGAGTCCTCATCGGCACATATCCCCGCAACCATCCATGGCCATGAGGGAGTTCAACGGCACGTTCTCGGGCTTGCCGGGAGAGGACCCCGAAGAGTACCTTGAGGACATTGAGATCTACGTCGACCGTTTGAAGCTCAGCACTTGAAGAGCTGGGTGACGAGCCGCCGCATATGGGTGAAGGTTATCGCGGTGATCCCCCAGGTAGGGCGGAGCCCAGATTTCGGTGCGGGAGTCGACGTACGTTGCACCGGAGGCAAGTGGGATCGGAGGAAGCAGCTGAGTGGAGAGCTGTTAGCGATCATGTCATTGCGACGAAGCGTGGGACATTGGCTGCGGTCACGACGGCAGCACAACCAATCGTTGAACTCCTTCTCGAAGGCCTCGAGAGTCAAGACGTCCATAGACCAATTTGACCAAGGCATTGGCGATACGATCGGTGCAGCGCAGACAGGGCTCGGGCTGGCTTGTCCCTTTCGGTCTTCATATCTATCTCTGAAGCTGTATTGCCTCGCTCCGTCCCTGGGCGGGAATTGGTCAGGTTGGTGGGGAGGGAACGGAAAGGATGAATTCGTTATACCTCCTTGATCTGTCCTAACTTCCCAGGTGTGACTGGTCAAAGTATCCTCTTGATCCTCCTCCGTGTTGTTCAAGATGGGTTGCTACTTGCTAGGGTGGTGAGGAGAGAACAGAAAGGGATAAACTCTTTATATCTCCTTGATCCATTGTCTTCGCTCTTTATCCCATCCCGTCCTTTTGGTCGAATGTCAATAACAAAAGGTCGTTTCGAATCAGTGGCAGAGGCCGGGTTGGGGTCAGGGAGCGCAAACCAGACCGAGACGAAGCAGATGCGCCGGTCTCCGTCCGGATCCAGCGTCCAGTCCCTTCTCAATATCAGTCATCTCCCTCGTCTCCCAAACCTTCCTCCTCCGTCACCATTCCGTTCCTGCGGTGGCTAGTCCCGTTAGCCTCAACCGCCACACCCGGCCTGGGCCAGCAGCCAGCCAGCCAGCCAGCCAGCTCGGCAACCAATACTAGTCTTACCGACAACCGCATGCTTCCTCAACGCCACATACCAGTCGCGGAAGGACCGACAGGGTAGGATCTGAACGCAGCGGACAACATGTCTTGCATCTTTCGCCTTTCGCCCTTCGCCCTCCGCCTTGCAGCAGTGCAGCTTGTGCTCAGGCCGAGATATGACCCACGCCCCACGGCGATTGCTGCTCCTCGGGCATCTCAGCGGTGGAAAGCCGGGAGGGCAGCACAGTTGAGATGAAGTCCTGTAGGCGCTTGGCGGCTTCGATGGCCGTTAGGATTTGGGTGCCGGTGCGCAGTGTGGCATCATGGTAGGGGTCGAGTAGGCCGTTTGCCAAGCTGTTTTGGATCGTGGTTAACTGGCCCTGGATGGATGTAGTGGCAGAGTCTTGGAACTCGAGTGACAGCCATAGTGGCGATGAGTAGAGGCCCCCGTCCGGATCTCTTCTTTCTGGCGAGTGTATATCGACGGCCCTGCTGGTGTTGCTGCCGACTATGCCAATGTTCCCGACGCCCCGGCTCCGGTCGATCCCGCTAATATTACCTTAGCCGATCTTTCGGCGGCGATCTCGGCCCTTTATCTCGATTTCCGACGTCTTCTCCCGGCTACCGTCTCTCCTTAGCCCTATAACGGTAACGCCCTGGTCGTCGCCAACGGTAGTAATGGCATATCTCCCCAGCCGCACGCCGACAATACTCTAGTACATGTAGTCGCCGGTGCCCCTACCGGAGACATCATTGATTTGGAGGACGACGATAATAACGCTTAGATGTTGACATTTGACTGGCGGAATGGTACCGCGCAGGACTCCGGGTCCTGAGGTTACGGGTTCGATTCCCGTGTCAAATGTCTGCTCTTTGGCTGCTATCGTTCGACGGCGCGCCTCTTGTCCTGGGAACGTCTTGCTGTCTCGGAAATGGAGTAAAATAGAAAATCTAGCATGGACGGAACTCACTGGCCCTTATTCTTCCCCTCCGTTAGTTAGCAATCAATGTGACTTCCCACGTACCTCGTTGTTCCTCCCTCTGTTTTTTCGTGTATTGACTTTACTCTTGTATTAATGACTACGAACGGGGCTTGAGAGACCTTGGTATATGCCGGCTTTCCAAGGCTGCAACGACAACCGCCCTGCTTCAGTGCTGCTGCCTCTGGCCAGTTGCCACGACCTCCACAGAGAACGACCCTACCCTCCCTCTACTATCGATGTGGAAGTAGAGCCAGAATTCGAAATAGAATATAAGATGGTGATACTTGGCCTCAACCTACCAAAAGTTACAAGGGAAAAGTGAAAGATTGACCCAATGTTTGCTACTCTGTCTCGGGTGGCTTGCTGTCCTGCGTATGTATATCCCTTATGTTCGTGTTCCCAGATACGTGGGAGCTTGTAGAGGCTGACCCGAGGGGATCAAGAAGACACAGGAGAAGGATGTAGACTTGTGCTGGTTTATCTTCCAATAAAGAACCGGGTCTCTCCCTTGTGCTCTACCATTACCACTGGGTCTCTGTCGAGCTCCATGTTCTGCTTCTGATGGACATTTTGTAGAATCTGTGTCATCCGAACATGGGAAGATCTTGAGAGGATATTGGCTCGTCGAGGAAACTCGGAGTAGACTGGATGAAAGAACTGACCAAGGACAATGCCGCTTCTCTGGAAGACGCAGAATATTCTGGATGCTAAAATACGGGCTGCAAACGTGTGACTGTGGTTCTTTTGGGTAGAAGCTAAGGTGTGGGATTGGGTGTTGTTAGGTATTGATGCTGGCTGTCTTGGTCGGTTCGCCTTGGTGTAGATCTCGCGTCCCGCGCGGTTGTAAAGTAAACAAACTTCCCTTTTCAGGGTGTCCCCCTCAATCGACACAATACCCCCTGGGGTGGATCGCCAATGAAATACGGTTTGCAACCGTGTGACTGTGGTTCTTTTGGGTAGAATCAAACGTGTGTGATTGGTTGTTCTGCTAACTATCTGATCCTAACGGTCTCTCACTGGGCGACAGCAGCAGGATCAGCGGGTGCAGCTTGTTGCTGGTGGGCTTGGAGTTGCCTGGCTCGAGCTACCGCTTGCCATTTGGGTAAGATTCTGTTGGGTATGGCGCGCGGCGTGTTGTCCAACGGTTTGGTTGTTGGCTTCTCTCCAGTCGAGATGAGTTAGAACTCTTGCGTTTTGAGCGGCTTGGGCTTGATGGTGGGAGTCTTGGATGCCATCTGCTGGGACGGGTTGGCCATGGGTTCCTTCATGCTGCTGGGAATGGGCTCAGGTGTCACGAGAATGGTCTACTCTTGCGCAACGGGCTGCTTGGAGTACGCAGAAGTCGCATGATCACCCATGATATATGCATACCACTAAACACGAATCACCAGGGCCGGAGACTTTTACATCTTCATCATAGCTATTTGCCTTTTCTATAATCACACTTCCCATATCTCTCCTCGCATTCCCCATTCCACGATCACCGCGCATCATAGCCTACAAACTCAGTTACAATCAACCCATTATCAAGATCTGGTCTTCCTACTCCTGAGGACTGCCAGTCGAACCCGAATCAGCTGGACTGCATGGCACCAAATCGGGGAGATCGTCGTACACAATGCCCGCCTCTTTTTCCAGCCGGCATATAGCCTCTGCCATTTGCTGCAAGATGACTCCGGTAGTAGGCTTTGTGGTTGTGTTGGGTCCACTCGTGGAGGAAGCAGAAGAAGGCAAAGTAGTTGAAGCGTTTGGTTGTTGGTGAGGTCTTCCAGCGCCCGACCTCCGAGTAGCCATCCGATCCATCATCTTCTTCAAGTCAAGCTCATCCGCATCCTCGCATAGGACGCAGCCGTGCCAGAAGCTGGTAACGGGAAAATGTCTGGTCTGTTCGAAGATTTCCATGCACCTTGGATGGACCGGGTGTGGGCAGAAACCGTACTTCTGCCGGTCGGTGGGGGTCATGGGCTTAAAGCAGAATGTGCATAACGGATCTGGGTGTCCGCCGGCGGTGAAGTGGCGGTATAAGTGGCTGAACTGGAAAATGTCGCCAAGCTCAGAGGGAAGGAATGAGGACTGCCAGCGTAAGGGCTCCGGGCAGTTTAGGAGGTATCGGAGAACGTCTGTCAAGAAGTAAAGGGTTAGCAGTCGCTCACAGGGTAAACATCAAGACGGGTATAAGGAGATGGGGTACGAACAGATACGGTGCGGGCAGGTATAACCCCTTGTGGTGGGCGTCTTCCCGTACCCTCTCCCACCGCAGCTGCAGTTGACCTCGTCGCTGACAACCACAGTAATGCGATCTTTACCGTCCGACGTCAGCGTGAAGGTCTTTGACCAGATCTCGGGTCCCAGACCGCTGAAGTCTTGAATCCGGATTAGGCGCAGGGTCATGGTCTCAGCTTCCCCCAACGCCGAGAGGTAGACAGAGTCAGTGCCGTCCGATCGCCAGCCACCGTAGCGGGATGTCTTCTGAGGTGGGTTGCGGGTGTATCGGTAGTTCTTGAGGAGTGTCTCAAGCTCCTTTCGGTGTCCAGTGGTGAAGGCTAGTTTCCGCTTCTCGCATTGGAATTTGAGGACTTCAACGCTCTTCTTGGACCAGGCGGTATCGTCCGGAAGGTAGTTCTCGAGAGTACGTTCGGGAGGCATGGTGGTGGATTGGTGGTTAAACGTCGAGGTACAGAGAACGTGAAGATGGTGTACGAAAGTTGTAGAAGTAAAAAGTCGCTATATACAGATGGCTACTAGCGCTAGCGAGTTGCTGGTGGTCAAGCGTCGAGTGTCAACGGTTGTATAAATGAGGGAATGGTTCCGACAAGCTGCCGGTGACAAGAGGGGTAGAGGTCTTGTCGAAGGATGTAAGGAGGTGGCCTAGAAGGCAAGGCCGTTGGCGGACTGGTATTTATACGCTCGGATGACTGTATCAAGACGGAGGCCCGGAAGCTTGGATTTTGGCTCAGTCGAATCGTTTCCCCTTTCTTGTTGTTGGCGATGTTGATGTTCGGTTTGCGCCGCAAGCAAGTTTTTACGCCGTGGACAAGGTTTTTGTTCCGAAAGTCCAACAGCCGTGACAGCTGATTGCGCACAAATGTTGCAAGTCTCCTAGTAGAGAGGTTGATGTACGTTTGCGGGCAAGTCTGCTTGTGGCGCTGGTCTTGTCTCAGTCGCGATGGTTGACCGAGTTCTGGAAAATGGCTGAAGGCAAAAGGTCAGCCACGTGGAAAGAATGGATTGCGTGGAAGTAGGAAGGAGGAGGGACAGCAGCCGCAGATGGTCAGCCCTGATCAAATACTCGATTTGACAGGCAGTGAACTGGCATTTTGTGAGTGTGAGTTCCGTGAAGGAGTGCAAAGGCAACCTGGTCCAGTGAATGCTCGGGACAATGGGTGGACTGGACTACTGGCTGGTGACATTGAAGACAGGTGAATGGAAAGCAAGGAGGCTAGCTAGTGTTGAGGTCCCATACACACGCGAATTGCGATGGGAGTGAAGGGGAGAAAAGGGAAGGAAAAATGCAAAAAAAAAGAGCTATTCTCCTCATACCCACCCCTAAATCTCGTTACACCCTCCCTATAATTAGGTCCCATACAAAACCCCAACCCTTATACCCTTTGATAGCCGATATCACCTATATGTAAAAATCCCCGTTTTACCCGCTAAAACCCCATACTTTGCATGCACGTCACATTTCATGAAAAAAAATCGGGTCATAATAATTTTTAAAGTTTTGAAAACCGCGCACACGCACGCACATAGTAATATCGCCTACAATACTACATTATAATAACGTATCGATTAAATATTACAATTCTATTACCTTAAAATATATTATATTATTAAAGTCTATTAATATTATTATTTATTTAATTAAATAAATATTATTTATTATCCCCTTTCGCTATTTAACGCTAAAATTAAAGTTAAAAGTAGAATTATCTACGCTATTATCCCCCGCGCTATTAAATAATATTATTGCGATTTTCGTATTAATTATATTATATAATCGCGAATTATAATACGTCGATTATACTTTATTTATTATTATTTAAAATACCTTCGATAGGGCGTTTAATAAATTAATTAACTTCTACTATCGTTATCGGTTTAGAATTATAATTTTACGGTCCGATAAATATAAAATTCGCAACCCCTAATACCTTTTCTTCGAAAAAATTAACTATTATATATATTAATACGATTATACTGCCCCGAATCCCTAAAATTCGACTAACCTTCGTAATAAACGATTTTATACTTCCTATAAAAAAATAGACCGCTACCCGTTTCGATTATTCGTTAACGCAATTATTATTAATAATTAGAAGTAATTTATTAAAATAATAAATAATATATATAACGGTTATTTATTATTAAAGAATTTTAATTATTATCTTTTTTTATAGGAAAGAACGTTGTATTTAAATATACGGGCTATATTATAAGTAATTACCCTCTTCAAAAGATAGGAATTTAATATTTACTCTATTTATTTATTAATTAAAAAAAAATACCCGTAATATCCTTTAACGTATAAAAATATTACTAATATACATAATCGGTTAAAAAAGTCGTTATAGGAAGGCTACTAAAATATATAAATATTTATTCGCTCTTTCGAAAATAATAAATCGGTTATTTATTATAATATTAATTAAGATAATAAATAAAAAATTATACTTTTTAATACGTTTTGGGTTTTAAATCGCTAGCGTAAAATATAATAACGCAATCCCTTTATTATTTCGATCGACGCAACGTATAAAACTAACCGTTATTATTTAACTATAATATAAAATATAATTTTAACTTATAAAAAAATTTCGATATTTATTTTTCAAATAATTTTAAATAATAAAGGTATTAAAGGATTTATATACTTTATTACACAAATTAAATAAATTACGTAAATTATAAATATATTTCTCTTTAACGTTATTATTACCAACGGCGACGAATATTTAATCGAAATATTATAAACCTACCTATCCAATATTATATTCCAACGTTATATTTAATATATTAATTATAACGTTATTAAGGTAATTAAAAAATATTAGCGCCGTTTAGGAGATTTAATACTACTACTAGAATTTAACGAATTTAATAACGAATTAATCGATAATAATACCGACGACGATTTATCTATTTTATTTAATAATTCTTCGATTACGCTAATTCGCAACGACTTTAACGAGGATTTAAATTAGCGTAATATCCGTAAATTTAATACCACTTATAAAAAAGTTTATATAATAACGAGGATTATATTCTCTTTAAAACCTTTAATTTAAAATAAGGTCGCTAATATACGTATTGGCTTATTTTTTATATAATAATATATAATTTATACCTATACAGTCGACGAATTTAAACGAGCCTACTAAATTCTCGTTAATAAATTTAGGGGGTTATAATTTTATATTATTATAGGGTATATCGATTAATAATTGATATTTATTAAGGAGATTTAAATAAGCTATTATACCTCGAATAATTTCAATTATAATTAGAAAATTACATTACCCAACGAATCTAATAATAATTCGCTTAAATCGTATAATATTTTAATTCGTAGTAATTTAATTAATTTTTACGAAGTATTGGTCTAATATATCGATAACTAATATATTATTTATATTATTAAATATAATAAAATTACTTCGCGTATACGTACAGTCTATTTAACCAATAAATCTAAGTGGTTAGGGCGCTATAAATATAATTTATTATTTTAAGTATTAAATATATTTACTTTCTAATATAATTCATTAATATTAATATTATTTACGACCCGCGGTAATAGGGTCGTTATCGATAGTAGTAAGCCTTTATTACTTTATTTTAATACATTTAGGAAATAATATAAATTACCGTATAATTATAATATAAAGGCGTTAATTAATTAAAAGGGGAATAAAGTTTTTATTTTAAAGGATAAATACTATTTATTTTAGTATTTAGACCGCGCTAGGGTAAATTAATATATATAGTCCCCAATTATCCTTATATTAATTACTTATAAAAGATTTAATCGATTAATATTTATATATTAAAAAAATTAAAATAAATGTACTAAAAAGTCGCCCTCGTAATAATAAACCCTTTAATAACAATATTACGTTCGTTATACAATTAGCGGATATTTCCTAACGTATTACCTATATACGTATTCGAATTTAAACTACTTTTTAAATTACTTTTTAAATTATTTTATAATCCGACGCTACCCTTATTATTTCCCTCTTATAATCCGCTTCCTAATTTATTAATTTACATAACCGTTCTAAAAATATTATTCCTATATAGGTTTTAATACGTCGAAACCCGTCTAAATTCGAATATAATAATAATATCGAAGTTATAAATACCGCTAATACCGCATAGGAAGCCGATAAAACGACGAATAAGAAGGTAAATAAGAAAATAAATAAGAAAACGAATAAAAAATAATTAATAAAGTAATTAAGAAAGTAACTAAGAAAATAAGTAAAAATATAATTAATTCGACCCAACCTACCCAACTAAACTAATTTAAATATAAAAAACTTACCCTAAAGGGAAATTATATTATTATTAATAATAATATTAAAAGTAATTTAAAACGTTTAAATAAGGGTATTGATAATATTAGGCACGCGTTTACAATTTGTAGTCCTATCCTACTACTTTAATTCCCCCTCTTTAATCCCTTCCCTAATCCCGATTAAAGAAAGGCAACCCCTATTATTTATAATAACGACGATACCCATCTCGATAATATATCCATCGGCTATAATTCTTAAGAATCGGATATAAATAAACGGTTAGCCGATAAGGAAAATAGAGAAGCGGTAAAATACGTTATAGAAAAAGAGAAATAAAAAGAAGAGGAAAGGATAAAGAAATATATAATTATAATAGAAGAATAATAATAAGCCTACTTTATTAAAGAGGTAGAATTATAAAAGAAGGCCGCTATTTATACCCTACCCGGTTTATTATATTATTTTTAAAAAACGCTATTTAAAGAATTAAAATTACCCTATAACGTTACTTTTAAAAAGGATAAGGAATAAGTAGAGTAGCGTAAAAGTAAACGTTCTAATTACTTAAAATTATAGCTTATAGTAAAGAAGGAATTTAATCCTAATAAACTAGTAATTTAATACTAATAGGGTAAATTTATTATCCTATTTTATAATACCCCCTTTATTTTTAAACGAATAAAAATATTATACCGCTTATATAATGCCCAATAGGCTTAGGAGTATAAAAAAATTAAATATAGGGCTAATTAAATTAAGGGTAAGGGTTTTAAATTTTACTACGCGGCCAATTTTAAATTAAAAGGGTATAAGGGGGAGGATAAGGACTACGACCATAACCCGTACGCTATATAATACAAGAGAGAGGGTAATAGACGAAACCCTATTAAAATCGAATAGAATAGAATAGAATAGAATAAAGTAGAGTAGAATAAATAGATGGGTTAATTATATTAAAATTTTTATTCTAGGACTGCCATACTTAATACTATAAAATTATTACGACTCTGGCGGTTACGGCGCGCTTGTTAGATTGCCAAGAAATGTTAGATGATATAAGAAAACGGCATTTTACTATATAAAACTAGGAAATTTCGATATCAGCTATCAAATGGGGTATGGAGGGTGCAACGAGATTTGAAGGTGGGTGTAAGGAGAATTCCCTAAAAAAAAGTCGTGTGCTTGCCGGGCAATGGATTCGAACCATTATCTTCCTCAAGGCCCTCAAGCAGAGGTGGAAGAGGTAGAATCCTCCCACCTCAGGGATGTTGCCAATCTTACACCAACCAGGGCCACGGAAGGAGCACCTTTTACCCTCCCTTATGTACCCGAGACCAAGTGCGTCTTCCCTCGGTAACTTCGTTGACGGACGGGTACATTCTTTACAGCCGGAAAGCGACATTTAGCATGTCCACATAGGATGACCACTTGCGCACTATCCTCGCCTACGAGGCCGCGAGGCCGCGAGGGTGGCCATGTCCCACGAGTTTAACAGGTTCTCGTAGGTGGCCGAGCCCCCGCAGAGCGTCGCTCACGGCTCACCACTATAGTCTTCGCGCGGCTCGCTTCGGGCACGTCTACTCAACCATTGTCCAACTATATGAGGCCGACCACGAAGGCTTCGAGTCCAACACGGACTACTCGAGACTCATTAAAATACTCCTTGTCTTGGCCCCATGATCGTGGACATCCTTCGGGACCATCGATCCTGTACCATTTGACATCTGGGTGGTAAAGCCTGCTAATGGTGGCTACGTCTTTTCCGTCCACGCCCGACCATCAGAACCAAGATCGACTGCAAAACCCCGAGTCCCGACATACGCGGTGGTGGCCGTCCTGGTCGTGACGATCCGCTCTGAGAGCCCTGATGCTGTTGCCCAAACGTAAGTGCCAGCCTTTGGCCCTCAACAGAGAGACCAAGATAACATCTTTGACCTAAATCTTTTGTGGTCAGTCGGCCTCTCAGCGGTGAAGAAAACTAACGTGGAATGAAAAAGCAGTGAAATCGAGATGAGACAAGCCCGCCTCAGCTCTTCTCCTCCTCGCTCTTCTTCTTCGAAGGACCCGGGCAGTACTCCTTCTACCACCCTGTTGATGATGTCTCAAAACATTCTCCTTCGCCTCTCGTCTATTTCACTACCTGTTCTGGTATCATTCTCCATCCATCGTGAAGATGCTAGAATACTAGAATCATCTCAACTTCGTTCGGCGTCCCATTAGTTTCACAAGTAGCAGTGGACATGAATCATCGAGCAAATGAAGATCAGATCAAGTTGATTCATACTCAGCCCAGTTGCTTGACCAGATGACAGCCCATTCCTGCTTGCTGATTACAAACTTTCGTCGTCAAATATACTATCATTCTTTTGCGGACGCGGTATTGAAGTTGGTCCTCGCTTGGTACCTGTTCACTCCGGGACATGACCTTCAACAAGGCGCCGCAACTTGTAGCTTGCTTCAACGCAGCTCGCTATGTATGTGGTCTTTGATGGCCCAATCGAGTTCCAAGATTGTCATTCACGGCCTCAAGGACGCCCTCAAACAAATCTAATTGCCCTCGCAAATCTCGGCGAAACCGTGGTGGCCCATACACAGCATTGTTCGGGCAAACTCGAACAGTAGGTAGGTCGACAAGCTCCTTTAACTATGGCAATGACGGCCTTAAAGCCCGCCCAAGATCTCTAACCCCGTAATCGCCATTTGGCATGTCTTAGGGGATCGAGATGACGTGGCAGAAAGCGAACGCAGACGGAGACTCGGGAGTCGAATCTCGTTGCGACGGATCGGATGTTTTCTGGGAATTCGGGGGCAAGGGGATGTATGTTGTTGTCGTGGCTTGTGGGGCGGTGCAGGGCGTCCGAGCCACGAGTCCACAAACCCGTTTATCGCGGCGTCACTGGGCCCAAATAGTCGGCGGGCGGGTCGAAGCGGGTAGGAGTGGAGTGGGAAGAGCGGGCCGGGATGTTTACCGCCGTAGAGGTAGGAGAGCCCGGGACGGAACCGGCAACGGAACCGGGGAGACCGGTGCCAGAAGCTGAATATGGCGGGGGGAGACCACCTCCGAGGCGGAACGGGGTAGGGAGATCGCCACCAACGGCGTCATCGTCCTTGTAGCACACTTGGTCGCCAAAGGGCTCATACTTCTGATTACGGCGGCAGGCTTGGTCGGTAGGTAACTAGGCCACTGTTGATTCCTCCTTTCTTCAGCTTCTTCCCTGCTACCCGCGTTCCTCTGGACAGAAGCTCTCTCGACATCAAGATAGACTGCAGAAGGCATCTCCGATGGCGGCACACAATCTTCTTGGAGTCATCAGGAAGATTATCACTCCCCAAAAGAACACGGAGGATGAATTTTCCGTGAAATGGGCAACTTGTTCGCGCGCCGCGCACCTATGGAGGTGGTAATAGGCGTTGACGCATTGGTATCCCCCAAGCCGCTCCGTGGTCGTCCCAGGTTCACTTCTATGGCATTCCTGCGGCACCGCCCGATAGGACCTCATCGCATTCGGGGTAGGCGGGCCAAGAATCCCATCTTGGACCATTATACACCGTGGAAAGGCGTCTGGCGTACTGTCCGATGGCAAGTCTCGCTGTCCAAGGCGGGTTAGACATGGGTGTAGTGGTATAACTCCTTGTTGACACTGCTGGGCAAAATGTAACTAGTGGGAGAGGGAGCAGGCGCCAGGCTCACTCAGAAAGATTGGACCGACCAGCGACTAAGCATATCCAAAAAAAAAGAAGGGAATTACTTGACATGTAACTGGTTAGCTAGCTGGGTATGTCAACACGCTTCCATTCTTGTTTTCCAGTTCGCCATATCTTGTTCTAGCATGCGTCTTACATTCATATTAACTCATCACACCAACGACAAGATTATGGCGAGCTAGGTAGTTTACCCCTAAGCTATTGTGTACAAATCTATTCAGACACTCTCAATATCTTCCAACTTGGACAGGATTAATAAAATAGAGAACACTCCAACAACTTCCATCGACCTTCACTTCTCCCACGGCAAATCAATCTTCTCTCCTCCGCTAAAAACTCCAAATCATACAGTAATTGAACGCACCGAACCCAAGATGCAAGATCCCAATTACTTAAACACTCTTCTTCTTCGCCTTCTTCTCCTTCTTCTCTCGCGACTTGTCGAACAGCTTGTCAATCTTCCCCGCAACCTTGCTCTTCTTCTTCTCCAGCCTCGCAATCTTCCACTGGACGTGCTTCTCTTTCTCGCGTGCCTTCTCGACACGATCTTGCAAGCGAATCACCCGCTTGATAAGTCTTGCCTTGCGCCTCTCCAGCTTCGATGCTTTGAGCTTTTTGACTTCGGGAGGGAATTTGTCGTCGACATTGGCTTGATCCGATGCATGTCCGGTAGTGATATCCTCGGACTTGCTCATCTTTTTGTCCTTCTTGCTCATCTTCGTCTTCTTTGTTTTCTTCTTCTTGTCGATGGAAGAACCGACATCTCCGCCCCGAATCAACACAGAAGCAAAGAGAGCGCCGGTTGGTGGGGGTGGCAAAGAAACGAAGGGATCGACCTCGTGCCTAGCAGGAGGTGAGAGGTAAGCGGGAGAAGGGGATGGAATAGCAGCCGTAGCTATGCGCAGAGGGCTACCACGCCCAACTGTCATCGAGGTTCCAGCTCGTCCTTGCGCGCTTGGCGAGACAACAGGAGCCGGAACAACGGTCTGAGCTCGGCGAGGTGATTGACTACCACCGATAGGCTGCGAGTAGCCAGAAAGAACTGGCAAGGGAATTGGTGTCGTGCTGACCCTTGGAGACCATGGACGCACCGGCGTAAGCGCTTGTTTACGGGGTGAGTACCCAGTGTATGCATCTGGACGGGCGCGAACCGCCTCCTTTGCAGCTCTTGATGGCATTTGCCTGCGTGGAGATGAGGAAGGTTGTGGAGGAGGGCAAGGAGACTCTGGCTCCTGCTTGATGACCACTGAATCATCAGAAGAGGTGGACGATCCAACAGGGGAAGAGTCCAGGGAGAGACGACTCCTCTCCTTGAAGAACTGCACCGATCTGGATGCCGACAGATAGCTGGAATTGCTATCCTCTTCGTCGTTGGCTGCTGTGGGACGATCATCACTGATTGAGTCTGACCTGTTGTTGTCGTCTTCATCAATCTCCTGGGGTTGGTTGATATCGGCGTCAGCAACTCTCGGAGGTGACGAGCTGTAATGCGACCAGGTAGCAAGGCTGGACTGCCTACTTCCGAACCTGTCCAAAGCATCAAGCTGCAGAATGCAGCAATTCTCTGCCTCTCTGCCAATCTCTCGACATTCTGGGTGAGCCCAAGCGCGGCAACAATGAGCGTACACTACGTAGTCTTGTTCAGCAAGGTCCCGGAAGCAGCGAACGCACTGGGTGTTGTTGGGAGGGAAGGCTAGGTTATGACGGTAGTCGAACGCAGTGCTGTACTCGAATATGGCCTTGAGCTCCTTGGTCAAAAACGCCTGCTGCCATCTGAGCGGTTCGGGGCAGTTGAGCACATAGAGTAGCACGTAGATGATATGGTCGCAAGTCGGAGTCTCACGGCCTTTCTGGTGTTTCTTTCGGACTCGTTAGCATATGTTACAGTTCCTGAATGTGCAGGGTAGGTGAGAACATACCCATCTCGAACAGCTACAACGCAAAATCCTGCTAATAATGACATACACCTCCGTATCAGAAACAGGCTCCCACAGGGTAAACAACTTCTCGATCGATGTCTTCTGGTGATCGCTGTTGTCCTCAACGCTAAGCACCTGGTATCTGCGATACCTGGCTCGTCGAAGAGCAGTCTTGTAGTGCTTGTCGCTGCGAACGAGCCAGGGAAGAAGACGTTCCTCGCCGGGGTAGCGACCGCGAAACTCGTGGAGGCGCTGAATGACCTCACTTACGGGGCCGTTGTCGAAGTCGCCGCGCCGGATGCATTGTACGTTGATGATTCTGCGAGGGTATTGCTCCCATGGTGCGTCGTCGGGTAGGTACCGCTCGAGGTCATCTCTGGATTGGATCTCCATGACTGAACAGCGCGCGAGCGATCTGGATTCGAGGACGGTATCTAGAATTCTGGAGCGCTGTCGCGAGAAAGCGAGGGTAGTCGCTCGTTATGAGAGGTGAGAGTGAGCAGCGATTCCGATTTAGCGGAAAGACAACCACAGTCGAGATCCGGCGAGGTCGAGTGCGAGTGCGAGGAAAAGACCAGCGAGCAATTTTTGTGTGCGGTCAAAAATTTAAAACTGCGCGGGGTTGGCCCTGTGGAAGGTGGTGAATGGGAAAAGAAATCAAGTGCCCGCAAGTGAAGTGTAATTCCAGGAAAAGTGGTAGGCACAGGCAGCCCATTGCGCTGGGTGTCATGTATGGTAGACGGAGTGAATTGGCCTTGGCGGGCCACGCAGACACGGCAGAGACTACGGAGACACTCGTCCACAAAACAGGCAGGAGGAAGTAATATCATCTATTGGGCAAGTGTTACTGGGCAATGGAAGACGGAGAACAGATATATAGTTTTAATGAACGTTTTCATGATCATTTCCATGTCTTTACGTGGATGTCCGCTGGCTGGGTTCAAATTTATGGTTGATGTTGGTCAGCTAGTTGGGGACTGGAAGGAGTTGCTACATCAACACCTTGTGCAGTCCGTCAATTTCGTGACGTCTGCAGCTGTTTTTATAATTTCGGAATCGCGTCATCCTACATTATTTCATGTTTCCAATATGACAATACGTTAAAGGTCATAGTTGGTCATCTCCCGATTATCTATTCACAAAACTTTTACGATTCGTTGGAAAGTATGCATCGAACTAGGTAGATATACTTGAAAAGACCCATGTCACCGGACCAAAATGTTTGTAGCAAGCATGATGAGAAGTATAACACAATTGGGTATTTTGTTCAAGAATGCAATGACCAAAAAAGTTTGGCCGTGTACAGGCTACCAAAGATAGCAAATACTGCCTGCTAACCATGCAGTAAGACTGAAAAGTCTGGACAAAAAAGGTATAAAAGAGAAGAATAATAACTCAACGCCCAAAAAGTGTCCAAAAAGCCATCCGCAAGCGAGCGAGCACGAGTCATTCGTAACCATGTGCTTCTGCTGTGTGCTTGTGTCGCCCACCCAGTCCCATTCCATTCCGTTCACCCATTGCTTTGCCGCCTGGCATGCCTAAAAGGTAACCTATACCCATGATAGCCCACCGCCGCCCCTTTTTCTTTTCTTGATGACATTCAATGAAAATGGTATGTTGATGATGATGTTGATAACTCAAGAACGCCGCGCCCCAATGTCTTCCGTATTGGAAAGCTAAAACCGATACCGCCCGTTCGTTGTCTCCATTATCCCGTTTCCCGCTCTTACATGTGAAATTGAAATTCACCAATTCGAAGATTGTTTTTGTTTTCCTGGTTCTTTTCGTGCGCTTCCTAGCCGTTCATTCATAGTACAACCGCGACAGGGGTGGTCTCGACGTTATGGGCCGAAACAATGTTCACCTCCTTGACACCGGCCTTCTCGTTGTCCAGAGTGGGGGTGTTGACGAAGCCAGCGTCCGTCTTGGGAGTCTTGGGCTCCCTCTCTGAGTCCTCAGCAGAGGAAGTCAGATCGACGGTTCTCGGGGTAGCGGGAACCTCAGGAGAAGTCTCCAAGCTGGCCCTCCGCTTAGCAGAAAGATCCACAGCAGTGTTAACTGACGAAGAGTTCTTCTGGTGTCCCTGGACAGAACGTCTCACAGGCTCAGGAGAAGCGGGCTCGACCTCCTCCATGACTGCCGGGGGAGTGACGAAAGCCTCAGATGCCTGATCAGAAGCCAAGGTATCGCTCAATCGGGAGTCCATCGAGAAGGAGGAGTTGCGCAGGGGCGACTTGAGGGAAGAGATCTCGCTGATGCTGCCGCTGCCTCCCCTAGAAGCGCGTGCCGGAGACTTGGCGGGAAGAGGAGGAGGGACACGCTTTGGAATGGTGACGATGCCGGCCTTGGCGTGGATGACCTGAGTGATCTGCGAAGAACGGATCGAGCTCCGGGCGGGTTGAGCAGTGGCAACCTCGCAAATGATGGCTTCGTCGTCTTCAAAGTCCTCATCGCTTTCATCCTCCTCGTCGTCAGCATCCTCGTCCCTCTCGCTCTCGCTTCCGTCCTTCTCGCTTTCGGGGTATTCGCTCGCGTCGTCCTTGATCGATCTGGTACCCGCAGTTTCCGCATCGGTCTTGTCGCCAAGGCGGGCCACGGGCTCTGGCTGCAGCTTATCGTTCCCCTCCTCCTCTTCTGGTAGCGGCCTAAATCGTTGAATCATACTCATATCGATCTGTGTGTAGTCAATCTCTTCTGGTTCGACTTCCGGTTCCACGACGGTGGGGAGCTTATCCGACAACTTTGAGTCTCGGCCGTCCATACTATTGGCGCGACTGAAACTTGTCTCAGGCGTGCTCGTGACATCTGTTTGCGTACACGCGTCCGTCATGATGGTAGCCTGCGACCTTGTCGATCTGGTTGATACACAGCTTTCGCGGTTACTCCTGGTCTGGAACGTGTCTCCGCTCTGTCGGCTGAACCTGGCGAACACGGGGCTCTTGGGACTGGGGTGGAACTCGAATTGGGTGCTGGTGGGTCGTAGGCGAGTGCCGGCTTCTCTGATCTCAATACCGGCCATTTCAAGACCAATGACACCAAAAGGATCCGGATCGTCGGCATCGGGAATACCGAAGGGGTTCTTCATGATCGACTGTCGAACCGATGTCTGTGGGGCGTCGATTACGGCATCACTAGGGGCGGGCTGCTGAGCAAGCATTTCCATAACATCCGCGTCATAATCCGTCCGTCCCTCGGCGGCCTTCATCACTTCGAATAGCGGTCGCATCTCGGGAATCTCCTTGCCGATGTTGCCGGCGAGGATGTCGAGTACTGAAACATCGCTGTTGTAGAATCGCACGTTCTCGTTGCCGCGTTCGGAAACAAGCGATCCGTCAAGTGGTACTGGTTGATGCTTGCCGCGGGCTTTAATGTATGTAAGAACGGTATCGTTAAGGTCCTTCCATCGTGTGTCGTTGTCTTTTGAGTCTGCGTCGATCAGTGGGCCGAGGGTAAGGTCGACATCGACTCCTAGAACCACCTTCGGGCGGGTAAAAAGTTCGAGAGCTTGCACGCTGTTGATGACAAGGACGCAATCGTAGATGTCGACACCCATGACGAAGCCTAGCCCGGCCGTATGGAGCATTATACCAGACGGTGGTGACCATGTGCCATCCGCTCTCCTTGCCGTAATCAATCCAGCTCCGCCTGACCCCGACATCCATAGTCCCGATCGCATGCACGAGAAGACGGCGAGACCGACGGCATCTTGTAATATCCTTGGTGGAATCTTTTTCGTGACGGATTTTGTTGTTGGTGGAGTATCGGTATTTGGGTCTTGCTCTTGTGTTTCTTCTACAAGAAAACCGTCCACTGTTTGCGTAGAATCATGTTAGCTGATGCCCACGAGTCAATTGATCTGGGGCAAGGGAGATGACGTACTGCAAAACGACTTTAATATCCTGGCGGCCTTGTCACATTCCTTGTCGAGAGTTGTTGGCCAATATGTTTCGCGATCGTAACTCGTTGGTTGCTGCGTAGTCTTGACGGGCACCACTGCCTTTCCTCCCCATCCGAAAACTTTATTCAGGGCACTGGGCGACCTGGGAGTGGTTGGTGTTGTTTGCTTTGCCCGGTCCCATGAAGGGAACAGGGCCGAGACACGCTGCATGGCGAAAAGTTGGAGAAGTCGAACTCCTCAATGTCAGGGTCCGAAAGGGATGGTCGAATAAGTCGTCAAGGTATAGAAGATGTGTGGAAAGGATCGTGAATTGGAGGGCGGGGGTGGAGAGAAAGAAAGACTCCGCCCTTAAGGAAGGGAGAAAGGCGAAATGCGGAGGAGGAAAGCGACCCCAACCTGAAGGTCGGATCGGTCTTTCGTTCGTTTTCACCTGCTTCTCTTCAATCCGGATCGAGAGTTGGAAGAGGGAGTGTCGAAGAGAAAACAAGACTTGTTGAGTGGACGGACTTGGATAAGCATCCCACAGGCTGGCGGACCCGGTCTGCGAAACGGTTGCAGCTGCAGGAGGAGGAGTCGAGCCTTTCTTGGTGTGGACAGTGGACGCACGCCTGGGTCGCCTGGCACGCTTCCTCAGCAGGTGTTATTGGATGTTGTTAGCGTTCTGGGCGTGCAAAGCAGTGCCAGTGGTGCCAGTGGTGCCAGGGCTGCTGCGCAATGTGATGTGGTGGGTGGGTGGGGACGCTGGTTAGCTGGATGTTGATGGAGGAGACCTGGAAAGTGACGTGGGTGATGATCCCGTCACAGCCAATAGCCGAGTCGCAGGGAAAAGCAAGGAGGACGGCCGGCGGAGCAGGAGAGAAACCTGAAAAGGCCGTGCTTCAACAAATGTTTGGGATTGGTGTCGTCGTCGATATCAAACCTCAAGTCCTTTTCCCTTTCAATCGCCCTGGGTTCAGGTTGCACATGGAAATGGAAGAAGGGGGCTTGCAGTGGGAGAGACTGGAGAGTCCGGTAGCGAACGGAATGACGCCAGGCTGGGAGAAAAGATGGTGCCGTGTTATCTGCCGTGACTGGTTCTATCGTGCGGGAGAATGCCGTGTTTGGGAGTGTTGCTTGGGTCGGGTTGCTGTGTGCCTGTCTGTGTCATCCACAGAGGGTGTTGTCGTGGATGTCGTCCTCTTTGATGAGATGAGATCAGGTGTGGGTTAGGGCGTCCTTTTCCCGATCTTGGTTGGTGGAGCCACCCCCACTGTTAAGCCAGCTCGGTCGAGTCTTACGCGCAATCGCAAAAGTCCGCCCTGTTCAATATCTCTCTTTCGATTCCTCGCTTTCGTGTATTGGATACCGGATATGTCGTCGTTGTCGTCGACTCCCAATGTGGTGTGTGCGAATGCGCAGGTACCAAGCGCCGAAAAAGCAGAGAAAAGAAAAGGGATTTCCGTTTAATTAATATCGGCTGGGATGGACGAGGCGAGACCGTGACTTATGACAAGGATTTTCCTGCTGGTTGAAATGGCATCTGGCTTGCTTTTGCCGTATCTTGATGGGACACGATGGAACTCTGATGGCACCGCGGAATGGATCCCAAGACCAGTAATTGATGGGGCCTGATGGGACCTGATGGGACTTAATGGGGCCGCCAGCACCAGGCTGCTGACAGGGCTTGCTAAAAGCCGGCTTCTTGGCCCCAGCAAAACCAATGTCGATCAAATCAACCACGAGGAATTTTTCTTCTCTTTTCCCTGGGTCGGATGGGTCGGAGGGGCCTGCGAAATCTTAAAAGTCCGGCCTTGGTAGTACTTGGTCATATCAAAAAGAGAAGCCAACAGACGGACGGCGAAACTTGTGATGGAGTTGAGTTATCACCAACGATGACAACGGCAACAATGGCAATGGATGAGAAATGCCGGGTTGGATCGGGAGGATCTGTTGTGGTTTGGGGGTTACATAACAAAGAGATGACAAGAAGACGAAAGGGGCTGATAATAACGACATCAACGACGACGTGCAGCAACAAAGCATCCGGGATTCAACTCAACGGCAATTTGCTACACAGCTTTCTTTTTTGCCAACGCCCCAAAGAAGATAGTGGTCTGCAGGTAAGCAGGAGAGATGCATAAGAAAAAGAAACCTCTTGTCGCGTCAAATTCTCTTCTCACCTTTGCTCCTTACCTCAAACTGGAATGCCAAGTCTCAAAAGTGCAAAGGAGATGGAGTAAGGAATTGGACCCTTAACACGCTTCCTCAGTCCGCGTCTGAGACATTGTTAGGGCAACGATGCACGCAGTGGATGAAGGGTCGCCGGATTGGTTGAAACAGAATGAGCAAAGACTGCATTTCTCGCAAGAACTCAGATCTGTTCCTTCTTGTCTCCAAAGTCAAAGTGGGCAAGACCGTGATTATCGAGAAAAGTGGACGGGGTGTTTCTCCGGGGGAAAATAGGCAAGAGGTACGTACCTTTTTCGGTTCCTGCCCAGGTGTCAGAGACAGCCTCAATTTCCTTCTCGGTCTCACCACAAGATGGGGTCATGTTTTCTCCTTCTTGTCCCCCGTGACCTCAACCTTAAATAAAATGCGCAAGAGCGACCCCTCTCATGCAATTTCAAACTCTTCTGCGGTATCACACGAAATCCGCTTTTTGTGTTTTGAAACAGACTCGTCTTTTCTTTTTCTGATTGCCTCTGTGTCTCCTCCCCCTCACTCTCGCATCCATCCCCTCCTCCATCTTCTCCTCCTCGCATCTTTCTCTCTCCATTGCACTAACAAGCAGCCGCCCACAACGCCAACGCGGGGTTACAACTGTTTGTCAGTGTCTGTGCCTTTTGAGAGTCTGGGCCCCCTTTTCAACCTTTTTCACGACATGATCCTGTCCTTCAGCTCGAAACAGTTTGCTTCCTTCTTCTCTTCGCTGTCACATTACCAAATTGTTTTTCCAAGCGACCCTACATAAGCAGCTGAACAACAGGACTTTTCCCGGATGAGTATGGACCATCCTTATAACTGATGGGAGGGCACCCCATGTCACCCAAGGGGGCTGACGGATGGGGCTGCGGCGCTGCGCCCGTTCGTGTGCCCATTTGGCGTCCACAACGGCGCCTGGGCGGCCCCATACCGCTACGGCAGGTACGGGCTGGGCAACAAACTGGGTCCGGGCCTGTCGGGCTTCTCGGCTTGGTCCAGCAGTCCAGTCAATTTTGCGCCGGCTCTCGGGCTCGGAACAGAACACCGCGAACCACGGCATCACGGTTCATGCAACCCATTTCAGGCCCCGGGCCCGTCCCCGCCGGCGCCAAACGCCAATTAGAAAAGCCAAGCACGCCAGCGATGACCCCTGCCCAATTGCTCACAGCTGCCACGCGGTGCTTGGCATCCCAACTTTTCAGTTCGCTCCACTTGCGCTGCGCTGAAAAATGGGAACAGAAGGATGCCCAGCAGGGGTAAACAGGGGCATCTTTTGTTAGTGCAAGGCACCAAAAAGACATTCCATGCTTGCCATGCTTTTCGCTGTCCGACGGATTTGTTTTCTCGATCTGTTTCGGAGATCATGTCGTCATCTTTACGGTTTCTGTTCCTGAGCTCGGCTTATCAGTCCTTTGGATCACAAATCTCTGGCCGAAGCTCACCGACGTTACCGAAGGCACGGATCGAGATCTCTTCACCTCGGGACCATCAGGAACAGCGGAACTAACAGCTCGAAGAGGAGTTGACGGATTAGTCAGAAAACTCCTCACCGTCCCCTCTCCGAGTCTCCCCCTCCTCTCCGACGCCTTTTCCGGATCTCTGCACCTCTCTCAAGTGGTGCGCCCCTTGAAACATCTTCTCATTGCCGACGCGTCGTTGGGGGACGCCGGGACACAAGGGAAGTTGGGGTCCGAATCCAGTGTCCACATCCAGGCTCAAGGCCGAGCAGGCTCACAAGCTACAGGCTGCCACTCCCGTCCTTTCCTGCGGCTTCCCGTCTATTGCCTTTCAAAACGTCCACTTTGAAAACCCTTTCAGGATATCGACATTTTTACAGTATATTGGAAGAGGGGTCTAGCCAAGTGGAGAGATCCCTTCGTGTCTCACCTCGCTGCGTTTACCGCTCTCACCGTTCACGGCGATCAACGGCAAGGGCAGCCGGGATATCGCCGCGGCAGAAGCTTCATGCATTCTTGCAGCTGACTTTTGACTGCTGACCTTTGACCGTTGCTTCCGCTCAGTTGTGGAAATCACCTTGTACACACAAAGCATGATGATCTTGCTCCGAGTAATTGTTACAGTTACGAAGCCACGATCCAATTATTTCCGTTGTCTCTCAAATTACACTCTGTGCTTGTTTCTTGTTTCTTGTTGAAGCAGCCTCTTCCCGTTTGTGCTTTGTGGCGCCTCCGCACTTTCTCGACTTTGTGTGTCTCAGAAACAGCGGAACTCCGCTTTGATCGTGAGTTTGTGTTACCGGGGGACTCGGATGTTCAAGACGAGACTGCAAGAAGAGAGTGGGAAGAGGTGGGAAGGGGCAGCTGTCATTTTTTTTTGGGCGGGAGTCGGCTTCGGACATTAGGCAGCTAGTGTTGCCTAAGAGGTGAGGAGGTGATAGAGACTTTTCAATGTCTTTTGAGCCTGTTGAAAAAGGATTGCTGATGATTCTTCAAAGAATGAGGGTCTTTGAGCCTTCAACGCCAACCTGAGAATAATCCGAGTATTGACATCCTGTCCAGATCTATGGACGAACCACACCTAACAAACCTCACATCAAAAAAGCCTAGTCAGCCTGTCCCGGAGAGCAAATGCCGGCACACGATGGGAAGCACAACAGTCCATGCCCTGCAAGCGCAAGGCAAGCCAAAGAGCAATCACCACCACCGCCTTCCCCTCAACGCCGTGAAACGATCACCATACAGCCCATTGGTGAAATAGATTGCTTCACACGTCCTCCCGTGACCCATATAGGCTGTGCGTTATAAGCTTATTCAAGGAATTCCAGGTCTACAATCCGCAATCCGTTCTGCCTTGTCACGTAACAAGAGCTTCAAAAAGTGTCCAGGCGGTCGGATGTGTTGTTTAACAAACGGTGACTCGACATCCCTGCACGGCCCATTTAGCGAAAAACAAGTCGTGAACAGACAGCTCGCTAAACAATGAAAGAAGTACACAAACCCCCCTCTGGATTACGCCCAGCAAACATCACTTCACCTCTACCAACCCAGTGGCGTCTCACAAAGCCTTCCAGCAACTGAGGAGATGTTATTGATCGTCATGTCGCCCAACTACAGGATGACAGGCGCTTGGTTGCCGAAGTCGTACAAGTTAGGCACAACAGGCATACAAGGCTCACCTTTAATCTTCGACATAGAAGGAGGATGTTGGTACCCAATGCTTCTTACTCGGTGCCTAAGGATTGTCACGGCTCGTTATGAGTGGGTTGAGGAGGTGAAAGGTATGACAGTCGGACCGAGATCATGGATCTTGCGGGCCGCCGAATACACCTATCAGGATTTATCAGGAACGTGCTGGAATTTTCAGACTACAGGTAAGTAAGTCGTCAAGAAAAAAGCCAATTTGGCTTGGACTAAAGCATCTGGAGTTATGAGCAAGGAGTGGAATGAAAGTGACTGAAGCTGTTGGATCGTAGACTGCCTGGAAGGAAGCCACAAAGGTTTGGAAGTCCGGGGCTGCCACCGTGACGGATTTGCCTACTACGTGCTGGGACCCAGTCTCAAGCTGGTGTCACTTTTCATTGTCAAAAAAAAATGAAGCCCAGGCCAGCGCAAGAGAACAGGATAAAAAAGGAGGAGCGAGGGTCAGAAAGAAAAAGACAAGGAAAAAAAAAACATACAACACCAGGGATTCGCTGGTCGTCACCGACCCAACTACTAGTCTGGCCCTCACTGGCTTATCTATGGGAGAGCGGACGGGATCCCGAGTTTTCCAGTGGGTATGGTCGTATGTACTTGTTCAAAGCTGAACAACTAGTTATATTCCAATAGTTGTTGTCATTCCTTTGTCTCAACCGGGTACCTTTCATGGGAAGACGAGTTATTTGGATGTTATAGGTACTCAACACCTCGCTCATACACCTATCACCAGATACTGGACTTTGGGTATGATACTAACTGTTTTATCAACTAGTAGTAGTCTATATTGTATTACCTACCGCTACCTTCGCTTCTAGTGTACCCATCCGAATACTTTAACCATACACCCCCCGGTAAGTATACCACCTGTCAGAAACTCGCTGGGTGTAAAATGACCACGAATTCCGCTCATGTTTTCCATCGCTGAGCTCAAGTCTTTGGTCCGAATGACGCATGTAGTGTATCATAGACTTCCACCCACTTGAACTGGGTTGCCTCAAGTCAGCTCACACAGCGATAATCCAAATAACCCCCAAACCAGCAAGCATCCCAGACCCAAAACAGGAATTCCATCTATATGACGGAGACACGTCCCAGGTGATCCATAACGATTTGTTCCCCTGCAAGGACGAAATACCTATTCAACAAAGATGTGTCAGTCACTGTAAGTATCCCAGTTTTCCTCGGCATGTCGACGTTTGGGGAACCAAGGAAAAAGAAAAAGAGAGAAAAAAAAGGGTGTACTCACCCCTTCCGACCATCATCAGTCCGATCAAACCCCTCCGGCCAAGCCGCCTCCATTTCCACGCGATGCTTCGTCTTGGGCTTATTCTCCTTGATCCGCATCTTCTCAAAGAAAACATACGCCCCGTAGAACACAGTCGATGTAGCACCTGACTTGGCCCCCTTCATCCCGCGGAACCGGCTCAGCTGCGACCCCTGGATATTCGCCGGCCTGCTGGGACTCTTATACTGCGCGTGAATGTCGCGGCAGAACTGCGCCATCGTGACGCCCGGTCTCTTCAGGTACGCATCAATCTTCCTGCGGACCTCATCGCACGTGTCGTAGATGGGAACCGAGTCGGTTTCTTCTCCCTCGAGGTGAACGTCGCTGATGTCGACTTTGTCGGTTCCGCCTCCACCCTCAGCGTTTCCGTCAGCGGCGTCAGTCTTCTGCTTCTTGGCAGCAGCCGCCGCGTTCTTGTTCGGAAGCTTGTACCCGACCTTCTCAAGCTTCTTGAAGTACTCCCACGCGGCCGGGTAGGAGCTGTA
Organism: Sordaria brevicollis; assembly: GCA_033439795.1. NCBI lineage: Eukaryota > Fungi > Ascomycota > Sordariomycetes > Sordariales > Sordariaceae > Sordaria > Sordaria brevicollis. The sequence goes on from JAUTDP010000006.1 coordinate 2,957,687, forward strand.
CCCCGACCCTTTAAAGGGGCCGTTCTCTCGAAGAAAGCCCGACAGGGATTTCATGCTCACGCCTAGCTCGCCGGCCAGGGCGGTTTTGGTGATGACGCCTGCGTCGAGAAAGCGGTTGATTTTCCGACGCACTTGGTCGCAGTTGTCGCGCATGTCCTCGAAGATCTCGATGTCTTCCATCTCTTCGGATGTTGGGAGACGTTGGGGAGCTGGCGGGGTTGCGGGTGCCTTGCGTTTTCGGCTGTTGGGAGCTGCTGCAGCTGCAGCTGGTTGGCTTGTTGGAGCTGGGACAGCTGGGACAACATTCTCTTTGTTGGCACCGGGTGGTGATGGATTGAGGACGTTGTTGAGGTAGCTGGGCGGAGGGGCGTTGACGTTGATGCCCGCTGCGGCTTGGTTGTCCTGAAGGATGTTTTGATGGTTCTGTGGATGGGCGGTTAGACAATTTGTCAATTAAGAGAGAGGAGAGAAGCACTCCAAGTATCGTCTGATGTCACATGCAACCAGACAGCACGACGGTAAGGAGTGTACTCACGTCAGCCATGTTGCTTGTGAATCTTGCTGCTTGGGGTTCGTTGATGGAATTGTACGAGTAAAGATATCAAGTTAATAGATTCTGGATAAATCGATATTGAACTGTGCTTTGGATAAGTTCTCTCTCAAGTTCAGGGTGTGGGAGGGGGTGAAGTGTAGGTGAAGACCCGAAAGACCGGCGCGGGGATGCGGTGGTCGAATGTCAACAACGTACGGTGGGGTCTGTAACCTGACATCTGCACGCGAAATCACACGAAAGCACGTGAGGAGTATCTCAGCTAGGCTGTTAAGACCAATTGCGCGCACAGCACTGACAAAGGGTTCATACGCACTATCTCCATGTTAGTGCAAGAGCTAATTTGGCGCGAAAGCTAGAGCTTCAGCTAGCAGCTCATGCTTGCAGGTCTGTTAGTGCATGTGCTCTTGGTACTGCCAATTCGAGTCCTCAGGGTCAGGGACATTTATTCGCAAATATGGTTGCAAATGATGGTTTTTGTTGAAGCCATTCCCAAGTCTTGGCACAGGTGGATACTATCCACATATGGTTACCTTGTATGTTGCCTACTTCGTCTCCTTCTCTCCCTTTTCCTCTCTTCCGCTCTCTCTCTCTTCAATCAACCAAATATCTCACCACCACAACGTCGTGTCTTCGTATTCATATTCCGTATGGGTCGATGATTTTTGCCCAATGGTTCAATCACCTAGCTTTGCTATGAAATGATTCTATCCTCTTGGAATGTTCCAAGAAGTCTAAGCCAAGAGAGCTTTCCATTCCCCAAGTTAACAAGTACTTATCAGTTCTTGATGGAAAACGGAGAAGGTGAGTCAATCGTGATCACCAACGTTTAAGGTGGTGTGTTTTTGTTACCGTGACGGAGAAATAAGATAGAGAGGTTGGAGCACATGATCCTGAGAAGTTTCAGATAGATGAAATTGTATCTTTAGCAGTTGAGTCCGAAAATTGATAAAGGCGTGTTGGTTTGGGTAAAGGTGAGTTGGATTTGATGGGATGTGACCCGTTCTTGCGAGGTTCGGTCGAAGTGATGTAAGGAGCCAGCACAGGCAAGTCTGAAGGCAGTGGAAGAACATTATGATCGTGCTGTATACTATACAATCGCTTGTATCCATTCATTCTCAGTCTAATATGTATGTAATATCTCATATCATGGTAGCCCCTGCCCCGTTGATCCCAGCCAAACCAAACCCAAAATCAAGAAACAGCGCCAAACCAAAGTGTACAAAATCTCCCAATGTGAAGCCATGAATTGTGTCCAAAGTCTATATAAATGATGATGGATGCCGAACGGATAAAGAGAGGGTATCGAAAAGAAGTAGAAGTTACAAATGGTGTCTTGAGAAAAAAAAAAAAGTCATTAAAATCCCCCCTTTCCCTCAAAGGGTGTGAAGTGTATCGTGATGGTGTTGATGTTCTTGTACAGGTGTTGTTGTTGTTGTTGTGCTGGTATATGGTTTGGTATATGGTATGATCATGCTCTTCGTTAAACGCCTGTTGCCGCCAAGATGCCCAGGTCTTTCAAATTGTGAATGTGGGAAATGCGAAATGAAAAATGGTAAACGCCCAATATGTGAATGTGAAGAAGATGAAAGTGCCGATATCCGAAAAGGCGGGATCCGACCAAAAGGCGGGAAAATGAAGTTGTATCGTCGACGCATCAACCCCTCTTCTCCTCTTCGTTCATAGTGTTGAGATGCAAGATGTTGACGGAATGTTGCCGACGGGGTTTATGACGAGACCGGCCAGCCAGTGACCGTCCGTCGACGTCGACGATGATGATGGGATAGGAAGGTCCAAAGAAATGGCGGAGAGATATGTTGCAGTGACCCCGCGGGCCCCAAAAGGCGGGCAGCCATCGAAGGATCATATGCATGAGTAATCCTTCCACATGCCTGGAATGGCGTGCTTTGGTAAGGCAGAGAGGCGTCAGCCCCCATTTGGCTTAGATGCGACGATGCGACGCCGGACTTGAGCTTGTCAAATGCCACAAGTACAAGTCCGACATTCAACACCCAATCGGCACCATCACCAAACAACCCCATCCCCGGCCCTCATTCGCCGCCATACGCTCCCGCTCCCCGGTCCGCTCAAACAGCAATAGCAGTCCCCGGTGTTCCCACCATCGCCGGCCCTCCGCTCACCGGCCCCAGCTCCGGACTTTGACCAGGACTCGGACTACCGGAACCAGCCTCCGAACTAGTGGTCGAACTCCCTGGGACAATCAACTTCGGAAACGCGCCACCATGGATCAAGTACCTCTCCAGCTCAGACGAATCCATCGTCTTGCCCGGCTGGATCACCACCCTCCTTCCATAATCCTGTCCCAAAGAGTCAGTGATAATATCCTCCCAGTTCTCATCGACGCTGGCATGGAACTTGAACGTCTCCCTCTCTCTGGCTCCGGTGCGGATGTCGCCTGCTTCCAGGTCGCCTTCCAGGTGGAGGCGTTGCAACTTGGGGAGTTTGCCCTGGAGTGAAGCGAAGAGGGAACGGAATGACCCTTCGTGCAAGTGAACGCCGCCGATGGAAAGTTCAAAAGGCTTAGCGAGCCCGCGGCCTCCGAGGCGTAAGTGCGTGAGGGTCTTGGCGTGGCGCAGCAGGAATGAGCGAAGATCTTCTTCGGAGCAGGAGACGCCTTCGAGTTTGAGGGAGGTGAGTTTTGTGTAAGTAAAGTCCTGGAGCAAAGCGCGGAAGGAGAAGCCGAATTTGGAGGCCGGGGCGTGGTAGTTGTGGAAGGATAAGCTGAGGTGGGTCAGATTGGGCGAGAGTTGGAGGACGTGGCCGAGACCGTTGATGGCTTTGAAGCGGGATTGAGGCATCAAGTTTGCCGGAGGGTCGATGGTGAGGTCCAGCTTGGAGAGGGAAGAGAAGGAGGAGGCGCAGCAGTCGAACCAGTGCCGTCTGTCGTCGGGTAGGCGGAAGATTTCGAGCGGGAGTTGGTCGATGGTCAGGCTGTTGAGGGAGACGTGGCGGACTGCCGAGATGATGGCATTCATGTTCTTGCATGTCTGAGCGCGGAAAGTTGGGTCACGCTTGCGGCAGTTGCGCACCAGGAAGACGTCCTTGAAGACTTCGATGTCGTAGGGAGACTTGGTGTAAGTGATCTCGAGGTCCTTGAGGTTAGGCAAGCGCTTGAAGGACTCCTCGACCATGGCGGAGCGGGTGTGGAAGGGTGGTAGGTCGCGGGCTTTACCCTCGAGCTCGTAGTACTTGATCCAGGCATCTTGAAGGAGGATGGACCGCTCCTCGGGCTCTTGCAGCCAGTGCTGGAAAAAGGAGGCGTGGCGAGCGCTGTACTCGTCGACTTTGGAGAAATTGAAGGTGATGGAGTTGATGGACCGGTTCAGTCGGTCGTGGTGGGCGATCGAATGTAACCGTTGGACGTCGTCCTTATATTCCACTGCTCGGAAGTATGGTGGGAGCAGGTAGTCGTATCCCACGTCGGCTAGCCGGCCGGAGGTAAGACGAAGGGCTCGTACTGATGGAGGGTCGCAGTTGTCGAAGATGAGCCGGAGCAGTTCAGCAGGAAGAGTATCCATTTTGGATGGCTGTATGATGTATGGTGTGAAGGTTGATACTTGTCGTAGATAGATGAAACAAGATGGACAAGAGTCGAGTGAGACGGTCGGCGGGTATATGTTGTTATATATATCTTGTTATGGCGTCGATGAAAAGGCGGTCATGGAATGTGTGTGTGTCTGTGTTGTGAGGCTCAGGCGGCTTGGGGGCGGCTGACACAAGCGTGGGTGTGAGGTGGTGGGTGTGGTTGTCGTTGATTGTCGTCACTTACAAGTCGCGAGTTGTCGGTTCGGGTGTGGGTTGACCGGCAACGGACGAGTGCATGGGGGGGAATTGGGGGGACAAAATAGAAAACGGATCCTGAAGGGGGGAAAGGGGAGTGATTTGCCCCTTATTTAGCAAAAAGTAGTTCCGAATTATTTGCAGCTGCATGGATGTTCTGTTTGGATCGATCTGTCATGAACAAAGGAAAGGACTGGTTGGTGGTGTCGTTGATACCGAAAGATTTGGCTCCTAAAGTCGGTGAGCTTAAGACAAGGGACGGCCTCAGATTCGTCGAGCCCTATTCCAGCCTATCCATACTGGGCCAACCCTGCCATTCCATGCCATCCCTCTGGGGACTGGGGGAGCACGCTGGGGCACCAATCGACGCCATTCCTGGGCTCTGGTTGCTGGGTTCTCTTTGACTGGGCCATCCCAACCATCCTGTCCATCCGAAAAGACAGGGGAGTCAACACCTTGGGTGCATTAGCGGCCAGGAGAGCCAAACCGAGCTGCAAGCCACCACAGGTACGCCCACCCCCTTTGGCGTTGCTTGGGTCCTGCCGTCCACTAAGAAACTTTTTCAGAGTTTCCGGTACAGGCATTGCTGCCTCTTGAGCAAAGAGAGACTGAGAAAAAGGCACCTTACCCTACCATTCCGAGGGGGCGGGCAAGGAGAAGAGAACATTCTTTGTGAGTGAGAGCCATGTTGTTGCTGATGCTGCAAAGCAAAGGCCCAGCCCAGCGCCGGGACAGGCTCCCTGCCCAGCCTCAGAAAAACAGAAAGAATGAGCGGTAGTGAAGGCGGTGTGAAAAGGATACAGCAGCAACTTTTTGTTGAACGGAAATTACGGGGTCACGGAGTAAACAGAGAACTGGGAAGTAAGAGAAAAAGGAAAAGAACCACGAGTAAAGGGTATGGTACGGTATGGGTAAAGAGGAGGTGTGATTCCGGATGTGTGATCGATCCAAGGTTCTTGCCGATGCGATATGGGTGTCCTGTGATGGAGTGTTCAAGCACAGGCAATGTGATGAGATGATGGAGATGGCGGAGATGCTGGCTTGCTGGCTTGCTGCGATGAGGACACCTTGTTTCCCTTTCACGTACCTTGTATGAACTTCCCCTCTTCCTCTCATCATCATCATCATCACCATCCTCGTCGTCTGTCGTGTTCTCCTTGACCGACGTTTTGACATGAACTGCAAATGTAACATGGTCCGTGATCTTTGTCCCAATCCCAAGTCCCGATCAACCCGCTGCCCACTCAACCCGCCTGTTGGGTTTAGTGCCCGATGACTGCAAAGCACAGAATGGCACGTGAGGGACATCACCTTGTCACTTTTGTTCTTGGGAAGGACAGTGAGTGATGCTACCGCACACTACTGTAGAGGTAGCGATGGAAGCCTTGTCGCCAACCCTCTGGAAGCCTTTGCTGACATGCAGGTTTGCTTCTAGAAAAGTGTACCCACTATGGCCCCCGAAGTGTCGGAATGTGTATGGTGGCTTTTTGGGTGGTCGTTTGGGAGGGGCGGAGGGTTAAAAGGGGAAGGTTTCATTGCTGTGGTTGGCGAGCCACCCCTTCCAGCCCTGTGAGAAATACTCTGTGAAAAAAGACCGACAATTGTTGCTGACTACAGATACGGACGGCAACCCGTTCCCTCTCAACAGATCCACAGAGAAAAAGAGTGAATCATGACGATGCCGTATTCCAGCGAGCATTTTTCGACAGGTCTGCTCATCGGTTGTCTGATCAAAGAAAGTCGGCGAGAGGTGACAGGTGAGATGAGGTAAGCTGCCGTCAACATCCTTGAACTGCCTGAGAGTCCTGGTGATGTTTGCGGGGGGGCCGCTACACTGGCTACAGTGTGTGTGCTGGGCTATCCTCGTGGTGGAGGAGGAACACCAAAACAGCGTTGCGATCCTACCGTAACCAGGACCCCCCGGCAAGCTGGCCGGGATGCTTCACCGCGAGTTCAACAAACGGACTCACCCCCCAGTTTCTCAGGCGTTCCCGGCGGCGAGAAGGCTTCACGACAAACGAAGATAATGGACAGCCGAACGGCATGTTACACACGCAAGCTGGCAACTAACAGGCAGAAGGCAGACAGCCTCCCTAACCCGTGGCCAACCCGTGCGTACGCGTGGGCATACGGGAGACATTTCTTGGTACTCGTTTTCCTTGGCTGGAAGCAGACGACGGTGATGTCGGTGATGTCGGTGATGGGTGGTGCAGTTCGGTGGTGATGGATCTCGAGGGCGTGCAGAATAGCGGACAAGAACATCATCACCAAAAAAGCCCAACCTCCACTTCTTGTCTCTCACCGAAGGAGTTTTGCGGCACACCTTGTTGAGGGGTACATAATCCATCCCAATCGCTTACATCAGCCAGCCTGATCTCGACACTTTGATGTCATGCAGTCCAGTGTCGGTCTCGTGGGTGGGTTGTGATTATTCGTTTCATATTCCTGGCAACGACAAGTCGGTGAGAGCTTCAGGTTAATAACTCGTAGTTATTTACCCCCTTCCCCCTCATCGTTGTTCTCTTGCCCTTCCGGTTTCAATGTCATTCCCCTCAACGCCACTTTCAGACTTCGGAAGAGGTGAGTTCAGCTGGAAGGACTGCTCCGGCCGAATATGCCAAAGCATCCAACCGGAAAGGATACCACAATCGGAACGAAGAGGATCAACAGCTGCATCTTGGAATCCCACAAGGGTTGAGACATACATGGTGGATGGCCAGATGGCCGCCAGCTCGTCCGAGGTCTCTGTCTGTGTCTGGCTTGTCTGTGTTGCAGGTTGGGATCATGTTCGTCCGCTCTCCGCTTTCTGTTCCGGGTTGCGACTTGTTTTACGAGTTGAGGGTAGAGATGAACCAACCATTTGGTTATGATTCTCTTGGGCAGAGTTTCAAGCCAGTTCCGAGTGGACGAAAAGAAGATCTGGGAGCTGAGCATCAGTCATGGCCTGCATGAGGCCCTGAGATCCTCCCTTCTCGTACTCTCAGCACCCAACAGGTATGTACTCGGTAACCCCTCTTTCTCGTGTCGTGCTCTTTGGAACCCAAACAAGAGATCCTGATCCTCGTTGATCGTCCTCTCTTGGTGGTCTGGTGGAACCATGGCTCACATGGATGGCCCCCATCCTTTTTCGACATGTGCAGCTCTCTCTCCGCCTTTTTTAGCCTCGTGCAAGGCCAGTGACATGCAGTATCGCCGGATCCGCAAGCCCAGTGTAACCTCCGCTCTTTTGGCTGCGTTAACGTGCCTGATCGTGGGCCGCCGCTTTGGTCTGCGCTACTGGAGGCGGTGATGATTTGGACCGAGAAACACGTGACTGTTTATGGCATCATCTTTATCGTCTTGGTAGCTTAGCTTGGAATTATCATGGTGTTGTTTCGGGTTCCGCGCGCCATCCTGTTGAAGTCGTGAAAGGGGAAAAAACTCAAATGCGACATCACAAAGTCAATTAAACACAACGGGGCCGGAAAGTCAACAGCTCCAGGGCTCCAGGGGCAACGGCAATGTGGGGTTTTGCTCACCGGGCTGCCCCGCCAATTGCCCGCTCCCGACGACGCACTAACAATTATATCCACTATCCACGCCTTGTTTTAGGGGTCAACGGATACGGGCACGGGAACGGTCTCGGGGCCGGCAATTAACAATATCGGGGACACGATGGTACGTAATGACAAATGCTGTTTTGCGCAGTCTGTTCATTTCCGTTGAGGACGGGAAGTGGAAGGAGCGATTGGATGTCCCGCCAACTTCTTTCCCTCCACCAGTCAAAGCAGTCTCCAAAGAGTTCCTTCTTTCCCAGTTTCCCTCTTTTCATTTTCTGCCAACTGCACCATGTGAGGAGACTTAACTTGGGACACTGCACGGCAGGAACTGTCCTCTTTGATTGACTTGTCCATTCCATTCTTTTTGCTTCAAGTTGCTCCAACATCTCAGCCGCCCCCTCTTGTCCCCGACAAAAAGGTTCAGCCTACCCGCCGCTCGTTACCGTAAATCGACACCGAGACCATTACCGAGCATACAACTATACCGGCCAAGCTATTATACCCACGCGACAACGCCGACACCGACGACGAGACGAGACGAGACTGTGCTTGCGCTTGCGCCATGGACATCATCGATGGTTGGACCTGATCTTCGACGACCACACACAGTTGACCTGCAGTAATAACCCATACACATAGCTCTCCTGATTCGGTAACCTTCGCGACAAGATACAGACGGGAGCATTCACTGCCCCCTTCGAAGCTTACACCTCCAACGTCCCGTTGCTCTACCGAACCCCGCCCACCCTACTTAAACCTGTCAGCCGAATCACATCGCAAACATGCCCTTTACCAGCAGCAACACCCCTCAGGCCGAGTCTGACAGGGAGTATATCTCGGACGAGGCCCATCTACAACCTCTACCTCCAGACGCCCCCGACCTCCGCGAACTCAACGAATCTCTCGATGCCCTTTCGACCGTCTTCCCTGACGTACAAATAGACGTATTCCGCGAGATGCTCTCCAGCTTCGACGGCGAATCGAGACTTGCTTTGGTCGCCAACGCTCTCATCCAAAACAAGGCCACTTGGGTCAAAGGCCGTTGGAAAGTCGCAGAAAAGGAAAAGATGCCCCACCATGTGCAGGCCACAGGTGCTGCTGAGATAGGGCCAGGTCCGCAGGATGGGGTTTCAGTTCCCCCGCGGCACAAATTTCGGAGCAAGGAATACAGGAGCGCAGTGGAAAAACTTGCATGGCAAGAATTCAAAGGATTGTCCCGATCAACCATCACCGCGGTCCTGGCCGAGAACAATTACTGGTACCCGGACGCCCGCCCAACACTGGTCAGCCTTTCGTCCAAATCCTGGCGGTTTGCCATCTCGTCTCTGTTCCTGCGCAGGAAATCTGTGTCTGGAACAGAGGCTGCGACCCACCCGCTTGTCATTTGGAAGTCTTCAGGAAGAGGCCCTACTGTTCCCTGTATAAAGACCACCGGCAACGCGGAACTAGATAAAGAGCTCTACGAGGCCCTCATTGTCCCAATCCTCAAACAAGCGCGCCAGGAACGAGAAGACAAGGATCACGCCATGGCTGCAGAACTCAACACGAAGGAGGCGGAGGAGCTACAGAGCATGTTTGAGTGCTCGTGCTGTTTCACCGAGGCAACGTTCGAGGAGATGGTCGCTTGCAACACTGACGGACATTTCATCTGCTTCCGATGTGTTCACCATACCCTTTCGGAAGCCGTGTTCGGCCAAGGCTGGCAGTCAACCATCAACACGGAAACTGGCACTCTTCGTTGCCCGGCCATTGAAGGGAGCGGCTGCAAAGGGTGCATCTCCCAGGAACAGATGCACCGGGCCATGCTGGAGTTCAAGAAGGGCGCCGGGATTATGCACAAGTTTGAGCAGCGTCTGGCCGAGCACAGTCTCGTGGGTAGCGGGCTCCCTCTTGTTCGCTGTCCGTTCTGCTCCTATGCCGAAATCAACGAGATATACGAGCCTCCCAACCCATCAACTGACTCTTCTCCTAGAAAGATCGCCTTTCAGCTCATATTCGTTGTGCTCTGCGTTGGATTCATGCCCATCATACTACCTGCCGCAATGATTATCTCAATAGTCACCGTCCTACTGAGCTACATGCCGAGTATAGCAATCCTGCTTTCACAAGAGTACCAAGCCGCACGCCAACGTCTCCAACGCCGTCGCCGTGGATCCAGGTTTAAGTGTCAAAATCCCGAGTGCCAGCGCGTATCGTGTCTCTCGTGCAGCAAAGAATGGATCGACATACACGTCTGCAACGAGTCATCTCTCATCGCTTTGCGTACACAAGTAGAGCAAGCCATGAGCATGGCCGTCAAGCGAGTCTGTCCGCGCTGCAACACCTCCTTTGTCAAAACAGCCGGCTGCAACAAGCTTACCTGTCCATGCGGATACAAGATGTGCTACGTCTGTCGAAAGGACATTGGCGGAGACGGAGATGGTCCAGACGTGGGGTACAGGCACTTTTGCGATCACTTCAGACCAGAGGGCGATGGGAGGAAGTGCGATAAGTGCACCAAGTGCAATCTGTGGGAGGCTGAGAATACGGAGCTAGTGCTGAAGCAGGCCAAGGAGGAGGCGGAGAGGAAGTGGTTTGAGACTGAGAACAGGGAATTGACGGGCGCCGAGAAGGTGTTTTTGGAGACGGGCATGGCGATTGACCCAAATGCAGCGGCCAGGATGGATAAGTTGTATGCGAATGGCGGTTGGCGGGTGCCTACGCTGGCGGAGGTTTTGGATTTTGTTGTGGAATATGTTTGGGTGGCATAACGAGGCAGGCTAATGTGATGCTGGTAATGACCATGATAGGAACTGGAAAGGCAAAGGTGCATAAACAACTGGGATAACGAATATTAATAGTTGAACATTCATTTTGCTTGAACACGATCAGGAATAGCCATCAACAGAGACCAAACTTCCAAAAATGAATTGCCCATCACTGCCACTTCATGATACCTTCATGCCTTCTTGGCGCTACCACGACGTCGACGTCACGGCGTTTCCCTGGCGACGTTCAGGGGTAAAGTCAATGTTAGTGAAAGTGGATCTGTTAAAGCCTTACGTAAGCCATCTTGGCACGGTGTCCCAAGCTCCAAAATTCCTGGACGCGGGCAGGCAACTTGCCAATCGCAACCGAAGCGCGTCCCACCGTCCAACATCGCTGCGCCGCCCACGAGAGAGCTTCGTCAACTTTCGCGACTTTGCAACAGCTTCAGGAACATCACTCCCTCGACACAACAACATTATCCACCAACCCGACAAAAGTTATTTCAGATACCACCAATAAATTGATTGTAAAACGAATATCGCATTTCGACCACATCCCATTAGCGACTAACAATACCTCGAAGCACACCTAACACGAACTCCGCGACATATCAGCCGCCATGTCAGGCCAAACAGGCAAATGGCGAGAAGAGCAGGTGCTGGTCATCTGCCCCGGCAGTTCGACAACCATGGCACAGCTCGGTTGCGGCGAACTGACTCCTCCTGCCCACCGATTCCCGACGCGCATGTTCAGAGACGAAGAGACCGGCCAATGGAGGCCTTACCACACTTTCAAGCGGAAGAAGGCTGCGACTGCGCCTGCGCCTGTCGCCGAGGGAGAACCAAAACCGGAAGAAACCAAGCCAGAAGGAGAGAAGAAGGAGGAAGACGAGTGGGAATACGTTGAGGACCAGGATTCAGACGAGGGCGCTGTTTACCCGATGCAGGGTGAGTACTGCCCAGCTATTGCTGGATGAAGGCAAGGGAAGCGAAATGGAACTGACAACACAATGAAAATAGGCGGCCACATCGTCGTAATGGACGCCTTCCTCGCCTTCCTCGAACACGTCCACTCCAGCCTAACCACCACCTATCATAACACACCCATAATGCTCATGGCCTCTCCCCAATGGACACGACCCGACTGCGAGACCCTAGCGCGTTACATCTTCGAAAAGACCAAGACACCCGCCCTTTGTCTGATCAACTCCGCCATCGCGACCCAGTATGGCCTCAAGTGGCCCAACATGACCGTCGTCGACATCGGTTTCGAGAAGGTCGATGTGACGTGCATCTACGACAGCAGGATCGTGGCGCATCGCGATGTGGGCGCCGGGTGGCCATCGGGAAACAACAACAGCACGGACGAAGAGAAGGAAATTAGCGGCGGAGAGGTCTTCACGCGGAAACTGCAGAAGTTGTTGAAGGACAAGATCAAGGGATTCAACCGCGACATGGCCGAGCAACTCAAGAAGAGCAACATCTGCGAAGTCCTTCCCTACGCGCCCGACAAGCCGAAGCTGATGGACCTCCCTAGTGAGGATGTCCCTGCTGCTGCTGCTGCTGCTGCTGCTGCTTCTACCACCGGCTCAGCGGCCGCCCAAGCGGCTTCGGGCACGACGACGGAAGGACCCAAGATTGTCGAGCCAGTTGCTGACGAACCTACCTACGATGCCGACGGAAACCTGGTGGACGACGAGGGCGTGCTCGACGTTGCGAATATCGTGGCTACAGGCCAGACGAGGGAGTTCCTGGCAAAGAAGGAGAAGGAGAAGCAGGAGAAGGCCAAGAAGAAGGGTAAAGAGAAGGAGGCTGAGGCGAACAGGGTCATGAGGCTGCCGAACTCGAAAAGGGTGAAGAATGTGTTTCACTTTGAGGAGTATGTTACTGAGGAGGTTCCCATTGTTCAGCCTGCTCCGCCAGCACCCGCACCCGCACCGGCTGCACCGGCTGCGCCAGCGACGACGGAGGGTGCTTCTAAGGATGTAGAGATGGCTGATGCGCCGGCACCACCAGCGGAGGGTGCGGAGAAGAAGGATGAGGAAAAGAAGGAGGATGGTGAGAATAAGGATGAGGCCAAGGCCGAGGAACAAAAACCGGATGCCGCCACTGCTACCGACGACAAGAAGCCCGAAGAGAAGCCCTCCGAATCCGCACCAGCACCGGCCACCGAAGCTCCCAAGCCCGCTGAAGAACCAAAGCCCGCCGAGCCCGCTACTGCCGCTCCAGAAGGTCCCGTCCCCACCGAGCGTCAAACCAAGCGCATCCGTCGCGACATAGAAGTCGGCCTCGAGCGCTTCGAGTTCGCCGACCGCGCCGAGATCGACCGCATCGTCACCGCCATCTACAACGCCGTGCAATCCATCGACGACATGTACATGCGTCCTCCCTGCTGGGAATCCCTCGTCTTCGTCGGCAACGGCGCCCGCATCCGCGGTCTCAAAGAAAACATCCTCCAAACCCTTCAAGCCCGCCACCTCATCTCCCCTTCATCCGCAACCATGTTCACCTCCGAACTCCCCTCCAACATCGGCACCCCCACCGCCGGCACCCCCGGTCCCGGAGGCGCTTCAACCCCCATCCCCAGCGGCCCCGGCGCCCAATCGGGTTCTTTGCTTCAGGCCGCCACTACGGCCGCGGCAAACGCGAACTTGGGCGTTCCCGGCGCTCAAGGAGTTGGTGACGGAAGCCAGGGCCAGCATCACTTCCACTCTCAAACGCCGACGAACATCAAGCTTGCTCAGCTCCCTACTTACCTTAGCGAATGGACCAAGAACGGGTTCGAGGAGGCCATGTTCCTGGGCGCGCAGGTGGCGGCGAGGATGGCGTTTTGCATACATAATTTTGATGCGCAGGGGCTGGAGATGCAGAGGTATATGAGTTTGAGTAGGGTTGATTATAAGTAAGTTTTTTCTCCGCTTCTTTTTCCTTGGTGTGGTGGAAGGTAGAAGGTGATTCGGGTGGGGAGGAAGTAGATTGGCATTAGGGACGAGAGGCTAACAATGACAACAGTGAACTGGGACCCAAGGGTATTAGGGCGCATTCTATGCTGGGGTGGTAGGGCTGCCTTTAGTCTGGTGATGCTTGAAAATGGAGGAGGAAGGGTTATACCATGGGTGAAGAACCGAGTTGGTGGACAGCGGATGGGCAGCGGACGGACATTGTTTGTTGGTCATGGAGAGGTTTAAAGATGTTTGATACTCACAGTTTACTATTTGGCAGGCGTCCAAAAGAAGAATCTTGTTGACACCGAGCTGGCTGGTTGACTGGCATGGTTGTGATGACTTCGCTTTGGGTGTTTGGGCGAGTTCTCTTGAGCGGATGCTGGTATAACTTGGGCGATTCCATGGTCTGTTGGATGGCTACGGTTGCTGCAAGGAAGGTGAGATGGCAAGTGCCATATCATATCATATCATGGAGTGTATGTAGCCCCATTGTCGCGTCATGGATTGTCTACTTGTCTTGCTGGTTGTTGTCTGAGTTACCTTCTACTTCTCTGTGGTCGGTAGACAAGTCGTGAGTCTCGAGGAGATGAGGGTGGCAAGTGCCATATCAAAGTACTACCAGAAAGCAGCCGCTGTTCTTGCATTTCTTTAGAATAGGATTGAGAGTTATTTGTCGACCGTCGCGTGATGATTCAATGAAGGGGAGTGGGCTTGTTCGATGTCTGTGGGTGAGTGTCCCAGATGATGGGGGTAGCGAGTGCTATAGCCTCGAGGGACAGCCTAGCCTGGGCTCGTTCACCCACTCGCGGCTTGACTAGCCTAAGTGAAGCCGCTCGTGGATTAACTCTAGCTTTTCACGGCTTCACGTCGGTCTCCGGGAAACACGGTGGTAGAAGCCATCCTGTAGAGGGTACTCTCCTCATTCTTGGGAGTTGGTAAGTCTCCAGGTTTCCTCGTGTGGCCATGGTCCTTGCCATGTTTTTTCCTTCTTCTTTTGTTCATATAACTGACGACAGCGAGGTTACTGTCATCTTTAAACCCGTTCTGAGGTCTTTTAAACTGACAGTAACTATCCGGGCGCTCGTAGATGGCCTATACCAACTTTTCTTTTCTTTCTCATATCCGGTTGTCATATGATGCTCATATGACCCTCGACGACGGCGACGACAAGGCTGTCGTGAGACTTGCAGGAAATCCATTTCGAATCCATTTCGAATCCATTTCGAATCCCTTTCAAAAGCCTTTCCCCTTCTTAGCCTCGAATTCCATTGTGAGCCTCCTAGTCTCCAAGCACATTTACCCTAGACCAGCTTTCTTCCTCTTCCGCATATGTGCCACATATGTTCGCCATATGACAGTCTGCCAATCTTGGTACAATCCTATACCGGTCCTATCTCAGTCCTGGACAAGTCTGGGACTAATTCCGCACCAAATATGACGCGAGGCCTTCCACGTGATAATTTGCTACCCCGCTCGAAAATCTCTTCCCCATGCCCGCCTCTATTCCCAACTTCAAACGCAGTCGCGCCTTCCTATCCTTTGGTGTTTTCCCGTCCTTGACACTCTCTGCCATCTAACCCCAGCTCGGCCATCATTGGCTGTCCAGCTATAAACGTGAAAACCCTGTCACGTGTTGTTTCTCTTCCCCGCTCCCAGATTTTTTTGCTGGGTATGCCTGGCATCCCCAACCTCGCCGTCCTCGCAACTTTGGCGTTTTCACCACATCACCGTCGCTGCAACCCCGCTGCCGTCACAACACCATAATCTTCGCGACAAGTTTCGCGTCACCTCGACTCCTCGTTTTCCAGTTCTTTTTACTCTCTTTCAATTACTTTTATTCAACGCGCTTTGCGCGCTTTGGTTGCATCGCCACTGTCGCCGCGTTGCCCTCGTTACAACCTCGTCGTCGTCCAACCTCGACCATTCTTGACCGTTTCGACCTCCGATATCCGCTCCAGCCCGATTTTGTAACATTCGCCAGTTTACCACCCGCAAAAGAATCTTGCCATCCCGCCATGGTGCAAATTGACGAAGACTGGCTACCCGATGACACCCCTTGGGAGACCACTTCGCTCCTTAGAGAGGAGTTGAAGACACAATGTGCGAAACGGGACCTGGCCACTCACGGTACTAAGTACGTCCTCCAGAAGCGGTTGCTTAAATATCAACAAGACCAGGACACCGATGTCAGACCTGGTAACTGGCGACCCAAGCCTCACCCATTGGACGAAGATGACTGGGACGAATATCGGAGAGGGGGACAACAACATCCCATCAAACTTGTAGAGGACTTGAGCATCCCTCGCAGCCATTTTGAGATGCGTTTTGTTCTTCTGTTTACCGATGCTGGCAGTAGTAGGGGGTCCCTTATTCACATTAGGTTTACCAATGAACCTTCTTGCTCATGTGGTGTAAGTAAACGCGGCTTTCATTCGGGCGAGTCGCTCAAACTCGATCACCTTGCTAACCTCTCCTGCTTAGAAACATTTCATGGAAGACCGTCCCTGCTCCCACATCAAATGTTCGTAACGACCCTTTACTGCGTCTATCCTACTCTATGTGTCCACATGCTAATTTCTTCGTTGGCATGCAGATCTTTTGATGGTGGTACTCCGCTGCCCAAAGCCACTCTACTGGCAAGAAGCGTTCCTCACTTCCGAACTCAAATTCATCATCGACAACAGTTCTGCGGCCTTTAGTATCTCGAGGCCTATTTATTTCAGTGATCGAAGGAGATGCTTCATCTGCTTTGGTGCTCATGAGGCGCACGAGAAGTATATTTCGTGCAGTGCCTGTGGAATGCCCATGGATCCAGGCTGTCTCGAAGTATTCAACGATCGACCTCGCGATCCCGTGCAAGCGTGTCAATGTGTCGTCTGCGTGTACAAGTCCGCCTGGGTTGTTAACAAGTACTACGGACGGACTCAGGTCTCGTCGGCAGTCGCCAATCCTACCCCGGCCCCCGCACCCGAACCCGTTCAAGCCACCTCGATCAAAAACATGATACCAGCAGCATCCAGTCAATCAGTAAAGGACTCCGCCGAGCCGTCAATGGGGGCTGCCTCATCAAATTCCATACAACGAAAGGTTCCTCTCCAGGACTCCAAGAGCGCAACAAAGCAAAGGTGCCAATCTACGCCGCTCCCTGGGAACCCGGTGCAAATCTGGCAGGAGATGCACCAGGCGCGAGAACGACAAGAACGACAGCCGGAGCAAAATAAGCAAGGCCCAAGACAAGAACAGGTGCCATTACAACAACAGCAACAAGAGCAGAACGGGCAACAGCATGGACAGTCACTGAAGACACAGCCGATACGGAAGACACAGCAAACACAGCCGACACAGAAGACAAAGCAGACACAAAAGAAGAAGCCTGTGCAGGCCCAAGCTCCTTGCCCCGTTATTACGACCAAGAAAATTTCAACACTCCCGAACCCGTCCCGAGTGGATGTAGGTGGTTCAGCAGCTGCTACAGCGAAGCCTGTCACCAAGAGCACGGTTTCTGATAAACCTTCGAAGGACCGTGGCTCGTCAGCGGCAGTCCGTAAAGACTCAGACAAGCCTCTACCCCCTCCTATTAAGGTGTCTAAGGGTAAGGAGGTGGCGAAAACACACACAAAAGCGCCAGGAACTGAGAACGCAAAGGCTGTAACTCCTGCTGTCCCTCGAGCAGTTGACAAGGAGCACCGCCGAAAAGTCCGTGATAAAAATCCGACCATGTTCAATCCTCCTGGGCATCCCGCTGGCCCTGCCCGCGAACCTTCAACTGAATCCAACGTCAACACTCCTGAAACCATTGGGGACCTAACCGACAAAGACTCAGCTTTGCTAGAAGGACGCCTCAAGAGGCTCTGGGAGGATTCTAATTCTTGGCGCGGGGTTGTGGACCATCATGTCAAGGGAGCTAAGTACGGCATGCAGAAGCTGGGACAGCTCGAGAAGGAGATCGAGGATGTCAAGGCGAGGATCAAGAGGATGCGAAAGGAATAGAGGAGATGAGAGAAGGGAGCGGACAATGGCGGCTGCTGAGCGAGGAGCATGTGTCTTGTAGTGTGAAGGAGGCAATCTTGGAAACGAAGAGGATGTCTAGTTGTTTGAATCTACTTTCTTGGTCGTGTTTGCGTTTCTTGTTTTCGTTCAACTAACTTTCCTGACTTTCATCATCTTGTACGTTCTTCACGGATCTACTCTATCAAACCTTTGGCACGTTCAATTTGTTTGTTCTTCTGGGTTATACTAGTACTGGCTACCGATGACCAGAAATGGGTGATATCACTAGGTAACGAGTATCATCTATGGCTTGAACTGTAGACGTTGTAGTCCCGTGACATGCATGGTGATCTCGAAGAAAGATAGGAGACTTTTATGGCTCTTTCCTTATGGCCTCTTTTAATTAAATGGCGTTACCTTTATTCATTCGCAGTCTGCAGGTGAGTGTCTCGAGGGGGTTAAATCGAGCGCCGACTGCCGAGCCGCCAAGCGCTAGATTACAAACGGTGTGAAGCCTTGTGGTAGGTAAGGCATAGTCTCATCTGTGTGCTTCACGGAGGTACTATGTAGAATCTCATGATCTGCGGTTACATTGAGAAAGAGTCCATCTCGAGGATATTGGAGTGGTGAACCCCGTTATTTTGTAGAGAAGCCTCGACGTAGAGAATGGCGTTTAGTTCACGGTTACTCACGGGTTGACTTTGTCTATCCGTAATCAGCTATCAAACTTCCGGGACAGCCGGTCTAGTATGCGGTATAGCTTCGGGGAAATGCCTTCTCTCGTCGAGGTATCTGACTGCTGGCTCTTTCATGTCAACATTCACTCTGGGAGGATGGAGTGGAAAGTGTTACATCCTTAGACAGACTTCCTTGATTTGGCCTCTATCCAAAGCCTCCAAAGAGACATGGGCATAAAGCCGGCTCCGAGAGAGCACTTTGAAAGGTTTAAACACGCTTTGTAGCGTAGTAGATATTTGGATTGGGCAAATGTGCCGCTCTCCCAGTGTTGGAACTGTCTTGTCATTCCAGCAACACTTACCTTTCTTCGTCAAATGACGGCTCCTCATATGGCAGGTCATCATATGAAGATCATATGAAGTCCATATGCAGTCCATATGGAGGCTACGTACCAACCTCAAAAGACAATGCCAAGACCTGATTTGGATATACCCCGGTACGCTTGTTCGTTCGTCGCCCCGATAATTTCTTCTTCCCCGCTCAGTAGTCGCTCTGCTGTATGCCTCTATCCCCAACCTTACCACCTTCGCGCCTTCCTAAACTTTTGGAGGTTTACAATCTCAACCTCAACCTTTTCGTTATTGGCTGCCTAGCCAATTAAAAAATGTCACGTGGTAGTATTCTGGCTTCCCCGCGCGAAAACTTTTCACTATTTATACCTGCATCCTCGACCTTGTCGTCGACACAATCTCGGTGTTTCTTTCAACCTCTTCATTACAACGTCGTCGTCGTCACCACCCGCAAATTCTGCCAGGTTTACTTTTTTACATCAAATCTTTCCGTGCATTGCTATAACTTGCTTTTCAATTCCTTTTACTCCTTTTTACGCGTTTTGTAAGTGGTGCGCGTGCTCACCGCCAACTTCGCCTTCTTTCGCGACCTTGCCGTTGTCACCAACTTGTCGTCGTGATAAACCTCCGCGTTTCCGCCAAGACACGTTTCTACATACTTTTCTTTTTCATTTTCTTAGCTCTTGTTCTTTTATTATTTTGTGATCTCTATGATTGCTCCTACCGACGCTTCTACGCCCGACTTCAATTCTTTCACAGAACCGAGGAGCAAGACTATCGATTATGGATCGCGTACCCTCGGACTATCTACCAGATGATTCCGACTGGACCTGGACAAGGTTTCCAAATGAGATATTGCAGACGCAATGCAAGAGGCGCGGCCTTTCCGCATATGGCGACAGAAAGGCTCTGCAGCAACGACTGCTTGACCATAAGCAGGCCAACGTCATCATTCCTAGGAAAGGGCCTTGGCTTATGAGGCCCTACACCGGCGAGAACCAGGATTTACACTGGCAGTGGAGGTCGCGAAAGCACTTCATCAGCCATGTCAAAGACAAAAGCGACGCCCAAGTTGGTCTGCGAAAGATCTTTACTGTCGCGACTAGAGATCAAAACGGTGACTACGTACCTGAGCGCCCTCTTGGGACTGTCACCTTTGACCGCAATCCGGCCTGTACCTGTGTCGGCGGCGTAAGTCTACCTCCCTCCCAACGTACAGAGCCCTGAAAGACTAACCCCCAAACAGAGTATTCGAGAAAAACCTTGCAGTCATTGGCTTTGTTGGTTACAATTCTTTTGTTATCTTCCCTAGGGACAATCACCAAACGAGGATTAGCCAGCTAACTAGATCGTCCACAGATGTCCTCCGCAATGTTCTCCGCTGCCCCGAGCCGCTTCTATGGCAGCAGTCGTTCCTCTCTTCCGAGATCGAGCTTATCTACCGCATCAGCCCCGCCACCCGTAGCCGGATACATGATAGCAAATACCGACAAGGCGACTTCTGTTTTGTGTGTTTCAAGGATGAACATATTGAGGAGCCCATCTGGATCCAGTGCACCGCGTGCGGAATGCCGATGGACACCTGCTGCTACGACAACTTCCTGGAGGCCAGAAATGTGCCACCAAAGAAGGAAGGTCAATGCATCGTCTGCCTTGATAAGGCTCACTGGGATGTCGAAAAGTATCGCGAGCAGCACGACAAAGCACACTTGGATAATACCGGCAAATCCAAAGTCACAGCCACGGCTCCTGGGCCAGTCGAAAGCCACGTCTACTCGACAATCGAGGCGGAAATACCCAAATCTGCCAGTCCTAGCCGCTCGAGTTCACCCCATCTGAGCTATAAGGATGATAGTGGCTCCAACTGGTCAGACTGTGAAGAAGATTGCGGCAGCAGTCGCCGTCGGGGCAAGAAACCGAACAAAGCCATGAATGCAAAGAAGAATGCCACGGCCTCTCCTTGTCTCCCTCTCCGCTGTCAACCTACCGCCAAAGCTACACACTCAATTGTTTTCGAGAGCATTCATGCAAGCCCAGCGTCGCCTACTAGGCCTGTTAATGGGTATGGAACAAGCATGGTTCAGGTGACAGTCCCGGGCGGCCCAGCGAACTATCGTTTGGAAAAACATCCAGACGAACAACCCCAAGGAAGAGACAAGCAACAACAGCAGCAGCACCAAGTACGACCAGCTCTTCCCGTCATTCGCACCGTGAGGGAATCGATACTCCCAGATCTTCACCCTAACCAGAGCAAGGAAATGGAGGTCATCGAACTTGACGATACGATATCGGTTATATCTATTTCCTCCGATTGCGACTCTGTCTATGACCCTGCTACGTCTGTACCTTCTCAAGACCGGGTACCCGCTTCTGCCCCCTTTGTTGCTTCTAATTTCATCCCTGTTCAAGATCTCACCACACCTCCTGCTGTTGACGTCCAACAGCCCGTCTATTCACCTTCTCCTTCGGCTTCTGGTGGACCCGCTGACGAGATCATCGTCGAAACACAAGCTGGCAGCGCATCCGACAACGAGAATAGTGTCACTAGTAGTGGTTTCCTAGCCTCTACTATTCGAGCCTGGTCGGCAGTCGTAGGAGGTTCACGCCCTCAAGGACCCGTAAACCTGAACGATGGGCGAGAAGGAGTTGTAGACTGTTATGGCGGAGATGTCAATAATGATGCTGTTGACAACGGACCCAGCCCAGATTGGGACAGTGACACAATAATTGTGAAGAAGAAGAAGAAGACAGACAACAGCCACAATGACGGGGCCGTCAAAAGAAAGGTGAAGGAAACGCAAGAACTTGAGGGACGCTCAAAGAGACAAAGAACAAACAAGGAGTCCCGGCACAAGATTCGGAGGCCTCAGTCTAAGAAGGGAGGAAAGTTGAGAGGCGTGGTGAGAGGGCAGAAAGTCGTGGAGGATCGTGAAGAGTGAGCAGTACATTTGGAGGTCATGTTGTGAAGAATAGTTGATCAGCCGGGATGTCGTATTTCCTTGTGTCATTTCCTTTCTCTTTTCCTTACTCTCCTGTTTTTCTTCGTTTTCCTTGCTACTTGTGTTGGATATTTCCTTTTGGTTGTGGTTCAGCAACCGACTTGAGTTGCTATTACACGCCTTGGCCTGATTGTTGAAGGATTGCTAGGACACAGAATCTACGTCGTTTTTGGCTTTGAGCTCTCTGCGCACCTGCTTGCTTTTTTGTCTCGCCGTTCAACAAGAACATGGCCATTGAGGCGCCATCTCGACTCCATCCGTCCAGCCCCGCCGCTGGCACCATTCACCAAGACCCGGACAGCTGGGACGGAACGGTGAACACGACCCTTCACTCACGGCGGCCGAGTGACCGATGTGCTTCCAGGACGTTCCCGAAGCCCTGTTGCTTGGGGCACTTGCCGCCCCGGGGGCTGTGGTAGCTGGTAGTGGTGGCCTGGATGCCCGGTGCTTTGGCGGGCGGGTTCTTTTTCTCTTGCACACAAAAATTTGGCCTTGGTTTCCTTTCCGCCTCCACGACCCTATCACACCACGCAACACTTCTGATTTTCACTTTTGGCAACCCGGCGACGGTGCTCACTCATTTCTTGACTGCTTAGGACTTCGAATCCCCAATCTCATTCTCCTCAAAGCAACCCTTCCAGTCAACAACATGACCATGGAAGCCGCGAAGATCGAGTACTTACCGGACGACGTCAATTGGCGAAAGTATAGGAATCTGGAAGTCCTCCAGCGTGAATGCGCCAAACGCTCCATTCCCGTCACTGGAGACAAAGAATGGCTACAATTCAGCCTATCCATGTTCCATGAAGACCACCCTCCGTCAGAGCCACGGCCGGAGCCCTGGCTGCGCAAGCCACCCGAGCCTTTCTATTCGGATCTCTTGACTGCAGCTCAGATTGAAAAACTTTGGGTTGTCAAAATCCGAGATCTAACCGGTCAGATCGGAGGTCGCGCCAGGAAGATGGCGTTCTCGATTGTACACGACGACGTCGCCGAGCCTTTCGTTGTCACTTTCTGTAACCGTCCTACTTGCACCTGCGACTACCTGGTATGTCAACCTTTCCACCTACCTTGCGTGCAGTTGGAGGATTATTGCTAACCAAGCATTACACAGCCCTACCAGTGTGTTCATATTATGTGTTTGTCACCTCCCCTTCCCTTCCTTACATCAAGACAGCAGCTCACACTGATTTCTAGACGTCATGCGATATGTTCTCAATGTTCCCGAGCCACTCCTCTGGCAGCGCGCCTTCCTCCGCTCCGAGGTTGTCGGAATATTTCGACGAAGCCACCCGGTTCAGGCTCTTCTCTCGCCGGAGCAGTACCCCAAACTGCCTGGACTCTGTCCGATTTGCTTCAAGGGAGACGCGGCGCACTTCGGTTGCTTTGCCTGCGGCATTGGCCTGCACGTAGGATGCCTCGCAGTCTCTAACAAGCATCGCGGGTTTGTCCCGTTGTGCACGATTTGCAAAGACCGACATCAAGTAAAGAACATGGCCCAGGGAGCGAAAAAGTCCGAGGCGAGGGCCATTACAGAAGGGCGTACTGTCCCCGATGGAGAGTGGGGTCATGATTCTTCAGAAACTTCCAGCGGATCATCAGAAGAGGAGGGTTCTAGCGACGAGGAGTCGAGCGAGGAGGCCTCAAGCAATGAAGAGCAGGCCAACATCATCCCTCGCAACGGACGATATGACAACGAAGAGCCCAGGAATGAAGTGCCCCTCGCGGATGAGGAGCATGGTATCGCCCCCAATCAGCCCGTTGACCAGCTCATTGACCAGCCCGTTGACCAACCCCGACCTATCAACGAGCCCATCGGCCAGCGTTCCCGCTCGCCGTCTGTCGCCATTAAGCAAGAGAGGTCCCCTTCTCCTTTTATCCCACAGCTCCCTTTGCCTCCGCGATCTAAGGCAAAGAAGCCCGCCAGCTCTCCTATACGCAAGCAGCCATCCCGAGCTGCCAAAGATGCCGGGCTACTTCGGCAGAGGCAAAGCCTCAACCCCGCGATCGAAGCTCCTGCTCCTCCCCCTAGTCGCAGCCCTGGCCGTACCAGGGCTCCTACACTTGCAAAAAGCCGGCCTGCATTTTCCGCACCTCGGATCATCACTCCGGTACCGATCCCAGCTATTCCGGCAAATGCCATGTTACTGGCTCAACAACAACAGCAACGGCAACGGGCCCGACAGGTTGTGATTGTGTCAGAGGCTGGAAGTCCGCAGCTCGCACCCAGCAGCGTCCGCCGTGACGTAGTTCCCCTACACAATCCCGGAGTTCGAGCTTCAGCGACTCCTGCGCCCGACCCTGCTCCTCCTATTCAAGGCTCTGTCACTCCACTTGCAAGCTCACCTCCCATAACGCGAAGGCCGCCTCCCACCCCCTTGATACCGCTTTCTCTCCGATTTCTGCCCCTACTCCTCGTTCAGCCTCTCCCGCCCACTCTTCTCTTTCCACCTCGGCAGCTGTCAGTGCTAGCGTCAAGACCAGCAAGGAGAAGAGAAAGGCCATGAAGCTTGCTAGGAAGCTCAAGCGCCTGGCGAAGAAGTCTGCTGATGTTCGGAAGCATGCGGAGCGGGAGCTGAAGAGGCTCGCGAAGGAGAGTAAGCGGTTGGAGAAGAAGGTGAAGGCTTTGGCTAAGAAGCATGAGGCGGGTGGTGATGAGTGAGGCTAGTGTGGTTGGTGGTTTGAGGAGGGAGAGGGGTAGTGGGATGTAAGGGTAATGTTTGTTTGGGAGGTTTGGTGCGGCGCAATGAGGAGGGAAGGAAGATAAAATGATGGAGTTGTAGGAGTACACTATGAGAGGAAAACGGGAAAGGGTTGCTCAAAGGTCATTAATGAAGATCATATGCCGGTTTGACCAGCATTGATTTGGAAGATCTTGAGCAGCAGACCATTGGGGGTGTCTATATGATTGTATAAATGTCCGAGATGTCAAGGAGAAAGAAATATAATAAAATAAAATCTCTCAATTGCAGACTGCTCACTGCCCACTCAGACTTCGCCTTCAACCTGCCTCCCGTGAATTGTAGAGGTATGGTGGTGAATTCAAAGATGTCTCGGACTCTCGGTGCCGAGCACTTTCCCAAAATAGTGCTCACATTTGCTCCTTCCATTCCCCATACCGTGAGGCAGGAGCTTATCTGAACAAAACTGTACCTTCCCTCCCCGTCACTGACGTGCCTCCGGGACCGGAGCTTCGATGTGAGTGTCTGGGCACATGAGCCAAAGTTGAGCAACTGCCTGCCTCGCGCCTGCCGTTGGCAGGATCGTAGATACTCGACTGTTGCCCTACACACACACTTTTTCTTACCCCGCGTCCTTTTTGCGAGTACCTTGTTGTTTCTCTCCCCACAACTCACGCCTCCATCAAAGTTCCGTCGACAGTGCAATATTTCCCAAGAGCGCAGGAACAAGCTCTTGAAGCTTAGTTGATCTCCATCTTGGAATTTCTCACACAATCCATTGTCATTTCTCAATCGGTTGAAAGAAATCTGGGTATCGTTGACAACAATGGCGGAGCACCCCCTCGCCAATAGGCTCCCCGACGACGTTGACTGGAGCGAGTACGACCATTCGGCACTACACGCGCAGTGCGTACTTCGCAATATTGGTGTTGACAAAAATGCCAGCTGCGAGAGAATGATGCGCCTTCTGCACGTGTATCGGAAGCATCATACCACTGAAACTAGACTGCTCCCGTGGCGCCTCGACCCAAAAGACGCCATATGTGATTATTGGATTGAGTTTCGCGTCCGCACCCTCCATGGTGAATTCAATCTAGCACAGGTCAGGAACATGCGAACCTTAGATGTGATGTGCTTCTGGAAAGACTTCACCATCTGCGACAAGGAAGGAAGGTCTTGGGTTGTTTCTTTGAAAGCGATCCCGAGTTGTACCTGTTCGCAGGAACCCACGGTACGTTGACCTTCCACTTTCCCTTTCGACCTGGGATTCAGGGCTTTTAGCTAACGTCTTGGGTACTTCAGGACCGCTGCGATCACATCTTGTGTCAGTTCTTCATCCCCGCACCTTCTGTCCAAAGAACCCTCCATGCGCGTACTGACGGCTAAGCGGAAGACCTCTCCTACTATGTTCTCGACATCCCCATGCCATATTTCTGGCAAGCAGCCTTCTTGCCCTCCGAGCTCGAGTTGATCTACCGGCATAGTCTTCCCCTGCGTGGCTTAAGCATGACTGGCCGGGAAGCCCCGCAGAGAGTATGTGCTCTATGCTTCACATTTCTGCCTGATTCTGTGTTCTCCTGCTGTCGCAGACCTTTCCATAGGTGCTGCAATGATGCCGTCAAGAAGAAGAGAGTTCGAAAGCAAGCCAACCGTTGCTGGATTTGCGAGGATACCGCTGAGTGGGAATTCGAAAAATACCACCAAAGAGAGCTGGAACCGACTGCCACGACCACAAGAGCGCTCAATGCCGGGGACAACACCGTCGCGACTACCACTCCAATGTCACCTGCACCGACAGCAGGGACTGTTGACAAAGGCACCACACGTGAATTC
Organism: Sordaria brevicollis; assembly: GCA_033439795.1. Lineage (NCBI taxonomy): Eukaryota > Fungi > Ascomycota > Sordariomycetes > Sordariales > Sordariaceae > Sordaria > Sordaria brevicollis. Next base: position 2,983,800 of record JAUTDP010000006.1, read on the forward strand.
ACAGAGCGTCATGGCGCAGGGGGTTTGGGTGGCTCCTCCAAAAATCAAGCCCACAGAGGCAAACAAGCCAACAGCACCCGCGAAGTCAACCAGCCTCCTTCCAATCCTCCACATCCGCATTCCCCTTTCGTCTCATCGACACCCAATGTCCCGCCTGCTCCCCAACCCGCTGTTAACAAGCCAAGTCCTGAGTCCCCTTCTCGCCCCCAAAGGCCTTCACAGGCGTCCAAGAACGTAACTCCTCAACATAAAGGCTCTGCCTCCCTTTTTTCCACCCCTGGACAGAGCACCACATCTTTTCCTACGCCCCCAGAGCCAAAACATGACCCTGAGAGAGCTGGTAAATCCAATCATAGCGTCTCCAGTAACTTGAGGTTGGAATCGACTCAGTCTTTGCCCTCCGATCCCTCGACTCAGTCTCCGATTCCGACCGCCTCTGCCCCTTGTGTTCCAACCTTCGGACAATCCGGGCAGACACCGGCTCCTCTGTCTGAAAGTGTTGATGCTCAAAGTCCTGCTGCAAGCGTTGTGGTTTCCATTGACCAGGCCGCTACACCAGTTCCAGATGCCCACCGTAGTTCTCCTTTTGGAGTTGTCGATGGTTCTTCGCTAGGCAATGGCATGAACTCTGATAGCATGAAGCGGAAGGCTGCAAGATTGGTACAGAAATGCCGTCGTCTGGAAAAGGAGTCACTCCGCATGGGTAAAGACATGGAGCGCAGGATGCAGGTTATTGACAAAGAGTACAAACAAGAGCTCAAGACACTCAAAGAGAAGCGCAAGATGCTCAAGGAGAAGCGTAAGAGGAAGTGCATGAAAGCTCAACAGAAGTGGAAGAGTGGGCTCAAGAAACTCGAGCGCAAGAGACAGGACATTGAGCAGAAGCTGAAGGCTTTGGAGTGAAGTGGTGAAGCGAGTGGCGAAGGATAGTGTGTCTAGGGAGGAAGTGTGGGACAATTGACTATCTCCACGTCGGGAAAGGCTTGCGCAAGAAGGAAAGTTTTGCTCCAATAATTATCACTTGAGGTCTTTGATGATCTCAAGGACATATGGGTGTCATTTTGTCGGAGTATGGCTATGAGCGAGGCCCAGATGTTGAACAAGAATATTGAAGAGCGTTGATCGAGGCTTGTATGCAAAGGAGGTAAATAAGATGAGCGGCTTTCAAAGGTTATGAGGTTGTACATAAAGCAACAAACGCAAAGTGCCAAACACAGCCATGATGTAGGTATCGAAGAGATTCTTGATTCTTCAGAACTTTTTGTAAGTAGAAAGACAAGATACTTTCCCATCACATTATGAGTCAGCTGTATTCCTGCATGGTGGCCCACTTGGTCCCTTGGATGCCTCTGTTAATGCAAGCCCATGCGTGAGCTCGAAGGCGGCATGTAATCATCCTCTCCCTCACCTACATAATCCCTCTAATCCCCCCTGTTCTTCATTCAACTTCTCTCTTTTATCAACCACCCTCCCGTCATCAGTTTCTGAAAAGTTCTGCCGAACTTTCATACGCGACCCCGGCCTATGACCGAATCAGGACCGAACGAGTAACAACGCCAAACAATATGCAGCTCACCAACACCACATCCTTGCCGTCGGGCGAAGGTCTCGACGCCCTGACCAAGGACCAGCTCAGAGTAATGACAATCTGTCTCTTTGCATTCGTGGGGTTGTTTTGTATCGGCGTTATCGTCATTGTCCTTGGAGTCAGAGAACTACTCGGAAAACCAGAAGGTTTCTCCCGGCTCTGGAAAAAGCACGCACCCGCCACCCCGCTCCTGCCAATCAGCGAAAATGATGTCGAAGCCAGAACCGTCGTTTACAAATTCACCAAGGCGGTCCTCAAATTCGTGGTATATACCTGGGTGGTGAGCCGGGTATTCAACTTCCTACGGCGCAATGCACTCCCTCCTACATGTACCACGCCCCCATCGAGGTTGACCAGCCCCCAAAAAGACAGTCCCGAGGCCCCGGTCCCGGACGCCAGTTCCCGCTCCCAAACCACCCGCACCCAACCGCCTACGCCACGTCCAGGTGGTCGAGCCAACAATACGCGCTTGCCACAAGAGCAACGTACATCGACCCGCCCATCCCCAATTCCTGCCCCTATCTCGACAGTTCCAACAACGCCAGCAAATCCTACTCCCGCTACACCAGCAGCATCTGCGGGTTCTTGGGGCCTCCCGCCCTCGTACGAGGAGAGCGAAGGGTAGGGAACTGGCGGACGTTTGCCAAAGCCCTTATCGACAGGCCAGGGCAGCTGGAGGCTTTAACGCAGTTTTCCAGGATTGAACACCCAAGCGTAGATGGGGGAGGGGGGGGAGCAAATTTAGGAAGAGGTTCTTAGCCAGCTGTGCAAAATATCCTTGTGTTATGGTGTAAATAGCAAAACAAACTACATCCAGCCTTCAATCACATGTTGATATACCTCGACGTTTTCTGCTTGACTGCCCACCTGCATGTCAATGCGAGGCTTGCGTGAGCCCTACCGCAAGTCTAGCCACTTGATCTTCTTGTTGGATCTGTCTCCGCCTGAGTCTCTTCTGTCTTCATCGCAACATCGACCGTGACGCTTCTTTTCTTGGGTGAACCATTCATGATGGTGCGCTCCCTCGTCGGCTGGATTCCCAACGACGCCAACTGGAGGCTTCAGCAGTTCCTCAAAGAGGAACTGGAGAAGCAATGCAAGCTCCGCAACATCGATACCGATGGATTGTACAAAACTCAACTCCAGGACATCCTCTCATGTTATGGCAAGGGAGACGAGTTCGAGAAAAGAGCTTGGTTCTGGTGCGATCGGCCTCCCGACTGCGTGGCCGATGCCTATGCCACATCTCTGAAGCTAGCGGAGAGCAAGAGCTTCCAAATCATACAAGTTGAGGATCAGAGCAGCGAGGACCAAGGCAACTTCGTGAGGAAGTTTACGCTCACCAGCTTTAAAGCTGTTGAGGGGCAGCCTTCGGTATTTAGCGTTTTCTTCGGCAATTACCTGAGGTGTTCATGCCGCGGTCCGGTAAGTTGACCATTCTTTGGGCTTTCCCAAGACACATCAAAATCCAGTCCGCTCTAGAACCTTTGCACTAATCCTTCAAATCTTACCTTGTAGGCTTCTACTCCGTATACGTTTGACATGCAGCATTGTGTCCATACCATCTGTACGTTTCACCACCCCAACCCGACAACCGAGCCATACTACTCTTTGTCAAAAAATGGGGCAAACAACTAACACAGTCTCACTGCAGACATCATGCGCCACGTCTTAAACTGCCCCGAGATCTATCGTTGGCAGTTCGCCTTCCTGTCGTCCGAACGAGAATCTCTCCTGCGTCACAGCGCCGCCGCTCGCATAATCAGCAGAACAGGCTGGGACGTCCCGAACTCCCTGTGCACGCTCTGCTTCAAGAACCTCTACAGGATCCACAAGACATCTCGTGGAACCTGCCAACGGTGCGGAAGGCAGTACCATACTGCTTGCTTTAACGCAGCCAAGCGGGAGAGGGAACCAGCCAAAGACGGCGAGTGTTACATGTGCTTAGACAGAGACGAGTGGGGACTCGAGCAATACCGTGAGAAGCCGAATGTTCGGCCGAAGAAGGCTGCTGCAGCTGACGCTGCCGCAAAGACCATAAAACCAGGAAAGCCAAAGGAGGCGGCGGCGGGAAAAGCTGCCAAGCAAGCCCGGACACGTACGAAGCAAGGTGCCAATAAGAACAACAACGATACCTCTAAGCCCGATGCTCCTCAAGCTGATGCGGCACAAAGTTCTTCTGACGAAGAAGAAGAAGAAGAAGAAGAAGAAGAAGAAGAAGAAGAAGAAGAAGAAGAAGAAGAAGAAGAAGAAGAAGAAGAAGAAGAAGAAGAAGAAGAAGAAGAAGAAGACGAAGAAGAAGAAGAAGAAGAAGAAGAAGAAGAAGAAGAAGACGAAGAAGAAGAAGAAGAAGAAGAAGAAGAAGAAGAAGAAGAAGAAGAGGAAGAGGAAGATGCTGGCACCGCCGCGTCTCAACAAAAGAGTGCCATGTCCACTATGGATTCCTTCATCTCTGAGATCGAAATAGAAAGCAGAAGATCAGTCAAGCTGGCTCGAAGGTTCAGGGAGCTGTCAAAGAAGCTGGTTAAAGCCCGGATAGCGGTGGATCGTGAGAATATGAAAATATTCAGGGAGGATGAGAGGATCGACAAGGAGAATGAAAGGATTGACAGGGAGCTTGACCAAAAGGTTGCCAGGTTAGAAGGGGAAAATACGAAGCTCAAAAGGCGGATCAAGGCGCTGGAGGCTAACAAGCGACGTCGTGCTGATCGTGGGGTGTAGCGTGTTGCGGACGAAAGATTGCGTTTAGTGGGAAAGAGACAATCTCTCACGGTCAGGTGAAGAGGAGATATGACAGAGTGCCAGCTGTTTGGGCTCGTGGATGATAAGATGCTTGTATGGTGTGGTTGAGCTGGATTGAATACACTGGTCCGGGACGGATACCTACGTCTACTCATCGCCAGGTAGATCGAAATTGAGTCGAGGCCATACTTACGTGCCTGCCTTTGGTTACTCGTATTGTACCGTATCAAGGCGGAACGCGAACGCGTGGCCGGACCGCGTCGCGGCATCGTCCTACGAAATGATCCGAGACTTGACCTTCTGTGTGATTGTGAGGGGTGCCCCGAAGTGATTAAAATTTCATTACACCGGCAGCCAAACTTTCCTCGATTACCCCTCCATCGCGCGAACCCAACAGTCTTCTTTACTCCTTCTTCCAACCACACGATCACCACCTCCGATTCTCATCTCGCCGCCATTCGACTAGGTGTTGCTCGTCATTAAACCTCACCTCCCGCTCATCTTCTAGCGCACTAGTCAGCTGGAACTTCCTTCAACGTAATCAGAGAAGACGCCGCGACAGCCGACAACCTGCGACCATGGCGCATCCGCTCCAGGGGCGCTTACCCGATGACGCGCCTTGGGCCAAATACACCGTAGCTGTGTTGAAAAGAGAATGTGGTAATCGCAATCTTCCCAGGTCGGGGACAAAACAGGTCTTGATAGATCGCCTGGTGAGCTACACTGAAGCTCATGCAAGCACGTCGGCGACAAAACGCCACCACCCTTGGTTGGCTAAGCCTATCTCCGACCTGAGATATACCCTACAGTTTGCGACAGCGATGACTAGCAGGATGCAAATCCTACCCCGATATATTGTTGACGAGCCTGGTAGCAATGGTGATACCTTGAGACGTATTTTCAAGGTTTACGACCCGGACAATGGTTTACTGGGCAACTCCCACAGCTTGGGGGGGAAGAAATACAAAGTCTCCATTGGCACTACCCTCAGTTGCGACTGCTCATCCAGTGTATGTTCAATTTGAATTTGATTTCTTCCCAAGAAGAGACCTTGATTAGGATATCGACTAACTGTCTTTAGGCTGGCTTTCCCTGCCGTCACGTGTTGTGTTTGTTTAACCCCAAGGTCTCCCTTGTAGAAGCCCGATTGCTCTTCGCTAACCTTTGACACACTTGCCACAGATATCATGAATTTTATTCTCGTTTGCCCGGAGTCTTATCACTTTCAAATAGCTTTTATGCCTTCCGAACTTCGAACGATCTTTCAACATAGCCGCCTTAACCGGATACTTGGTGGAACACCGCAAGAGTCCCAGGCCTTCATCTGCCACCTGTGTTTCCGAGATACTGACCACGGGACGGAACCTCCGATTTATTGCAAGGAGTGTAAGCGAGGAGTGCATTCCAAATGCAACCTAGAGGCAGACTTCGGCATTCGCAGCACAACCGGGGGCGGGGCCACTTGCTTGGCTTGCGACAACGAGCTCGATTGGGACGTCGAGAATTTCGGTTGGAAGGATCGGGTGTTACCTATTGATCCTAACACAACATCTGTTCTACCCGCGCAGGCTGGACAGAATCCAGGTGCTATTCAAGAGGGAATCCAGGGAGGAAAGCCAGAGGACGAGAATGCCAACCAGATCCAGAGCACCAAACCTGGCGTTTCATCTAGCTCGTCCTCCTCATCTGCCTTCTCCGAACAAACCCAACATCTACCAGACACCGTCAATCATCAAGAATCTTCTCCTGCTCAATCTAGTAGAGAGATCACACAAACAGATAACTCTGGGCAACATCCGGGTAACCCGGCGCTTATCGAGAAGGAGATGCACCAGCAGCACGAGCGCGAGCAGCAACAAGTTGACAAAGCACAACAACCAGTTGCTCTCCTAGAGCCCGCTGCCAACTTGGGTGATGTCTTGTCCAAAACGCCTCACGAGGGAGGTCAAGACACACAGGCTACTACTTTCGACAATGCTGCAAAGCCTCATATTTCTGCTCAAGCATCCTCCTCAAGTTCCCAGGACCTTACCACCACCGCGAGCACCGTTACACCTCAGCTCAACCAAACCGACGCCACCTCAACAACTCCTGCTGCCGACGCCTCGGTCGCAGACAGCGTTCCCCAGAGCCAAAGCCCTCAAGTCGACGCTACAACTCCAGCTGCCGACCAGCCTGCGGCAGCTACCGACGCTCAGGTCGCTGCCAACACTCTGTCTAGCAACAACTCCATAGTCGCCTCTACACCCGTTCCGCCCAATCACTCAGCTTCCTCTCCCAGTTCCACACCTGCCCCCTCTGCTACCTCCTCTCAGATCAATACTATCGACAAGAACACCAAAGCACTGGCTCTCGTCCAAGAATGCAGCCGCCTGGCAAAGGAATCCGTTGAGATCCGGAAGAAGTCGGAGCGCGAGGCCAAAAGGACAGAGAAGAAGTACTGGCGGCAACTAAAGAAGATGATTAAGACCACAAAGGCGGAGAGGAAGAAGCACAGACAGGAGCTGAACAGAATCAAGACGGAGAGGAAGAAGCTCAGACAGAAGCTCAAGAGGAGCAAGAGGAAGAGTCAGCAGGAGATCAAGGAGCTTGAGAAGAGGATTGAGAGCTTGGAGAAGGAGATATTGAAGGCTTTGGGGAGTCCGGCCCCGGAGGTGGACATGGCGGAGGGTGATGCTGCTTGAGTTAAGGAAGGGATTCTTGTTTGAGTAACTTTACTTTGAATGAAGAAGAACGGAAGATGGATGGATATTGCTGATAGCTTATTGCTTCGATCCGAATTGTTGCGCAAGGACTAGGGATTTGAGAGGCAGTTAATGGATCTGCCAGAGCGAAGATGCCGTTGATGGCAATAATGGTGTTTTCTGGTGGATAAGAAGGATATTTTCTACAAAGACCTGTTGTAAAGTGGACACTGAGAGGGCAAATTGTCAGGTAATGTAGCAAGATATTAGGGAATGTAGATAGATATGGTTGTACAAAAGACTGTCGTATACGTGTAAAACGCATTCTTCGAGGCGTAACTTTGATTAACTGCCCTATGAGATGGTGGGAAGCTGAGCAATGGTCATGACGCCAGCGAACCCGTGATCGGGTACTGGAAGACTCGAGTGTTGAACAGCCTCGACCGTTAGGGTGCAGGGTTAGAGGTGTCCCGAACGTGCATGCCATTTGACACCTCCAACCCTGTGCCTGCTGCATAGCACATAATTTCCAACTTGGAGTTCATGCCTGATGGAAGGTGCCCACGGACTCACAGGACGGAAAAACGCAAACGCTCTTGCCGCCCAGGCAAGCGCAGCAACCTGCAATTTCACAACAACAAATTTTCACCCAACTCTCAACCATCGTGCATCACCAATCTTTCCAATTCACTCCTTTCGACGTTTATCTTTGACCGCACGGCTTACAGTTGATAGTTCTTTCACGGAGATTCTTCCACTGCCAAGAGCCCTGACACTAGTCCCTACGACCACGACATGTCGCATCCTCTTGAGGGGTGGTTGCCGAATGACGCGCGATGGTCAACGCTTCCCATAGATGATTTGAGAAAGCAATGCGCCGCTCGCAATCTCCCCGATACCGGTCCAAGAGCGAGCCTTCTTCAACAACTCTTGACGTACAGGCAAGCGCACCCAAACATTAAGCGACATCACCGTTGGCAGGACGAGCCCCCATCGTATCGCGAGACCGCGTCGACCGCGGAAACCACGAGGTTTGAGCTGGCAAGGGTTGTCGACAAGCCCCTTCGCAAAGAAGGCTGCTTCCAGAGGAACTTCCGGATATGTGACGGTCGAGTATGGAAGAGACACGTTACCGTTTCCATTGGCACTGTGCTCAAATGCTCTTGTTACTCACTGGTAAGGCCCTTCGGCCCCCCCAAATCGCCTTTCTCGGCAAGTGACACCTTGGTCGGGTCATCCACTGACTTTTTTCTAGTTCAATCAGCCTTGTGAGCACCAGATCTGTTAGTCCTCACCTGAAACTTATCTCCCCATCGTTTCTGCTGTCATTTTCTAACGGGTCCCATACAGACGTTCTACGAGATGTACTCAACTGCCCGGAGCCTTATTGCTGGCAAAAGGCTTTGCTGCCTTCGGAGCTTCAAGCAATCTACCAGAATAGCCACGCTATCCGCTTCTTCGGCCCAGAGGGGATCCCCTACATCAGTCCCGAGATGCCAGGCCATGAGGATGAGTTGTGCGTCTGCTGTTTCCGACCCATCAGATTCAACCGATTATACCCATTTGGGGTGACGACCGGCTGTAAGAAGTGCAAGAAACCAATCCATCAATCATGCAGCGACAACGTCAAAGAGGTGAGAACCCCAAAGAAACGCGATGTTTGTTGGATTTGTTACGAGGATGGAAATTGGACCATCGAGAAGTTCGGTTGCCCTGGTGGGGCTAGAGATATGCCTGACTCTGCTCCCCACGGCGCCGCACTTGCTGTGCACACGCAAGTTGGGCCACCCCTGGATGTTGTCGGCGACTCCATCGAGCGTGAAGGACTGGATGCCGATGAGCCTCAAGGCTCAAACTCCTCGAAAGACGAAGACTCTGAAGAGGAAGATCCCAGCAACAATCAAAGAACCAACGAGCCCGGCCAGCTTCTTTCGTCGTCGCCATTATCTTCTCCTAAAGCCTCCTTATCCCCAGTCGACCAGGAAGTGCCATCTTCCCCTATACGCCGTCAACAGCCACCCCGAGAAAGCAAGACGAACTGGAAAGCCTTTCGGCTCATTGGTGAGGAACAAGGGGCATTGGCCAACTTCGTTTCAAGCAACAATGCACCCCTCTCACTTCCAGGTAACCCAGCGCTTATTTGGAAGGCAATGCAAGAGGAGCGCGGGCGCGAGCAGCAACAGGGGACAAAAGAGAAAAAACAGCTTGCCGTCCCCAAACCATCTTCACAGGCTCATTCCCTGCCTACTACGACTCCCGATGAAGCTGAGAGACGAGAAGACATCATCGTTTTCAGAAACAATCTCACCAGCGATCCCGTCGAACAACATTCGTGTGCCAACACATCCACTACAAGCACCGAGACTCTTGCTATCACAGCTACAGAGCCAGATGCTAGCACTGCCGATGATCATCAGACCAGCGACACTCCTGCCGAGGAGCCTACCACAGTTCCTTCAACAGCTGTCCAGTCCCATCTTGTCGATCCCACCTCCGCCGACACGCAAGCATCTTCCCCAAATCCTTTACAAGGCAAGGTTGAAGTTAATAACACCATTGAAGCAGTGGAGCTCGCCCAGAAGTGCATCCTGTTGGCAAAGGAGTCCGTTCAGGCCCGGAAGAAGTCGGAGCATGAAGCCGAGAAGATGAAGAAAAGGCATAAGAGGGAGCTGAAGAAGATCAAGAAGAGGAATAAGCAGGAGGTTAAGCGGCTTGAGAAGAAGATTGAGGGCTTGGAGAAGGAGGTCCTGAAGATCTTGGGGGGACCGAGGGTTGCCGCGAAGGATAATGGTGCGTGAGAAAACCTTCGCGCACATGGAAGAAGCCCGTCAACAATTCGCGAGTTCAGTCCTCGTGCGGCAGCAAAAATAGTCATTGATCTTGAAGTTATGTTAGGGTTAAGTTTCTTGATACCGTACTTGTTCGTAGCTGTCCTAGACAGCGCTGTAAACAAATCAAATCAAGTCAAGTAGGCCTCTTCAACTTAATTGAGTGGGTCTAGAAAAATCTAATATTTATTTACTTAATAATTTGGCAAGTTTGGTCAAATAGAGAATAATAGTTTTTTATAATTTTTAGAGTATTGAATGCCTTTTTTTTTATTCTTTTTATTTATAATATTTCCTAAAGCCTTCCTTTACTTTCCCTATGCCTTTATCCCTAACTTTGTCGTCGTCGTCGTCGTTAAATATTATTTATATCCTCCCTATCGAATTCGGCCGTTATTTAATACTTTACGGTTTTGATTATATAGATAGAGTTAGTTGCTAGATTCTATTTTTGGCTAATAACGGTTAATTTAGTATTATTAAATAAGTATTTATAATTATTTATTATTGAAGGTATAAATAAGTAATTAAATACTATATAACGAAAGTAAGGGTAATTACTTTCGTTAGCCTTTTATTATATTAGCGGATTATTTATAATATAAATATCCTTAATGAGGTAACGCTATAGTTTATCTTCCTTTTTTAGGTATAATAGGAGGGTATTATAGAAATTAGGGTCGATTAACTAATCTTCGTTGGCTTAACGAATTTATTAATTATTAGTATTAATTAGCGGGTTATTATTAAATAATTAATTAATATATTTAGAATTATATAAAAATTTGAAATCGTTTATAATTTTTTTATACTTTTAATTATTAAAGTATTTAATTACTTATTTAGTATAATAATTAAAGTGAAGGATAGTAATAATTTAATACGCGGGGTTTTCTTTTATTAAATTATAATACAATTCGAACTTTGTAATAACCCGGTTTAATATTATATTAATATATTCTATACTTTTATTAATTAAATTATTTTCGTAATTAATAGGAGGAAGTAAGTAGTTAATTTAAATCGAATTGGTTATTAACGATAATAAAGGTTAGGCGGTAATAATTCGAATATAATAATAGGGTTAAATATTAATTATAATATTAAATTTTAATATTTTTAATCCTTCGAAGGTATCGAATACGAATTCACTATTAAAATATATACGCTTTTCTTTAAATACGTTAATAAAGTAATAAAAATTAGGGATAATAATTATAAATAATAACCTACGGGTTTTAAACTTTTTAATAAAGTCCTTAAAATATTATATTATATTTATAATAAAAGTAAAAATCCTTTAATTATCGCTATTTAATTAATCCTCTTTAGGAAGCCTCTTTAAAGATTTTAGGTAATTAATAACTTTATTAATATAATAGTCGATATATTTACGAAATTTCTAAGCGCGGCGTATTATACGGTAATTAGAATTTTAATATATTTAATTATTAAAAATAATATTAATATTAAAAGAGTAGTCCTTATTTACGTATTAATTAAAAAGGGTAGGGAGGTCGTTATTAATATTAATATAATTAATAAATTTAATAATTTTTTAAAACCTTTTATAATTTTAAGGATTACGGCGGATAAATTAAACGATATTATAAAATTTATTAATAGGACCCTATTTATACTATTCCTAAATTATTATATTTTTTTAAATAATAGAAAAATAAATAATAAAATTAAATATTACGGTAATATCCCCTCTATCCCCTACTTTATTAGTAAGGGCGGTAATAATAATTATAATAATTTTCTTATTGGGTTTAATTATAATTTTCGCGCTAAAATTAAAAATATAATTAAAATAGCGTAAACGACGGTAAGGAAATTCGATTTTAATTTTTAATTATATTATAATAGGGAATAATCCCTTTAATATATAAATAATATATTAATCATTAAAATTAACGTTATTATATTAAAATAATTAATATATTCGCCTTTAAATTCGTATATATTAAATACGTATAGGATAATAACCGCAACGTTCTCTTTATTATAATTATTAAAAATTTAAAAAAGATTAATAAAATTATTTTTAAGGGTTTTAATTATATTTATATAATAAAAAAAAATAAATAAGATAATTAGACCGTTAGGAAAGGTCTAAAAATCGAAGGAAACGTATTTTTTATAATAAAATTCGGTAAAATAAATTTTAAAACGTTCGAAGTAATACGTTTATTTATTCTCAATTTAAATATATAATATATAGCGCGATTAGGGGAATAATTTATTAATTATATTATAATTTATTAACGATAAGAGACTTCGAAATGCCTTATTTTCGATAAAAAAATATAGGAGCTGAATATTAATAATTATTTCTATTATTAATTCGCGGAAAATTTTACTAATAGGCTTAATAATAATAGTAAATAATATTTAGAATTATTTAACGATTGACTTTATTTTTTTAAATTCGGGCTCCTCCGCGCCGTTATTACGGAGAAGTTCTTTAATTTTATAAATACGACGGAAATAGATTAGCGAAAACGAAATAGCGAATAAAGAGTAAATTTTATAATATAAATTATAATATTAAAAGCTATTCAATTCGTACTTACCCGAAACGTAGATTAAATAAATATTATATTCGCCGATTTATAAAATTCTTTTAAATTTTCTAATTAATTAATTTTCGAAGATATATTAATCTTTCTTTTAAGTAATTCGTAATATATAGAAGATATTTTTAAATAAATTATTAGGATAAATTTCTTTTAAAATTTAGATTTATTATATAAAAGGGATATAATATTTCTTATTAAATATTTTTATAGTTCGAATATAGGTTATTATATTATTGAAAGAGATAAATAGTATAATAGCGGCGGTAAAGGAAGTTTTAGGATCGGTAACGACGGGTATTTTAATAACGGTAGCGAATTATATTAATAACGCTAAATAATAGTTAATATTAATCCGCAATAGGGAGGGGAAAGATTAATAAATATCGCGGGTATTTATTAAATTAAAAAAATTCGATTTTGGGGTTTAGCGATATAACGTTGAAGAAACGTAATAATTAAAAATAATATTCGAAAAAAATCTAATAATTGAAAAATCTAATATTCGAGAAAAAATCTAATATTTTAGAAAAAATTTCGAAATTTATACGTTGCAATTAGGAATTATATTAATAGATAGTAAGTTGGGGGGACTTTGGGGGACTTCGAGGGCCGATAGTAATTATTTTTAATAGTTAAAATCTATTGGTTTTTTTAATTATAACCCTAACCCTACGATATAGTAAGTAGGGTAAGTAAGTTAAGTTGGGGTTTTAAATTTGATTGATAATAGGGAGATCCTTTACTTGATTACTTACTTGCCTAATTTACTTGATTTGGACCTACCCTACTTGATTTGTCTACAGCGCTGGTCCTAGAAGCTACAAGGACGGAATAAAATGGAAGATTAAGAATTGGTTAGGGATATAAGGTGTTCCAGAATCACCTATTCAAAGCCCAGCTACGCCTCAACACAAGAGCAAAATACAATAGTAAGAAACGAAAAGGGCTGTCGAAGTTGACCAGAGGTCCCAAGCTGACACAAAAAGCAGTACTGGATTGTAAGTTACAAGTGTCCCGCAACTGCAAGAAACTTCGACGGATCGCTGGATCGCTCCTTCCTCCAAGCAAGTTCAAGCCGGCTTCGGAGGTACCTCCGAAACGTTCCTCCATACCCGACTTTCAGCGCGTGACGCGGTTGACGCGGCTCACCGGGCCCATCCATTTCGTGTAAGAACAGACACTCCCGCTTGCTGCCTTGTTTCCGTTGGTGCCTTCCTTCCTCTTCCTCGAGCAAGAGCATACCACGGATCTTCTTTTTTTTTTTTTTTTTTTTTTCGGGCCCGCGACACGCGACACGAACCAAACCCCTTCGTTTTCCCATCAAGATCTCCTTCACATCACCGAAAGCTCTTCTCCTCGTCTACTTCCATTGTCATCGTCTGCTCAACATTCTCATTTGGTATTTTCGAAGGTCCAGTCTCTGTACCAGCGATCCACAGACTTCGACTGTTTGTCGGCACCTTCTTCCAGGTATCTCGATTGCCGTTGTGTCGGATTGTTCCTTTGAACTACCCCATCAACGTGTCTTTTCCGTCATCGTCATCGCCATCGCCGAAATCCCAGAAATCGCGCCGTCCTAGGCTGACCCCGCCACCGAAACACCACCATGCAGCGTACCCTCCCCGATTGGCTACCCGACGATGCTCCCTGGAAGGAATTTGACGTATCGACCCTGAAAAAGCAATGCGAAGCTCGCAATATTCTAGCTGATAACCTCAAAGCGCCCATGGTGAAGCGGCTGGAAAGCTACGAAGTCGCCCGCGCCGTGGAGAAAAGGCTGATACCCTGGGTAGTCAAACCGAGCGGCCGGTATCAATCCAGGTTGCAGGAGGTACAGCGCGAGAAGTTCCGCATAGTTCAGGCTAAGTGGAATGGCAAGCATTTCCAAGTAACTCGTGACGGAGAAAAACTTGTGGAGGTCAAGATTAACAGTCAGCCTGGGTGTACCTGTGAGAAACATAAGCCTGGGAATCCTGCCTGCGTACATGTCATATGTAAGTTATAAGACAGCTTCCCCATCCTAGGAGAGTCTGCTACCCTTTGTAGCACTACTGACACCGCTCAACAGATGTCCTCCGCTATGTACTCAACTGTCCCGAGCCTCTCCGATGGCAAGTTTGGTTCCTCGACTCAGAACTCAAAGACATATACCGCCATAGCTACGCCGTTAGCACTCTACTCCTCACTAAGTGGAAAGATCAGGACCCTCTTTGCGCCCTGTGCTTCAAGGTTGTTGGTGCCACGGAAAAACGTTGCACCTGCTGCGCCACTTGCGGAAGAGCAATGCACACCGAGTGCGTGGATGTCGCGAACAAAGTCGAAAGACTAGCGAACAAAGACCGCTGTTGGAGATGCGAAGATGAGACAGATTGGGGTATCAACAATTTCTGTGAGCCTGGAGAAGTCAAGTTTCCTCTGGTTGTTTCGAACACCAACGCTCCCGCTCGGAACGAAGAGGTAGCTGGGCCAGCCAAATCTACCACTCAAGAGGCAAATCATGACACGGCTAGCAATCCTGGCGGCATCAAGAAAGAGGAGGACTCGTCACGCAGCACTCACTTCGGCGGGCAACACAAGAAGCCGACCAAAGCTCCGCTTCCGACATCCAACCCGCATTCAGCTACCCCATCGGATGTCAACTCTAAGTTACTCACCTCGAAAAGACCTTCAGAAGGCACGGCTACTAAGACGTTTCCGTCCGCTCTCTTTGGAGCTAGTTTCTCAACCCCTGCTTCTCTTCAAGCGAATGCGTTTTCTTCCACCCAATTTGGTACCAGTTCTCAAACTCCCAGACCCTTTCGAGTCACTGCCGCCTCTCAAGCCTTGCCTCCCCGTCCAGCCAGCTTACCTCCAGCGTTGACGAAGATAAAGGCAGCTCACCCGCCAACCTTATTTGGTGTTTCTTCACCAGTCGCATTCGCCCCTGCTGACAACGACACTCCTACAAGCCGTAAATTCACTCCGGCTCAGGCTGCAAATCCGACTCCGAATGCAACTCCCGAGGTTTTCTTAAGCCCAGGTTCCGCTGCTAGTGTCAACCAAGCCCCTGCGATGAGCTGTACCAGCATCAATACCAGCGACAGGCGCTCGGTCAAGCTAGCTCGAGATCGACGCCATTTAGCAAAGGAATCGGTTAAGCTGCAGAAGAAAGCGGAGCATGCGTTCAAGAAGATGAGCAAGAGGCATAGAAAAGAGCTCAAAAAATTGGAGAAGAGGGCTGAGAGGGGGCTGAAGCGTCTCAAGAAGAAGAGTCAGAAGCTTGAGAAGAAGGTTAGGAACTTGGGAGGACATGGAGAGGGAAGTGATGACGTCTGAGCCAAGTGACTGAGATTGGGTCACACGGATAGATATAAGGACCTTGTAGGATGGCGAGGTGGTTGTGTTTGCTTGTTGGAGACTGTACAGGATTGGTTTGTACTCTTGGGATTATGGATATTTGTCTTCATGTTTCATGCGCAACAGCAAAGCGAGAGGGAGTCAAGTGGAAGGCGTAAAAGCCCACCGGTAAAAAGATGTGCTCGGATAAAGTTGGGTCAAGTTTTGGATGTTTTTCTCGTTACCAAGCTGGGTACAAGGGTTTTATGGTCATTCCAGGAAAAGGGAAAAGGTAAGACGACAATGCGAGGTAGGAGGACGGAAAAGGGATAGAAGTATAGATGTACGGAGTATGGAAATTGCTGTCAAACAAACATTTTCACAATTTTGGGTTCTATTTGTTGCCAACTACTGTCATCTTGTCACTTTTGTGTATGCAGGTCGTGTCAATGGTGAGTT